>OW121744.1:78876630-80076630 GCA_933228675.1 Stomorhina lunata
CATTTGACCATAGCTCTCGTATAACCTCGCCTAGGCTAATCGCTTTTCTGCAAATGAATGACAAACTATAACAGCTAGGCAGCATACAAAATTTCATCGAAATCGGTTAACATTTAGCCATAGCTTCCATATGAAATACTTATGGAAATAGCCTCAATTCCACCTAAATTATAACCACTAAATTAAGCACCAGGAAGTCTCATGTCATTGCCAGCCAGTATGCAAAATTTAGTCCAATCGGTCAACATTTGACCATAGCTCCCATATAAAAAACTTACGTAAACGCAAAATACCAAAAAGAAAGGGGGTTTCTGTCCATTAAATGATAGCGCGATAGCGGTTTAACTACAAGAGCTAGAGAGACAATTTTACAAAAGTATTTTTGATATGTTATAGAAGTTGTGTACTGAAAATGAGCGGAATCGGTTCACATTTAGTTAAAGCTCCCATATAACCCCGCCGCGGGAATCAAATTTATGCTGATAAATTTAGTACCTTTGTGATAGCTTTGGCGACTTAATTTAGAACAGAGAAGTTTTATGCAACTATTGGTCAGTATATCAAATTTTATAGGAATCGGTCCATATTTCATCATAGCTTTCATAAAAAAACACTCCCGGAAACCACTAAAATGATATTTAATTATAAACTATGCCAGCTATGGCCCCTAAATTTTTACATAAATACCAGCTATTAATAAATTTCCAGAGTTTATATACGGTGGATGCATTATAAACTCCTAACAAAATATATGGACCTGCCGTATTACTATCGACGTGTTTGTCCTTACTATTAAGAACAACGGAAAGTATTTAACAGGTTATTAAAATAAAACTATATTATGAGACTAAATTTTGTGCAAAGTAAATACTAGGGAAACCACTTAGATACTTTTAAATATTGAACTATAAAGCTACTACAAACGAATTTAGTCCAAATACTTTATCAACAATACCAACTAGCGTAACAAATTTTTTTGAACTTGGTACACATTTTAAATTAGCTATGAGATAAATTTATAAATTTAACACCACTGATGGTGGGTACATAAGACTCGGTACAGTCGAATATAACACTCTTACTTGCTTTTATTGACATTTAATACAGGTAAAATTTACCAAGCTATATTCAAGTTATGACCAAAAATTTAAATTTTTGCAAAATTCGACGATTTCAAATCGTAGGTAAGCCGAAACGGTTAATGATCACTACCTCAACTTTTCTGGATTTTGTTTAGCTATTCGTTTGCTTTAACGCATCCGTAAGCCAATTTAAAATTTTTAAATTTTGTTGAAGAAAATTTTTCAAAAGTTAAAAAACTAATTTTGAAACCGACCTAAGTAAAAAGATTCATTTTTTAGTATAAACAAAAGTATGTAAATTCGATTATATCTTTACAAAATTAAACTATTTAGTACTTAATAGTACTAAAATTATTATTTAAGTGTTAGTTGGCACTTTTCTTTTTATTAGGTACATTTTTTTATTGCATACCCTTTTTCATTCACCAAAACATAAGTCGTCAAAATGTGCAAACTCTTAACGTCATCCAATCTTTCTGAAATTTTATATATAGAGGCCTTAGATTTAAATAATTGTAAACGACATTCCGTTAAATATCTCTTAAACTATTAGAGGTAGCGTAGTAAAGTAAGCATATTTTTGTTTCTTTCTTAAGTAGTTTTAGAACGTGTAAATTTTTTTTCGATAGGTTTATATTTGCGAAAGTTAAAAGGACCAATAGGTTTTGCATCTAATGGTGCTCAACTTTGGCCCATTGTAGAGGCCACTGTGCTAAAAATAAACATGTTTTTAAAAATTGGTATAAAACTTCAACTACCCATTGGACTATTTCTGCACATTGCTCCACAATCCGCCTAGTAGCTTAAAAGAAACTGAACTAAAACTAAAAAGCTTTACATACAATACTTTGCACCATAACTTCTAAACAATTTGGAACAAAAATGTTATGTACCAAAACATTCCCCGTTTTTGTTTAATTAAGATTTTTTGTCCAATCCAAGGACTCGATATAACTTTTTGTATATAACTTTTATATTAGAAAAACTCAGGGCGTGGGCTAAATCAATTAAAAAAAATATATCTTTAGTAAAAATAAAATACTCTAGGGTATATATTCTCCACATAAATATGTTAAGGTAGGGTACACTAGAGCGGTTCGCCTTCCATACAAAAAAAAAGTTGCGTCAGTCACCCCCTAGGATCAAAGGTAATGTTAATGCAATTCTAAAAAAAGAATTATTTTTTTACCACACCTACAAATACCGCCCTTTTAGTATTTTGTTCACTGTGTCGCCATTTTGAGTCCGATCATAACATTTTATATATCGGTGTTCGCGGCTCTGTAAGGGATACATTTCTCTTTTTGATAGTTTTTTACTACCACGTCAATTTATAGTAATAATTTTCAAAAAACTAAATTTGTACTCGATTTGATTAGGGTGGGTACGAATCGAATTTTGAAAAATGATGACTAGAAATTGACGTGGTAGTAAGAAACTAACAGCGATATATAAAGTGTTATGATCGGACTAAAGATGGCGACACAGTAAACAAAATACGAAAAGGGCAGTATTTGTAGGCGTGGTAAAAAATAAAAAATTTTTTTTTAGAATTATTTTTACATTATCTTTAATCCTAGGGGGTGACTGACTCAACTTTTTTTTCGAACCACTCTAGGGTACACTCCTAATAAGGTTGCAAAGAACTTAAACTTACAAAACAACTTTTAAACATGTTTATGATTTGTATGTATAAACAGGTTCTTTAAATAAGCCGATAAACAGGTAATTGATAACCTGTTTGTGATGGAAGTGCAAATGCCCTTTAAGGAAAAGTTGAGTCTGTTTGCTTTACAGATGTGGCCAACCAATGAAATATTTTTTTAATATAAACGTAAATAAATTTAAGTCTTGATTTTTTTGTCCAAATTTAACGATTATTAATGGTTCTAGTTGTAAATTTCTTATGCAAGAATCGACTTAAAAAGTGATTTATAGTCGATCGGTAAACATTTTAACGGAAGGTGTAAATTTTTTTAAGATCTAATGGCCCCAAGCTTTGGTCAATTCAGTTCACACCCTTTTAGATCTAGTTTAAAATTGATACACTTAAGAATATTCTCAAAGATTTTTCCCACATTTAAAAGAAGTGAGCTCAAGTGTGACCGATAAATTTCCATTTCCCACTATTGCCACCTGTAAACAAGAATAACGAAAACAACAACAAAAATAAGACAAAAAGTATGTAAATTATATTGTTTTTAAGATTTTGATTTTTTGCTCTATAACAAAAATCATATGTACTCGTACAATAGTATGTTGTAAGTTTGTTTATAGGTTTATAAGTAAATCCATTTAAACCTCATTTTCAACATGTACAAATAAATATGTATCTTTTGCATCAAGGGCTTGAATAATAAATTTTGCACTATTCTTCTTTTCCAAGTCAAGTTGTTGGATTTTTTTCCTGTTTTATTTTAGTTTTGCAATGTCTGATTTAATTTTTTGTTATAGAACTTATGTCGGAGATGTGATTATTGTAATGAAATATTCCTGGAAATAAAACAGTTTTTTAATAACTGGGGTAAATGTTGTATTGATGCTGATTCTGATGATGTAGAATCAATGATTGAGTGACTGGATGACTTGTTTCACTAACTGTCCTCTGGAAGTGCATACGTAGATATATTTAGATTTATTATATAGAAAGAAATTTCGATTCTATAGTAGAAAAAATAAAAATTGAAATTTACTGGTGACCACATGTGGTATGGTTTATTTTTGTTTTGGTTTCTGCTATATAAGAGTATTCAGGCTTACGAGTATATACATTAGGGTGCACCTTATTTTACGAAAATGTGAAATTGAACCGTAACTGAACCTAGAAATTTTAAGCGTAACATAAAAACAAGCTGTGCAATTTTTTTTTTTAATTGGATAAGGCCGTATCCGCCCACAAAGTATTGAACTTTTTTGTCTTTGCTCAAACTAAAGTAGTTTTACTTTAAGTAGTTTTATTTGAAGTTATCAACATTAAGAATACATGAACTAGTTTTGGAATTATTACAATTTTTTCTCCGAAAATGGTATTTCTGCTGCAAAAAAGTAATTTTATAGAGAAGAATCTGACAAAGAAAAATCTGTAGTTTTATTATATATATATATATATATATATATATATATATATATATATATATATATATATATACCAAAACTCGGTTGAAGTCAGTAGCTTGGGAGATATAAGCGCATCAAAATTGTCCTATAAAAAATAAAAAGTTTAGTAAAAACAAGTAAGAAAGTGCTATAGTCGGTCAAGCTCGTTGTTTTTTTTTTTTCCTGTATAAAGACGAATATTTGCTAAATTTTGATATTTTCTCAAAACTTATATATTAAAGCTGTTTCCGTCATTTGGACTTATATGAGAGCTAGGGTCAAATGTGGACCGATTATCTCGAAATTTGGTACAGTGATTTTAGTTTACTTAAGCAGTATTTGATTTAAATTTCATGAAAAAATATTGATATATGTGGCCAATATATCAATTCCGGAAAGTGGAACCTATGGGAGGTACCATAAATAATGGACCGATTTTGACGAATTTCAATAGCCATGGTCTCATTACGAAAAAAATGATCTGTGCCAAATTTCATCAAATAATCTTTAGTTTGATTACAAGGTTTACATGATGGTCCAGCCAGCCAGACGGACGGACATCGCTAAATCGACTCAGAAAGTGATTCTAGCCTATTGGTATACTAAAAGGTGGGTCTAAGACTAATATTTAAATGCGTTACATACATCAGCACAAACTTATAATACCCTTTCCACTTACGCTGGTAGGGGGTATAAAAAGTAAGGAATATTGCTTATAATAAAAAAAGCATTGCATACCTTCAGGCTTAAATTTTTAATCAAATTTCAGTTTTTAATTTAACGTTAAATCTTGAGATTTACGAAGTACATCTAAGATTCGGATTTCAGTAAAAATTAGTAGAGCTCTTTTTTGGATCAACTTATAGGCATGCGACTAATTTCACCAAATTTTACTGAGAAGTTCGCCTTATTCATTGAGAATAAAAATACATGCAAAAATAGGGGTGCATCCAAAATTAGTAGAGCTCTTTCTTGGGTCAAAAAATAAAAGTGTAGCGAATTTTATTAAATTATATTGAAAATTGCGGTTTATACATTGAGAAGGGAAATAAGGGAAAAAATGGGGTTTCATGGGAGGTACCCCAAGGAGTCATCGAATTTTACCCAAAATTAATAGGGCTCTTTTTTAGATTAAAAATGGAAGTGTGCTAAATTTTATCAAATTCTGTTAAAAATTGCGGTTTATACATCGAGACGAAAAGTAAATGAAAAAATGGAGGTCCAAGGGAGGACGGATTACAACCAAAACTATTGGAGCTCGTTTTTGGATCAAAAAATAGAAGTGCTTTAAATTTTATCAAATTCTATTGAAAATAGAATTTGACGGATTTCAACCAAAACTAGTGGAGCTCTTTTCTGGATCATATAAGAGAGTTGTGCTGATTTTCATGGTGCAAACTGCGGGTTATACATTGAGAAGAAAAATAAGTGCAAAAATGGAGGTCCAAGGGATGTACCCGAAGGAGTAGACGGATTTCAAAGTTTTTTTAAATTTCTCTTATCTATATAAAACTAAATAAGTGTGCAAATTTTCATCGTTGTAGGTTCACTCCTTCTATTTTTTGCAGTTAGATGTATGAAGAAATATCACTGTGCGGCACGCCTAAGGATGTGCAGCCAAAAATTTTACTTAAGGATAAGTTTACAATTCAAGTTTTGTTAAAATATAATCGAACTTACTTAGTTTTTTTTTTCACATTAGAAAATTATACTTTTTTGTTAGGCCGTTTTTAAAAATCATTTTTTAAGTTTTTATCTTATTACTGTGTTAACACTTTCTTTAAAAATTATTTTTATTAATTTTTTAGTTGAATCCTTTATTAATGTACTTGCATATATATTTAATTGACTTTTGTGAATGGCATTACTCTTCGTTAAGCGTTTTCGAAAACAAATTTGTCCATAAATATTAAACAACATACAGAAAAATAGACGATTATCAAAAAACTATCAAATGATTGTCAAATAATCATCAAACAGTCGTCAGTCATCAAACAACTATCGAACAATCATTAAAAATCATTTAACAGTCGTCAGTCAATCATCAAACAACCATCAATCAATCTTTAAAAAATCGTCAAACTACTGTCTTAAAATCGCTAGTTTATCGTGAAACAACTATCAAACAATCATTAAATCTTCAAACAGTCATCAGTCAATCAATCATCAAACAACTGTCAAACAACCATCAATTTATCATGAAAAACCATCAAACAATCGTCAGTCAAACTATTATCAAACACCGATCATATTACCAATATTTGTGCATCCGTTTTACTATATATATATATATATATATATTCCCAGGTCCTCGTTGGTCCATTTTAAAAAAAACTTAAAAAACGAAAAACCATCCTATATGAAAATATCCACATTTAAAACTTTAATTAATTGGGTTAAATCGTTTTCATCTTATCACCCATATTTGTCATTTTTAATATTTGGCTTATATGGGAGGGGTCACGCCCCCTTGAGATTAAAAAAAAGCAAGCCGGTCACACACATACAATCAAAATTTCTGAAAATCGGTCATCTATATTTGTCATTTTTAATAAATGAGTTACATGGGAGGGGCACGCCCACTTGATATTTCTGAAAAAACCCTTGCCTATTTTAACCACCGGTCACACCTTACAATACTGTCAAAATTTATCATTTTTAATATTTCGCTTATATGGGAGGGGCCTCGCCCACTTGAGATTTAAAAAAACTTGTCCTATTTGAAACACCGGTCACACCTTACCATACTGTCAAAATTTCAGAAAAATCGGTCCGCTCGGTCATTCACATTTGACATTTTCAATATTTGACTTAAATGGGAGAGGTCACGCCCACTTGAGATTTCTGAAGAAAACCCAGCCTATTTTAACCACAGGTCACACCTTACCACACTGTCTAAATTTCAGAAAAATCGGTCGGTTTGATCATTCATATTTTTAATTTTTAATATCTGATTTATACGGGAGGGGCCACTCCCACTTGAGATTTAAAAGAAACTTGGCCTATTTTATCCATCGGCCACACCGTAATATACTGTCAAAATTTCAGAAAAATCGGGCTTCTCGGTCACCTTTATTTGTCATTTTTAATATATGAGTTATATGGGAGGGGGCGCGCCCACTTGAGATTTCAAGGAAAACCTAGCCTATATCAATCGCCGGTCACGCCATATCACACTGCCGAAATTTCAGAAAAATGCTTCAGATCTTTCCCAACAAACAGACAAACAGACTCGAATATTTTTTTTATAGATATAGAAGATAGAAGACAAGACTTTTTTATTAAAATATATATATTAACATACATGGAGACTAAAATGACTCTAAAATGAGCTTATGACTAAAATTTGAAAACATTAAAACAAGAAATAAAATTCAAAAATCACAACAACAAAAAATTTGAGTCATATATTTTTTAATGAAAATATATAATGTTAATAAGAATTTATATATGTTTGCACTTTGAACAAAATTTAAATGTATAAATCTTAATATTCCGTCACTTCCAATACAAAATGAAAAATTCCATATCATGACCTTTGACCCCCGGAAAGATAGGGTTAAACTTTTCCAATATTAAAAAAACAATATTTACTATTACTGTTACTAATATTGAATATTGGCACAATTTAACAAATTTACTCAATTTACTCAAATTATTACAAAAAAATCACATTATTGCGAAATTCTGCGATTTCAAATCACAGGTACGGCAAAACGCTTAAATATATTTTTTTGGATTTGATTTTCCCATAAATGATAAGTGATACCGGAAAGCAAATTTATTATTTGTAAAGGTACGGTCAGACTCATTAAACATTTAAATCAAATATTTTGAGTAAAATATTGTCAAAACAATATAATAAAAAATTTGTGGTCACACTTGCACATTTATTTGACGATTTTTATTTGATAAAATATAGAAAAAATACGTTCAAAGTATAAACAAAAAAACAGGTTTTATTTATGGTCACACTGAAGATTAAATATTTTCCCAAAAAATATTTGATCAAATTTTTTCAAAACAAAATTGTGTATCTAGCAATTCGTTTCTCATATTTGAGTTGTTGTTTCTCAAATTTAATGTTGTTGTTTCTCAAATTTGATGTTGTTGTTTCTCAAATTTGATGTTGTTGTTTCTGTTTGAATAGTAAACAATACAAATGCTCAGCTGTTTTTTGTAAGATTAATGTAGGCTTCATATAACTCAAGCGTCTGACGATTGAGTGAAATTTACATGTGTTTTGTTATTGTAACAAAAAGAAAATACATGTAAATTTCACTCAATCGTCAGACGCTTGTGTTATATGAACCCTACATAAATAATTATTTGATCAAAATTTAATAAAATATTCGCTCTTGCGTGGTCACATTAGGAAAATTTTTATTTGCTGGCAAATGATATTGTTTTGTTCAAATCAACATGTTTCTTGTTTGAACCTCAAAAATATTTTGTGGTCAGACTACGAGGATCAAATATTTGATAATTTCGATTAAATGTTTAATCAATGTGACCGTAGCTTAATATTTGTTGAACAAAATTTTCAAAAAATTAAAAATGATGTTTGAAACCGGCCTAAGAAAAAAGTATAATTTTTTATTAGGAAAAAAAAAACTGAGTAAATTCGGTCATATTTTAACAAAACTCGACTATACTTACAGATCATAGAATTGTAAATCAGCTCTTACTTTGAAATTTACTTATCCTTAGTAAAGTTTTTGGCTGCATATCCTCAGGCGTTCCGTCAAGGACACGAATTTTCGGGGGAAAAAAGCAATAACTCCGAAACTACTTCATGTAAATATTGATGACTTAAAATAAAGCTGCTTTAGTATTCTTTTATATTCTAGTAATTTTATTTTTAATAATTAAATTCTAAGTGTGTAAAATTTGGGCAAAACCGAAAATACTACCATATTTCCCATACGAAAA
The DNA here is from genome assembly GCA_933228675.1 of Stomorhina lunata. Taxonomy (NCBI): domain Eukaryota; kingdom Metazoa; phylum Arthropoda; class Insecta; order Diptera; family Rhiniidae; genus Stomorhina; species Stomorhina lunata. Next base: position 78,885,741 of record OW121744.1, read on the forward strand.
AGTTTAACGCTTTGTGGGCGGATGCGGTACATGTTCCCTTTATGCAATTTTGAAAAAAATGCACAGCATGTTTTTAGTTACGTAGAACATTTCTGGGGGAGTAAAGGTTCAATTTCGCACTTTCTTTTAACAAGGTGCACCCTAATGTACATATAAAGTTATTAACCACATTCATATTTGAAACACATTGTTATTTGTCTCCACTCATACTTAAAGATCATTCAAACTTCGTACTGTTGTTATGTGTTTAATTTTTTAGGACTAGAATTTATTTGTAGGAAAGTTTTTGAAAACAAAACTTTTTGAACATCACTCTTGCAAATCCATAAATACTTTGTGGCTGCAAATGGGATTTTTAATTTACTAAAACAAAATTTTACCTGTTTATCTTTAGTTTCCCATTTGTTTCGTTTTTGTGCTAAACTTTCAAAATATTTCATGCCATGTCCTCGTTTCTTATATGTAGAATTTCTATTCATTACATATACAATACAATCCCAGCAAACAAAAATATTTGAACAGGAACTATTCCAGAATGAGGCTAGAATAAACTTTATTAATAAAAATTTTAATTTTCACATCTATTTGCAGTTTGAAATCAAACGTTTGAAAACAAACCTTTAGGTTTGCTGGTAGCCCAAAACTTACAAGGACTTACATACATACATTCAAACAAACATACTCATATAACGAGATTGATATTTTTGTTTTTAAATTACATCACGTCCACAATTTATGTTTGTATGTGTAAAAAGGAAAAGTTTTCCTTGAGCTTTCGTGTTAGTGGGAACATATTAATGCGATTGTGTGATTTAGTTTTGTATGTGTAATTGTAAGGATTCCATGAACATTTCGTACATAACGTATCAGTATATCACAGCATTTATTTCTGGTGTTAATGTTGTTAAAATTAGTTTTAAATTGAATCAATAAATAATTTAAGGGATTTCGTTAAATAATGTTCTTTAAATTAGTTACAATAGACTGGGCAAATTGACATTAGTATTTATAACAAATTGGAATTTTGGTAAATACGAGTACATACATAAATAAAGGATCTTACGAGAAATAAGATATGTAGAAAGTTACAAATTAGTTACAGCTGCCACTAAAACAATTATGATTGAAACTACTCATAAATAGGATTAGCTTAAAAGGACAAGCAATTAAAAATAAAAGATTTCGGAAGAAAAATTGTGATACTAGTTATAACTGTTGCCATGTTATAAATTTTACTTGTAACTCAATTTCTTTTATTCTAATAAAGATTTATTTTCATGACGTAGCTTGTCTATGGTGGTATGAATGGTATATTCCTAGTGATGGGACAAGGGTAAATACCCAAATGGTAAATTGGGTATTAAAAGGTAAATACCCAGGTATTTACCCAAGCACTTGGGTATTTACCCAAAATGTGGGTATAAATCAAAATAAAAAAAAATTTAAAGAGGAAGCTGTGGGTGTAAGGTTGCCAGTCAGGCTGGATTCAACTGGATTGTCCAGCTTTTTTAGTGCTTGTCCAGTGTCAAGCTAAAATGAAATTTGTCCAGCTGAAAGCTGAAGAACTGAAATTTTTTGAATATTTTATTTCTTATCTGCCTGCTTATGCCAAAATAGCATTTGTTGGAAGTATGATTCTACGTTTGATTTCGAAAGTTATGTCGTTATTTATGTTGACGGCTGTACCAAGGTAAACACATTTTTTTTTACAACCTCGTAGCTAAAGTTCTTAACTATCACATGTGGTCCAATTCTTGAGGATTGCCTGTAATATATCTGATAACCGTAGCAGTTTTGTTTTGATTATTAACAATTAGACCCATTTTATTAGATTCCTTATCGATACTTGAAAAGGCGACAGTCAAATCGCGCAATGTGCGTCCCATGATATCAATGTAATCGACAAACGCGTGTAGTATATGTTTTCTATTGAAAATTGTTTCAGATGTATTAGCTGCAACATCTCGGAAGACTTCATTTTCTTTCGATATCGCTGCGGTTAATTACGGTATTCGCTATTCGGCTTATCAAAAATTGAAAGATTCATCGAAGCTAATTATTAAAGCAAGTTTTTTATGTTTTATGTACTAATTTCCAGCTAATTTTTGGGTTGTCAAGCTTTTTTTTGCTTATGTCCAGCTTTCTCAGGATTTGTGTCTGGCAACCCTATGTGGGTGCTAAGGGCATATTCAGAAGCAGCTGAAGTACAGGGAGCTGTTAAAATTCGAACTAATTTGCTTAATTGCGTACTTCCACAAATTTCTTTCCACTAATTTACTAGAGACATTTCATCCAAACAAAAGTTTTGGCTCAAAAATCTTTCTGGCCTTGTAATTGACAAAGTCTGCCATTACATTTATGTATATCGCCTGTGACATTGTGTAAATAAATTCCAATGCAGGAGGTACCTCAGATAAATTCGAAAATGTTCAAAATTCTGTTGCTCTACGCAACAACGAGTATTTGTTATTCAAATGAGTATTTACACGAAATTAGATAAATACCCGGGTAAAAAGGTGGGTGTTAATAGGTAAATACCCAGCGTTAGGTAAATACCCAGGTCTAAACCCATCTCTAACCATTCCCAATTAAGTTATCTTTTTAGACATAAGACTCACAGATTGTATTTTAAACTTTAAAACAAAACAAAACATGCAAGAATTCGATATTTGCCTATTCCTATGTTCTTATGTTCTTCTTATGTTATCCTTAATTCCCAGTTGTGCATAGGGCCTTAAATATCATTTTATTTGGATTATATTGCGAGATGTTAGGCACACGTAATTCAGTAAATAGTTTGCTGCTTGCAACTCCGCATCAATTGACCTTCTCCACATTTTTCCAGGTACATCAACCTCTTGACTGTGGACGGCCATTGCCTTTGACATATGTACCACTACAGAATCAGAGATTAAGTTTGATCTTCATTTCTGATAAGAATCTTTAAATTTTGACTTATTAAAATATTTTAAACTATAATATCAACAATAAATTAAATAATGATTTAATTTCACATTTTCAGTATTTCCTTTTATGCTTATAAAAACAAAAAAGATCTATTAAATACAGTAGAACGTAACTATAACGACATATAAAAACAATTAGGATTATGATAATAATATTCACAATTTTCATTTATTCTAGTGATGATTCTACTAATCTATTTTTTTTAATTTTTTACAAATATCCCGAAAGCCAAAGGATATAACCTTGACTTGTAAGTGTATTTAATGTAGGTTTTCTCAGGGACAACTTAAGTTTAATTTATTTCAACATTTCCATTAATAGGTTTTTAGTGAATTTTTAAAAAACTCGAAACCCGAAGTGACCATCTTTGAAGTTCCATCAATCACTCTCCTTACTCCTTATGGACCTTTGCTTTTGCAAATCAAGTCGAATGCACCCTGATCATCACCATGCCAAATTTTAAATATCTCCAGTCGTTCAAAAGTTTCAGAATTATTTCCAAAAAAAGCCTCCTTAAACCACTGTGCAACCCCATCTTAATAACTTTTTTGCTGGTTTTAGCTACACAGTTTAAATTCTAGTTTAGGCTAAAAAAAATATACCCAAAAAAGCACTTTTCTCAAACCAAACTGTCAAGTAATTTTAAATCAAATTTAATTTATATTAAACAATATGTCTGCACTCTTAATGAACAAAGAACTTCCAAGATTTCTTTAACCACTTTTGTGTAACTGTCCTTTAAAAATCATTAAATAAAAACAAGTAAGAAAGTGCTATAGTCGGTCAAGCCCGACTATATGATACCCTTTTCCACTAAGGTCAAAGGTTAAACCTTGTAATCATGCAAACATTTTCTCAAGATCTATATATTTAAGATGTTTCCGTCATTTGGATTTATATGAGAGCAAGGGTCAAATGTAAACCGATTTTCTTGAAATTTATCAAATTGATTACAGTTTATACAAAAAATAAACTTAAAATTGTCATTATCTTCAAACTTACAAGAGTTTTATAGAAGAGTTTGAATGGGAGCTATGGCTAAATGTGGACCGATTTCAACGAAATTTAATTTGTAGCCAAAATATCAATTCCGGGTAGTGAGACCTTTGGAAGGTACCATAAATAATTTTCAGTTGAAAGCCTGACATTCACGAAAATGGATCGCTTAAGTATCACACAACGCATAAAAATTATCAAACCATACAACAAAAATGGTGATTCTACAACAGCCACATATCGCGCTTTAAGGGGAGATTACGGTTTACTTAATAGTCCAACTACGCAAGCAATTGGCAAAATTGTAAAGAAATTTGAAGAGACTGGAGCGGTTACAAATATTGTAAGGCCTGTGCATCATCGTTTCGCTCGTTCCGCTGAAAATATCGCTGCTGTAAGTGAAAGTGTTGCCCAAGACCCGAATGTGCCAATTCTGTGAGTTCGGAGCATTATGGTCATATGATAACCGACTTATTTTTGCCTGCTATTGAAGAATACGACTTGGAGAATATATGGTTTCAACAAGACGGTGCCACATGCCACACAACTTGAGTCAATGCTTGCAATATTTCGCGTGGAGGTCATTTAAATGGTGTAGTATTTCACACATAATTTCAACGTTCAAACTTTATAATAAAAAAGAAATATCATAAAAAAATATTTTATATGTGTTTTATTTACGTTAACTTTTGAAGTCGTAAAATGGATAACCCTTTATAACCAATAAAATAAAATCTAGTACAGTTTTTTAAAATTGAATATCAAAAATAATTTTGTAAAAATGAACTTTTCAGTTTTATAATTATTTTTCCTAGATAAATGTAAGAAAAAGACTATTTCATTGATAGAGCTACACGGTCCAAAAGCTACTTTAATTTTGAGGTGGTCTACTTTGACAACCAATACTTCACCCTATGAAAACACAGGGTAAGCGTAAATACAAAAATTAGAAAGTTTGGTGCTTCCTTAACAATTCTCTCCCACGTACTGATGTAATCAGACTTACAGTTTTGAATATAAAGATCTGTTACCATATTAATTTTGCTTCAAATCACTGTACATCGCTTGGATAGATTCATTATTTTCTTTTTTAAATCTCCATGACTGTGTTTTACAGTAAAAATCATATAAAAAATCAGAAGCAAAGAAACCATTACCAACAGGTGTCGCGAGTATCTAAAAAGTTTGAATGCAAGTTATTTTAGGGGGACATTAAATAGAATTCAAGTCAATTCGTTTTAAAAGGGAAAAAAGCGTTGAAGTGGAAAATGTGATTGTGCCTCGACAAATATTGTTTTGGTCATTGATTCTGAATATTAGTTGAAATGAAAAAAAAAAAACAAACAAATTTAGCTAATAAAATGGATATTTATGTTTATTTATGTCGTTATTATTGGTATCATTTTAGTTGTTTTGGTTTGTATTCGAGACTATTTCATTGGCCACATTTAATACAATTGAATTGAGTGAGTTTATTATTCAGGCGTAAATTTATTTTTTTCGCTTTTCTTCGGTTTGCCGCCACTTGATGGAATATTTTCTTCAATCGAGGTAAATACTGTGTAAATAATTGCTTTGGAAATCGTTGATATTTTTTATTTCATTATTAATATTTAGTCAATTTAATGCTCTAGAAGTCAAAAAAATATTTTACATACAAAATATCCTGCTTTACTATTCTTGGAATATTTTTTAGATTCATATTGTTTTCTATACTAATAACACAGTACGACAAAATCAAATTTTTTTGAGTACAAATGAGTAATGTTAACAGAATATGAAAATAAGCTTAAAATAAAGAAATACGTGTCCCGGCGTTTTGATGTAGCACGTCAGAATTTTAAGAAAATCGATTTTAAAGATTCCAAGGGCCGTGGAGATTCATGTGTACCAACCACTGTCGTACTTTGTTTTTTTCCAAAAAAATCTAATAAACAAAATTTGAGTTAATACAGCATTCTTGAACGAGTGCGATATATTTATGGAAATAAATAAAAATTTACAAATAAATTGAGCCCTTAGATTATAATGATCGCAAGCGACAGGAAAAATATTGCTCGTAAGCGACAAAAAATCTTAATTAAACAAAAACGGGTAATGTTTTGGTAACATTTTTGTTCTTTGTTAGTTTGCTACTTTCGATAAACTAATTAAATTTTTTCAAAATGGTTTAGAAGTTATGGTGCAAAGTATTGTATGTAAAGTATAACTTTCGTAAATATAAACCTATCGAAAAGATTTTTATACATTCGAAAACTACTTAAGAAAGAAATAAAAATATGTTTATTGCACTATGCTATCTCTAATAGTTTAAGAGATATTTAACGGAATGTCGATTACGATTATTTAAAAATATTTTCATTTTATTTTGGCGAATGTTCAAACATAACTTACAAAACCTAAGCTCCATCGATCTTGAAAATCCAAAGGGTCACAGTATTTTGACCAACAACAGACAGGTGGGATTAGTAGATTTTAATATCCTTGAGAACAGGGCTACAAATCCTTTAAAAACAACTCTTTGGACTTACACATGGTACATTTCTAACGATACTGTTTACAATAAATTTCCGCAGAAGAGGATAAAGAATACCGAAATAATCCTCATGGTAGATTTATATCTGTGGCAATATGGAAGAGTAGCTTTAGTCGACATAAGAGATAATTGAGTTAAGGCGTTTATTGCATTACAGAAGCAAGGGCGCTTAAGTGTGTTTAGTCCATTTAAAAAAAAAAAATCGGATTTTTGTCAATGTTATGTATGTTTATTTTTTAGTTTAAGTTTTTTGAATTTACAAAGCATTATCAAAATAACTTATGTACACATATTTTTGTGTACATATTTAAATTTTTCTTTCATCATAAAACGATTTCGCTCAACTTCACCAAAGCTGTATAAATGTTGACCTTAAACAAAAAGTCATTATTTTCAAATAACTTATGTTTATATAAAACTACACAATATATACTTTTTATTTAAACTGAACTCCTTAAAGTTACTTAAGGTCCAGTTTAATGCAAATTTCAGTTTCGAAAAGAGCTTAAGTAGAAAAAACGTAAAATCTTCTGAATTTAACAATTTTTTTTAATATTCATCCATCTTATCTAATAAACATGTTACCAATATATTAATTCATAAATTGTTCGCAGACACAAAATTGGCGATATATCAAAACTTAAATTTTCAACTTAAGCTATTCTTCCATATTGCCACAGATATGTTAAGTGAGCTATAGGACTAGTAAATTATCTTAGATAGTAGGGATTAAGAATTGGCATTCGAAATCAATTCTCTTTAACTAACGACTTGTGGATGGCAGGTAGTGTTGCCACCAACCAAATGTGAAATTACACATGAAATTACACACAAAATGTACTTGAAAAATGTCATATTTAGTATTTCATAACAAAACTAAAAAGTTAATAATAAACAAAACAACAAATATAACTATTATATTGGAATCATTTTTTTACCAGACGCTTAAAGCTTCCACTTCTTGTGTAACATTTTTTGAGTAGGTTCAAAATTTGGTCGACCATTTCTGTGTATACCTTCTTTAGTAAATATAATCGATGAAATGGTATCAGGTGCCAATTTGTTTCTTAGATCTGTCTTAAAATATTTGAAATTGCTAAATATTCTTTCTGTAACATCGTTCAAAAACGGTAAAATAAAAATATAGCTAATAACTTTTTGCAAAGTAGGAAACAATCTGTCTCCCAAGGAATTATTTAAATCAAGAACCTTTATCCAATAATCTTCTGGCTCCAAATTCCTATGAAGCCCAAAAGTTCCAAAATCTAAGAGTGCATGTTGTCACCACTCATCGAGTAGTTGCAAATCGACATTGAAGGATGCAAATATTTTTGTTAAACAAATGTAATGATTTGGGTTGAAAAGATTGGGCAATTTTGGGGTCAACAATATCTAAACAATATCCACTAAAATTAAATCTTGTTAAAAAAAAAAATACACCTAAATTACACATCGGCTACACATGAAAATACAAATTACACATGATATGTGTAATTACACCTAAAGTGGCAACACTGATGGCAGGTTTAGCTAACCGCACGTCAAGACTATTTTTTAGCCATGTCAAAAACCTCAATTCGACACATATTTTTAAGATTTTATAATGGTCAAAAGTTCTTTTTTTTTAGTTCTTTTTAAATATTTTTATATGAGTTATTCTAGAAATTTTCTTCCCACTCCAAAATTTGACCATCTTAGATATTGCTAAGATTTTGTTCGTATTTATTACTCGTAGTAGCGGAGTACATGGCGTTACAATTAGCTTTCTACCCTCTATGATTTATATTATACAGGCTTGCAAACTTGACCGCCCGGATATTTTTGTTTACGACCCAATAACGCGTTATCACATTTTAATAAATTTGACGTCGTTGAAAAGGATTTTTTTTCTCTTATTTTAGATTATCGAATAAAATTTTATTTTATGCTATCTCATGGACCTTTACCATGAAAAATGCCCCTTATGTTTTTACAGTTAATGGACAACTAAATTGACTTCATTCAGTAAAAATTTTGTTATGGCTTGACTTTCGCGAAAACCGAATTGACGGTCAGGAATAATATCCGTACAAACAAAAATATAACTATAAAAACGGTAGAGACTTAAAATATTTAAGATAATTTTTTTGATATGCTTAACGGATTCTGAGTTATTTGCACTTTATTGCAATTTTTTTTCTTTAAATTTACATTTTTTATTCATAAAAAAACGAAGACTCATAAAAAATATACAATTTTTTTACATGGTCACAAAACTGTGAATGTTTCAAATAAAATAAACCTCATTTCCTTAAAATCCATTCATAAATAGTGATTTTGTTAACAAAAAAGTAAATGAAGTCAGTAGCAATGCCATGTCTCACTAAGTATTTTGATAATTATACTTAGTTTTTTAGTTTTTCAGTTTTTCATATGAATAATATTTGCTAATTTTCAATTTATTGTCAATAAAACCAACATTTATTCATGCATTTTCACGAAATAAGGCTGCGGTTATTTATAATATTTACAGTTTTAAGATCGTGAAATAAAAATGGTAGGTTTTTGAAATCTTCAATTTTTATGATTTTTTGAAAAATAAAAATTTTTCGATGTGGCAAAAAATTTTTTTTTTTACATTTTCACCATATGAAAAAATTGCCTATCAAGGCTTAAAGAATATTTTGTGGTGAATCCGCCGGTGTTTCTTTCAACCAATTTAGATGAGCGGTTCTCCAGATATAATAAAATCAATGGAACAACCTTTGAGAAAATCCGCAATTTTAAAAAAAAAAAATTATACTTATAGAATTTTAACTTTTAGGTGTTTTTGTACTTAAGGGGCCATAATAAATCGAAATTAAATAGTTAGACTTCAAAGTAATTTTTTGTTGACCAGTGTAATCATTAACGGAAAAATTCTGTCAATTCCAGAAGACTTTTTTATAAGTAAAGAAATACGGAATCTCAATGAGAAAAGTACGTTATCATCTATAATATAATGGCTTATATTAAAATTTTTTGTTTCGTTTGGTGAAAAAACTTTTTCTAAGTGGTTAGCAAAAGTATCAACTTTTCTGCAAGGATCTCTTGCCCATGCACCGTTTTCGAGCCAAATTAGAGACTTATATGCAGTTGAACATTGCATATGTTCAACAGCATTTCACAGACCGTAGTTTTTTTCCTTAAAGGAATCTAAGCTTTTAAAGTATGTGTCAAGAGATGTTTGTTAATTTTTACCAGTTTGTATTCCTGTTTGGATAAAAATGTCTTTCTTCTTGAACTCCAGTGGAAATCTCATAAAAAGTTAAAATAAGGGGTGAATGGTCGGATGATATGTTCAATGATGAGGAGACGGATATTTGACTTATTTTTATAACGTCAAAATCGATTAGATCGGGAATCTTATTTAAGTCGAATGACCAATACGTTGGATGTCTTATGAGCCACCTCAGGACATTGACCTAGGAAGACAAAATTTGTTTTCTGTGCACCATGGGATGTAGAGCATCGTTTTTAAATACAGGAGAATTAAAAAAAACATGTTTTTATACTCACCTTCAAAAAGAATTGAGATTGTCATTCCGTTTGTAATTTCCTTAATATTGGTTAAAAAACCAAAATTGAAGAATATTCTGAATCCTTATGAAATTCTAAGACGATTGAGCGAAGCCCGTCTGTCTGTTGTCGGCACGATAAAACCTTAACAAAAGGATATAGGTCACTGAAATTTCGCACAAATATTCTTCATTTCTTGGAAAATTTTGGTATTGAAATCGGGCAAAATCGGTACACATTTGACCATAGCTGCCGTATTACCTCGTCTAGGCTTTTTTGCTAACAAAGGACAAATTATAACAGCTATGATGACAAAATTTAGGATCTATAAGTTTTACAAAAGCACTAGGCAGCACATAAAATTTCTAAATTCCATCTGAAAATTACTTAAATGCCAATAAATGATAAACTGTAATAGCTTTGGCTACTAAATTTAGCACAAGGAAGTCTTATGTGAATGCCAGCTAGTGTGCAAAATTTTGTTACAATCGGTCACTATTTGACCATAGCTCCCATATAAAAAACTTACGGAAACACAAAAATACAAAAAGAAAAGACGGTTTATGTCCGTCTGTCCGTCAGATAAAAGCGCGATAGCTCCATAACAAGAAGAGCTAGATGGTCAGTATATCAAATTTTATAGGAATCGGTCCATATTTGACTATAGCTTTTATATAAAAAACACTCCAAACCAAAAAAATGTAACAAAGGCCAGTTAAAAGCTATTAAATAAGAAACTATGACAGCCACTAAATTTTGCAAAAACAAGCTTTATATAAATACCAGCCAGTGTGTAAAATTTTTTAACGATTGGTCAATATTTGGCTATAATTCTTATATATATATATATATAACATCCCCTTTTTATAAGAACAATCAAAAAGATTCGGAGGTACAAGCAGCATATTAAAATTTAAAATTGTTGAATAATGCCAAATGCTCTTACATCATGGATCAAAAACACCTCTCAAAACATTTTGAAAGCTAATTTCCAGAACTTCTACATATTTTTTTTATACCCTTCACCAATAGGTGAAAGGGTATTATAAGTTTGTGATTCCGTTTGTAATTTTTTTATTAGTGATCGTAGACCCCATAAAAATTATACCGATCGACTCAGAATCGTTAGGAGATTCGATTAAGCGATGTCCGTCTGTCTGTCTGTCTGTCTGTCTGTCTGTCTGTCCGTCTGTCTGTCTGTTGAAATCAAGTTTCTGAAGCCCCTGGAGGATGGACTTACATAAATTATATATCAGATTTTAGGAAATTCTCCCGCAATGAACGCTATTAAATTTCATTAAAATCGGTTTATAAACACCGAAAATATCGAAAAAATACCAAAAATTAGACGAAAATTTTAAAATTTTTGATTGAAACACACTTTTAAATAACAAGAGAAAAAAGATACTCCTGGTGTACATGTGATAATATGTTATATATCAGATTGTAGGAAATATTTTCCCAAAGCACTCTGTAAAATTTTATCAAAATCGGTCCATAAACAACTGAGATATCGCCAAAACACTGAATTTGATGTATCGCAAATTGCCCAAAGTACACATTAGAGAATGTTTGTTGAAAAAATTAAATGCAGAAATAGGAAAAACTATCCTCCTTTAGTGCGGACCTACATAAATTTTATATCAGATTTTAGGAAATTCCCCCGCCAAGCGTGTTATAAAATTTTATCAAAAGCGGTCTATAAACAATTGAGATGCCGCCAAAACACTACATTTGATGTACAGCAAATTGCTGAAAGTACGTTGCTAAGAAATTTTGTTTACATTTTGTGAGTATTGTTTCAGCGATATCTCAGGTGTTTATGGACCGATTGTGATGAAATTTGACGTCGTTCTTTGTGGGTGGATTTCCTAAAATCTGATATATATACTCCACAAATCTGATTATGAATACCATTCAAATTGTACCGATCAACTCAGAATCGGCAGGAGAATCGATTTCGCTACGTCCGTCCGTCTGTTTGTTTGTCCGTCCGTCTACCTGTCTGTCCGTCCGTCTACCTGTCTGTCCTTTTTTCTGTTGTAGTCAAGTTCTTGGAGCTCCGGTTTTGTCGATATCAGGTGTTTATTTTGATGAAATTTAATAGCGTCCCAAATTCTGATGCATTTGCGTTTATGCGATATTTCAGGTGTTTTGATCGACAATGATTAAATTCAGGTGGGACAATATCCTAAAATTTTGTGTAAAATCCAGGAGCTCCACAAATCTGATTTTAGTTGACAGACACACTGCATTTATCTCAATTTTGTGTCTGACTTTTGAACATTATGATAACGTTTGAGAATGTATTATATATCAAATTATAGGTAATCTTCCTAAGAAGTCAAAAAATGCAGCTAAGTACATGATATCCGTTCAAAACCTACATATGTATGTATGTATCTCACATATCAACGATAATTTAAGTTTTTTAATTGCAATTGGGAGAAATCCGTTCACGTTTGACAATTGCTCCAGTATAACTTCGCCTAAGGCAATCTCTTAGTAGCTAATAAATTACAAATTATAATAGATACGATAATGACATTTAGTATAAAGACATTGTACAATATTGTTATTCAAGGCGATAGCGCCTAAAATAAACTTTCTAGAGGGACAACATTTGACAAAAGTATTTCTGATTTCCTGAAAAGTTCGGTATTGAAAATGTTCACATTTAGTGAAATCTCCCATATAACCCCGACCGGGAATCACTTTAATGCTGATAAATTAAATCACACTATGATTGCACAAAAAACTAGAGCAAAACTTTCCAAACATCCATCGGACAGATCGAAACAACAATACATCCCAAATATTATTGATGAAGTGTTCATTTTAATTAATTAACTAACTACAGATAAACAAGTAAATCTTTAATAACTTTTCCGACAAAGCTGATATTCATCCATTCAAAAGCTATATATTTCACGTATGTATCTAAAACTAAGAGTGTATACCCTATAATTTTAAGGCTTATATACATTGACAATCATTGTTAAAGCTTTTACCTAAATCAGTCCGCTAACTTCAGAGTTTTACATAACTAATCAAGAACTTCTACTAGTTGGATAATTCGTACGAATTAAAGTGCACAACCCTCACTGGGCACAGCGTTTTTGGGTTGCATGCCAAAATACTTAATCTTCATCATATCGATGTGCTTTTGCAAATCTAAGGGCATCTACATTTTGAAGCATCTTTTCTGCATGGTTTATCTGGTCTATCGAACTTTATTAAATGTTCGTAAAATATGTGTCTATTTTATTTCGAAGCTACTGGCTGGCTTATATATGCATTCTCTACTTGTAGTCTAGTAATCATTATCTTTCACAAAGGGACCACTTTAGAACCCAAGTGAAGCTTCCCTAGACATCAGCCACCTGCCCAACCTAACCTTTGTGTGCATAACTATTCTAGATGATGACGCCACCGAAAAGGTTTTCGTTTTCCGACTCTTAATTTTAAAGTCTCTTTGCATATAATACTAGTATAACCAAATATTGCTACGAATTACATTAAGTACTTTTGGAACACCATTGGTGAAGGGTATCCAAGATTCGGCAAAGCCGAATATACCACTCTTACTTGTTTACATTAAATCGAGTTCATAAAAAACTCATTTGTGTATAAATAGGCAAAGTGTAGGGTTTTCCCTGCTTTTAAAAGTAGCAAATAGTTTTGTTAATTATTTGTGAATTTATTATAAGTGAAAAAAATTGCACAGCAAAACAATAAAAACTTAAAACAGTAGATAAAGTCTATTGAGACATGTATTGCACTTAATTGATAAGCAATTAGCAACATATGCACAAATAAATAATATACATACATATTTATGTACAATGCTCATATGTATATTTAGCAATATATCAAAAAAAGTAGGTTTTTAAATTTCAAGATAATCACATGAATTCATATACATTTTTTCAGACACATATTCAGCTATCCTTGGTGCTACATAAAATGGCCCAAGCTATTTTGGTTCCTGAAATACAGGGTGTTTTCTATAATTTTGGCTTTTAAACTAGCAGTAAATTTTGCGCTGTAACTTTCTTAATAGGTCATCATTTGCACTTTTTTAAATTTTAATAGTTAGATAAGTGTAAAAGATTTCATCGCCATAAAAAAAACATCAGTACACTTAGAGAAAAGATATGTATAAAAGATAATACAGGAGTGAAAAAAGTATAAAATTTGCATTTAAAATGGCACAAAAGCGGATAAAGATTTTGAGACCAAATTTTACGTACATATAGCTGCTATCGATATCTAAAAATTTGATATGGCGCTTCCCGATTAAATGTTTGGTTCGTCGACAAATTGAGAAAAACTAAAAAAAAAAATTAAAAAAGGGTCAAAATTCTGCATTTTTAATATTTGTCTTCCTATAACTCATTAACTAAGAAACGCATCGAGAAGCGCCATATCAAAATTTTAGATAAACATATTCTTAATATGTGTGCAAGTTTTGCGAGAAAAATATGAAGCCATTTTTGTGCCATTTAAAAAACAAGCAAACCTATTTGTGTCATTTTTCACTTGTTCACCTTCGTAAGACACATTGATGTATGATAACAATGTGTTACTTAAAGGTATATTGCTCAAATTCACCAACAAATATCCTGATGACTACATTGAAGCAAAAATAATACGCGATTAAATCGCGACCATTGATTTTCTTCAAAATCTTAAAGTGTGTATACAGCCTATATTTAACCTCTTAAATGCGTAAAATGTAACAAGACAACAGTGGCTTCTAGTCATTTTGTGTTCAAGGAATCTAAAAACTAAATATTTAGTAATAAGGAAACTTGCCACCAAGAAAAAGTCCGAAGAAAAAAATGTATTTAATACCTCATCGATTTACAGCGATTATATTTTTTTAAAATAGAGATGGAAAATGAAATGGACTTAAAAAAAACAAATTAACATATTGAGAAACTAACCAATTTCGCGATAAAAAAATCTGGCTAACAAGATTTTTGCATATGGATGCTGAAGTTAAAGAAAAGTTAAAAAGCTTTCACTTTTATATGAAATTTAAGCCATACCCTTTGTTATTACAAAAACATTATTTTTACTTCTAATATTGTAAACAGTGACTAAATTTTACACAAAATTTTAAAACAAATGTTCAAAAAAGTATCAGAATTGGTGTACTGTTAACTACTTTTGCCCCTAGATTTCTTATTTTTCGTCGGAATTTCATCGCAGATATCTCCTTTGAAAGTTTTTGAAAGCATTTATTTTTGTGTTTCTAAAAATGTTACAAAGGATTGCCGCAAGGCGGCGGTATTGACATGTTTGTTACAAATGTATGAAATACATATTATTTGGATCTTTTTCGATGTTGGTGCATTCAGAAAAAAGATAGACCAAATGCTCCTAAACAAAGTCGCGGAACATTGTCAAACCAAATTTTTAACTTTTAATTATTAAAAATGCGATTTTCATATGTAACCTAAAAATAGCGCCATCTTTTAACAGAATTTAGAAACACAAAAGTTGTAAAACAAACATTATTTTTATAATCCCAGAGATTCGTTTTCTACAATAAAAAAGTTCTTTTTCGCAAAAAGCCGTTTTTGATATATTGCTATGTATATTCCAGTAAGTTACATTAACAAACATACATATTTGTATTAGACCGTCGGAGGAATGATTAAAGAGATAAAAGACCTTTTTGTGACCCATAGAAAAAATTGTATAATTATGCCTTATCGATTTAACTTTATTTTAAAGATGTTCGAAATATATCATATATAAAATATATAGTATCAATATATCATTTGTAAAAAGCTCGAGTCGGTCTTATAATAATACTTATCGATATTTGTCATACATTTTACGTGAGCATTTATGAGCATAACACAAAGTTAGTTGACACTAATGTGTCAATATCTGGAGCAACAGAAAATAAAACAATGAAATTGTAAAATATCTTTTCTAGAAAATGACATTATTAAAAGCCATTAAAAATAAAATTCCGCTGAGACATTTTTCCATATATTGAAGTTGTAATAATTTATTTTATTTACACTAATAGTGAAATAACTAAAAATACGCTTTGTTTTATGTAGGCAACGAAAAATTGTGGTTTTATTCATCTTCAATCCTCCGTCATACTCATGTATCTGGCCAGATCATTTAGGAATTTAACAGTGATTTAAATAAGTTTATAATGCAGCTAGCTGTTTGAGTCTCCAGATATCCTCTACAAATATTGTTAGCTATCGTTTTATGAAAAGAAAATATTATAAAAGAACAACAAAAACAATTTGTGGTGGTTTTTTCATCAACACATCACATACGTAGCGCATGTATCTGGCCAGATACACTTGTAGTTTGTACGAGGAATTATGTATTTTATTTGAATTTTTTAATGTTTTTTGCGTTTGTTTACTCAAATCAACTGAAACTGCACTGTATTTGCACTCTGAATTATTATAGCTTAGTATAAATTATATAATAAATGATGACTATGCCTAACATATCGAAAATTATTTGGTTATTGAACCAAATGAAGTGTTTGATAGTGACAATTATGCTGCCGAAGATCCTTCCTTTAGTAAGGATGGTACTTTATGGGTCAACACTATGGTGTTTACTCGAGTTATGTCTGCTCGATTAATCGGAAAAATAAAATCGATTAATCGCTCGAGTAAATAAAAATGACTAATTTCAAATAAAGATTTATTTGAGTAATTTTTTACGAGTAATCGAGTTACTCGAGTAAAACAATTTTATTAATTTTGTTAGCATTTTTTAAAAATATTAATAAAATAAAACGACTAAAGTTTCTCTCAGTGTATTCCTTAACTGCTAACAGCCTGTTCACAAAACTGTCATATGTTAGAAGGCAATCGAATACTAGCCTAACGATTAAAGTATGAAACACAATTGGAACGAACGACCAATTTTTCGGAACGAATATTCGTCGTTAGAAATAGAACATATGGGCTTATATGAGTGTGCTCACAATTGATGCGTACGACGAAATTCGTCGTGCGTATCGAACAGTGCGATGGGTTTATTTCCATTTCATACACAGACGAACGACGACTAAACTGGATTAGAGTGGCTGTATATATATTTCTGTTGTAAAATATTAGAAATTATATGTGTTCTTGTTAAATATGGTCACCTTATAAAATGTAAACAAAAAATATTTATTTCAAATAAAATTATTTAAATACAATAATCTTGTGTAATAATAAAAGAATAAAATAAAAAAAAATTGCAAATATTGTGAGTGCGCGATATGTCCGAAAGTGTAAGTAATTTGTGCAAATAAAAAATCAACAAAAATGGCATCAACAACGTTTATTCGTCGCAAAAGTGTTCAATCGACGAATTTACAAGACGAATTTTTAAATCCGAATTCGTCGTGCTGGACGAAATTAGTCATTCGTCCCAATTGTGTTTCTACCTTAAGCCCTGAATTGAGTTCATTTTCTTTTTTCGTTTGGAAGTAAAAGTTTCGTAATGAAATATCAAATAATAGTATTGCCATGACATATTTTATTACTTTTCTGAAAGCTTTTCTTGTAAAACTTAAGACTTTTGTAAAATGATGTTAACCCTAAAACTAAATAAAATCAAAAATAAATAAAAACAAAAAATAAAAAAATTTAACATTTTTTTTTCAAAATTAAATTAAACATTTTTTCAATGATGTTCTGGGTATGAGAAAGATAAGTATTAAGTAAAAAAGTTCGGGTTTTAGGAACAAGTTCCTTGATTTCGATAGACCGGATTCTAAAGTAACTAGAAACGATAGAACATTATTCCACTCCAGTGGCCCAATAGAGTTGCATACCAACGAGCACGTTCACCCTTTCCTACACTCGGTCGAGTAGCTCTTACAAAGACCCTATTCTGAGACATGTATTGCGTAAGAGGATTTGAGTTTGGGAACGAGTTACCTAATTTCGTAAGGGCACATTCCAAAGTAAAAACGATAGAAAAGTAAGAAACTCCAGTGGTTCAATAGAGTTGGATCAATGAGCACTGTCGCCCTCTCTTGCACTTTTACATAGACCCTATGAAATACAAATCTCATGTATGGTCCGGTGCTTTAAAGTTTATTTTGGAAGTTCTTGACCGAGTACAGGAGAGAGCAAAAGTGCTCATCGGTAACAGTAGGTTATCCAACTCTATTGTCCTATTGGAATGTGCTCTAATGTGCTCTTGTGTAAGAAAGTTCTCGATACATGAACTTTCTTACACAATACACGTCTATCTGTTAGAGCTCATCCTTTCGTAGTCGATTGACCAGTAGACAGACGATACTCTACAGTTAGACGATACGATAGCCGTACAGTTCGTATGTAGAATTTGCTTCCCGCAGAAGTTTTTCCAACCAGTTGCACTATAGTTTAAATCAAATGTCCAGAAGCACTACCTATTCCCCCTCCCACAACCTTTTCCTAGTTTCAACACAATGCATTGCATTGTGTTCAGGTCCTAAACAAAAAAAATAACCGTTTTTTTTTGTTTCCCAGGCGATTATAATTTTTTAATTGCCTGATTTGACATTTACTTTCGTCTATACATTTCATTTACGAACCAAAATTTAAAAAGCTTTTTCTCGTTTCACTCAAAAAAAAAAAAAAATCAAAAACCAAAAGTTCAATTTTTTCGTAAGTTGACGTACAATTTGAAAAAATTGTAGTTTCAAAAACAGGCTGTAAGTTTGTTTGAAACAATATTGGCCAAATAGAAAGCGTTTTTAAATTAAAGTGCTCAATATCGAAATGAGAATGTGTTCTAAGATTGTTAATTTAGTATGCATTTTTGTTTCTGCTATTTTGAGTACGAGTAAAGAAAAAGTTTTTAATGTATGTTCTTGTTATTCCCCTGTCACGCAAATAATGGCCAACGTTGGTTCAAAATTATAATCGTGGGTTTTAATATTGTCAATTCTAAGCAATAATAGAGAGTTGTAATATAGTCCATTGCAGATTCAATAATCGTAGATCCAAATATAGCTGGTTGTATCTTCAGAAATAATTGTTTACCATAGACCAGTTGTGGTATCCAATGCAATTTCTACTATTGTTAATTTAAAGGTCCTAGT
Organism: Stomorhina lunata; assembly: GCA_933228675.1. NCBI lineage: Eukaryota > Metazoa > Arthropoda > Insecta > Diptera > Rhiniidae > Stomorhina > Stomorhina lunata. Next base: position 78,904,859 of record OW121744.1, read on the forward strand.
GTAATTGTAGCTTTTTTTATAGTCCAGTTCAAGGTACCATTGTAATCGTATAACCTATGATAGTCCAGTTGATGTTTCCAATGTATTCATAGGTACTACTATAGTTTAGTTGAAGATTCTTATGTAATCGTACATACTATTACTATAGTTCAATTAATTGTAGATCGTACTATAGTTATTTAAACTGGTTTAAACGGGGGTGAAGATCTCATTGTGAAGTTAGATAAAAGGTAGTAGATTATATTAATCTATTAGATCAATATCAGGATTTATCAAATCAAAAGATTACTTTAGGCGATTAGTGTAGACATGAATACATATATAGAAGTAAATGAACTCAATTTAAATATTTAATGTGACGATATGGTACAAATGTTATTTTTTATTAAAAATAAAATTTTATTATCGTTTTATGTTTTTTATTGTGAATTCTTAAATTTTTTGTTTATATAATTTTATTAAAAACAGCTTATTCAAAAAGAAGTGTATTTGCATTTGATCCCAAATCTGTTACATTTGTTTATTAATGTAACAGACCAATTTATGGATAAAAAGCCAAAAAAATGTTTGCGGAGAAACCAAATTCCTCGACGCGTTTCGATGGTTGGTTAAGCCATCTCTTCAGGAGGATTATCCCCAATTTAGACAGATCGAAAACCTCGCATTATTACTAAATTTACAAACATAACTATTAAGAATTATGTTCATAAACCAAAAGTAAAAGCGTAGATTATCTACTGAACAAAAAAAATTTTACTCGAGTAATTTTAAAACGAATATTTTACTCGATTAACTCGAGTAATTTTTGACGATTAATCGATTTTCCGAGTAATTCAAAAAACCCATTTTCAAGTTATTTGATTACTCAAATAATTAAAAGTCGAATAAAATGAACACCCTAGTCAACACATTTTATGCATATATTATTTGTTTTACACAGATTCTAAAACGAATCGCCATGGAAAATCTGTAGCCGAGAAATGGAATGTAGCTAATCTAGTTGGAACTGGGTGCATTCGTCGGTATTCTTTTGGCGACTGCTTATTCCCACGGTAATATAATATATATTACTATTAATTTTTGAATCGAAATTAATCGAAACATACTTAAAAACAATTATTTTTTTGAAATAAAACAGAAAATTTTAATTTTGTTTGTTTTATTTGTCATTTTTCTTGGATAGATGTTTCGATATGTACTAAATACATGTACTACTAAAAAAATGCGAATATTTATCTGTCTGGCTTGCTAACAATCTAATATTTATTACCAAAAAAAAATATATTTTTTTCATATAAATGTATTGAAATACATAGTGTATCTGGCCAGGTACATGCGCTATGTATGTGACTATTAAAATATGTGCAGACGGAGGGTTAATTTGGTAAAATTTAATTCCAAAAGTTATTTTCGATTATTTAGCGAGTTAAAATTATCTCTTACTCGAAGTTTCTTATTGCCTTCCATACCTGACAGTCGATTGTTTTCTCATTTTTGTTGTTTATATCCTCCATATAATGTTAATGGACTAAGGATGCCTTTTTTTGGAAATAGCAAATAATATCAAATATTTTTAACCTTACTTTTGTTTTCGTTCAAGCCATTTTTCATAGCAGTTTTTCATAAGACACTCCTAAAAGAATGATTGGTATTGAGGACCTTCAACAGCTTCTTCGGCTCTTTTTAAACCAGAAGAAGTCATTAGATACGGAGAACGAGTCAAACATTTTATGCTCAAAAATTCATGAGAAGGAGAATGATAAGTCTTCGGGGGTGAGTATTGTGAATTTTTTGGAAGGCTTCCGACACACCACTCAGAAGAAAACTGCCCAAGCGGAATAATGGCCACATAACCCATTCTGGCGAAGAAACAACCTTTGATTTATTTAGGTCGTCTTGCAAAAAGTATGTGACCATGATTTGTTGCCTGTCTCAATTTAAGTAAATATTAGTACTAAATACTTAGTCTAATTTTGTTGAAATATAATCGAATTCTTATATTTTTGTTCATATTAAAAAATTGTTATTTTTTCTAAAGCGATTTCAAAATTAATTTTTTGTTTTTAGAAATTTTTATTCAACAAATATTACATATTTATCCATTAATTCATAAACAATAAATAAAGTTATGATAAGCTTTTAATTCAAATTTTTCATGCAAAATTCCTACTATAAGCTTTAGAAAATTTTATTAATCATTTATGAATTAGGGGGTTAGCATCTGCTCATCCATGTATTAAAACAAACAAATAGGAGCACAAGACATAAAAAAGTTAAGGTCGATATCATAAAGAATTTGAAATTTTTTGAATTTGGTGAAAATGACAGTAATAATTTTAGTAATTTCTTTGTAAACTTTACTTGCGTTCAATTTAAATAAACATTAATATTATTGATGAGTTAATGAAAAATCTTTACAAAAATTGTTGTTGATATTTTTTCCAGGGTCAAAAGTCGTCAAAATGTGCAACGTTATTAAATCTTCTTAAAATTCGACTTTTATGTTACCTAAACTTGCGAAGCCCAAATAAAAACACGCCTTTGGAATGCAAACGAATATGCAAGGATGCCTCTATCTCACAATATGTCACTATTGATCTTGAACTAGCAGTTCACGCTCTGTATATTAGAGTGGGTCGATTTGTATGGGAGCCAAAAAACGCAACAATCGTATAGCAAAATCGAAATCTGCACCTGATTCTAAGAAAGTTTCTCTAAGAAACCATGTGTCTAAAATGAAATCCTAGCTAGCGCCGCGAGGCCTGAAAATATTCACTTCCTACATATTGAATAGAATTTTGGAAAAAAAAAATAGTTTTGGATATAATTCGTTATCTTGAGAACTGATGAAGATATCTCAGTGAGAGCCCAGTGGCATTCTACTAAGCTTTACTGTAGCTCATATTTTGTGGAAACTCAAAAGCTTTGTCCACCTGAAGTTTCACTGAGATATCTTCATCAGTTCTCAAGATAACGAATTATATCCAAAACTATTTTTTTTCCAAAATTCTATTCAATATGTAGGAAGTGAATATTTTCAGGCCTCGCGGCGCTAGCTAGGATTTCATTTTAGACACCTGGTTTCTTAGGGAAACTTTCTTAGAATCAGGTGCAGATTTCGATTTTGCTATACGATTGTTCACTAAAAAAATCACAAATATATAAACTCACAAATTGGGTTAAGTTGATCTCGATATTACAGAATAAGCATAAATTCCAGGATAGCAAGAATTGCTCTCGAGTTCCACCGGGAGTTGTTTAAAAATAAATAAGGCAATTCCTTAATAATTTGAAAGAAAAAACTGTGAGTTTTTGGCTAAAAGTATAAGTACAAATAAAAATGTTCAATGGACTTTTCGACTATGCTGGGTCTATTTTGATATTTGCAAAAACATACAAATATAAAAATCAGTCTTGACAAATTTTTAAAGAATTTTTTAAAACTTACTTATCTAAATGGCCTATATTTTGGAATACCACCCGCTTCCATCTTATGCGCAATTTCCTCCAATTTCGCAAGCCAAACTTTGCAAGATTTTCTTCCATTTGGGCTTTCCATCGAAGTTTTGGACGCAATCTTCTACGAGTTCCCTCAAGATCATTATCGAACATTTTTCTTGCCGGAGTATTTTCATTCATTCGCCCAACATGTAATACCCAACGCAGCCGCTGTTGCTTAATGCGTCTTACTATGTCTATGTCATTGTATAATTCAAGGATAGCTTTATCTGCCTGTACAGCTGCCCATGATTCAGCACCGTACAATAACATGCGTTTTATAGAGCGTAGTTTTTGTTCTTACGGAGAGCACTTTATTTCTTATATCTTTGTTGATGTTTACAGCGGTAATAATGTATACAAATTCTTTTACAACCTCGAATCAATAGATCTCAACGGACACATGCGGTCCAATTTCCATTCATTGGCAGCTGGACCCATTATGTTTGATTCCTTCGCGATACTAGAAAAGGCGGCAGTTACCTCGCGCAAAGTGCGTCCCAGAATATCAATTTCATCGGCAAAAGCAAATAGCATATTTGTCTATTGTAAATTGTACCATTTGCATTAACAGCAGCATCGCTCAAGATTTTCTCTAACACAATATTGAAGAAATCACATGATAGACTGTCACGTTACCTAAATCCCCGTTTAGTTATGAAAGACTCTGATAGGTTCTTATTTATCTTAACAGGTTATGTAGTATTAGTTAGTGTTATCCTGTATAACTTTATTAGCTTTGTAGGAATGCAGTACTCAGACATTGCTTCAAACACCTTCTTCCGTATCGGGCTGTCAAAAGCTGTTTTGTAGTCAACAAAGAGATGATACGAATCAATTTGTTTCTTTTGGATTTGACGTAGAGGAAATATCTGGTCAGAGGTTGATTTGCCTGGTGTAAAGCCACGTTGGTACGTCACAATAATTTCGTTAATTTTGGCTTTGAAAGGCTACACAGTATGATCTTACATGCAATTGAGACGAGGCTTATCCCTTTATAATTTGCATATACAGTTTTATCTCCTTTTTTGCACCTCCAGCCTGGCAAACCATCGGCACCAGCAGCTTTGTTACTTTCTAGTCGAGTTATTGCAGTTCTTACCACATTCTGGTTGGGTGGTGCACATATAACGCCGACATTGATGATTTGTTCAGGCGTGTCATCTTGGTCGCTTTCATTTTCAACCAACAACTTCCAAATGTTGTCCTTTCAATACGCATTATTAATCTGTATTATTTTAACGTCGTGGTTGGGGCTGCTATCGTAAACTTCCTCCTGTTTTTAAGCATGAGCACAAATCAAGCTCAGATGGAAGTACTTAGCTTCCACGCGTATTGTCGCCAACCTTTCGTTAACTTTGGTGAACCTGAAAAATAGATTACGCATTATATAGTTAATCATTAAACCGCAAGCAAATGCGTGCCTATTCCTATTATAGCTGTAATACAGGTCGCCTTTTGGTGTCTTGGCGACGCCGTGGCCATACCATCTTATTTCATAGTAGCTGATTTTTTCCAGGAGTGGGTTACTAGACCGACGTTCTAACTCATGTTTTTATGGGAAAATACTCGACACTTGTTTGCTTACTTCTTTAACGGCTGTTAATGTAGCTAACCATTTGACACCACGAGGAGGTAAATGTCCACAGTTGAGATGAAGGATAGACCAAGATAAGTGTGGGTTTAACTTGGTAAACCAATCAAAACCGTTTGTTGGTATCCAATATCCATTACATCATCCATTTTTTAAAACATATTAAAATATTTATCATTTGGTTAAGTTCTTAATATATGAGGAGTCGCGAAACAAAAGGTTCTTTTTGCAAATTTATACATTTTTGTATTTTTATTTTTGTAATGCTTAGGTTGAAATCTTTCAAAAGCAATTAAGAAACTATAAACGATAAATAGTTTTAAATATTTCGCGTTTCCCAAAAAATTTAAATAATGCAAACAGAACCTTTTGTTTATCGGCTCCTCATATAACCTTAACTTGACTGATACAAACATTTTTGCAGAAATTTGAACATATCTCTTTAACTTATCCGAATTTGAAGAACATATGTCCCCTTTAAACTGGCCAACCCCTTTATATTTTTCTTTATCTGTTAAACTGTATAAAAAAAAGAATCACAATATAAGCCCTGTAAATTCCATCCAAAGATAAAGACAGGGTGGCCCAAAACTACCGTTATTATACCAAAGTTTTTTTAATAGTTAATTATTGTTTTTATGTTGTGCCAATTTAAATCAGTTGCTGAAGAACTGTTCTGAGATACTCCATAGCCTATATAAAATTTTGCTTATTTACTGACAAGTGGAAATTGGACTTTATCGCTGATTTTAAAATTGTTAATGAAAAAATCCCCTCAACGGACCTCAGCAATAGCCCCAGCTGAGCCAAACGTGTGATTGTTGCTGTTTCATTACCATCCACAATACGTTGAATATTTTCTTCCGTATGGACCGTAAATCCAGTATATGAATGGTGACCTTCTTTTGGTACTGAAGTTCCAGTACGCACATTAAAAAAAAGGTCCAATAAAAAATTTTGGATGACCATAAAGTAAAATTGATCGAGATAGCTCGAACTCTAAAGATATCAAAATGTATGACAGTGAGATGTTTAAAGCAACTATGTATTTTGAAAAATAAAATCTAACTTTATTAAATATGTTGGTTACGAAATTTTCTGCCTTTACAATAAAATAAAAAATATTTTAAGATCTTTCTTTTTCTGGAATCCTTTAGTCCATTTGCTTGTATTTGTAAATGCACGTAATAGAATTGAACGTGTTTATACTGAAACAGTAATCAAAACAAAGCACGTCCGCACTGGTAATGTGTACAAAATAATGCGTTCGTATCGAGAACAAATAATCAAATAAACACTTTTTGAAATGAAGGCATTTCCGTTGCCCGTAAGTAAAGCCAAAAATTAAAGCAGAAGGATGAAAAAGGATATTCAAAAGAGGTTTTAAAGTGTTAACACTTTTGAAAATTAAAATAAAAGCCACTATAGCCATCTCAAGAGTTGAAAATACGTATGTTCTGTATATATATATGTGTATGTATTTGAAGGTAAATATGTCAGATTACCTACATTAGGGGTATTACCAAATGTTTGGAATTGTGGCACGAGATGGTCTTTACACCCATCACTACCATAGGAGTGAAGGGTATATTAAGTTAGTGATGATATTTGTAACGAACAGAATTTTTAACGTTACATGCAACTTAATGTATATGAATCGAAACTATTGATTTCGGTCAAAAAGGGTCATCCGTTTTATTTTCCTTTTCGCAAGTAAAAACTACCATAATGAACAAATTCAATATAGAACAGTTTTTTATATACCAAATTTTGTAAAAATTTCACCATAACATGTAAATACCCTACCTAATTTAAAAAAAAACTTAATCCTAATAAATATCATAAAATTAAGATAAGGAACAAAGTGGGCGTGCGATATCGTTGAAAAAATTAGATTTTATTCGAAAAAATAATCTGTCAAATTTAATTTAATAATTTAAATTTAAAACGACTCAGAATGAGATTGTGAGTCGATCGGTGCACTTAAACATTACAAACATTAGCTCAAACCCAGTATACCAAAAGTGGTGTAGTAAATAATAACCGACACACTTCCATATCTACAACAAACGTCTATTCATAAAAGCACGAACTTATGTACTTATGGTTACCAAAAAAAGAAGAAAATGTTAATACGCGGTCTTTTGGTTTGGACTATGGGCTTGAGAAGTACAATTAAAAAAAACCTAGCAAGAGCACAAATGAATTCATATAAATATACATACATTTATTCAAATGTTTCGCTGTATGTTAAATGTACGAGTATATTTGAGCAGGAAGTGCAATTTCAATGGCAATCATCAACGGTGCTAACAGCTGGCTTATCAGTGTGAAAGAATCGCCATTCCTTTACATTCGCGTATTTAAAATCCTTTTTTGAAGTGACACACACAAATTTACAAGTATTTGAATAAAAGTATATTTTTTCTGAATAAATGTAGATGTATTTGGTAGAAACAGTGAATCACAAAAAAAAAAACATCATTAACATAAAGCTTGAAGAAGCCAACATTACTTGAACTTCTTTGTCCGTAAGAGAAAGAAGTTGAGAATACTGAAAGAAAGTGGAACTTTTTAGGCACTCAATTTTTTTTTTTGATGTGTCACTGCACAAAACCAGTCCTAGATTTGTGTACCCTTCAAACCATAGGTTTGTGCAGATTTTTGTAACGCATTGAAATATAAGTAACAGAATCACTTTCTGAGACGATTCAAAAATGTCCGTTCATCTGGTTGGTAGGCTCGATGTCCATGTAAGCTTGTTCGCCACGTTCAGTTCCCAATTTTTAAAATATTTTAATAAAACTTGGCACATATATTTTATTTGGTATAAGGATGTTCATTATAATTTTAGACCAAACCTGATCATTATCTCGGGCACATTCAATAGGACAGCCTTCTCGGAGTATAGATTTCGATCCTATAAAGCTAGACATTTTTTTGTACTTAGATGAAAGTCAGCAAATAATTTACCTATATTATCCGAACTAAGCTTATAAAAGTTTGTTGGAATCTTCCTTAATTTGATCATTACTACCATACAAGACCAAATCAAAAAATTTAAACCACTGAGCTTTATGAGATGACTTCCACAATCTGACCCAGTTTCAATCTTAAACTAAAATTATATCGTGAATTTTTTTAATTGTTTGGCATTTGGCATCTTCTGTGTATAATGCCACATCAAAACTCATTTAACCACTTCAAGCTTAGCCTTGATTTGAGTGATGTTTTTTCGCAAAAAATAAGAAGTACTTTTTTAAGAAACCAAATGAATCAGCAGTTAATACAACTGGAACAATTTTCAAAAGAAAACACATGCTACTCGCATTTATCGATGAAGCATAGGACGCACAGTGCGCTAAGTGAATCGCGTATTTTTAAGAATTGAGAAGGAATCTTGTAAAATGGGTCTAGTTGTCAATGAATCAAAAAAAAAAAAAAAAACTGATGATTTATACAAACAGACATTCCACAAGAGTTGGACTATATGTAATCGTTGAGAACTATAATTTCAAGGTTTTAAAAGAATTTGTTTACCTTGGTGCCACTGTCGACATAAATAACGATATAAGTTTTGAAATCAAATGAAGAATCATACTTGCCATCAGATGCTATTTTGTCCTAAGCAGGCAGCTAAGAAAGCTCTCTCCCTAAAAACTAAAATCACGCTCTATAAAACGCTTATACTGCCCGTGTTATTGTACCGTGCTGTGAAATGGACACTTGCACATTCAGATGAAGCTATTCTTAGAGAAAGATTCTACGAAAAATCTTTAGACCAGTTCACGTCAACATTAAATATCGACATCGAATGAACCATAAGCTGTATGCGTTATACGCTGATATCGACATAGTAAAACGCATTAAACAGCAGCGGTTGCATTGACTAGGACATGTTGTGGGAACGGACGAAAATGCTACAGCAAGAAAAGTGTTCGAAAAGGACGTTCGATGGAAAGACCAAGTAGAGGAAAACCTTGGCCTACGAAATTGGAGAATATGGGCACAAGATCGAAGAGCATGGAATTCTAAAATAAGCTCGGCCTTTGAACTTAACAGGTTGTAAGTGTAGGCCACTAAAGTAAATGAATCTGCTTGTTTTAATTTAGATTATAGTTAGATATTTACCGAAACATTTTGAATTCGACTATATTCAGAGTTTGTATCTAAATCGATGTTGAGTGGTATGTTCATGTTTTATCCCAAAGTCTTGTTCTGTTATCCTTGACTCCCAGTGGACTCTATTGCGAGATGTTAGGTTTACGTCAATCCAAGAATATCTTGCAACTCCGCATCAATTGACCTTCTTCCTAGCAGGCGCACCAACACGACGGCCTATTCCCTGTGGATTCCAACGAAGCGATTTTCGAGCAATGTTGGTATTTGGCATTAGAAGTGTGTGGCCCATCCAACGCCATTTCCGTTGACATACCTATATAAAAACACGGATTTGATTTGTCACGTTAGGTAGATCTTCGTTTCTTATGCGGTTCCGCCACCATATATTAAGGATTGTCCATAAGCATTTGTTTGCAAAGCGCTTATCGATGACATTTATTCGTTCCCAAGTTTCGCAGCCGAAGTCCTGCAGGTCTCCCATAGATCATCCTCCATGAAGTTAGTACTATCAGCCACTTAGTAGGTTATTAGATTCCAGATATTTAACAAGAAGGTGATTTACAACACTCTCCAAACTTTTGAAGAGAGCAGAACAAATGGTAAAAAGTTTAGTTAAAAGACGCGCAAGCTTCGCATAGCACTGGAGAGTTATTATGTTGAGTAGTGCTAATTTTTAAAATGCGTGCGCGAAAGAAACTCGTTAAATAATATTGAAACACTATTTCAAGTACCTCCCATAGATCTGAATTTACGGAATGGGGATGTATTTGAATGAAGTATAGAAATTAGTGTAATGAATCAGGATTTCTCAAAAATCACTTAAAGAAATTTTCGAAGTCTTAGGTTAATTGAGAATTTGTGATAAGAAAATTGAGCATTATAATGTCTTGTTAAAAACTTCGGAATTTATTGATAGTTGGTCTTTATTTGATAGTAGTTTGGCATGACCGACTATACCATTTTTTTGTAATTTGGATCCACGATATGACGTCTTATGTTGAAACGCAAAGCTTTGTGCTGAAACTATGAAATCTGAGATAGACGAAGCAGTCTTTGTGGACATTTGATTTGAAATTTTCTTAATTGTAGCAAGTAGATTAAACTTCTGCTTGTAGACAATAGCACATAAGAACTGTGTGTTACTTAGTCTACTGGCCAATCGACCATAAATGATGAGCTCTCATAAATATACGTGCATGGCGTAAAAAAAGTTCGAGTTTTAGAAATGTGTTCCCTGATTTAGTTTGAGCACATTCCAAAGTAAAAACGATGGAACAGTGTGACTCTGCGCCAGTGCTTTGAGGGATTTATAGAGTTGAATATCATACTTTCACCGAAAATTAGTTTTTCCCTCTTTTGCACTCGGTCTAAACATTGCTGCGCGGTTACTCGGTCAAGAAACTCTCATGTTCGGGACATCAGATTCCTCATTTATGATCCGCCATACACCTTTAATTGTTCCTAGATTTTTATGTCTTAGAATATACTAAAGCATTTTAAAAATCAAAATTTTTACAGTTTTTTAAGTCACTGTATAAGTGAGACTAAAAATCCTGCATAGATATGTATATGTATGTATTTATGTACATATTTGTATGTGCTTTAATACTACATACGTATATATTTCGTGAAATACTCAAGTGGTCGGTTGTTGGTTTTGTTGAACTGAGTTGTTGATACTCGTAGTTGTTTTGAAACCCCATTTTTATTGTTTTCAATTCGTGTGTTGGTACTCTATTTCGTTGTTGTATGTACTTTTATCAGTATGTAATGGAATTTTGAGGTTTTTCTATGAAATTTTTGCGCAGTTCATACACATAAAAAGTTTAGATTGTTTGTTTTCCTTTATTTGCAGAAAATACTCAATCGCACAAAAAGGGTTTTTTTAAAATCCTAATGTACTTGTACTTGTTTTAAGTACATGTAAACAGTGGTTTTGTGGAAACTGTGTATGTGTACGGGTAACAACCCAGCAGTTTCGATTTGAGGGCATGGTTTCTGAAACTAGTAAAGGCTTAATATTTAAAGATCAAAGCAAACTAGATTCAAAACATTCTGGAAGTTCCGATTGTCCGCCCCTATGACAGCTGTATGTTGAAATCCATAAATATTTTACTAGCGTTGGAGTCATTACTTGGATTTAAAACTGCTATGAGTTGTATCTGTGTATGTATTTTTGCTAGTGTATGGAATATAAATAAACGGATTTTATGTCAAAAACATTAAGTCGAGTTGGTGATTTTCTAAAGAAACAAACGAAATTGTTGGTTGATTATTGTTTTTTTTTTTGTTAAAAAAAATGTTATCGTATTTTTGGGTTTAAGTTCAATCTATCCTAAAATACTCACTCACACAAACAGGTCGAATTCCTAATTTGAAAGGTATATTTCGGATGTATCTGAAATTTTTATGACACTCCACCACTAAAAGCTTTGAAAGGAACGAACACACAGTGACGAGAAATAAACTAAAAATTGTGACTCAGTAGTGAAAAAACTTGGTAAAAGGTAAACTTTTATGTTTATTTTTATTGTTATTATGATTTTTACCAATCGACAAAATATCTTTGTTGAACATTTTATTTAGCTTGAGCCTTAAATGATTGTAATGAAAGCAATGTCATTTTAAATATTTCATTTTATTGTCATTAACACTAATACTCGTTCGTACTCATTCAGCTACTGCTACTAATGCAGACTCATGAAATATTCATCTGAATTTCATTTACATAAGTTAACATTCTAAATTTTTCTACCTTTATTGTATACCTTTAGACTTGTCTAATCAAAATGCTCCTACTACATAAGTAGTTTGTATACTCTGATGTACTCGTACTTTATTAAGGTATTTTGTTTTCATTTTCACTTACGCATGTTGTTTCGTTTAATGAAGTTGATTTTAATGTTCACTACGATTGTACTAAAATTAGAATATTGTATGTTTTTTTTTTAGCTTTTTGCTTTTCTTAAAAGATGCCCAAGTGAAGTGGTTGCTTGCCTGGTTCGCCTATTCGATGCCTTTTCAGTTCGTGCATGATGGCGAATACACATTTTATCGTGTACAAAATATGCCAAAATAATAACAACGAAAAGTACGTTCTTTAATTATTAAGAGGGACACTGAAGCGGAAATTCTGTTCGTTTTCCATTATTAATTTACCCTCATCATCCTAATTTTTGTTCTTTCATCAATCCATTTACTATTAACCTTTATTCTAATTAAATCCCACCTCACAATTTTAAAATGGGTATTCTAAGTTCAATGTATTATTTGCCTCTTGTCAAATAATCTTAAACTACTTAAGTTAAAAGCTGTTCTCTCTTATGATAAGTATTCTATAGGCCGAAACAATTACCGTAAACATTGTGACCAAGTGTCTAAGATATCAGAGTCATACCTTTAGAAAATTATTATCTAACGTCTTTACGACTCGTGAATGCAGGGCCATAGAACCGCCATAGAACCTTTTTGGGTACCCAGTGATTATAACGTACCCGGGTAACTTTGACAAATCTTGTGCGAGATATTCGGTTTTTGGTGTAAGTTTATGTGTATTGTTATCCGTTTGAAAAATTTCAAATAATGCATTTTTATTAAAGATCAGCACTCAGGGGATAGCCCACGAAAAAAGTTTGTATAAAGGAGGATAGAGGGAGTGGTATTTGTAAATATTCTATTTAATTTTTTGTATATCATAACTGGGAAAAAGCACTCCTGCGGGCAGTACTCCGTTCGATTAAAAAAATACCACAAATAGATGAGCTCTAATTAAATTGAGGGCATTACGTGAGAATGTGCGTGTTTTGGGAACAAGATCCCTAATTTATTCAGAACTTTTTCCATTGTAGTAGAAAAGTGAAGCACATCCTACATATACTGCTATGATGTTCCAGTGCATCAATACAGTTGGCTACCACTGTTACTAACAACAAACTCGACCCTTTCCTGTACGCGATCGAGAAACTTTTAAATATAAGCTTGGAACGCCCCGGCCATACATGATAGTTTTATTCCGGTTTTAGTTCGATGTAGGTTATATAAATATTTTTTTCCAAATGCTTCTGGTTCCTCAATATTTGCAACACCCAACTTTACAGATGGTGAACCGCTGTGGTATAGAATGTTAGTCATCCGCCTAGCATACCTGAGGTCCCAAGTTCGATCCCCGGCTAGAACATCTTAAAAAAATAAATTGTTTCAAAAAGCGGTTCGCCTCATAAATCAGCTAGACACTGGTTATTGAGTATTTGGATATGTAAAACTTCTCTAACTAATACATTTGCCGTTCGGAATCGAATCTAGCTCACGGTCTGAGAGAAGTACCCCTTGTTCCAATTGGAATATTGTCGGGGAATTATATATATAAGCTTTACAGATGAAGCAACATTATCCGCTGTACGTTTATGTGTGACAATCAGCATTAAATTTTTCTCCCCATTCAGAAATTAAAATTATGTCCGAATTAATAGTACTAACTTACTTAAATGGCCTATAATACAACCTGCTTCGATCTTGTGCGCATACTCTCCAATTTCGTTAGCCAATCTTGGATGGATTTTTTCTACTTAGTCTTTCCATCGAAGTTTCTGTCGTCCTCGTCTACAAATTCCCTTAGGGATCATATTCTTGCTGGTGTATTTTCATCAATTCGCACTTTAGTTTCACTTTTGGTAGACAAAAAATGTAGTGCAATATCTTTATATTATAGACTCTATAATATAGTCTTTGATTGAAGGTTTAACATAAAGGCTCATTTAGAAATATAAGAGAAATAGTAGGAGAAATGGCTTTTACGCTTCACTATGCCAATATCGGAATATAGCTCATACAGATCATGGTTTAAACTGCACCGCTTTTCTCTATCAATGCAGATTGGCCCATAGACTTTCTGAAGAATTTTTCTCTCGAACACTCCAAGTACTGCCTCATCTGCAAGTACACATGATTCTGAACCATATAATAGCACGGGTAGTATCAGTGTCTTGTAAAGCCTGGTGGTGTCTTTGTTTTTGAACTGTCTACCTAGGCCATAGAAGCATATATTAGCCATTGTTACTCTTCTTTTGATTTCATGGGATTAAATGTTAGTTTTATTTAAGGCGGTACGAAACTAGATAAAATCGTTTACTATTTCAAAGTTGTAGTTTCCATCTTCCACTGTCTGCCCGAGTCTTTCGATCGTCTTGTGCGTTGATACCATCAACTAAGTTTTATCTCCATTTACAGCCAGATCTACTGTGGCAGGTTCTTTTTCGATTTTCTCAAAAGTGGCAGTTACTGCCAGTTCTTTTCACGTCTGCATCTCGTACGACTTTTTCCAGCAGTATATTAAAAGATCACACGATATACTTACTATCCTCCTTGCCTGCAAACTCGTTTGGTATTGAATGACTCGGAGAGTTTTATTTCTATTTAAACTGTTGATCAAACATCAGTTAAAGTCATCCTGCAGAGGCGTATAAGCTTTTCAGGGATACCACACTTAAACATTGCTTTAAACACCTTTGAACGTTTTGGGCTGTCGAAGGCGGTCTTGTAATCAACTAAAAGATGGTATATATAGATCGGTTTCTCGTAGGTTTCTGCAGAATTTGGCGTAATGTGAATATCTGGCCAGTGATGGATTTACTCCACCGCTAACTTAAGATTTTTATTTTTTACATAATACGCTCGATAATTTATATGCGAAGGGAAGAAGAATTATAGAAGAATTATAGTTGCCACATAATGTTTTTTCTCCTTTCTTGTGTACGGGACATAGTATACTAAGGTTCCAAACATTGGGTATGTGTTCCTCTAGCCAGATTTAACGGACAAGCTGATACATGCGACTTACCAGCAGACCTTAAAAAGTCCAGCTGATAACCAGTTGGCTCCAGCTGCTATGTTATTTTTCAAACGGTTACGGCAGTTTTGACATCGGCTAGGCATTTCAATTTCTATACCATCATTTGGATTGGATCTGTGTTGTCCTCGTTGGGAAAAATGTCCTTTCCATATCTTCAGCATTCTTTTTGTATCAGTCATCAGGTTGCCTTCCTTTTCTTTACAGTAGAATATGCCCGTATTAAAGCCCTCACTTTGGTTCTTTACTCTTTAGTAGAATTAACGGACTTCATTCTGACTCCTTTACATCTTGATTTACATCTCGATTCACACTCACGTCTTTTTTGCAGGAGAGACGTTTCTCATCTCTCCTTTTCTCCCGATATTTCTTCTTTAAATTTTTTTTGCAGGAGTGACGTTTCTCATCTCTCCTTTTCTCCCGATATTTCTTCTCCACATACGTGTTGCTACTGAATGTAAAGTATACCGCGTTCTTCGAATCCTTAGCACTGCGACACTCCTGGCCATACCATAGGTTTTTTGGTGGAGGCTTTTGGTACCCAAGTACGAATATTGCGGCATTTTCTATGAAGTTAGAGATGTTTTGCCATTGCAATGCAATATCATTGGGACAAGGGGTGCTTTGTTCAAGCAATTGGTTTATTCGAGCGAAATATGCCGCTGCTGTTTGTGGTGCCTGTAGCTTTTCAAGGTCAAACTTCTAAACTGCAATAGACCGTACATTTCTTCCAACATTTAGGCGAGTGCGTACTTTTAGTGTCACCAGGTAATCTGATCTGATCGATCGTACGTCTAATATACACTGAAAGAATGTCTTCCGTCTATCACAACATGATAAATTTGATTTTTATACAATTGATCTGGTAATAACCATGTGGCCTTATGAATGTCAAGATTTTAAAATATTTTTTTGCCGCGGCGAAGTCTATTAGCTTTACTCCGTTATTAGATGTAGTTTCGTGAAGGCTAAATTTGACTGTTTGACCAAAGATAGCTTCCCTTTCAAGTTTTGCGTTTAAATCCCCTAGAACAATTTTAATGTCGTGATCGGGACAGCGGTCATAAGCTCTGTCTAGGCGATCGTAAAAAGCATCTTTGCCTTCTGTCTAGACATGGGCAAAAATAAGACTAACGTTAAAGAACTTGGCCTTTATATGAATTGAAGCTAGCCTTTTATCAATTGAAGTAAATCTGGAAATAATATGTTTGAGCCTCCGGCTAACCACGAATCCGCAACAAAATTCATGTCTCATTTCATGGTAGATATAATACAGCGCGCCATCTTTGTTTTTGTGACGCCTTTGCCCTTCTTGTAGAGTGGTAATATCGGTTTTGTACTTTGTAAGTATATCCGCCAATGTCAACTGCGCATTCTCTGTAAAGAGTGTTGACATTCTAGGTGTAGGTTCGCAAATCATGGTCCTCTAAACGTTTGCTAGGGTCGTCAACATTAGGGGGTTCCATTATTTTAATTTTAATAAATAAATAAAATAATTTCTTTATAGGCCTGATCAGAAAATCTGAAAACCGGAAACCATATCGAGAGCCTATATTTGATACCGACTTTGAACCAAGTAGAATTTTTTTATTGAGAGGCAAAAAACTGTTTAATATCCAACATATTTAAACAGAAGTCAAATTTTCTTCTGCAATATATTTAAGCCAAGGTTCTATGTATAATAGATTTCTTCCATCTGGTTTTTTATTAAAAGTAATATTTTTATAAAAAACAGTTGTTTGATTATGTTCTTTGACTTATGAAACACTATTGGCAAATTTTAGGCGCAAAAAAATTTTCCGGTATAAACTAACTGCAGAAAGTCAAGTGGAATCTGAAAAGTAATGATATATCATATTATGTTTTTTTTTAGTGTAAATGATATGGCATTGATATTGAAATGTTACCTTCTTTTGAAAAAAAGATCACCTTTACACATTGTACATTCACTCGTACATATACACTGAACATAGGAGCTAATATTGCCTTTTGGTGATGATTATGGAAGAGTTAAAAAAATTCGTTGTTACCAATATTAATTAAAAATTCTCTTTGTGTTACTTTCGGGTTTCTTTTGAACTTCTTACATCTTAAAGGTAATTTGAAAAAAAAAAAAAAAAAACGCAAGAACTTAACATAAATTAGCATATTCATTTATTTAATGCTATATTTGTAAACGAATAATTGTTAGTCAACAAATTTTCAGATGTTATTTAGGAAAACAAACGAAAAGATATTTGTATGCTTTTCTTAACTTTTCTTTAAGATTTTATGTTAAGAAGTGCTTAAAAAAATACTTCCCTTTTTCATGAGATAACAATTGTGAAAAAGCTTTTTTCTTTTAAAACAAACCTTAACATAAATTTAGACATAGGTACTTATATTTATAACAAAAGACTTGTTTCACATCAACATTTTTTTCTGAAACTTTCTTTAATAAAAGAAGTTTCAGGGCTGACTTTAATTTGACAGTTGACTTTTTGTATTTCTAAGTAGCATTTATAGGTACATAAATACAAAAAAAATCATAAAATTGTACCTTTTTGTTGCTAAAGAAAACATTTTAATTGCTATTCTTTATGATTCAATAGATCACTTCAGCTAAGGTCCCATATTGGCAAAAGGAATAACGTATGATTAGTTAATCGGAAATTAAAGTCCCCTACATAAAATCCGCCAAAAAATAAATAAACGAATTATTTGTACCATGACTTCTATTATGTGAAATGTAACTAGTTATAAAAAAAAACTTACTCAACGCCAGATTCAAACAGAATTGGGCAGATAAGTATTGGAAGCTATTGCTACCAGAGGCAAGGAGGAGCTATTTCACCAACATTATGGATTAAACATCTGCATAGTTCCATCCGTGTATATCCATTTCTGTGTTTTATCATTTTGAGTGTGTATTGATGAGTAGTTAAGTTTTTTGTTATAAGTGAGTATTGTTGTATTCTCCCACTAAGTAAGTCTGAGTGGGTAAAAAGACAATGAGAATAACATATTTATTTTCCTATAGTTTTGCAAAATGGAAGGAATGAGTATTAGTGGTAATACAATAGATAACTTATAGTATGTCGTATGAAGTTTACTTATAGGATAAAATAAAAACTAAAAACGACATTCGATTAGTTTAATACTTTTTTTTCAAAACTTTGTTGTTTTTGTAGGAGTTTTTTAAAAAATTTGTTATTTTTGTAAGAAATCTTTTAAAAATTTCTTTTTTTTATAGGAAATTTTTCAAAAATATCTTATTTTATATAGGAAATTTTTCAAAAATTTCTTATTTTAATACGAGATTTTTCAAAAATTTCTTAATTTTATAGGAAATTTTATTTTTTTTATTTTTATAGGAAATTTTTAAAAAATTTCTTATTTTCATATAAAATAAAAAAATATATATCTTATTTTTACAGGAAGTTTTTAAAAAATTTCTTATCCTCATAGAAAATTTTTGATTTTGTTTTTTTTATTTTTATATAAAATTTTTTTAATTTTTTTTTTAAATATTTCTTATTTTTATAGCAAATTATTCAAAAATTTCTTAATTTTGCAGAAAATTTTAATTTTTATTTATTTTTATAGGAAGTTTTTAAAAAATTTCTTATTTTCATAGGAGCTTTTTAAAAATTTCTTATTTTATAGGAAATTTTAAAAAAATTTCTTATTTTTATAAGAAAAATTTGAAAAAATTCTTATTTTTACAGAGAAATTTTAAAAAAATTCTTATTTTTATAAAAAAAATCAAAAATTTCTTATCTGATAGATTTTTTTTTTTTTAATTTCAAAGAAAATTTTTCCTTAATTTTTATAGGAAATTTTTAAAAAATTTCTGGTTTTTGTAGGAAATTTTTAATTTTTTTTTATTTTTATAGGAAATTTTTAATTTTTTTTCAATTTTTTAGAAAATTTTTCCTTTATTTCACTAATTTTATACTCTTTTTTTTCTTTTATTTCTATATTATTCATTTTTATAGTCAATTAAAATATATACACACAAACACTGAAAAATGTTAAAAATTTCTTATTTTTATAAAAAAAATTTGAAAAATTTCTAATTTTTATAAGGAATTTTTAAAAAATGTCTTATTTTTATAAAAAAAAAAATTTCAAAATATTTTATTTGATAGAATTTTTTTTTTAATTTCAAAGAAAATTTTTCCTTAATTTTTATAGGAAATTTTTAAAAAATTTCTAGTTTTTGTAGGAAATTTTTAACTTTCTTTTATTTTTATAGGAAATTTTTAAATTTTTTTCAATTTTATAGGGAATTTTTATTTTTTTTTTATAGGAAATTTTTAAAAAAATTTCTTATTATTAAAGGATTTTTAAAAAATTTCAATTCTTAAAAAATTTTACTTTTACCCTTATTTCACTTATTTTATATTCTTTTGACAATTTTTTTCCTTTTATTTCTATATTATTCATTTTTATAGTCAATTAAAATATGTACACACAAACACTGAAAAATGTTAGTATTTCAACATAGAACACAAGTTATTCGAAATACTCATAAATACTTATAGTTATCTAAGTATTTTGGAACAAGAAACAGTTGTAAACAACTTATAAGCAAAAGCATCAGTTACTGACTTTGTGGGTAGAGTGGATGAGCAAAACAAAAGCAGACAATATCGGTTACACTCATTCTCTCATTTATACTACAAGTATTGAGTACTACTATGGTGTATTCGTTTTTGATGAACAATATTGTATACTCTTGCAGACGTTTATTATGGATCCTTACACTTAATGCAATTTTACTTAAAATAAATAATACTGGAATTGGTGTGGTAGCTTACGCCGATGATCTGGTCAAGGGTAAATTTCCAAATACCAAAATAATAGAGCGGTATTTAAGTGATGTCTATCTGAACAGAAAAATAGAAAAAAGTGTTGACTGGATGTCGAAAAATTTAGAACACTCACTTAATTCAGTGGCCAGGGTTCATAAAATTTTACATTCTGATTAATAGTCATAAAGAAATTGTCTGTTCTAAATTCAATCGTAATAGCTATTTTAATATGATATTCATCAGCATTTAACTGGTTCTCGGATGTTGCTTTATATAGGAGCTATGTTCAAATGTGGACCGATTTCTAAAAAAATATTAACGGAGACTGAGTTGAATCATCAAAATTATTTTAATTTATGTTCTGGGGGTAGTGTTAAATATATGGACATTCCAATTTGAACAAGGGGTACTTCTCTTAGACAATGTGCTAGATCCGATTCTATTTTTAGACTCATTAAAAGGGACATACGTTTTAACTCCGGCTCCGAACGGCTAAATTAGTTAGAGAAGTTTTACATAGCCTAATTCTCAGTTACCAGTAGCTAACCAGTGGCTAGCTAGTGGTGAACCGTTTTTTTTTTAATTTATTTTTTTCAAGTGGGGGTGGCCGGGGATCGAACATGGGACCTCTGCTATGCTAGGCGGATGACTAACCTGCTATACCATTGCTGTTCACTATATATGTTGACTTATAGTTGTATAAAATTTCTCTGTACTAAATTTTATTGATATGTAATAACATTAAATTGGTTGCCAATGGCGGGGTTATATGGGAGCTATGATTAATTTGGATTGATTTCGAGAAATTTCAATACCAAACTTTTGCTGGTAAAAGGAATATTTGTGCCAAATTTTTGTTGGTTTAGCTTCTTTCGTTTAGGCCATATCGAGTTTTTAATAGACAAACGGACAAACAAAAAGGGTTTGCTCAAATGTTTTAAAATTTTATAAGGATGCAGAATAAACATAATTTTTGGTGCTTAAGTGTTGTTTTGAACATTAATTCGGAATAAACCATTTATTTTGTTGGTATACAAAATCAAATAAGGCAAAATATATTTAATCCTTGTATTGAAACGACCAAAATCATAATTCATGGGTCTAAAATCAGAATTGATCTTTCCATTTGTAAAATTAATTCTTAAAACTTTCGTTCCCAAAATATCGGATTATTTATTTATTTATTTTCGTCCCTTATATGTCTAATTCGTCCCTATCGTCATTTATTTTCATCATTCAGATTTTAAACGCTTCCAAAGTTGGTCCAAGTGAAGCGCCTTGGTATAGCAGGTTAGTCATCCGCCTAGATCGATAACTGACCAGACCCTCTTGAAAAAATTCTAATTAAAAAAAAGCGGTTCACCTCATAACTCAGCTATCCACTGGTAATTAAATATTAGGCTATGTAAAACTTCTCTAACTAATGCATTTGCCGCTCGGAGCCGTAGTTAAAACGTAGATCCCTTTCAATGAGTCTTAAAATAGAATCGGATGCAGCTCATTGTCTAAGAGAAGTACCCCTTGTGGAACGTTGTATATGAACTATATATATATTTATATAAATTTGGTCCAAAGTTGGTCAAGCGTTGTCATAATTCAAAATCTGCATTCGGCATTTTTTCATCTATATAGGGAAGATCAAACGATGCGGAGAGTCCAACATATGAGGATATACATTAGAGTGCCAATTTATCCTATGGGAGAATTTTTGTGAAGAAATCTGTTTCACGCAAACCCCCAGGTTGGTTCGAATCGCTATCAAAATGCCTTGAAAATATAAGATCAATCGGATGAGGGTAGATGGCGCCCATGACCCGCCCAAAATTTGCAAAATACCTGATTTTTTACTTTGTTAATAACTTCGTTAATACTTTAAGATAAAGAAATATAAAAGCAAGACATGATACATTTCCATGGAATGTATGTAAGTACTAAATTGCTCAGTTTTGTCAAAATATTATCAATTTTACTTAGATTTTTTTATATTAGAAAAATATACTTTTTTCTCAGGCCAGCTTCAAAAATCATTGTTTGATTTTTTAAAAATTTTGTTCAACAAATATTACAAATTTTAAATGATCGTCCTAGTTTCATAAAGCAAACAAATAAAAGAATAGAACTTAGAAAAAATGGTGTCGTTATCTTGAACCGTTTCACCGTAATAACAAATGCTTTTTCTCAGTCTGCATAATTGCGATTGTTTTTTTAATATTATAAAAGTTTAACACTTTCTTTCCCGGGGTCAAAGGTCAAGATTTTTTTTATTTTCCCTAACAAAATAGAGGTAAATTAAAATTTTCAAATGCAAAAATGTCGTTTATTTTATAAATATTAACAGCCTGTCCCACGACGTGGAACGAAAGATTATGCAAACGAAAGTAAGTCACCCATTTTCGTTCGAATAAGCGTCTCACTATCTTTCGACTTATCGTTCTTCTGGCTTTGCGTTTTGAAACGTAAGATATTTGAAAATAGTCAAATTTCAATGTTGCCTAATCGACAGTTCGACAAATTTATCAACAATTTAAGAAAAAAAAGCGCTCAAATTTGTAAATTTTACTTTTAATATACAACATTGTCAATTTAAGGTAAATAAAATTTTTCCAAAATATTTTTTTAATACAATTTGAACGAATCTCTGAAGCATAGTATAGCATAGTATGCCGACTCTCAAAAGCACGTACTTTGACATCTGTCATAGTACGAGTTTTTAAAGTTGTATTAGTAAAAAAGCTTAAAATCAGAGTTGTATTTTAAGAAATAGTATTAGTGTATACTAATATATCCACCACACACTAAATATACATAGTTGCATTGTGTTATTGATTTTGATTATTTTTTTTCCACCAAATACATTAAAAATACAACTCTGGTTCAAATTATACAAAAAATAAATTCAACCCACCAATGTCAATAAAAAATAAAAACAAAGATACAATACATGTTTTATTTTTGTTTTGTAAAAAAAGTTTTAATTATATTTTTGCTTCATCAGAAAAATTCGATGCTATCGATGTCTCAATGACCCGGAATCCAACACTGTTTAATCCTAAAGTAGGGATTTGCTTCCATATGGCAAAAATTTCTGCCCGGAAGACACTGCAATCGTCAGCATGTCTGTAAAAATCCTTGATGTTTTGCCCCTTCAGAAAACACCCGATCCAGTGCAAACGCCATTTAAGAATCATCTGTGAAGATCGAGTTGCTTTAAAAAGCGATGTACGACCCTTTCAGCCGGTTCTATTATGAATTACGACCTCCGGTACCGACAGACAGACGGACATTGCTGAGTCGATTCTCCTGCCGATTCTGAGTTGATCGGTATTACTTTTATGGGGTCTTACTTATATTTACAACCTGGCCGAACTGGTATTAGAATTCCATGCGCTCCAATCTTCTGCGATATTCTCCAATTTCGTAGGCCAAGCCTTGAAAGATTTTTTTCTACTTGGTCTTTCCATCGAAGTTTTGGACGTCCTCTTCTTACATTAAGGTGTCCGTTTTTATTATAATTTTATCTTTTTTATTGTAATTGTTTTCTCCAGAAGTGGTTTACTAGCCCGACGTCCACATATTTTTATAGTTCTCATGGGAGAACTCGCTATTTTAACAGGTGTTAAGGTAGCTAACTAGGTGATACCCCGAGAAGGAGTAAGGAATAGACCAAGATTAGTATTTACTTACCAAATTATGACCAATAGAAAAATGTGTCAGACATATTTTTCTACAGAAAATGTGTCACAGACATATTTTGATTTATTTTGTTATCCTTGACTCCCAGTGGAGCATAGGGCCTGTGATTTGGTCTACTTTTAATAAGAAATAATACAAGAATAAGGTGGTGGCCAAAACATATATATTTAAGATAATTATAAAACAATTTGGTTTGATGCTGATGGGTGTTAACACCACGATTGTGTAGCGACAAGGAGAGTAGTATGAGCGACAGACTCTTATTCCTCTTTAGCAGCAGTACTTTTTTATATTTAATCATGTTTCGTGGATCTTGAGTCTAAACATACCAAGGTATTTTGACGCGTTAACCATTTTTATGCGTTAAACTCTTGCAATAGTTCTAATTAAGGCAGACCTAACTCCAAACCCACTTGCATTTCTGATGATCTCCCAAATATGTACATATATTCCGTTTGCACTACCAGGCCACGGTAAAAGTTACGATCCTGAAATGTTTAGAAGCATATTGTTATATTTATCAATCTAGGCACAATAACTATTTAAAATTACCAATAATTTTCTATTAACAAAAATTTTCAAAAAAATATTTTTAAAATAAAGAAAAATGTGTTTATGTTTATATTTTTTGACAGGTGAGGTGAGCTTTTACCCATGTTTAATTCACACAGATCCTATATGTGTGAACTAACTATACTTAATCATTACACTAAATTTTAATTTCACAGCTGATAACATACTATGTTATACTATGCTCTGAAGCCTATTATTGTGGAAAATGTTAAAATTATGTCTTAAATTTTTTTTTTTCAATAAAATAAAGTTCCCTTTTTTAAAATAATAAAGTTTTTTAAGCTTTTTTGATGAAAACGAAAGCTAAAACATGTGAGAGTGATTTTGACATACGTTTTCGTGCAGCTGACAGATAAATGACATAGTGGGACGCAATTTTATATTAAAGTGTTTACGTTATCGTTCGCAATAATTTTCGTTCGACTTGTCGTACTGAAAACTTTTAGTGGGACGCAAATCAGCTGTTTTTCGTATAGAATGCGAATGATTGAAAACGTTCGATATCGTGGGATAGGCTGTAAGTGTTTTTATAAAAAAAAATATTTTAACCCTAAAAGCCCCTGAACTTAAAAATTTTGAGTTCAATTGGATGAGGGGTGAAGGCGCCCATGACATGCCGAAGCTTTGCAAAATAATTTATTTCAGGCATGCTTTCAAAAATGTATGTTATTTTAAATTTTAATTCTAATTCCTTAGTACTTAATCAGTACTAAATTTATCTGAAATAATTCTCATTTTTCATTTACCTACCACTTTTTTTGCTTAGACTTAAATACTTACAATAATAAATGAATGTATCTGTGTAACTTTTTTATAAAGGTCATTTTATATAATTAAATATGCGTTTTGTCCCTTCCTCTAAAACAAACATTATTTCAAAATATATTTATATGTAAATTGCGGAGACAAAAGTACTTAGACTTTTATGAGTAACCCATTAAAACCAACTTTTTATTTCAGTATTTTGTTTTTTTAATTTCTAAATTAAAATATCCATAACAAAGATATGTAAATATGTATCTCCTTCCATGGATTCACTAAACCTATTAAAAATGTTTATTTCCATTTTAATTTTCTAGGTTATGTTAAGAGCAGAAAAAGGATATGTAAATAAAATTATGACAACAAAATCTTTATTGGTTTAAGTACTCCGTCGGTATTTAACTCAATGCTAAATATTTCACTTAAATCCTTTAACATATTAAATAAAAAAAAATCATTAAAATGTGTATACTGTGTTTGTAGTAGACCATCCCTGAAATAACAAATTAGACCCGGAAGCATTTTATATGAAAACTGAAGGAACAAATGCTAAATTTTAACAGGATTTTTCATAAAAAAGCTTGAGGTTCTACTAGATTTCAACAAAACGATTCTTATTTCATATCGACGATAAGGTATAACATTTCTCTATTTTATCCCATAAATTAACAAGTAAGAGGGTTTTATTCGGCTGTGCCGAATCTTATATACCCACCATCAAGTTGTGTTAAATTCAGAAACAGGGTGCAGCTAATTCAAAATCTTGACCAAAACTGAAAAAATCGCTAATCTTTATAGTTCAACATATAAAAATATTTTAGTGGTCTCTCCAGTATTTACTTTGATAAAAATTCGGTCTCATAACCGGGTATAGTTTTACATTAATAAGTTGTTAAATACTTTTCGTTGTGCTTAATATGTAGTTAGGCTAAACACGTTAATAGTAATACGGCAGGTCCATAAATTTCGTTAGGAGTTCCTAATGCATTCATCATATGTAGGGTCTGGGCTGAACATTGATTGATGCCTATCTAATTTCATAGGTGTAATCTTAATATAATGAATGTACCTCCAAATATTTTTGATTGTATATATAAAAAGGGGATGTTATATTTATAACCAAATGTTGGCCGGTTGTAACAAAATTTTACACACTGGCTGGTATATATATAGAGCTTATTCTTGCAAAATTTAGTGGCCATAGCTGTCATAGTTTCTAATTTAATAGATTTCAACTGGCCTT
Organism: Stomorhina lunata; assembly: GCA_933228675.1. Taxonomy (NCBI): domain Eukaryota; kingdom Metazoa; phylum Arthropoda; class Insecta; order Diptera; family Rhiniidae; genus Stomorhina; species Stomorhina lunata. Next base: position 78,930,985 of record OW121744.1, read on the forward strand.
TGCTAAAATTTATGGTTTCCGTGTGTGTTTTTTATATGAAAGCTAAAGTCAAATATGGACTGATTCCTATAAAATTTGATAAACTGATCAAAAATTGCATAAAACTTTCCTATTTTAAATTTAATCGTCATAGCTATTACAATTGTATTCAATTGAATGTGTTTCCCGGGGCGGGGTAATATGGGAGCTCTAACTAAATTTAAACCGATTTTGTCCATTTTCAACACACATCTTTTTCAAGATATTCAAAATACTTCTGTAAAATTTTGTCCCTCTAGCTCTTTTCGTTAAGGCGTTATCGTGCTTTTATCTGACGGACAGACGGACATAAACAACCTTTTCTTTATGTATTTTTGTGTTTCCATAAGTTTTTTATATAGGAGCTATGGTGAAATGGTGACCGATTGTGACAAAATTTTGCACACTGGCTGACATTGACATAAGGCTTCCTTGTGCTTAATTTAGTCGTACTAGCTTTTGTAGTAAAGGAGCTATCACGATTTTATCAGACGGACATAAATCCCTTTTTCTTTTTGAATTTTTGTGTTTTCGTAAGTTTTTTATATGGGAGCTAGGTCAAATTGTGACCGATTGCGACAAACTTTTGCACACTGGCTCGCATTGATATAAGACTTTCTTGTGCCAAATTTAGTGGTTATATCTGTTATACTTTTAGAGTTATTGGCATTTAAGTGTATTTTAGATGAAATTTAGGCTGTTTTCGTAAGTTTTTTGTATGGGAGCTATGGCTAAATGTGAACCGATTTTAATGAAATTTTACACGCTGCCTAGGGCTAATGTAAAACTTCTATATACTAAATTTTATCATCATAGCTGCTATAATTTGTCATTTATTAACAAATAAGCGATTAGCCTAGACGAGGTTATACGGGAGCTATGGTCAAATGCTAACCGATTTTGCCCAATTTCAATACCAAAATTTTCTCAGAGATGAAGAATATTTTTACTAAGTTTCAGTAAGCTAGCTCTTTTTGTTTAGGCGTTATAGTGATTTCAACAGACAGACAGACAGACAGACGGACAGACAGACAGACGGACATCGCTCAATCGTCTTAGAATTTCATAAGGATTCAGAATATATATCGCTTTTGGTTTTTGAGCCAATATTAAGGAAATTACAAACGGAATGACAATCTCAATATACCCCCCATTCTTTTTGATGGTGGGTATAAAAAAGTACGTATTATGTTTTGGTTGTTAGACCCTTTAACGCCATATGTTAAAAGTGTATTAAAAGGTTGTGCTGATTTCTATTAGTCACTTAAATATTAGCCTCAGTTTTTTAATCGATTTAACGATGCACATTTGGATGGTTTAAAAATAGAATGGAAATTATTCTGTAACTTCTAAACCGTTGGGAGGAATAAAAAAAAAATTATATGGATATAGCAGAAGTATTGGGGAGCTTTAGTTTAGAACCTGAAAAGCCTAAATTGTATTGGGCCCCAAAGTAGGGCATCGCTGACTCATAAATCACTTTAAACGATATATAATTATCATTTCCCAACCATTTTGAAAAATCTATATAACGAATATATAGGTCAAGATCTACAAAAACATTGGTATATTCCTATGCTATCTCTTGCGGCTTAAAAGATTTTCAACTCCAAAAAATAAATTTTTAATTTTTGTCCCATTCTGTACCGATTTTTTACTAATATCTGATCTATATATAAACCGATTTTCTTAATTTAAAATTTCCTAAAAAAACAAAAAATTTTAAATTTACGAACAAGGAGTGTATAAAAAGTTATAAGTGATTAAAGTTAATATTTAAAAAAAATAACCATTTTTCCCCGTTTTTTTGATAAAAAGTATTTTTACTGTTTTTTAGTTATTTAAAAAATTTTATCATCATAGCTGATATAATTTGTCAGTACCTGGTAGACCGAGCCTTGCTCGGAGCTTTATGATAAGCATTTTGAGGAAAATTTTAAAGTTTTTATATATTTTATATTATAAAGTGCTAAAATAACTTTAGAGGAAAGACATTGTAGAAATATTCAGTTAATTTTGAATTATTTGATTTATTTTGTCCGACCAACACATAGTTTGCATAGTTTACAGTTTAACTCATTTTGAATAATTTTGGAAATTATTCATATCAACAGAAACCTCTGTCGACTCATGCGCAACAACTTTGCTAAAGATTTTAGTCTGATCAAATGCACAGTTTACGATTTAATTCATTTTAAGTAGTTTTCTGTGGCGCCACCTGTCGGACTTTGCTTATTCCAATTCATAAACCTTCTTCGGCTTATCCGTAACAACTTTGCTGAAGATTATAGCATGATTAAATGTACAGCATACGATTAAATTGACTTTGAGTAAATTTCAGTAGCGCCACCTGTCGAAATTTCTTCATACCAACTAAGAAACCTTCGTCGGCTCATGTGCAACAACTTTGCTAAAGATTGTAGCATGATTAAATGTACAGATTACGATTAAATTGACTTTGAGTAAGTTTCTGTAGCGCCACCTGTCGGAAATTATTCATACCAACTAAAAAGCCTTCGTCGGCTTATGCGCTACAACTTTGCTAAAGATCATAGCATGATCAAATGTACAGTTTACGATTTTAGTAATTTTCAGTGGCGCCATCTGTCGGAAATTATTCTTATCAACTTTAAAACCTTCGCCGGCTTATCCGCAACATCTTCGCTAAAGAGCATAACACAATCAAATTCACAGTTTACTATTCTATAAAGAACATACATACAGACAAACATTCATTTGTTTAAAATAATACTAATTTTTCCCCCTTTTTATTCCCTAATTTCTAAAAGTTCCATATGTATATTTGGTACTTTTTTGGTGCCTATTGAATTCGGTACATTTTTTTAAAACGCATTTAACATAATGTATAATGTTCCTATTCATATTACTTTGGAGATGTTAAGTTATCATTTTATCCCTTTTTTACCCATTTTGGCTCCAAAATCAAAAAAGTACCAAATACGTGTTTCATGTTTTTTTTACATCTATTGATTGCAGTACCAAGTTTCTTTCTATATTCTTTAGTTTAAAATATAAGAGTGGGTTAAAAAGGTGCCATAAAAACTATTTTCACCCTTTTTACCCCCTATCGGACATAGTTTCAAAAAAGTACCAAACACCTGTCCGCTTATTTTCAAAGCTGTTTAAAACGTAATTTTAATTTTGTTTCTATACCTATTACTTTAGGAGACATAGCGTTTTCGATTTTTCCCCTTTTTACCCGTTTTTACCCTCTTAGAGGTAAAAGTTCCAAAAGTCCCATCTTCTTCGTCCTATACATCAAAAAAGATACCCACTGTCCAAATTTTATCAAAATCGTTAGAGCCGTTTTCGAGATAGCAATTCTATATATATATATATCTATATATATAAAACTCTAACGTGACTGACTGACTGACTGACTGACTCATCATCGCACAGCCCAAACGGCTAAAGCTAGAGAGCTGAAATTTTGACAGCGAGTACCTTTTTCAAAGTATAGATCCACTAAGACGGGATTTTTGGAAATTCGGCCTCTAAGGGGGTAAAAAGGGGTAAAAAAGGGAAAAATTAGTGATGCTGTATCTCCGGAAGTAAACGTCATAGGCCCAAAATTGGAATTGCGTTGTGATCAGCTGCAAAAATAAGCAGATACGTGTTTGGTACTTTTTAGCAGATGGGACAAATAGGGGGTAAAAAGGGTAAAAATAAAATGTTGGTACTTTTTTAAACCCATGTGTATCTTTTGAACCAATCAACGCAGTAACAAAATTCAAAACGGAGCCGGTAAACAAGAAAAAAATATTAGACACGTGTTTGGTACTTTTTTGATTCAGGGTTCAAAAAGGGGGAAAAGCGGGGAAAAAAATTTAGGGTAGGTCCATTTTTCTTTTTCTTTGTATTTGACTTGAACCAATAAAGCTACCAATAAAATTTATAGGGAGGTCGATTGCCCAGTACAAAATATTAAATACGTGTTTGGTACTTTTTTCAATTAAAAGGGTAAAAAAGGGAAAAATCGGTAACATTATATCTCCTTAACCAACAGCGATAGAAGCGAAAATTAAATTGGCTTGAGATTAGCACTAAAAACTAAGGAACACGTGTTCGGTACTTTTTTGAAAATCGGCGCCTAGCGGGCAAAACAGGGTAGAAAAGGGAGAAATTAGTAACATCATATCTCCGAAACCAACATAGACAGAAACAAAGTTGAAATTGGATTTGAATTGCCTGCAAAAATAAAGGGACACGTGTTTAGTACTTTTTTGAAAATGGCACCAATAAGGATAAAAAAGGGTAAAAACTATATTTTGGTACTTTTTCAACTAATATGTATCTTTTGAACTAATAAACATAGAAACATAATTTATATCGCAACAGATAGATATTAAAAAACAATTAAATACGTATTTGGTACTTTTGCGATTAATGGGGTACAAAAGGGTAAAAAAGGGAAAATATTTAAGGGTAGGTTTTTTTGTTTTTAGCTATGGATATCTTTTAGGCTAATGAAGCCAGAAGTATAATTTATTGACTGGTCGATTGACAAAGAAAAAATAAAATACATTTTTGGTACTTTTTTTAATTTTGGGGGTAAAAATATATCTTCTAAATCAAAAGTGATAGAAACAAAAACTAAATTAGTCTGAGATCAGCACTATAAATTAAGGTACACGTGTTCGGTACTTTTTTGAAATTCGACCTTTTAAAGGGTAAAACAGGGTAGAAAAGGGAGAAAGTAGTAACATCATATCTCCGAAACTAACACCGATGCAAACGAAGTTTAAATTGGATTTGAATCGGATAAAAAAATAAATGGTCACATATTTGGTACTATTTCAAAAATGGCACTAATAAGAATAAAAAAGGGTAAAAACTATATTTTGGTACTTTTTTAACCCATATATATCTTTTGAACTAATAAACATAGAAACATAATTTATATCGCAACTGATAGGCATTAAAAACTATTAAATACGTATTTGGTACTTTTGCGATTAATGTGGGACGAAAGGGTAAAAAAAGGGAAAATATTCAAGAGTAGGTTTTTTGCTTTTTAGCTAAGAATATCTTTTCGGCTAATGAAGCCAGAAGCATAATTTATTGGCTGGTAAATTGACACTGAAAAAAGTAAAATAAGTGTCTGGTACTTTTTTAATTTTGGGGTAAAAATCGGTAAAAATATATCTTCTTAGCCAAAAGTGATAGAAACAACAACTAAATCGGTCTAAAATCGGCACTTTAAATTAAGGGTACTTTTTTCTTTAATTCGGCCGTTTTGGGGTTAAAACAGGGAAAAAATGGGAAATATTAGTAACGTCATATCTCCGAAATTCAAAACGATAGGAATAGAGTTGAAATTTGCTTCGGATGGGCTGAAAAAAAACGAGAAACGTATTTGGTACTTTTTTGAATATGGTACTAATAAGGGTAAAAAAGGGCAAAAACTATATTTTGGTACTTTTTTTGAACCCATACGTATCTTTTGAAATAACAAACATAGAGAAACAGTAAACATCAAAATTGATAAGTAACAAAGAATTATTAGACACGTATTTGGTACTTTTACGATAATTGAGGTAAAAAAGATAAAAACTGGGAAATATTCAAGGGTAGGTTTTTAACTAATGAAGCCAGAACTATAATTTACAGACGGGTGGATTCATATTGAAAAAGTAAATTGAAAAAAATTGAAAAAGAAAATGGATAAATTAGTAACATCATATCTCCGAAATTTACATCGTTAGAAACAAAGTTGATTCCTTTTTTTAATTTTTGGAGTAAAAAGGGAGAAAATCGGTAACGTAATATCTCATAAATCAAAAGTGATAGAAACAAAGATTAAATTGGTCTATGATCAGCATTAAAAATTAAAGGACACGGGTTCGGTATTTTTTTTTTTAATTGGCCGCTTATGGTTAAAACAGGCTAGAAAATGAATAAATCATATAATCGGCTAGAAAATGAAAGGGACATGTGTTCTGTACTTTTTTTGGAAATGGCACTAATAAGGGCAAAAAGTGTAAAAACTATATTTTTGTACTTTTTTTAACCCATGCGTATCTTTTGAACTTATAAACATAAAGACTCACTTTATGCCACAATCAATAAGTATTAACAAAATATTAAACATGTGCTTGGTACTTTTACGATAAATGGGGTTCCAAAAGGTGAAAACGGGAAAATATTCATTTAAGCTAATGAAGTCAGAAGTATAAATTAGAGATGTGTCAATCAAAGGAATAAAAAAGGGAAAAATTGATGACATATCTTCTAAACCTAATGGATGGAAACAAACACTAAAATGGTCTAAGATCAGCCCTAAAAATTAAGGGACTTTTCAGTACTTTTTGCAAATTAAACAGTTTTGGGGTTAAAATAGGGTAGAAAATAAAAACTTAAGTAAAGTTATATCTCTAATACTAATATCGACAGAAAAAAAAATTTAAATTGGATTTAGATCGAATAGGAAAATAAAAGTCATGTTTTTAGTAGGTACTTTTCGTAAATGAGCTAAAAATAGGGAATAAAAAGGATAAAAACTAAATTTTGGTACTTTTTTGACCCATATATAATTTTTGAATCAATTATTATAGAAACAAAATTTATACCGCAATCGAAAATAACAAAACCGGGTCAAAAATTTATAGATAGGTTTTTTCCTTTTAAACTGTGTTGTTTAAATCAATAAAATAATAAATAAATCAATAATTTATGGACTGTTCTATTGACATTGTGACAGGTGTTTGGAATTTTTTTTTCAATTAACAAAAATGGAGTTAAGATCAGCAATAAAAATATTAGGACATGTATCCGGATTTTTTTTTTTAATTTGGCTGATCAGGGGTAAACAACGGGTAAAAAAGGAAACTTTTGTAAAATATTCAAAATCAAAAGCGATAAGAACAAGATTTAAATTGGGTTAGCAATCAAAATTGGGTCAGCTACAAAAATAAGGGAGGCGTGTGTAGTACTTTTTTGAAAATGTAGAGGGTAGGTACTTATTTTGTCCTATATGTATCTTAAGAACCTATAAGTATTTAATTTAATTTATAATTGATAAATAAGTGAAAAAGTTATTTTGGTAAATTTTGTAACTTTGTCAATTCAAATGGTGCCGCTAACGAAGTAGCGGGTTATAAAGCTAGTATATATATATATATACAATTATTGCTCGTTTAAGAATATAAGATTTATTAACAAATAAGCGATTAGCCTAGACGAGGTTATACGGGAGCTATGGTCAAATGCTAACCGATTTTGCCCAATTTCAATACCAAAATTTTCTCAGAGATGAAGAATATTTTTACTAAGTTTCAGTGAGCTAGCTCTTTTTGTTTAGGCGTTATAGTGATTTCAACAGACAGACAGACAGACAGACGGACAGACAGACGGACATCGCTCAATCGTCTTAGAATTTCATAAGGATTCAGAATATATATCGCTTTTGGTTTTTGAGCCAATATTAAGGAAATTACAAACGGAATGACAATCTCAATATACCCCCCATTCTTTTTGATGGTGGGTATAAAAAAGTACGTATTATGTTTTGGTTGTTAGACCCTTTAACGCCATATGTTAAAAGTGTATTAAAAGGTTGTGCTGATTTCTATTAGTCACTTAAATATTAGCCTCAGTTTTTTAATCGATTTAACGATGCACATTTGGATGGTTTAAAAATAGAATGGAAATTATTCTGTAACTTCTAAACCGTTGGGAGGAATAAAAAAAAAATTATATGGATATAGCAGAAGTATTGGGGAGCTTTAGTTTAGAACCTGAAAAGCCTAAATTGTATTGAGCCCCAAAGTAGGGCATCGCTGACTCACAAATCATTTTAAACGATATATAATTATCATTTCCCAACCATTTTGAAAAATCTATATAACGAATTTATAGGTCAAGATCTACAAAAACATTGCTATATTCCTATGCTATCTCTTGCGGCTTAAAAGATTTTCAACTCCAAAAAATAAATTTTTAATTTTTGTCCCATACTGTACCGATTTTTTACTAATATCTGATCTATATATAAACCGATTTTCTTAATTTAAAATTTCCGAAAAAAACAAAAAATTTTAAATTTACGAACAAGGAGTGTATAAAAAGTTATAAGTGATTAAAGTTAATATTTAAAAAAAAACCATTTTTCCCCGTTTTTTTGATAAAAAGTATTTTTACTGTTTTTTAGTTATTTAAAAAATTAAAAAAACAACTTCTTGTTTATTCGGTGTTAGTACCAGAGTCTCTCGAGTTAGACCTATTGTTTACTGAAATTTCAAATTTGATAAGCAAAATTTCACAACAATTTTATGGACCAAGGTGTTTTTAATTACATTGCAAAAGTACTTTGTCGTCCTGAAAGTGGCCAAGCAACGAGAGCAAAACAAAACGAAAAATACCCATTTTTGGAAATTTTTCAATTCTTTTTCGGAATTCTGGGACTTATGTTACTGAAAATATTTGTTTTAGTTTTTGTATTTTTTTCCTTAAAAAGTTTTATACCATTGCAAATTTTCATTAAACTATTTTTAGAAATAATTTTTCTAATCCAAAATCTATTATTGTTAATGCGGATAAAACAAACAATTAGGCTGATTTCATGTATTTTACCAAAACTGTTATTTGCATTTTTAATTCTTCATCTTTTTACAATATTCTGGTACGGATAACAATTTCCTTAAGATTGTTATATAATAAATGCTTATTCCCAACTAAAATGTACATCAATTTGCGGTACATCGTATTTGGTGTTTTTGCGGCAAGACTTATCTTATACTTTAAATGTATTTCTGATTAATCCTGTTACTTTCCCATAAGAATATCTTATCTTATATTCTTAAACGAGCAATAATAAATAAGAATGGCTATCTCGAAAACGACTCTAACCTTTTCTGATATATAGGTCGAGTAAGAAGGGACTTTTGGAACCTTTGCCTCTAAGAGGGGAAAAAATCGAAAATGCTATATCTACTTTGAAGAGCTGTTAAAATAAGTGGACAGGTGTTTGGTACTTTTTTTCAATCTATGGCCGATATGGGTCAAAAAGGGTGAAAATAGTTTTTTTGGCACCATTTTTAAGCCACTCTTATCTTTTGAACCAAACAATATAGAAAATAATTTTGTAATGCAATCAATAAATTTGGGAAAAATATAGAACACGTATTTGGTACTTTTTGGATTTCGTAGGCCAAAATAGGTAAAAGAGGGATAAAACGATAATTTAACACCTCATGAAGTAATATGAATAGGCACAATATGTTAACTACGTTTTTATAAAAACTTCCGAATCCAATTGGTACCAAGTACCAAATATGGTATGTAACTTTTTAGAAATTGGGGATAAAAGGTGAAAAAATTGGTAATATTATAACTTTTAAACAAATGAATGTTTTTCTGTCTGTATGTCCTTTATAGAATAATAAACTATGCATTTAACCACGTTATGCTCATGCAATAATCTTTAGCTAAAGATATTGCGCATGAGACGACGAAGGTTTTTAAGTTGTTATCACTAATTTCCGACAGGTGGCGCCCCTGGAAATTACTCAAATTGAATTAAATCGTAAACTGTGCATTTGATCATGCTATGATCTTTAGCGAAGTTGTTGCAAATGAGCCGGCAAAGGTTTTTAAATTGGTATGAACAATTTTCGACAGGTGGCGCCACTGAAAATTACTAAAAATGAATCTTTAGCAAAGTGGTTGCACATGAGCCGACGAAGGTTTCTTAGTTGGTATGATTAATTTTCGATAAATTAGAAAATTACACAAAGTGAATTATATCGTAAGCTGTGCTTTTGATCATAAAATGATCTTCAGCAAAGTTATTGTACATGAGGTTTTTTAGTTGATATGATCAATTCTCGACAGGTGGCGCTACTGAAAATTACTAAAAATGAATTAAATCGTAAGCTGTGCATTTGATCATGCTATGATCTCTAGTAAAGTTGTTACGCATAAGCCGACAAAGGTTTCTTTGCTCGCATGACTAATTTCAGACATGTGGCTCCACTGAAAATGACTCAAAATTAATTAAATCGTAAACTGCGTATTTGATCAGGCTATGATCTTTAGCAAAGTTCTTGCGCATGAGTCAACGGAGGTTTCTAAGTCGGTAGACCAATTTCCAAAATTATTCATATTAAACTATGCATTTAATCATGTGTTGATAGGACAAAATTAATAAAATGATTAAAAATTAATTGGATATTTGCGTACCGTCTTTTCTCTAAATTTATTTTAGTTCGTTAAAATTTGCCTCGAAATGCTTATCATAAAGCTCCGAGCAAGGCTCGTTCGCCCAGGTACTACATATTTATATATTTACACCTAAAATTATTTTAAAATCGGCCCAGTGGTTCGGAAGTTGCGGACTTATTTTCGTTATTTTTCCCACCATCCCACTGTGCATCGTAAGAACATGCGGCTTGCATATATAGCTCTGATATTCATTCAAATTAATTTAAGATCCTAATTTAGGGATTGGGATAGACTGTGTAATTTTTAGCCATCACAGTGCTTGTAACATTTATTCTACATATCACTTTGACGGTCTAGTATATGTATAGCGCTGGTTCTTTTTACTATTGCAAATATTGTGGGTTCTCTCCTACCTTGAATGTTAAAACTAATAAACAATTTTATTAAAAGCTTAATTCTAGCCTTCAAAATTGCTCACAAATAAAAGCTTTCAAAAATATAGGTAGTGACTTTTACACATTCCCAAATGCATTAAATACTTGGCTTTGTGGCAATATTTTTACCGATAATACAGTGACATCAGTACTCCATCATTGTCATCATCATAAAACATGGTCTATCTAAATGAGCAGATGATAGAGTAATAGATTATGGCCATTTTAAACAAAGGTATTACAAATGTACACGTACACTGGATAGAAATATATCTGGATGTCTGCATGCACATATACACGTACATACACACATACATTATAGTACCTCAAAATATATTATATTTCAAAATTTTAAGAATTTCCAATTATTTTCTAACTCTCAAATGAAAGAACTTGGATACTTCGTTTATATGTTATATTCGAAAGGAGAAATATTTTTAATAAACCTTTTTCGCACATATACTGAAATAGAACAAGGCTTCTTAGGATGGTCCAAAAAAAGGAAAGTTAATATTTTAAGAGTACCAAAATCAGAGGAAAATAATTAAATTAAGGTTTCAATCAGCTCTGTAGAAATAATATTTGAAGTTACTTATTATCAAACAGAATGGAGGGTATATTAAGATTGTCATTCCGTTGAAATAAGCTTAATATTGACTTAAAAACCAAAATTGAAGTATATTCTGAATCCTTATGAAATTCTAAGACGATTGAGCGATGTCCGTCTGTCTGTCTGTCTGTCTGTTATCGGGACGATAAAACCTAAACGAAAGGATATAGGTCACTGAAATTTGGCATAAATATTTTTCATTTCTTAGAAAATGTTGGTATTGAAATCGGGCAAAATCGGTTCACACTTGACCATAGCTCCCGTATAACCTCGTCTAGGCTAATAGCTTATTAGCTAATAAATGACAAATTATAAAAGCTATGATAATAAAATTTGGTACATAGAAGTTCTACATAAGTACTAGGCAGCATATCGAATTTCATCCAAATCGGTTCGTATTTAACCATAGCTCCCATACAAAAAACTTACGGAAATAGCCTAAATTCCACCTAAAATGCACTTAAATGCCAATAAATGATAAACTGTAATAGCTTTGACCACTAAATTCAGCACAAGGAAGTTTTATGTCAATGCCAACCAGTCTGCAAAATTTTGTCACAATCGCCCACCATTTGACCATAGCTTCCATATAAAAAACTTATGGAAACACAAAAATACAAAAATGAAAAGGGGTTTATGTCGGTCTATCCGTCAGATAAAAGCGCGATAGTGCCTTAACAAAAAAAACTATAGGAACAAAATTTTACAAAAATATTTCTGATTTCTTGAAAAAGTTGGTCTGAGATCTGAGAAACACATTAATGCTGATAAATTGAATACAATTGTGATAAAAAGAAGTTTTAAGCAACTATTGGTCAGTATATCAAATTTAATAAGAATCGGTCCTTATTTGCTTGTAGCTCTCACATAAAAAACACTCCCGGAAACAAAAAAAAAAAAATATAGCAAAGGCCAGTTAAAAGCTATTAAATTAGACAGCTATGGCCACTAAATTTTGCAAGAATAAGCTCTATAAGTGTGTAAAATTTTGTTACAATCGGTCAATATTTGGCTATAATTCTTATATATATATATATATATATATATATATATATATATATATATATATATATATATATATATATATATATATATATATATATAACATCCTCTTTTTATATCTACTATCAAAAAGATTCGGAGGTACTAGCATCATATTAAGATTGCACCAATGTCCAGATTTTATATACGGTAAATGCATAAGGAACTCCCAACAAAATATATGGACCTATTGCTTACCCTAACTAAGATATACACCTGTGTATTTCGATTCGAAAGAAATTATTTTCGAAACACAATGCTTTAGGCATACAAATTCGAACAGTTTTATTTTCAAATCGAGATACGCAGTAACAACCCTAATTTGGGTTTTATTCTCCCATTTGTCTGTTTTAAAACACTGAAGAGCAAATTCTAAATTTGTAATATTTGTTGAACAAAATTTTCAAAACATAAAAAAATGATTTTTTAAACCGACCTGAGAAAAATGTACCATTTTCCAACATGAAATTAACTAAATAAATTTGATTATATTTAAACAAAACTGAACTATTTACTAGTAACAAGCCATTAAATGATAAATCATGTCTACCTTTGGAATTTCTTTATTTACAACATACAATTTTTGCTGCATGTCCTTAGGCGCGTTTTCAAGGACATGAACTTACGGGGGAAAACTGCAATAACTTTTAAACTACCTCATGGATTTTCATCTTTCACTATTTAAGATACAGCTGTGTAAGTTCTCTTCAATATTCTATTATTTTTTCTTGTAAAAATTATTAATTTTTGGTCTAAATTTCGCAAAAACAAAAAAAAAATAATCCATTTTTCTCCATACAAATGGGCTCTTAAACTTTGGACACGATGCGCTCCCATAGTCAGATTTCGCTCAAATTTTAACCCTTGCGTTAAAAATTTAGGATTATTATAATAAAATCGCCAGTGTTTTAGATAGTCTGTAGGCTCGTGTATTTATACCCTTCACCACCATAGGTAGAAAGGGTATTATAAGTTTGTGCTGATGTATGTAACGCATAGAAATATTTGTCTTAGACCCATCTTTTAGTATACCAATAGGCTTAGAATCACTTTCTAAATCGATTTAGCGATGTCCGTCCGTCCGTCCGACTGGCTGGACCCCCATGTAAACCTTATAATCAAACTACAGATCGCAATTCTAAAGATAATCTGATGAAATTTGGCACAGATCATTTTTTTGATAATAGGACCATGACTATTCGGTATATTATTTATGGTACCTCCCATAGGTCCCACTTCCCGGAATTGATATATTGGCCACAAAAATCAATATTTTTTCATGAAATTTAAAACAAATACTGCTTATGTAAACTAAAATGACTGTACCAAATTTCGTTGAAATTGGTCTACATTTGACCATAGCTCCCATACAAACTCTTTTTTTTTAAACGCACTAAATGAGTCAAAATTCACTAAAACGCTCGTAAATTCGAAAATAATGATAAGTTTTTTATTATTAGTTTATTTTTTGCATACATAATTTTTGTAGCAACTGTAATCAACTTGCCAAATTTTATAATAATCGGTATACATTTGACCCTAGCTCTCATATAAGTCCAAATGGCGGAAACAGCTTAAATGTATAAGTTTTGAGAATATGTTTGTATGATGACAAAATTTGTCTTTATGCAGGAAAAATAACACTTTTGACCTTAGTGGTGAAGGGTATCGTATGGTCGAGCTTGACCGACTATAGCACTTTCTTACTAGTTTTACTTTAGAAAATTTTTTCCCAAAAATTCAAATTAGCTGAAACTGTTTTTCTATATATTTCTTTAAATCTGGGTTTAACTTTTCCAAAAACTTCTATAAAACATTAAAATATGGCGACATTTGGACTCGAAATTTGTGGCACAAATATTTATCAGTTTTTAGAAAATTATGATATTCTTGTTGCTCGAAAAACTTTATGCGATCCTGCAAAAAGCCATCCAGTCTTTGCCCCCCATATTGGTCATGGTTTCCTTTTCCAAATCATCCGTATCATATTTGGACCTATCATCTTCCATCTTTCCGAGGATCGATATTAAAACAAAAGTTGAGTGGGCCTAGTGGTGGATATAATATGCACAAAATATGCAATAGGTCAATTGCCACGCTCACGAAGTTTAATATAACACTTTTTTTGTGAAAAACACTTTGGCTGAGGAATACATAGGGTTTCAAAAAAAGTAGAAAAATGTCAAAAATGCCTGTCCAGGCCCAGGTATAACTATGTTCGGCAAAAAAAAAACTGAAGCCACGGTAAAGCTAAGCAAGTTGGCTTCATTTAGGCCGAATATAGTTAAGCGATATTTTTAAGTGCTAATTAGCTATTTGGTAAAAACTGATGACACCTTTTTTAGCCATCATGCTAATATTGGGAAGCTTTGGAAGCCCATAAAAATAAAAACGGTCACTAAATTGGGCAAACTGATGAATTAAATTATTTTTTGGAAATTAATGTTGTGCAAAAGTTTGATAGTAGAATAGGACTCATATAGTCACGACCTTGCATTTTTCAAAAGATGTTCTAAATTTTGACATCTATCACTTATATAATACTCAACGAAATATTGGTATGAAACTAACCATTAAGTATAACGATTAACTTAGAATCACTTTCTGAGTGGATTTAACAATGTACATTCATCTGTATACACCGCCATCTGGCTATTATAATTTTTTATCTCCAGCTATTATTCCTTAAACTATTTTTTTTTACCATTTTATTTTTTACCACCCTTTATGCAAAAATATACAAAATATGTATATAAATATTTGGTTTTTCTCAAGCTTTCCTTCTAAAATAACCTTTAAACTTAAATTGAACGACAAGATATTCATTTGACGGACTGTCCTAGTATTTGAGTTACTTTCTATTCACTTTGGCCAGGCAAAACTAATATTTTATGCAAAAGTTTGATATGGGTTAAATGGTTACTTTTATAGATTCACGTCAATGTTACCTCAAAGTAAAGTATCTACAAGTGTAAAAGTTAAATTTATTATTTTGAAACAAGACGACCACATAAACCCCTACTCCTGTTATTAGTATAATTAATAAAAATACATTCAAATATTGGTCAACTGGGGTCACAGATGATGTAACCATTCTTCTAGGAGTTTAAAATTCAAGGACCTTCAACTGCTTTACATTATTTTGATAATGCCAACTTTGAAGGTTTTGTTACAAACCACAGCATGAACTCATAAGACATTCGTAATATTTGAAGTCACAGCATTTGAAGGGATTTATATTTTTGTACATTTGCGTCTCTCCTTTTGTTAGAAGAGGTACTTAGAAGCTTTTTGCAACAATTTTCATAGGTTAAACAAATATTCTACGGATTAAAAGAGTTTATGCTTTTTAATATACGCAAATGTACAATTTTGTTGGTATTTTAAAATAGCTTTGGGAATGTTCTGGCTGAATATTTAGTAATTCTACAAAATGTATTCATAAACAAAATATTTACAACTCATACTCAAACGTAAAATTGTTGTACATTCAAAGGGTAGTTAAGTTTATCTTAAATAGAAAAAATGATACTTGAAATTTGCAGGCAAACGATTTTAGAAATTTGTGGACACGCCAAGACAAAACCAATAACAACCAAAAATTGAAAGTCTACAAAAACTAAACTACACTCAAAATATTTTATAGGTAAAAATACGAAATTTTTTTTCGTAGAATTTTTTTCGTGCATTGTACAAAAATTTTTTAGATAAAACGAAAATTTCGTAATTTTCTCATAAAAAAAAATTTCGTATTTTTAGAAAATTTGTAAACTAACAAAAATTTTTTCGTAGGAACATTTTTTGTAAATATAACCATATTTTGGTTTAAAATACTAAATTTTCGTACCTAGTTCAGTTAAACAACTTTTGTAAATTTAGAAATTTAGTGAATTTCACAAATCGGGCTTTTGGCAAATTTATTTTGTTTATTCTACGAAACTTTTGTACAAAATACAAAATTTTAGTGAAATGGAGATTTGTATATTTAGAAAATATCGTAAATTTCACGAATTTTTTTTTTGTAAAATAAAAATTTTAATTGTTTGTACTCCCTATCTCTTTCTCTCTCACTGTATGAATTATGATGAAAAATAACGGTACTATCATTCAATGGAAAAAAAAAATTAGTTGAACACGTGCAGTGAAATAAGTAAAACGTATTTTAAAAATAAAAATTTAGTGTATTTGTTAAACAATTAAGCGGTACTTGTATAAAAATATAACAAAAATAGTGCAGTTGTTGTAAAAAAATGAATTGTTATTTGTGCGATATATTTTTACCAAATGAAACATTTATTTCTAAACATTTTCGACTAATGCATAATAAGAAAGATAGTAGCACATATAAGTGTACATATAATAATTGTGGAAAAAACATAACAAAAATTCAGCATTTTAAGAAACATTTCCAACAACATCTCATTGATTCCTCAGAGCCCCCATTGCCTATGGATTTATCAACTGATTTTGTGGAGGATTCCCAAGACGAAAGCAGTGTTAGATCTTCGTTGAATGTTCCCCAAAAGGAATCATCTCCTCAGTCTTCAGCTTTGTTAAAAAACACTAATGGTGTAATATTTTCGTTGTGGTGTCATAATAAATCTAATTTTACTAGAAAGGACGTTTTCGAAATCCAAAATAATATAAAAGCCTATATAGTATCACCTATAATAAGTAAAATCGACGAATTTATTAATCAATACCAATTAGAAAAGGACATATCAGCAAAATTAAATATTTTAGATCTGAAAAATGACTTAAACAAAATTTTTTCTGAATGTTACAACGATCATAAGATGAAAAATTGGTTACTTGAACATGATTTTATACATGAATTCAAAATATTTACTATTAACAAAGAGTTAGAAGAAGTATCGTCCAAAGGCCAGGTTTCTTTTGAACCGAGTACGGTGACTGGAGTACTATTGCCTCTTTCCTTCCAAATTCGTAAATTTTTTGAAAAGGAGGATTTGTTAATCAAAGTTCTAAATGATATTAGACATAAAGATATTGCCAGAACGGATTTTGTTAATGGAGTATTGTGGAAAGAAAAAAGTAAACCTTTCACTGAATCAAACAAGGATGTATTACCGATTTTTTTATACATAGATGATGCGGAAATCAATAATCCTCTAGGATCACATTGCGATCCTGTTACTTTTGTATATTACACCTTTCCGGTTGTCAAAAACTGTGAAATATTTCTGGCATCAGTTATCAAGAGCAAAGATTATAAAAAGTATGATAACGAAAAATGCCTCTCTGATCTTGTTACCGAGCTTAAGCTTTTAGAAAAAGAAGGACTTCTTATGAATACATCGAAAGGGGTTAGAAGAATATATTTCATGCTTGGTATTATTATTGGAGACAATTTGGCTATGAATTTGATTCTCGGGTTTACTTCTTCATTCAGACATAGCTACTTTTGTAGATTTTGTAAAATGCATAAGTCCAGCAGTGAGAAAAGTATTCTATTGGACGAAGTACTTGCTCGAAACACATTAAATTATGATGCTGACATATTGTTGAACAATTCAGCAGATACAGGTATCATATCCCAATGTGTATTCAACCAAATCCTAAGCTTTCACTGCACTTCAAATTATTCAGTTGATATTATGCACGATATATTCGAGGGCGTATGCCATTACAATATGTGCCATATTATTCAAAACCTGATAAGAAAGAATTTTTTTACACTGGAAACCCTAAATCACAGAAAATGTTCATTTAACTACGGAGAACTTGAAGTTGGAAATATATCCCAAAATATAAGTCTATCTAATTTAAAAAATAAACATTTGAAGATGTCGGCAAGAGAAATGATGACATTTGCACATCTTTTTCCATTAATGGTAGGAGATCTTGTTCCAGACGATGACGAAGTATGGTTGTTTTTTCTTAATTTTTTAGAAATTATCGAAATTTTGTTATTGGCATATATACCCCAAGATTTATTAATCTACTTAGATAGTTTAATTAAACGAAACCTTAGGGAATATATGTTATTGTTTAATGATAATTTGAAACCGAAGCATCACTTTATGCTGCATTATAAAGATGTAATTACCAAATCTGGTTCTCCTCGACATTTCTGGAGCTTTCAGTACGAATCTAAACATCGTGAGTTTAAGGCATATGCCAAAAATATTACATCCAGAAAGAATATATGCATATCCCTAGCAAAAAAATTTCAACTACAATTTGCCTATTTTTTATCGAATGATTTTAAGAAAACTTATGACCTCTGTACCCACCGCATTGTTTCATCTAAATTTAACAAGGAAATAGAGGAATACTGTAAATTATCTCATGGGAAAGACTATATATGCTATTCCCAATGCACATATGATTCAAAAATTTACAAAAATGGCTTTTTAATCATTCAATATTTCGACACATGTATCGAAAATGCAAGAATTTACAGAATTGAATAATACATGTTTCTAAAATGAACTCCTCAAATGAAAATTTTCCTATTAACAATGATATTATAATTACAACATCGAAACCTATAACTAGTGAATATATTGAAGAACAATATGGTAACAAAAATGAGTTACTCGAACTTTTAAACCAGTGGAATATGGGAGACTTAGTAGATTATTTTATGGGTAAGAAAGTTTTAATTTTAACTTCAAATAATAATATAAAATAATAAAAAACTGTCTAAATATACATACATATTTATAATTATTTATTGTTTAGAACAACAATGGTACGTAGGCGTTTTACGGAACTTGGATGCTAAATTGGCTATAAATATTTTATCTAGAAGCAATTTGTCTTGGGGTGTACAGTCCATGTTTCTATATCACTGGTCGAAATGGGTGAATGAAAATCAAAAAGTTACAGCTGAAATTAATATTCCATTGGCCTCTGAAGACGCAAAAAGTTTACTGAATTTGAACACAATCTTAAGTTCAAATCCATATGGACAGAGTGTTCTTAAATATTATGCAGAACAGTCTTCTTTGAATGAAAATACCCGTAAGCTTTTATGTGAGTCAATAATACACTTTTGTATAGACAAAGGTCATTCAATGTCTGTCAAAGATGCTGAGCATTTAGCTAAACAAATAGTTCAAACCTTTCCAGGAGAGGAATCGGTATGTACAACATTTTTAGAATTTAAATTCGGAATTGAAATAAAAGTTTGAATATTTATTAGGCTTATTATCACGTTACTCGCCGAAATGCTGCCCCGCTAGGAAAATTGTATAATAAATATAGAAACTGGAAGAGCACCATTACCAAAAAAGTAAAACCCGTTAAAGAAATGTCATTAAATATTCAGTCGGCAGAAGAGGAGGAGGGACATATGCGAATTCTTAAACATGAATTTAATATGTTATCCGTAGAAGATATGTTAAAACATTGGAATGGTTGTTTTGAATATCGTAAAAATTCATTAAAGGAACTGTGTAATCCTTCATCTAAAAAACAAATAACGGATCTGTGGCCAATGTACAAAGATCCAATGGGATTTCGTTTAGTAAGTTTGACACACATACATAAATTAAATTTATTTAACGAAAAACATTTCTATTCAAATTCACATTTAGATTCACAATGACTTTGAACGCATGTATGGACAGCGAAACGAATTTCTTGACAGATTTGACGATTTTTCCAATTTATTGATCAAAAAGGTGCTTCCAAATAACGTATGTATTGCATTCACTTTTACCACCATCGAGAATCAAGTCGAAAACCTCGGACAAAAAGAATAGATTCTATAGCAATGTTGAATCAAAAAGATCCTTTATATCCTTTGCTCCGACTGAAGAATCTTATAAAGAGCAACTGGACACCAAAATATTATCAGAACGCGCAATTGCTCCATTTGTTACAGCTATTGGTGACATTTACGAACCCCAGGCATTTTTTTGCGATTTTGATAACATCAAATACAAAGTTTATAGTATTACCAAGGCTATCGATATATGTTTTAAAGCTTATCATGTATTCTCAATCAAATATGCAGAACCTTCCAGCCATATGTGGGATTTTATAAATGCCCAGTTCTATAAAATAGAAAAAGGACACCTTAATCCTGCCACACAAATGTTGTGTAAAACCATACAAGGTAAGATTTTTAACTATTATAAAATAAAAATGCTTATAATGCCATTCTATCTCTAGAAATTGAAAACCAACTATAACTCTTATATTCTGCTGGATCTCTAAAGAATATTTTTATTTAAGTATTTACCTACAAACAGTATTAAATTTTTTTTATTATTTAAATAATGACTATATATTTTTTAATCACTTTTACTTATTTAAGTCATTAACTTACTATTAAAAGAACGATTTCTCTTTTTTGTCATTATAAACATTGAATGTTTTTAATCAAAAGTGAATTTAATTTATTTTTTCATTTACCGTCGATTTAAATTTTTATTTTACAGCATTTTCAATTCTAAATGGGAAATCTTCAAATTTAGAAAATTTAAATCTTCAATTAAGATTTTTTCCTTTGCAATTTAAAAATTCTCATTCACGATTAGGGTTTTCTAAATTTCAAATAAAAATCACCCAGTTACAATTGAAAATGGTGTAATATGTAATTTTCTTATTGTAACGAATTTTCTTAAAATACACGAAATAAATTTTGTAAATTCCATTAATATTTTTTGTTATTTTACCACATTTATTTACTATGAACAAAATAATTTTATAGTATTACAAAAATTATTTGTAACTTTTACGAAAGATTCTGTACAATTACCATCACATTTTTTGTCTGAAAACAAAATATTCGTAAAATACAATAAAAAGATAAATCAGATAAATTTGTAATAATACAAAATCTCGCTACTTTTAGAAATAACATTTCGTAATTTTAAATAAATATTTGTAAAATAAACAAAACATTTGTATTTTTTTCGTATGTTTACAAAATAATATCGGTAAGTATACAAAATTTTCGTAAAATTTAAAGGAAAAATGTTTAGTAAAATATACGAAACTGTTACGTACATTCTACGAATGCCTTCGTACCGTCAAAATAACGAATTTTTTCGTAGAATGTACTACGTTTTTTGTTTATTTTACCCGTGGATTTTTTTGAGTGTAAAAAAGTCCAGTTTTATTTACAAAAAACTTTCGTTATCACTTATCTTTATTATTTATTTTAAATTTATTTTTTTTTTTCAAATATACTAAAATTTTATTCAAATAAACCATTTTTAATTCTTTTTTTGAAGAAATTTAATCTATAATTTTTATAAAAAATATGTTATGACAACAGCTAAAAATTCTTTAATGACTTGATTTTGTGATGCAACTGTACCTTTGTTGATTCGTCTAGTGGCAACGCAACCAACAAAACAAGTTATTTTGCTTATGGCAACCATTGGCAGTTGTCAAAAGTTATCTCAAACTGTTACTGGCAACCTAAACAATAGTATGATGAAGAAAGCCGTATAGAAACTGTAAATGAAAAAAAAAAAAATAAAAATGTTGGCCGATTTAAGATTTGTTGCAGATGGAAGTTTTCTGACGTGATTTCAACCTTAATATGGCTCAACTGAGTCCCTATGCTCCACTGGGAGTCAAGGATAACAGGAGAAGAAGAAGAAGATGGTTCAACATACGTTGTTTAGCATTCTAAAAGAAGTCATGCGTTTATTTCTTTATTTATGTCTATAGAATTTACAAATTATTTCAGACTAATGACTTAAGAGTTAACAAAATAACATTTATTTTTCCAAAATTACTAGACTCTGATAAATCTACAACATGATAACAATTGTCGAATTTATTGCAAATACGGCGAAAAAAATAGTTGTTAGTATAAGCAGATCTTTAGTATGATAATCTGAGTACTTGGAAATTTCATGTGGTTCTAGTTGAATTATTAAAGTTAATTTTTCCAAATAAAAATTCAGAGTTAACGTCCGCGCAAATCAACGATTGTAGAAATGAGACATCAAGCATTACTTTTCAACGTTGGTAGCTTTATAAGTTTTAGTCAGCTCACACAAGGGGTTAGTAGTATGAACGAGTTCCATCCGAGACCACGAAAACAAAATAATCGTGTTAATGTAGATGCTGTAGCGAGGAGCCCAAATAATACAACCATATTCAAGAATAGTGCGAACCAGGGAAGTGTATAAAATCTTAGTAATGTATGGTTGGGAGAATTCTTTGGACCAAGTGACAGCGACAACGAACCATATCATTCTTATTGAAAAACCCTATATATTTTACTATGTTTATTTTCAAAGTAGCGGAAGAAGATGAAAATCAGGAATGTTTAGTGTCGTTATTTCTTAAATAAAAAAGTACAATTAGAAGATATTGAAAATTTTGTGGCCAGAATTTTTAAAAGCGAAATTTCAAATATATACTCATATCGAGCCATTAGATTAAAATAATCGCAAGCGACAGGAAAAAATATTGAACGTAAGCGACAAAAAATCTTAATTGAACAAAAACGGGGAATGTTTTGGTGCAGCCGCAACTAACATGTTGAACAGACGCTACAGTTTCGTACTTTACCAAGTACAATTATATTAGACCCTTAGACCAAATATGTTGGAATGGCTCCAAGAATCCTACTCGGGTTGATTACCGCATCTTCAACTAGGTTGCTCAGATTTCCAGGATGTACCACGAGGAGGTGTGAGTAGGAATTGAATACAGTACCCAGTACCCAGGCAACTACTGCATCCCATTTGCATCCCAAGTTCGTTCGAAAAATTTTGATTTCACCCAATCGTAGTGAACCAACATACGTCCCTTAGTTTCATGTTCTTGAAATTAAAAAATTTGATCATGTATTGGAGAACAAGGGATGTCAATTATGTCCTTGACTTAAGGATATCTCAAAAAGCATATCTTTCATCTTCTATTTCCTTATCTCAAATATGGATTATAGTGTTCACATCAAAAATTAAGAATCAAAAAAGTGGGCCCATGGAGGAATTGGAAAATAATAGAGTTTTTGTAAAACATCTCACATTAAAATTTTGAATTTTTTTCATGAATTGTTCTAAATTAAATAAAAAATAAACAAACTTTTTGAAGATTCATGAAAAAATTTATAAATTTCAAAACTTGTACTAAAATGTTTTTTTTTTTTTTTTTTTTTTTGGAAAAAGTCTATTATTTTGCGATCCCACCATGGCACAGTGGGAGAATATGGCCAAAACTCAATAACTTGGTCATTTCTTGACTTTTGTTCTTGAAATTTTTAGTGTATATACTCGTAAATAATATAAAGAATAAAGAAATGATAAAACTGAAAAATGTTTGTGTGTTTCTGTTCGGATGATAATCTTCGCTTTATGTTGATATTTGTTGGACACAATAATAATTCGTATTTATTCAGTTCCTCAAATTATACATAATGTGAGGTTTTCGCTCTGTCTAGAATTAGGGATAATCCTCCTGATGAGATGGTCTAACCAACCATCGAAACGCGTCGAGGAATGGTTTCCCCACCAACATTTTTTGGTTTTATCAAAAAACTATTTATTACAATAATAAATAATTGCAATAAATTGGGATTCTTGGTGCAATACACTACAGTAAAACTTTTTAATAATATACCTTTAGTTAAATTGAAATAGTTTTATTTTAGGAAAATCTAAAGTCTGTGGTCACTTTTAACTGGACTATTAAACATGCTGAAAAAATCGTTGCTGGCGATTATAAAAATTATTTACTTAAATAGGATAATATATGAAAAGAATACCTATCCTACAATACATG
The DNA here is from genome assembly GCA_933228675.1 of Stomorhina lunata. Taxonomy (NCBI): domain Eukaryota; kingdom Metazoa; phylum Arthropoda; class Insecta; order Diptera; family Rhiniidae; genus Stomorhina; species Stomorhina lunata. Next base: position 78,954,994 of record OW121744.1, read on the forward strand.
ACTTGTCAAAATCGGACATGCTCATACTATGAGCTTATAACCAGATTTTGTATGCTTCTTACAAATCTACAGAAAAACTCTAAACATAAAATATATGTTTTTAAAAATATAACGAGTCCTTGAATAATATAAAATTTGCGGATTTTACAATTTTTATTGCGTCCACAATTATGTGACCACTACCTATATACTTAAATAAAATATATAAAGGTCATTCAAAATTCAAAATTTTGTTGTTTTTTTATCTTTATACACTAGTCGGCACTTTTATTTTGACATACCATACATACAATTTAAAAAATGAATTAAAAATATTGAAAACAGTAGAAAATATTGTAATTTATTACAAAACAAAAGACCTTTCACATTTTAAAAGTTTGTATAACTTTTTTTAATTGAAACTAAAAAAGGAAATTTCAGGATGTGGCATAAGTATGTTAACATATTTTTACAGAGCGTATTTAAAAAATTGGGAGCTTCAAAGTGAACAAAAAATTATAAAAATTATTTAAATTAATCAAAAATGTATCCTCCTTTAGCATTTAAAACTGTTTGGTGGTGGTTCGGAACAGAATCCGCCAAAAACTGTAGAAACTCCATTGAAGTCTCTTTCCAAGCATTTGCGACCTCAATAACCGTTTTATCTTTTGTTCTTTTAAAGTCCACAGATCTGTTTTGCTTTCTATATGACTACAAATTTTCTATAACATAAAAAACTAGACTTTGAGGAAGTCAATCCAGAGTTTTGATATATTCATGTAGTGGAGTAGGGAAAATGGTTCCTGTTGATGGTTCCATAAGCCATCATCAATATTTAAGAGTATTGAATGAATATGCATTTCCCTTTCATTTTCCATCAGGACAACGTTCCGTGTCATAAGAGAAAAATGATCACAAAATTTATAACAGAGGCTGATGTTTTGTAATAAATTACAATATTTATACCCTTCACCACCATAGGTGGAAAGGGTATTATAAGTTTGTGCTGATGTATGTAACGCATGGAAATATTTGTCTTAGACCCACCTTTTAGCATACCAATAGGCTTAGAATCACCTTCTGAGTTGATTTAGCGATGTCCGTCCGTCCGTCCATCTGGCTGGCTGGCTGGCAGGCTGGACGCCCATGTAAACCTTGTAATCAAACTACAGGTCGCAATTCTAAAGATAATTTGATGAAGTTCGTCAAAATCGGTCCATTATTTTTTGCATACATAGTTTTTGTAACAACAGTAATCAATTTGCCAAATTTCGAGATAATCGGTCTACATTGAACCCTAGCTTTCACATAAGTCCAATTGTCGGAAGCATCTTAAATATATAAGTTTTGAGAAAATGTTTGTATGATGGCAAAATTTAGCAAATATTTGTCTTTATACAGGAAAAATAACACTTTTGATCTTAGTGGTGAAGGGTATCGTATGGTCGGGCTTGACCGACTATAGCACTTTCTTACTTGTTTTTTTTATTGTTTTCAATATTTTTAATTTATTTTTTTAATTGTATAGGACCGGAAATAAAAAAGAAGAAAAGCAAATGACATGTCAAAATAAATATGCCAACTAGTGTATATAAATTTTGCATACAATTAGAACGGAAAACATACAAATATTACATCACGCCCAGATTTTATTTCAAGTAGTGATTTTTTCGCGGTAAATTGCAAAAAATTTTGAAAAAGGGGTGTTACTAAAAACGTGATTATTCTTAAAATGGGATATGAAATTCATAGAGCTTATTAATGATTCAATTCAGCTATTAGAGTGTGTTGGGCTTCAACCTTTAAAAATCTCTAAACAAATTCGCGGTCTATCAAACTTTTTATATAACATTTTTTTTTTAACCTTTTTATTGTTGTTTTAACTGCTCGAATTCTAAATGAAGCATAGGTCAAAAAATATGGAAATTAGCGCGGTAGATTAGTTAAAGGTATCTACTTTTAAATCCAAAAAAGAAGAAGTTCAAAATTTACACGTATTCCAAAATTAAGCGATTTTTATATATGGGTTCAAATATAATTTGAACCCATTTGTTTATATGTTTTTAATTTTATTAAAAACATATAAACAACAAGTAAGAAAGTGTTATAGTCGGTCAAGCCCGACCATACGATACCCTTCACCACTAAGGTCAAAAGTGTTATTTTTTATATATAAAGACAAATATTTGCTAAATTTTGCCATCATACAAACATTTTCTCAAAACTTTTATATTTAAGCTGCTTCCGACATTTGGACTTATATGAGAGCTAGGGTCAAATGTGGACCGATAATCTCGAAATTTGGTAAATTGAGTACAGTTGTTAAAAAAATTATGTATAAGTATATAAAAAATAAACTTAAAATTCCCATTATCTTCAGATTTACGAGCTTTTTAGTGGTTTTTGTCTCATTTAGTGCGTTTTTAAAGAAAAGTTTGTATGGGAGCTATGGTCAAATGTGGACCGATTTTAACGAAATTTGATACAGTGATTTAAATTTACATAAGCAGTAGTTGATTTAAATTTCATGAAAAAATATTGATATTTGTGGCCAATATATCAATTCCGGGAAGTGGGACCTATGGAAGGTACCATAAATAATATAACTATTTTGACAATTATCAAAACAATGATCTGTGCCAAATTTCATCAAATTATCTTTAGAATTGCGACCTGTAGTTTGTTACAAGGTTTACATGGGGGTCCAGCCAGCCAGACGGACGGACGGACATCGCTAAATCGATTCAGAAAGTGATTCTAAGCCTATTGGTATACTAAAAGGTGGGTCTAAGACAAATATTTCCATGCGTTACATACATCAGCACAAACTTATAATACCCTTTCCACCTATGGTGGTGAAGGGTATAAATATTCAAACTTTGATTAATTATTACAGCCTTAGTAGGCAATGCAGTGAGGTAAGAATTTGGGATTGCATGTTTTGAAATTTCAGCTCTAATCTGACACTAAAATTTCCTAAAAACATTTATGGGGGTTTTGGCCGTAATTTCCTACTGTGCATGGGTCCATTTTTGTTTTATTTTTATATTTTGTTATCTATACTATTGTCCGTATTTGAGAGAAGAATATAATGAGAATATAATTATGAGATATTCTTAAGTCAAAGATATAATTGATCTCTCTTGTTTTCCAATACATGACTTCCTTTTTTATTTGAAAGAACATTAAACTAGAGGACTTACGCTGAAATATGAGTCTAGCTTCTTACAAATATGCATTAAAAATTATTAGCATATAAAGTTGGTATGTTTTGAAAAAAAAAAAAACAAGTAAGAAAGCGCTATAGTCGGTCAAGCCGACCATACGATACCCTTCACCACTAAGGTCAAAGGTGTTATTTTTCCTGTATAAAGACAAATATTTGCTAAATTTTGCCATCATACAAACATTTTCTCAAAACTTATATATTCAACCTGTTTCCGTCATTTGCACTTATATGAGAGCTAGAGTCAAATGTGGACCGATTATCTCGAAATTTGGCGAGTTGACTACAGTTGTTGCAAAAACTATGTATGCGAAAAATAAACTCAAAATGTTCATTATCTTTAGATTTACGAGCGTTTTAGTGATTTTTTGTCTCATTTAGTGCGTTTTAAAAGAAGAGTTTGTATGGGAGCTATGGTCAAATGTGGACCGATTTCAACGAAATTTGATACAGTGATTTAAGTTTACATAAGCAGTATCTGTTTTAAATGAAAAAATATTGATATTTGTGGCCAATATATCAATTCCGGGAAGTGGGACCTATGGGAGGTACCATAAATAATGAACCGATTTTGACCAATTTCAATAGCCATGGTCCCATTGTCAAAAAAATTATCTATGCCAAATTTCATCAAATTATCTTTAAAATTGCGACCTGTAGTTTGATTACAAGGTTTATATGGGGGTCCAGCCAGCCAGCCAGCCGTCCAGCCAGCCAGACGGACGGACGGACGGATGGACATCGCTAAATCGACTCAGAAAGTGATTATAAGCCTATTGGTATACTAAAAGGTGGGTCTAAGAAAAATATATTCTATGCGTTTCAAATGGCGATAACTCTAAAATTCCACCTGCTAGGTTTAAAGGATTTGAGATTTGAATACACTAGTACTTTCTATTCGTGGGGGAATTTTCCTGACACAAAAATCGAGTTTCACAGTGTAATTGGCAATTAATTTTTATCACATGTGATACGTATTTTGTTTTACTCCATTTTTCTAAACGAAAGTTCTCACTTGCTAATAATTATAAATTAAATGCAATAACCGAGTTCGTTTATTATTTAATTTGGAATTTGGGAACTTAGGATAAATTGCCTATTTTCAAATATTTTCTAAAATGGTAACTTTGTTTTTAATGAGAAATTGTTACAAAAACATAATTTTATCCTGCCAAATTCAGAATACATTAATTCAATATTCAGCAGTTAAAAACGCTCACTTTAGAATCTCTCTACATATAAATTAATATTTTCTGATCGACCTTGAAAAATATTTCGCTTCTCATTATACTTCATCTTCGACGATCTAGAACTCTTTCTTAGTAGAATTTAATTGTTTATAAGCGAGTTCGTTTAAATATCACTGTGAGGCAATTAAGCGTTCAAATTGAAATACCTTCCCAGGATATGTAAACCAACAACTTAGATTCATTAGAAAGAAATTTAAACTTGAAATATTGTCGTAAGATTTCCCATATTTTCGACAGGGATATTGCGAGTTTTAATCTTTATTTATTAGACTAAAACTGTGAGGCCAATTTTTTAATTAATTGTAACAGGTGAATATGTGAAAAAATAAGGGTCACCCTGATATATAATAATAAAATAAATACACGCAAAAATAAAAACTCCTTGATATTTTATGCTTTCTTAATTTTTAAAAAACATACGAGTAAAAACATGAAATGTAAGTACAAGTTTGACTTCAGGACGTTTCTGAAGGTTTAAAACATAAGTGTTGACTATTAAAATGAGATTACTTAAAAAGCAGGAAAACTTTTCATAGGACAGAGTATGAGAAGGAAATGTGCATTAATGGAGGAACAAACTCCTGTCCCAAGTACTGTCTGAGCATTTTGGTGGAATATTAAATAAAACGCTATTACACGGCTGTTTTCATATAAATTAATGTAAATTCATACATATGCATTTGTATGTCTATAAATGCACTTAAAGTTTTTAAATTTCCACATTTAGTTATACATAAAAAGAGAAAAATAAATTGTTATCAGTAGTGAACGATTGTTTTCGCATAAATGCTCCCTTTATGCCATTTCCGTTTTATTTTCCACAACAACTCTCTAAAGTTAAACTAATGTATTTTATAGCTTTGGCTTCAAATGCTTGGCATTTATAAAGTTCTACGTTTTCCAAACCCCCACATAAATATCTCGATTTAAAACAAATAACCATCCATCCAGTCAGAACAACCAAAGAACCAACTTTTATTCATTATTTTACGATACTGTTCAATTGTTAACATCAAGTCAAGTGGAATTTTATTCTTACATTCTTTACATACATACATACATAAATACATAAATAAATACATACAATCGTTGCTGAACATTAAAATTACACTCGAACTTTTAACATCTCCTTCCAATTCTCTTACCAATACTAACCAAACACCCACAACATCAATAATCGTCTATATACTCCTAGAATTTTCCATCTACATAATCGCCATTTAATTTTGTTTTGTTTTATGGTTAAAATAAAACTTTTATAAATAAATTTATAATATCAGAATTATTCTATTATTACACTCCACCATGAACTACAAGGATATACCCATTTGGTAAATCGTTTTATGTATTTTAAAACTAAATTTTACAAAGCCGTATTTTTAAATCATTTTCATACCGAAAGTAACAAGAGAATATAAATTCAGGATCTTAATAAGACTCGAAAACCTAGTAAAATTCTCAGAAAAAATATATTAGTTCTTCTATTTGTAAAAGAAGCCAGACTAACTTTACATCCTTCAATGATATCTATAATAAAACTAATATTTAAACCCCCTTATTCATAAACGAATTATAAAATTATCAAACGTTCATTGTAGGAATTCTTTGGAAAAATTTGATTTATACTCTGTCCTAAGTTGATAAATAAAGGGGAAATTTTGTAACGCTGGAACTAATTCGGAATTTGAGAATTTCAGATTCAAAATATGTTCTTAATTTGGAGGGGTATATTGAGATTGTCATTCCATTTGTAATATTTAATATTAGCTTAACAAAAAAAGGGATATATATCTATGCCAATATGGAAAAATAGCTTAAGTCCACATTATAGAAGAAAAGACGTTTAAATGTATTTAGTCCGTTTAAAAAAAATCTATTTTTTATTAATGTTACGTAAATACGTTAACTTTTTAGCTTAATTTTATTGAATCTATAATGGATTGATCAAAACAACTTATGTACACATATTTTTGTTAACATATTTATATTTTTTTCTTTCATCATATATCGGTATCGCTTAACTTCATTTAAGACCTTAAAAAATAAAGTCATTATTTTCAAACAACTTACGTTTACATAAACCTTCACAATATATACTTTTTATTTAAACAGAACCGCTTAAGCTACTCAAGGTCCAGTTCAACGCAAATTTCAGTTTCGAAAAAGCTCTTAAGTAGAAAAAGCGTAAAATCTCCTGAAATTAACAATATATTTTTTTTAATATTCATCCTTCTTCTCTAATAAACATGTTACCAATTATTAATTCATAAGTTATTCGCTGAAATCACAAACTTCAATTTTCGACTTAAGCTACTCTTTCATATTCTGAATCTTTATGAAATTCTAAGAGGATGTCCGTTGAAAGCACGATAACGCCTTAAGGAAAGGAGCTAGGTCACTGAAACTTGGCAAAGACATTCTTCATTTTTGGTATTGACGAATTTTAGTATTGAAATTGGGCAAAACCGGTTCACATTTGACCATAACTTCCGTATAACATCGCCTAGGCTAATCGCCTACTTGCTAATAAATGAATAGGTAGCATATAAAATTTCATTGAAATCGGTTCACATTTAACTATAGCTCCCATACAAAACACTTACGGAAACAGCCTAAATTCCACCATAAAATGATAAACTGCAATAGATATGGCCATTAAATTCAGCACAATAAAGTTTTATATGAATGCCAGCCTGTGTGCCATGTAAAAGTCGGTCACCTTTTGACCATATCTTACATATAAAAAATGTATGGATACACAAAAAGAAAATGGGGCTTATGTCCGTCTGCCCGTCAGATAAAAGCGCGATAGCACCTTAACGAAAAGAACCAGAGGGACAAAACAAAAGTTTTTTTCGATTTCTAGTTAGAGCTCCCATATAACCCCGCCCGGCAATCACATTAATGCCGATAAATTGAATAGAATTGTAATAGCTATAACGACTTAATTTATAATAGAAAAGTATATCAAATTTTATAGGAATCGGTCCCTATTTCGTATAAAAATCACTCTCGGAAACCAAAAAAAGTGTATCAAAGGCTAGTTAAAAGCTATTAAATTAGAAATAATGACAGCTATAGCTATTAAATTTTGCAAGAATAAACCTTATATAAATACCAGCCAGTATATGAAATTTTGTGACTATCAGTCAACATTTGGCTATAGTTCTTATAAATAAAACATCCCTTTTGTATATATAAAGAATCTACAATACTAAGATTGCACCAAGGAAATTAAATAGCTATCAATCAATATCCAGACTTTATATACGGCAGATGCATAAGGAACTCCTTACAAAATATATGGACCTGTCGTATTACTATCAACATATTTATCCTAACTTCATATTAAGCGCAACGTAAAGTATTAAACAGTTTATTAATGTTAAACTATACCCGGTTATGAGACTAAATTTTGTTCAAAGTAAATACTAGCTACTGCAACCGAATTTAGTCCAAAGATTTTACCAACAATACCAATTTCGTTCACATTTTGAGTTAGTTGTAGAAAAAAAAATAAACACAATTTGATGGTGGGTATATAAGATTCCGCACAGCCGAATATAACACTCTTACTTGTTTTTATACCCTTCACCAATAGGTGAAAGGGTATTATAAGGTTGTCATTTAGTTTGTAATTTTTTCATTATTTGTCGCAGACCCCACAAAATTTATACCGATCGACTCAGAATCGGCAGGAGAATTGATTCAGCGATGTCCGTCGGTCTGTCTGTCTATTGAAAAAGTTTGTAAAGCTGCTAGAGAGTGTATCGACATAAATTGTTATTCCGGTTTTTATGAAATTTTCCTACGCAGCACGCTAATTAATTTATTCAAAATCGGTTGAAAAACGCCTGAATTTATGTATGATATATAAAATTAAATACCATCAAAATCGGCCCATAAACACCTAAAATATCGCCAAAACACTACATTTGATGTTCCCCAACGATTTCGATCAAAAATGTTTGCTTGACCTTCCTCTTCTTAGTTGATCATCAAGCGAAAAATCACTAAAAAAAGTAATTTTTTGTGTATTTTAAAAAAATTGTTTTTCTTTTAAGCTGAATAAATTAGCCATTTTTTAGCGGATTTTTAAATATGAAGGCTCGTTTTATTGGTTATCTTATATATTTTTAAAATCAGATAATAAATTGCGCTGTTCTTATACAAAAATATTGTGTAACAACGTCCCGAAAATAGAAAAATGTGGAAGAAACCGGAAAAAATATATTTGGTGTTAAAAAAACACATGTATCTTAAGTATATTTTAAGAAACTATATACCGTTGATAAGGGCTAAGCTTCTTCTTTCAATATCGGTTTGCATGTGTCTAAGTTACATGGTGTTATCACCATGTAATACGGGTATGAATAACCGGTTTTTTACCCGTAACTCCAGATTTTGGGGGTGTTTTGAAAATTCCAAAAACACATTGTTGTTCTACTCGACAGTACCTACCAGAAAAATGGTGTAACATCCCAGAAACTTTTACTTCATTTTGTTTTTGTTTCAGTGTGTAATATATGTCGGTGCATTTGCGAGGATTTGATTTCAGCAGACGGATCAGTGATCTGACTTTTGAATATTGTAAAGGAAATATATTTATGTACGATGGGCCTGTATAATTCCATATCAGATTTCAGGAAATCTTCTTCTTAGCTCGCTATAGAATTTGATAAAAATCAGTCCAAAAACACCTGGAATATCTCCAAAACCCTACAATCGATGAAAATTTTTTTTAAAAAATATAGTTTTCGGCAATTTCCGGAACAGTAAGTCTGATGTTTTAGTGATATCTCCTGTGTTTATTTCAATTCTAAGACATACTATATAATTTCCTCCAGGAGCTCCACAAACTGCATATGTCTGCATATTTGTGGTCTGACATTCGAACACTATATCATATATATATTAAAATATTATATATCAAATTGTAAATAATTTTTTCAGAACTTACATACATTAAATACACCTCAGAACAGTTTTGATATAACTCATTTCAATAGAGCCTAGAATCAAGAAACATTTTTTAATAAAATACGATAGAACGATAGAATTGTTGTATATCGAATGAGGATTATCTTTCTAGGATTTATACAGAAAATAATTTACTCCAATTGACAGCCTAATTTCTTTTGAAAAATTTATTTTCACATACATCTAAACCTAAATATTGCTCACGATCTACTTACTTAGGAGATGGACTTGGTTAACCACTAACTTTCTAATATAGTTCTGATACATGCACATGAAATAAAGTTTCGTTTACTTATTGATCTTAATAAGTTCATTAACTTTAAAATTATAACTACTTTTACGTTAGTAACCATAATTCTTTCTGCAGATTTTTTAACATAATTTTAAACACTTGAACATTTTTAGTTTGGAATAAACGTTTTGAAATTGGTAACACAAATTATTTTTACTTAATGCTGACATCTTTTATATACCTATTTAAACCGGTAAGTTTTGAGTTATATCACTATTCTTGTAAATCAGTATTAGGTACAAAAAAAACAAAAATAATAATAATAATTGCATTCAGTATGCATACGAAATAAATTGTTATATGAAAAATGTTCTCAACCAATCTTCCGCGGACTTGAATTGTAAATTCATTATTTGGTCATTATCGTGGTTTTGGGTATGAGAAAAATTCTCAATAAATTTTATTAAAATATAAGCAGCAACAACCGAAGCGTTAGTTGGTCGATGTTAGATGGCGGAATTTATCAGAAGTGAGAATTTTGTTGGTTCGAATTTGTTTGCATAAAATTTAAATGAAGCCCCAAACTTTTAGTTTGTGCAATCGCAGCTAATAAATTATTTTTCTCGAAAATAATAAATTATTTGCAATTAACTGAGTTTTCAGTTTAGTTTTGAATGCTCATTACCTTCGGGTGTCATGTTCTATTTTGTGAAACTTTTTTCCTGTTTCTGCCGTCTTTTTTTGCTGTAGCTTTCGTATTTGTTGTTGTTTTTATTGTTTCTAACTATCAAGTCCTGGCTTAAAGTTGTATTGGTATGAATAAATATACATATAGGTATGTATGTCCGTCTGTATGTTGCATATACTACATACAAATGAGTATCTTTATGTGTGTGTGTGTGTGTCTGTGTGTTTATAATTTGGTAAATTTTCACTTATTTGAACATGATTTTTAAAAAGTTTTCGCGTGAAAATAGCAATATTTTATGAAAATTACCACAAAAAGTTTTATGAATGCATTAGTCGTAGAATGGGGCTCAAAGGTTTTGGGTGTGAACTGTGCAAAACTTTCATATCACATTCAATTCCTTTTTACTTACTTCATGTTTGTTGCCTTTCTGCTTTAATGTCGATTAAATTAAAAAAACGAAAGAAAAATCTAAAGAAAAAGTTTAGCAGCATTTTTCTTAACTTTGTTTCTGTGAAATTAATACTTTTAAAATTTAAAAAGTTCTTTGATATTCAGGAATTTACCTTAACTACCGCGTGTAAATATAGTACAAAATACAGGATACGATACATTTGTATGTTTGTATGTGTGTACTTTAAATTATGTGTCTGTTGATGAGTGCTTTTTATATGTATTTACACGTGTGTATGTTGTTAGTGTGTGGTTGCAAATACGTAAATACGTAGGAGTTGGAAGAGAAAAAATCGAATTTGTTTCGTTAAGCAGTTTTAAGAAAATTTAACATAAGAAGATTTTTAACAATCTTAAATTTGTTTCATGTACATAAATTTGTATCCGTATGTATGTGCGATATATCTTAAATTTGTTTAATACCTTCTTACTTACTTAGTTATGAACACAGACAATCTTATTCATTTTACACATATCGCTCGTTTATATGAATAATGACATAAATAAACATGTCTGTTTTTATATAGGCTAGTAAAGTTTAGTGTGTGAGGTCCGTTGTGTTATAATATAAGTTAGAAAACATTTTTCTGACTTCCCCATCTACACCAATATCTACATCAGCTAGATCGCTTAAATCCTACTGTACAATAGGGCAGGGCAAGTGGGCGGAAGATGTTTACAAACGTCACCTCCTCGTCACCACAGTTTCTACAAAAGTAATTTTTCTCAAACTAGAACCTTCAGTCCTCATATGACACAAGTTAGTATACATCATGTCTTAATAGTGACAGTAATCGATGGGAACATTTCTTATCTAAACAAAGCTACATCTGCATAAAGCTTGGAAGTGACTAGAAAGCCTTTCCTGGTTATCACATAAGATGGATAATGAACTGTTGAGTCATCTTGTTGAGAGATCTGTAGTAATTCAGGGCCAATTAGGGTTGCCAGACACAAATCCTGAAAAAGCTGGACATAAGAAAAAAAGCTTGACAACCCAAAAACATTTATAATAAAAAACTTGCTTTATTATTTGCTTCGATAAATCTTTAAATTTTTGATAAACCGAATTGCAAATACCGTAGTTAACCGGAGAGATATCGAGAGAAAATAAAATCGTCCGAGTTTGTCGATGACATTGATATCATGAGACGCACATTGCGCGATTTGACTGTAGCTTTTTCAAGTATCGAGAAGGAATCTAATAAAATGGGCCAATGAATCAAAACAAAACATTTGGTTTCTTCAAGCAGGCAATCTTATAGAATTGGACCACATGTGATCGTTGAGAACTATAGCTACGAAGGTTGTAAAAGAATTTGTTTTCCTTGGCACTGCCGTCAACATAAATAATGACATAAGTTTCGAACTCAAACGTAAAATCATACGTCCAACAGATGCTATTTGGGCATAAGCAGGCAAATGAGAAATAAAGCTCTATCTGCAAGAACTTAAACTACGCTCTACAAAACACTTATACTACCCGTGCTATTATATGGTGTTGAATCATGGGCACCTACACAGGCAGAGTAAGCTATTCTTGGAGGAAAACACATAGGAAAACGCCTCAAACAGCACCGGCACATGTCTAGGACATGTTGTGCGAATGTATTGTATGAAAATACTCCAGCAACAAAAGTATTCGAAAACTATCCCGAGTGAACTCGTTAAAGAAGACGTCCGAAAATTCGAAAGAAAGGCCAAGTAGAGGAAAATATTTCTAAGCTTGACCTACGAATTAGAGAATATGTGCACATGTTTGAAGCGCATATAATTCTAAAATATGCTCGGCCTTTGACCTTAACAGGTTTTTGATAAAGACCACTTAAGTAAAGTAAGTGCAATGGGGAAATTTCATAGAGGGTAATTTTATTACAAAATGAACTTGATCAAGCAATTAATTAATCAACGCATAAATAATCACTGAAGTTAAATAGAAAAAAATACACTTTTGCAAAAGTTTTCTTTAAAAATATTAAAAAAAAATTTAAATTCTTCACTTTTCTGCTGGACAAATTTAATTTTAGCTAAAAAATGGACAAGCATTAAAAAAGCTGGACTATCCAGTCGAATCCAGCCTGACTGGCAACCCTAGGGCCAATGTCGAATTTACACAGATTTAATGACAGACTCACTACTACTTTCTTAATGGCTAGAAATTTCGCCTGAAAAACATTATAGTACAGGCTTCGTGCTATATTTAGCTATTGAAATAGATTCCAGAGCCTGCCTGACCATTAAGAGTACCTGTTTACTGATAGATTAAAGTATATGATACGGCAGGGCTTTAAGAACTACACTGTGACCGACACCATAAATCTTCTTCTTCTTCTGTTATCTTTCACTCCCAGTGGAGCGTAGGGCCTCAATCATTCTTTTTTATGTAACTTTATTGCGAAATGTTAGGCATACGACGTTCCAAAAATAGCTTGCTGCTTGTGGGTGCTGTTAGTTGGTTAGCACGTCGGCTACTAAGCATAATATCATATTGAGCCTGGGTTCATCTCCGGTCTCGAAAACATCAATTTCTGTAATTATTATTTTCTATTAAAATTATTAATTACCACAGCATCTTCCGTCGACGGAAAGCCAACAGAAATATCACGCCGTCGACGAAACATAAATCAAATTGACTGTAGAACAAACAAAAGCTTAAACAACGCATCTAAATAACAAAAACTGGCGCAATTTTACTGTTCTAAAAATAGATATGGCGTGCAATTACAGTGTTAAATAATATAAAACTTTATCTCTCCCTTTCGCCTCTCTACAATCCCCTTTCCAAAGAATCTAAACCAATTATATAGGCAGTATTTGCCCGAGTGTTGTTTCTATAAAAAAAAACTCCGCATTAATCGACCTTATCCACGTTCTAGCAGGTGCACCAACTTGACGGTTTCTTCCCTGTGGATTCCAACTAAGCGCTTGTCGAGTAATGTTGGAATTTGGCCTTTGAAGTGTGTGGCCTATCCATCGCCATTTCCGTTACATGCCTTTATAAAAGTAGAGATTTAATTTGTTGCCTTAAATATATCTTTATTTCTTTTGCGGTTTGCCATGTATTAAGGATTTGCCATAAGCATTTGGTTACAAAGGCTTGCAGGCGCTTATCAATGGAATTTGTGCGTTTCCAAGTTTCGCAGCCGTAATACAGGATGGACTTGACATTCGAGTTTATATTCGTAACTTGGTTGTTGTTGACATTTGCTGAGATTTCCAAATAGCATGGAGAATGCCGAAGGCAGATTATGCCTTGTTAATACTCTATTCAATATCCTCGTCGGCGCCAGCTTTTTTAGATACCAAACTTCCAAGATAAAAAAATTTACCTATACATCTTCGTTGTCCACATTGATGTGTGTTGACAGCTTTGCGCCATAGTCTTGGAAATTATGATTTCTAGTCCAGCTGTCCGAGATTCAACAGTGATAGCGTTAGTATTTTCGTAAAAGTGACCTGAGCTTTGGCTTAGATGACATACGTCATCAGCATATTCCAATTCCTTGAGTTGTTTAAAGGGTGTCCATTGGAAACCGCGTCTGTTTGTTGTCTGTTGATGACAAGGATAAAAGGTAAAGGTGAAAGATATATTCTTGCCTTACACCAGTAGTGACTTCGAACGGATTTGACAATTTACCCTTGTGTAGGATATAGCAGGTTGGTCATCCGCCTAGCATACCAGAGGTTCCAAGTTCGATCCCTGCCAGACACACTTAAAAAAAATAAATTTTTGAAAAAGCGTCGGTTCTCTCAGAACTGATTTTTGCGGACTGTATAGAAAACTGCGTCGGATATTCTATTTAAAATTACTCGACATAGTATTTTGCTCGGAATTGGAAGAAGTAGTATACCCCTGTAGTTATTGCAGTCTTTAGAGTCACCTTTTTTTTGATATTTGGACCAGTATACCTTCATTCCAGGAGGTTGGCAGAGTTTCTTCTTCCCATATTTTATGTACAAATGTCAGTCTAGCTGACCCGGGGGTTGCTGCTTTTAAGGCTTTTAATGGCGTTCTTTTGCTTTTTTATGTCATCAAACTTTGTATTAATATTCATACATTTGAGGTGTCTCAGCACCACTAGGGCATTACTTCTTGTATTGTTGAGGGATTGTCTGAAATGCCAATGAATAAACTGTCATGGTTGGTTTCACTATACATCCATTAGTGGTGTTAATCCGGATTGTTTAATGGAGGAGGATTGTTTAATGTCGACTAGAAGTGTTCCATCCATAGTTGGACCAACGTTATCGCTATCATAATCTAACTAAAGCATAAATCTGTAGGTAGCAATGGCTGAATCGAATTTAGTGCTTCTGATGAAGTGGCAAAAGAGCGCCTGTGATGCTTTGACTGGCACTCACTTAAGTATTCAGCTGTGCGCAAATTTTAGAAGATTTTTCCTCCAGATGACAAAATCAAATTGCATTATCAGATCTACAATTGTTTTTACACGTACACTTGCACAAAAATGTAGACAAATTTTCCTACATTTGTAAAGAACTAAAACTTCTTATATCCGAGTGCGGTATGAGTTTTTTCTGATGAATGATCCGCTTTTAGATCAGTTTAAAAAAGTTTCCTTAAGCCAACGTTAATTTATTTGCAAGTCCAACTGAACCGCATTCGACATATAACTGTGTTATGCCTAGGCAGACATAAACAAATTGTAAAAGGCGTCCCAACTAGAACGCAATTTTTAAATTTGAAATAGAACACAGATAAATATTTAAAAAAAGTCGTGAAACTTTATTATATCGTAAAGTAGACAGAAAAAAATCTAATGGTGTTAAATCGCACGATCTATGCGGTCAATTCTGGTCTCCAAAACTCGAAATAATGCGACCGGGAAATGACTGATGTAGCAATTGAATTGTTTCTCTGGCTGTATGACATGTGGCGCCGTCTTGTTGAAACCACATGCCCTCCACATTCATTTCTTCAATTATAGTCAAGAAAAAACTGGTTATCATTTCACGATATCGAACACCATTGACTGTTTAGACCTGCCTCATTTTCATAAAAAAAAAGCTCCAATGATTCCTTCTGCCCAAAAATCACACCACACAGTGACACGTTGAGGATGCATTTACTTCTCGTGAATCACTCGAGGATTTTTCTCACCCCAAATGAGATAATTCTGCCTATTGACGAAGTCATCAAGATGGAAATGGGCCTCGTCACTGAAGATGATTTTATGCAAGAAGGTCATTGAAAATTTCATTAAAAGATCGCGTGTGTGTCAGCAAAGCCGCGGCGGCCATCTGCACAATATCTTGTTCCATACATAACCTCAATCTGTCTACTTTTCGATATAATTTAAAAATTGTATTCTAGTTGGGACACCCTTTATATTGAAGAATAATTGTATATTAAAGGATTGTATATTGAAGGATAATAACACAAAACTAAATATATTTTGTTTAAATGCCTTTTTTAAGTTATGTCACTATTGATGAAAACGAGTATTAAGATAACGTACATATGTATAAGTCATACGCTGGTGTTTTATCCTGATTTTTAAATGTGCTATATTCGCTGGCTGATTTTGATTAAAGACATGTGCTGAAAGTTAAATAAGATACAGATAGAGCACCAACAACTACAACAAATAGGTAAAAAATTTTCCACTTTTATAAGAAAAAATAAAATTATTTTTGCGTAGACAAGTATTTTAACATTTTCGTACTTTATGGTTAGTGTTGCCAGTTTATTATTTCAAATAAAAGAGTTGATTGATACTGACAGAGGTGATACTTACAATAAAAAAACTACTCGAGAATGCATTATTTTAACTTTAACTCACAATTTCGAAAATTATCAATAATATCATGTTAAATCGCGACAAAACGTGATAAGGAAACTTGTAAAGATAAATTTCTATCGAGCAGAAGTATTGCCAATTTTGTCATTCTAAATTTCAAAACTACGTGTAAAGACTTGATAGTTTCATTTTGAGTAAGACAACTTTTTTAAACTAGCTAGTTTAAAAACAATAGATTTTGGAAAAAAGACAAGTAAGAAAATTGTAGAATTGGTTAAGCCAGGCTATTTGCTACTCTGAAAGATGGGCCAACATCTTTAGAAGTTTTTATTAATTCAAAGTTTGTACCACAGCAACAATTTCTCCAGATTTAGGTATTTTTATGTTATTTCCGGCAATAGGTCTGAATTAAATGTACTTACCCTCATTGATTGATGTTTACAGAAAACCAATATTTGAAAAGTTTTAGCAAAAAACATGCAATTACACGTATCTTTAGATTTATAAACGTTTTTGTGATTTTTCGGATTTAAAGGGGTATTTGAGAGTTTTTCTTGTATGAGACTATGATTCCAATAAAACTTGATATACAGATTTCGTTTATTCAAATACAAATAAATTTAAGAACATAAAGAACAAAAATCTGTGTGTCAGGAATTCAGTAATATGGCAGGTTCCCGAAAAATTTATCCGATTTTATTCAAATGTACCAAATGTATCATTGTACTCTGATAACAAGCTTATATAAAAAACCTAAGGTTAAGCCAATGTTTTTTATAAACCTTGGCTTAACCATAATTATGAGTTCACTTTTGAAATAACTTTCGCTTATAATCGACTAATAACAACAAAATGATGATTTTGAGCATTGTTTAGACCTGTTTTATCGTAAAACAAGGCTCTATTACCTAGAAGTCACGTGAATCTTCTTCTGCTATCCTTGACTCCCAGTGGAGCATAAGGCCTCAACCATCCTTTTATATCTAGCTCTATTTCGAGATGTTAGGCATACGTTATTCCATGAATAGTTTGCTGCTTACAACTCCGCATCAATTGACCTACTTAACGTTCTAGCAGGTGCACACGACGGCCGCTTCCCTGTGGATTCCAACGAAGCGCTTGTCGAGCAATGTTGGTATTTGACATACCTCTATAGAGGCAAGGATTTGGTTTGTCGCCGTTAGATCTTAATTTCTCATGCGATTCTCTTTTCTTTTCTTTTTCTGTTTAAAGGGTGTGCATTTGATACCGTGTCTACCTTTCAAAGCCGTACGCATTATGTTGTCGATGACGAGGATAAAAAGTACATGTGACTAGATACATCCTTGTCTTGCTCCTGTAGTAACTTTAAATGGATAAGACAATTTGTGTAAGACTCGATATTTAAAATTCACATTTATTGCCAAAAGTAAGTTCAGAATTTTCGTTGGCATGTTACGATTTTCTGAGATTCTCTATAGATAGCTCCTATTGACACTGTCGAAGGCCTTAATAAAGTCGATAAATGCTAGGTAAATGGGGGTGCGGAATTCATTACATGGCTGTAGTACGATTCTTATTGTGTTGATTAGGTCAACATAGGATTGATTCTTTCTGAACGAAAACTGCATCGGATATTCTGTTTAAAGTTACTCGACTAATCATTTTACTAGGTATTGTAAAAGTGTTATACTCCTGTACTTATTGCAGTCTTTGGAATCACCCTTATCTCCGCAGAGATATTGTCGTCGCCCAGAACCTTGTTGCACTTAAGGCTTTTTAATTGAGTTCTTCACTTCTTGTATTGTTGGTAGATTATCTGAAATTTCATTGAATATACTGTCATGTCTAGTTTCATTATGTATTTTCGTCAGTGGTTCTAATCCAATAGGATTGTTTAATGTTGACTTGCAGTGTTCCATCCAACATATTAATTGTTCATTTGGGGTTGAGAGAAGTGTACCGCTACTACTCAAGATGGGACTGTTGGTGTAGGTAGGTTTGTCGTTGATATATTGTACTTGCAGCTGATTCAGCTTGGTTCGCTTGTTCATTTACCCACATTCTCTTATCCCTCCTTACAGACTTTATTATTTTATTGCAGAGATCGCTATATGTCTTACGGAGTACTTCATCATCTCCATTTTTTTATTTTTTAAAATTTTTCGTTGTTCTACCAAGTCACATGTTGCTTGTGTTCGCCAAATTTTTCTTTTATGATCTTTAAATACAAGTGTTTGTTGACCAACCTCATTGTATTCATTAATATATGACATATATAAGCCGATTTCTTATGGAGTAATAAAGGCATTTCGATGTCTCTCTAATTCCAGTTTTCCCACATCATTTCTCTGATCTGCTTTCGCCGTATCAGGCCTCAGAGCCGCATCGTTAAATCGAATTTAACATATAACTAAGTGATGGTCGCTGTTTATGTCTGCTTCCCGTCTCGAGCGTACATCAAGTAAAGATGATCGCCACGTAGAATGGACCAAAATGTGTTCAATTTGGTTCTTTGTAAGAGCGTTCGGAAATATTCAAGTTATTTTATGATATCGTGTGACATGATTAACCGCTTACAAAGTGACAAGTATATTGGGATACGCATAGTTATTGACTTTTTTTGAAAAGAAAAACATCATAAACAGTTGGAGCTTTCGAAAAATGAAATCACTATTTCATCAAGTCAATGCCTCAAAAGAATGCTCGTTGAAAACAAAAATATATCGCGGAAACAAAACGTACTATACAAACGCCTTTTAGTCGTTGTATCGCCCTTTAAAGACGTTGTTTTGAATAATAAAATACAATTTTAATAAAAATATTTTCTAACAGTTATCGCAAACAATGATTTGAGCTGTTGTTTGCTAATTTTATCAAAAGTTATTTACAAATTGGTTGTGAATTATTTTTAACTAAGGCACTAAAAAACATATCCTAGATAAAAATTTAGGATAGATCAGATAGGTGGGCATAAAACAATAAGAACCTTTTTCATGCTGGTTTCCTTGTCTCGTAACAAAAAAGATGGCAACACGGCTTTTGGCTTATAAAATGGTTATGGGTAAGTCTGTATGTGTGAAAGTAAACACTTTAAAGTTCTTATGAAACAAGACTACAAATGAATTTAATTTATTTTAAAAATATCTTTTTGCTTTGCTAAAATACTAAAGTTTTAGGTAAAAACTTTGAAATTGTTAAAATAATGGGTTTGAAAAGATTTCCCTCTTTTTGGCCATTTAAATTTGTGAAACTTGCAAACACTTTACCGTTGGTTACTTTTCGTATTGAGGCAAAAACTTTGAAGATTAGCTTTTTGTTTGTACAAAAAGATCCTTTAAATAATAAATGAAGTTTGAATACATACATACATACATACATGCATATGTCCCATAAGAATTGTTTTATTTTAAATTTTATTGCGTTGGGATTAGTAGACAAAAGGCTTATCTTTTGTACTAGGATCAATTACAGTTTCCAATGAGTTCTTTTTGTATTTTTTTTTTTTTTTTTCAAATAATTTTAAATTTTATGTTTACATATGTATGTATAAGTATCATTTAATCGCTGTTTACCCATTTTTGCTAGTATTCGATTTTATTAACCCATACTTATGTGCTTAGCGCCCCTTTTTTAACCGGTAAAATTTTGACCAATTGTGTCTTCAAAAAACATTTTTATTCTTCAATTTGAAGGTACGGCGAAACGGTTCAAGATATTGGCCTATTTTTTTTTGGGTTTTATTCTCCCATTTGTCTGTTTTAACACACTGGAAAGCAAATTCTAAATTTGTAATATTTGTTGATCAATATTTTCAAAAAATTTAAAAATGATTTTTGAAACCGACCTGAGAAAAATGTACAATTTTCCAACATGAAAAAACTAAGTATATTTAAACCAGGGACTGAAAATAACGGGTATTTTTGAATTTTTAAATCAAAAAAGCAAGCATTAAAATTTATCTGTTCTGAAATTCAATAACACAGTTTTGATTCGTTTGACCTAAATTTAAATTTTATCGTTAGCCTTTTATTTTTATTGATTTTTATTTTTTTGGTTAAAAATAACAGTTATTTTTGCCTTATATTTTATCGCTCAAATTATACCTGGTATTTTTGACTTATATTTTGTTGCTCAATTTATACCGAGTATGTTTGATTTATATTATATCGCTCAATTATAACAGGTATTTCTGATTTATATTATATCGCTCAAATTATACCGGGTATTTTTTATTTGTATTTTATCGCTCAATTTATTCCGGGTAAATTTGATTTTTATTATATCGCTCAATATGTGATGGTTATTTTGATATAATGTTATATCAAGCAATGACTGCTTTTTATTTTGTGATTTAAATTTTATTAAGCAATTTCTGAGCGATATCTTTTAAAATTGATTTTTTAGAGCAGGAATTTGATTTTTTTTATATAAAAATCGGAAATTTTGAAAATTTTACATAAAATAGAAAAAATTAAAAATTCCCATCAAAAAGGGAAATTTTGAAAATTTCCCATAAAAATGGTACATTTTTAAAATTTCCCATTAAAATGGAAAATTTTGAAAATTTCCCGAAAAAATTGTAAATTATGAAAATTTCCCAAAAAAATGGTAAATTTTGAAAATTTCCCGAAAAAATGGTAAATTTTGAAAATTTTCCGAAAAAATGGTAAATTTTGAAAATTTCTCGAAAAAATGGTATATTTTAAAAATTTCACGAAAAAATGGTAAATTTTGAAAATTTCCCATAAAAATGGTAAATTTTGAAAATTTCCCATAAAAATGGTAAATTTTGAAAATTTCCCATAAAAATGGGAAATTTTGAAAATTTCCAATAAAAATGGTAAATTTTGAAAATTTCCCACAAAAATGGTAAATTTTGAAAATTTCCCATAAAAATGGGAAAATTTAAAAATTGTCCATTAAAATAAGAAATTTTGAAAATTGAAATAAGGAAAGGATTCCTTAACAATGGGATATTTTAAAAATTTTCGATATTTATGAAAAATTTTTAAAATTTCCCATTTTTACGGGAAATTTTTAAAATTTCCCGTTTTAATGGGATATTTTCAAAATTTCACGTTTTAATGGGAAATTTTCAAAATGTCCCTTTTTATGGGAAATTTTCAAAATATCATATATTATTGAAAATTTCCCATTTTTATGGGAAATTTTCAAAATTTTCCATTTTTATGGAAAATTTTCAAAATTTTCCATTTTTATGGGAAATTTTCAAAATTTCCCATTTTAATGGGAAATTTTCAAAATTTTCCATTTTTATGGGAAAATTTCAAAATTTTCCATTTTTATGGAAAATTTTCAAAATTTCCCATTTTTATGGGAAATTTTCAAAATTTCCCATTTTTATGGGATATTTTCAAAATATCCCATTTTTATGGGAAATTTCCCATTTTTATGGGAAATTTTCAAAATTTACCATTTTTGTGGGAAATTTCCCATTTTTATGGGAAATTTTCAAAATTTACCATTTTTGTGGGAAATTTTCAAAATTTACCATTTTTATGGGAAATTTTCAAAATTTACCATTTTTATGGGAAATTTTCAAAATTTACCATTTTAATGGGAAATTTTCAAAATTTACCATTTTTATGGGAAATTTTCAAAATTTACCATTTTTCGGCAAATTTTCAAAATTTACCATTTATGTGGGAAATTTTCAAAATTTTCCATTTTTATGGGAAATTGTAAAAATTTCCCTTTTTTATTGGAAATTTTTAAAATAACCATTTTTTTCCGAAAATTTATAAAATTTACCATTTTTTTTTTTTGGGAAATTTTTAAAATTTACAATTTTTTCGGGAAATTTTTAAAATTTCCCATTTTTATGGGAAATTTTAAAAATGTACCATTTTTATGGGAAATTTTCCAAATTTCCCTTTTTGATTTGAATTTTTTTCGATTTTTATGTAAAATTTTCAACATTTCCGATTTTTGCTTGATATAATATTATATCAAAATAACCGTCACATATTTAGCGATATAATAAAAATCAAATTTGCCCGGTATAAATTGAGCGATAAAATACAAATAAAAAATACCCGGTATAATTTGAGCAATAAAATATAAATCAAAAATACCAGTTATAATTTGAGCGATAAAATATTAATCAAAAATAACTGTTATTTTTGCCTGAAATAATAAAAGTCACAAGATAACTGTTATTTCTGATCAAAAAAATAAAAATCAAAAAGTAACCGTTATTTTCTGAGTTTTATTATAAAAGTCATAACCATTACAGTCCCTGATTTAAACAAAACTGAACTATTTACTAGTAACAAGACATTAAATGATAAATCATGTCAAACTTTTGAAGTTCTTTATTTACATCATACAATTTTTGGTGCATATCCTTAGGCGCGTTTTCAAGGACATGAATTTTCAGAAAAGAACTGCAATAACTTTTAAACTACCTCATGGATTGTCGTCTTTAAAATAAAGCTGTATTAGTTCTCTTTAATATTCTATTATTTTTTCTTGTAAAAATTATTTACTTTTGGTCTAAATTGCGCAAAAACAAAAAATACAAATGGGCTCTTAAATTTAGGACCCGATGCGCGCCCATAGAACGTTGTCTGATTTGGCTCAAATTTTCAGATCTAAGCTTTTAGACCTAGTGTCACAATGTTCCGTAGAAAAATTTATAAAATTCGAAAAATAATTTTCCTTCATACGAAAAATTGTCCCCTAATGGGCATATATGGTCCAATATGAGTTAAGTTCATAAGTCAAAATCTTTTTACCAGAAGAGTACAAGTCTAATTTCAATTAGTAAAGACCAAGTGTTTAAAAGACTTTAAGAAAGAAGTTGAGTTGGAAACAGACAGGGAAATCATAATCGGTATGAGCAGAACTCTAGTCGGTACATTTTTTTTAAGAAGTAGTACTGAATATTAAAACTTTAGCTTCATTTGTACTGAAGTTTTCCGAGGCGAGAATATTCCTCTTGTGGTTTCAAAAAAATATTTATACAAAGCTTCCTGCCAACAGCGAAAAAATGTATGTTTATAAACAACAAAGAACTTCTCCCGGTCATCATTCTACAAAAAAATTAGCAACTTTCTTTGGCTTGAGAAATATAAGAAAAAATATTTTTAGCAAAAGCGTATTCATGTTTGGTGGCCAAATGTTATTAAAATGGGAAAACGATGTCTTTCATATATAAACATTAGGGGTATAACTTAATTTTGGCCCTAGCACTACTTACGTAAACGATTTTTTGGCTCGATTTAAAAAAATATGTCACCCACAAAAGCTATTTTCTAAAATACCTCAAGAAAAATATTTAACAAAAAGAATTTAAATATTTTATAATAAATAAAAAAAAAGCTAAAATTTAAATGTTATGAAAAAAAAACTTTGATTTTTGGGATAGATGTATAAGTGCAAAAAAAAAAATAAAACAAATAATTTTCCAACTTTACGCGTTTTGGCCTTCTTTTAAAATCGCGTGAAAGTGATATATATTTTTAAGTTTTTAATTAATTATTTAACTATGCTACGGCCTTTTTAATATTTGCAAAAAATTGGAAAAAGTTAAACCCCTAATATACTTACACACATTTATAAATTTATATGTGTGTATAAAAAAAACAGTTGCAGTGAAAACACACACTTTTTTATTTTAATTTATAAGCTTTTCTTCGCGGCTGAACAGAATATCGCCATCATGTCGCGGCCATATTTGTTCCAACATTACGTATGAAAACAGGATGAAAAACCTAATAACAAAAAAAAAAAATTTGCACTCCATTAAACCAGACTTAAGTGCAATGGGCTCGGTCTGCTCTATTTCGTTAAAGCAAACTCGCGTTAGTTGAAGCGCTAAATTTCTTCTTTGGATAAAATTTAGTGTTGCGAGTCTGATGTTGTTGTACATTTTTAAGATTTTGTTATTGTTGTTTGTGCTTTGTTTGTTAAAAAAGAATTTAATTTATTATTAAAATAAAAATGCACAAATAATGCAACAAACAGAAGAGGAAACAAAGATACGACTTAACCATGGTCTGAACAACTGCATTAATGTTTAAACATTTATTAATTCTCTAAATTAGTTATGTATGTGTGTGTGTATGGATGTTTCTTTCGGTCTAAAAGGATCTCTCAAGTACTTGAGTTTATTCTGTGAAAAATACATAGAAACATTTTCCCCAAAACGACATTTGTTCTGGATCTTAGTTTATCGTTTGTACAAATAAATATACAAATGATTCGTTTACATGGATAGAGCATTAACTCGGAAATGTTTTGAACTTTATAAAGGAAACGTTCGTGAATCTGAAGATAATGATAATTTTAAGTTTATTTTTTGCATACATAATTTCTGTAGAAATTGTAATCAATTTGCTAAATTTTGAGGTAATAGCTCTTATATAAGTCCACAGCTCAAATATATATGTAAGTCTTGAGCAAATGTTTGTATGATGACAAAATTTAGCAAATATTTGTCTTTATATACGAAAGAAAAACACCTTTGACCTTAGTGGTGAAGGGTATCGTATGGTCGGGCTTGACCGACTATAGCACTTTCTTACTTGTTTGTGTATAAAGACAAATATTTGCTAAATTTTATCGTCAAACATTTTCTCAACACTGTTATATTTAATCTGTTTTCGTCATTTGAACTTATATGAAAGCTACGGTCAATTGTGGACTGATTATATAGCAATTGATTACAAAATTTTGTATGCAAAAAATAAACTTGTCATTTTCTTCAGATTTAAGAGCGTTTTATTGATTTTTGTCACATTAAGTGCATTTTGAAAGAAGAGTTGGTATGGGAGCTATGGTCAAATGTAGAACAATTTCAACGAAATTTGGTACTGTAATTTTGGTTTACACAAGCAGTATCTGTTTTTTAATTTCGTGAAAAAATATTGATATTTGTGGCCAAAATATTAATTCTGGGAAGTGGAACCTATGGGAGGTATCATAAATAATATAACGATTTTGACAAATTTCAATAGCCATGGTCCCACTATCAAAAAAATGTCTGTGTCAAATTTCATCAACTTATATTTAGAATTACGACCTGCACTTTTATTACAAGGTTTACATAGGGGGTTACATAGGTTTACATAGACAGCCAGCCTGCCTTCCATACGGACGGACTTACGCAATAAAATGCATTTATCTTTATATTTAAAAGCATTTTTGTGCTTTTATGGATATTTAAACTACTTTTGGGAATGTGTCTTGTATGGGAGGTATGGCCAAATGTGGGTCGATTCCTATAAAATTAGGTATACTGATTAAGGTTACCATATCTATTACCTTACCCTAAGTGAGGTACCCAAAATAGTAATCCGATTTTGCCCAAAATGTATGGGGATTGTCCTGAGAAAATGAGTCTGTGCCAAATTTCACCAAACTATCTTTGAAGTTACGACCTGTACATTAATACATGGGAGGGAGTGAATCTGAGTCTATCGGTATACTAAAAGGTTGGTCTCAGTGTAATTTTTCTATGTGTTACAAATATCAGCACCAGCGATGCTGACTCTACTACTTTTGTAGTAGATCCACCACTTTTGTCTATCTTTGTATACTCTGACACTTTTTAAGTAGAATCTAACACTTTTTAAGCTTTATAAAAATTGTGTTAACATTAAACCACTGTTACAAAAAATTATATATATATATTTTTTTTTTTTTTGTAACATGTTCTTCTTATTAGCGAATTAGATCAGGAATGGGGACTTTTGAGAAATATAACATTTCCTTTTTCTTCAGAAGAAAATATACATACGTGTTGGAAATTTCTGGCATCATGTTTCCAAAATAAAAATCGGCGACGATATTCTCTTTGATACAAAAATTACTTTCACATAATAGTGCCAATGTTGAAAGGTTATTTTCTGCAGTTAAGTTACTTAATACTTCTAATAGCAATAAACTTTCTACTGACACTATTCAAGGAGTTCAAAAGCTTAGCTTAAAACAAACAATTTAGTAAAAACGCAAATATTCTAACTTAAAAATTCTTAAAAAGCTTAAATAATAAAAGTTAATTTTGTGGAATCTACTACTTTTTAATGTGGAATCTCCAACAAAGAAAAATTTTTGGTTAGCATCACTGATCAACACAATGTATGTTTTTTATGGTGCAAGGCCAAAGTTTGGGAACCCATTTGTATGGTTAAAAGTAAGAGAATCTTAGGTTTTTACCACATATCAAGCAACAATAGTTTACTGAAAAATGGAAGCTAAAGAGAACTGTACTTTTTCAGTAAATACTAGTAACGAAAGAGTAACATGAAAATTTATAAATTAAATTTATGAAATATTGCTAAAACCATATGGGCAAATCCGAAAAAAATTAAACCAAGGATAAAATTTTAAAACTGTCACAATCACGTATTTGTGTTTACGAAAAAAATTATCATATATTGATCCTTTAGAATATATGGATACAATTTCCGATTAGTGAATTGCAGGTAATTATTTGCATCCATCTCGAATTTTTATATTTTTTTTTTTAAATAATAGGTTTTTTAAAAGTTCATAAAAATCGCAAAAAAATAAATTTAGGTATCAAGTTTTAGTAGGGGCTCAAAGTCAGCTTAACAATTAGATATAAAAGAAACCATCAAAAGTAATTTGAGTGATATAAATAACATTAAGTAAAAAAGGGCTCACAATGTGTAACGTCCGTCACAGAAATAAAGGTTTTTCCAATTTGGCTAGTGCAATTTTTATTTTTTCTCCAATTGAACTTGGTTCGTAAAGAGAACTTATAGTATGCTTTACATTATGCTAAAAATATATAGATGTTAATATAGCATTTTACAGAATAATATGTATAGAAAAGTGTGAAGCGTCCGTCACAGCATATATTTTTTACAAAATTATATTTATTAAATACAGAATTTACGAACGCATGTCTCTCTTATTTATAAAGTAATAACACTATCTATATCCACAGATTAAATTTATGGTATTATGCGTTAAAAAAACATACAGTGGGCAAATTTGATGGTTTTGAAAAAAAGTTTTAATTTTTGGGACACTCTAACATCTAGCCGCAGCATTCTTGGGACGAAAAATAAGATGTAAAAAGTGTAAAACTTTAAATAAATATATGTATGTAGCCGTTTTGCGAAATATTAAATTGTGCCCAAAAATCGCATTTTTAACCGAGAGCATGAAGATGAAGGAGATGAAATTTGGGGAAAAAAATGTAAAATATCCACTTTTCTTAATGAAAAACGTGCAAGGTAAAACTGTATCGTCCGTTACGTAGCGTCCGCAACAATTCATTTATGGATTTTTAGTAAAACTGGAAACTTTAAAATATTTATATATTTTAGCGGTTTTGTAATCCTCTGATTTTCCTCTATTTTCAATGTATTTACAATTTTTTATTACTATGACCGTTTTAATGAAAATTACGGAAACACATATTGCAAAAAACGACACTTTCATTTTTTTGTAGCGTCCTTCATAGTACTTTAAAAGCAAAAATCTTTTTCCTCAAAAGCAAGTACGTAAATTAACAAATGCCATTCCAGAGCACAATCGATAGCCTAATGTTCTCCGAATTCTGTGCAAAGGTAACTCGTGTAAAACAACAATGCGATTAATTTAAGTATAACAAAATCCGTACAAATGTATCGTCCGTCACGCAGGATTTGTCCATATCAGCCAAGCCCATGTAGATCTCCCTTCGCACTGTGCTCTTTCCACTCACACAAACTTTTCCTTAGACTTCTTTGAAATATCCCAATGATGTCCATAACTCGCACCAAATAGATAAATGGCACCAAATACACTATTGTGCTTGTTAAACCAGAAATGAGCTATATCGGTGAAGACCGACTATACGATACCCTTCACTACTAAGGCCAGAGGTGTTTTTTCCTGTATAAAGACAAATATTTGCAAAATTTCGAAATCATACAAACACTTCCTCAAAACTTATACATTTATGCAGTTTCCGTCATTTTGACTTATATGAGAGCTATGGTCAAATGAGGACCGATTATCTCGAAATTTGGCAATTTGATTACAGTTGTTACAAATTACAAATTACCCAGTAAAATTTTTCATTACCAAATAATGAGTTAAACAGTTAAACTATTGAACACGAACTACTTACTCATTCGTTGTTTAAGTCATTACATTAACATGGGGATGTTATTGGAGGCAAGTACTTACCAATTGCAGAAAAGTAATGACTTGGGTAAGCAATTTGAAAGCAACAACTTTTTTGTTGTTGTTTTATTAAAAACATATATTTTTAAACGAAATACAAATTTTTTTTTATGATCCCATGGGGGCTCGAACCCAGACCCTCCGACTGCTAGGCAGAGACTCTTCCACTGAGCTACTACATATGTTGAAAACTTGGCAGCTTATAATTAATATAAACAATTTTTATTTTTAGATCCAAAATCATGTGAAAATAACTTTGTTTTTCCCTGCTTTTTTTGCTTTGTTGTAATTTTTGGAAAAATATTTTTATACGATTTTTTGTAATTATTTTAAAACTTTTTTAAAATTATTTAAAAACTTAAACAATTTAAATCTTCTTTTTTGTATAAGTTTTTACATAAGATTGACTCTTACTTACTTAAATGTTACAACCTGTTAAGGTCAAAGTCCGAGCATATTTTAGAATTACATGGATTTCGATCTTGTGCGAATATTCTCCAATTTTATAGGCTAAGCTTTGAAAAATGTTCCTCTACTTGGTCTTTCTATCGAAGTTTCGGACATCCTCCTCTAATATTAGGTAGTGGGACATTTCAATTCTAATTTTATCCTCTTCATTGTATTTTTTTTTCAAGAGAGGGTTACTAGCCCGTAATCCTAACCCATTTTTATCGATCTTATGGGACAACTCTCGGAACATGTTAACTCACAATATTAATGGGTGTTAAACTAGCTCCCCGAGTGATACCATGAGGAGGTGTGTGTCCACAGTTGAGATGATGGATGACCCAGATAAGTTAGGCTTACCAAGTTAAGACCAATTAGAATCGTGTTTGGTATTCAACATCCCCTACATAATCAAAATTGACTCATGATGGTATTTTTTCATTAACGTGAGTTGGTTTTACAAATTTTTTTTACAGAAGATAATATTTAAGTTCTTAAAATTCAAAAATCATTTAAAAAGACTCTTTTAATAAAAAAAAAACTCAAAAAAAATTGTTGCCCTTGGTGGGATTTGAACCGGGGCAATTCAGTTTAAATTACCATCTTAATTACAAATAAGTACTTCTGTAATAACTTATTATTTATTCGGATGGTATGTTGTAGTCGTTACAAGGTAACCAGTTATCAGAGTACTTGCCATTACCAAAGTTTTGCTGGGTATGTACAAAAAATAAACTCAAAATTTTCATTACCTTTAGATTTACGAGCGTTTTAGCGATTTTTTGTCTCATTTGGTGCGTTTTTAAAGAAGAGTTTGTATGGGAGCTATGGTCAAATGTGGACCGTTCTAAACGAAATTTGAAACACTGATTTACGTTTAAATAAGCTGCTTTTATTTCAATATTGATATTTGTGGCTAATTCCGGGAAGTGGGACCTATTGGAGGTACCATAATTAATGGACCGATTTTGACGAATTTCAATAACCATGATCCCACTTTGAGTGTATAGTTTACATGGGGGTCCAGCCAGCCATCATGACGTACGGACGGACTGACATCTCTAAATCGACTCAGAAAGTGCTTCTAAGCCTATTGGTATACTAAGACAAATATTTTTTTGCGTTACATACATCATCACAAACTTACAATGCCCTTTCCACCTATGGTGGTGAAGGGTATACAAAATCATGAAGTTTAATAATAATATTCATTATTTTGCAAGAGTTATTCAAGTTTTAAATTTACTGAACATGTTTGAGAGTAACATGTTACCTTTTGCGAGTAAACATTTTTATAATTCTTTTATAGACTATAGTATTGCATAAGTTCTTATTTTTAAGTTATGACCCTATTGTCGCAATTTACGAATTTTCTTTTGTATTTAAGGAAGCTGCGCCTATTTGTTTAAACATTTGAAATCTTTAAGCAGTTGGAGTTTGTTATGTTCTTTTTGTTTTTAGTAGAGGGCACCAAATTTATTATTTGGTTAAATATATTAATATTAATTATGAATAATTTGAAAGGAATTGATTTTCTTCTTAATGTTTATGTAAACCCTCAGCTCAAAGTTTTTTAGAAGAAAAGATATTAACAGATTTTAAGAAATTAGCAAAACGAGCTCGAGGTCTGCTGTTTTAAAGTTTTGTTTGGAAAAATGTTAAGTTAATACAAAGTTCGGATAAATTTCATAAATTTTATTATCGTGGCCATTTACATTCAAAAAAGCAGGGTATTAGTGAAATGGTAGATAAATAATTTGAAGACTGTCGGTTATTTCATTATTAAGTTCTGCTTACATCCAGTTTCAAATATATGTGCGTTTCTTTACTTAGTAAAGGCCTTATAAAAATATTCTCTAATGATTTTTTGAGGTACCCTAATTTCTGCATACAAATGCATTAAAACAAAACGTCAGTCATTCATTTAAATTCAACTTAAAATGTAACCATGCGAAATATCTTAATTACTAATGTTCTTGTTGTTGTTGTTGTTGATGATTATTGTTAATGTTTTTTGTTTATTTGCTGGATGGTTGGATGGTGTGTTATGTCGTCGGTGCCTTGCTAGGATACGTCAGGCGAGATGATATTGTTGTAGTATAATGAAATGGTATAACGTAGTATTGGTGTGTTAAAAATCGTCGTTTGTTATCCTTTGCTATATTTGATTTCATAAAGTCCTTCTGTTGCCAACGTAGAAATGCATTTAGTCATTCATTCTAGTAGCCAAGCAAACCACTAGGTCCAGGCACTCAGAGTTAGAGGGTATTGTTCTGTTCTGGCGTATGCTTTTTGCTGTAGCTTGTGGTGATACAGTTGTAGCTTGTAGCTTCTCTTGCGTCTCTATAAATGTCGTTGCATTTAGTTGCAAACAACTCAACTATGTTGCAGCAGAACGTAATAAAATCATAACATTAGTCACAGCGATTTTAATGTTGATTAGCAAAATATTTTATTCTATGAAAACGGGCTTGTCTAATGACTCAATTGTGGTTTTACTATTACATTTGAAATATCAGACATCCTTATTTCGAGGAGTGTTTCCCTTTAAATTAAACTCATTTAAATTTTTATTACATTTGCAGGTCATAATTAATTACATTAATTATACATAAATATAAGGACAGAAAACCAGGCGTCCAATTGTACCGACATAGTTTAATCGGTGTAAATTGGCGTGAGTGTCAAACAAATATATTTATGCAGCACCTATTAATGTCATTATGTATTAAATATAACATCATTGACATATCCGCCACTGGGTGAAGTTCGCCGGAAACTCAAGCAAATAAAAGGTTAACGGGGTCGAATCGCACGATTGCAGTAGACACTTTACAACACCTCCTATGCATTTAAATCTATGCATTTAAATCTATAGGGTAGAATACGCCACACAATGTTTTGAACCAAAAAAAAAAATGGCAATAAATCTGTATCTCCTTAACTGTAAGTCTTATTGCATCGGTATTTATGAGAAAATTGTTAAGCAGGACCTAAGCTTTCAAAGATCTAAAAGTAGACCACTTCAGAAGTAACAAGTATGAGTGGTATATTCGGCTTTGCCGATCTTGGATACCCTTCACCAATGGTGTTCCAAAAGTAAAGTACAAAATCATAAGAATTTATTGATAACTAGCTGACGCTGTCCGAGTTGCTGGCCCTAAGCAAACATTAGCGGTACAATATTTTGCCACGCCTATCCGCCCGCCGATCGAAAATCAAAAATCAGACTTCGTAGTGCCACCCGCCGGGGTATTCTTAAGATTCCTTGAAAATTTCGACCCAGCCGTTTTGGAGTCCATACGTTACATACTTAAACACATCCATTTTGATGTATATAGATTATATAGTTTCTGATTACTTAGTTGAGCCCAACACAAATGCTTGATATGTATGTATATTAATTTTCTTTTGTTCATACTAATATAATTCCAAGCCTTGGTTATGCTAGTATTATATGCAAAGAGTCTTTAAAATTAGGAGTCGGAAAACGAAAAGCTTTTCGGTGGCGTCATCATCTAGATCAATAATATTTGGGATGTATTGTTCCTCCGATCGGTCCGATGGATGTGTGGAAAGTTTTGCTCTAGTTCTTTGTGCAATTTTAATGTAATTTAATTTATAAGCATTAAAGTGATTCCCGGCCGGGGTTATATAGGAGATTTCACTAAATGTGAACCGAGTTCCCCCATTTTCAATCAGAATCAGAAAAACTTTTGTTAAATATTGAAGAAAGAAATTGCAATTAATAAATTTAAATTTTCGTTGATATGCGAGATACATACATACAAATGTAGGTTTTGAACGCATATCATGTACTTAGCTGCATTTTTTGTACTTCCTAGGAAGATTGCCTATAACTTGATATATAATACATTCTCAAATATTATAATAATGTTCAAAAGTCAGACACAAAATTAAGATAAATGTTTGTCTGTCTGCTAAAATCAGATTTGTGGAGCTCCTGAAAGGTATACTATTTATTTATCATCCCACCTTGAATTTTATCATTGTCGCTCAAAACACCTGAAATATCGCTTAAACACTAAATTATATACATATATTACAAATTACCGAATATACCAGAATTTATGTAATCCCCTGCAAAGAACGCTATTAAAATTCATCAAAATAAACATCTGAGATATCGACAAAACAGGAGCTATAAAAACTTGACTACAACAGAAAAAAGGACAGACAGGTCGACGGATGGACAGACAGACAAACATACAGACGGACGGACGTAGCGAAATCGATTCTATACCGATTCTGAGTCGATCAGTACAATTTGAATGGTATTCATGATCAGATTTGTAGAGTTTATATATCAGATTTTAGGAAATCCTCCCACAAATAACGCTGTCAAATTTCATCATAATCGGTCCATAAACACGTGAGATATCGCTGAAATAATACTTACAAAATGTAAACAAAATTTCTTCGACACGTACTGTGGGCAATTTGCTGTACATCACAAGTAGTGTTTTGGCGATATCTCAGTTGTTTATAGACCGCTTTTGATAAAATTTAATAATGTGCTTGGCGGGAGAATTTCTTAAAATCTGATTTAAAATTTATGTATGTCCGTGCTAAAGGAGGATGGTTTTTCCTATTTCTGCATTTCATTTTTTCAACAAACATTCTCTAATGCGTACTTTGGGCAATTTGCAATACATCAAATTTAGTGTTTTGGCGATATCTCAGTTGTT
This sequence comes from Stomorhina lunata, assembly GCA_933228675.1. NCBI lineage: Eukaryota > Metazoa > Arthropoda > Insecta > Diptera > Rhiniidae > Stomorhina > Stomorhina lunata. The sequence goes on from OW121744.1 coordinate 78,988,870, forward strand.
TATGGACCGATTTTGATAAGATTTTACAGTGTGCTTTGGAAAACCATTTCCTACATATATAATATATAATATATTATCACACGTACACCAGGAGTATCTTTTTTATCTTGTTATTTCAATCAAAAATTTTAAAATTTTCGTCTAATTTTTAGTATTTTTTCGATATTTTCGGTGTTTATAAACCGACTTTAATGAAATTTAATAACGTTCATTTCCTAAAATCTGATATATCATTTATGTTGGTACATCCTCCAGGGGCTTCAGAGACTTGATTTCAACAGACAGACTGACAACGCTTAGTCTCCTCCCGATTCTGAATCGATCGGTATAATTTGTATGGGGTCTACGAACACTAATAAAAAATTTAACGATCACTAATAAGAAATTTAATAACGTTCATTGCGGGAGAATTTCCTAAAATCTGATATATAATTTATGTTGGTCCATCCTCCAGGGGCTTCAGAAACTTGATTTCAACAGACAGACGGACAGACGGACTACGCTTAATCGATTCTTCTCCCGATTCTGAGTCGATCGGTATAATTTTTATGGGGACTACGATCACTAATAAAAAATTTACAAACGGAATCACAAATTTATAATACCCTTTCACCTATTGGTGAAGGGTATAAAAAAGCTTTTGGACCGTGTAGTTCTTTTAATAATTGACCAATATGGTCGATTTTTAAAATTTAGGAATGAACTTGAAGAAGTTAAGAAAAACATGCTCACCTTACTATAATAACTGTTAAGGGTTTTAAATTACTTCATTTCAAAAATAAAATAAAAATCATTTTTCTCTTCGATTTTTTTTAGCTTTTGGTTCATTGTGCATTCGATATTAAACCCATAATAATTTTATGGGTTGACGCTCAATGTTTCACCCTTTGTAAACAGGGTAACTATAAGTGCAAAATTTAGAAAGCTTGGATCCTCCTCTCATACGTTCTGATGCAATCAGACTTACAGTTAAGAAGATTACCTTTTTTTTTGGTTTCAAACTACTGTGCCCCATGCGACATGAGCTGTGTGGTTAATTGGCTTCTCCAAAAAAGTTCTTCTTGTCAATTGTAGCAAAATTGAAATAATATTTGATCAAACCCTTCCCACAGCCTAATTTCACAATTCCAACACAACATATCGTTGATATCAAAATTCACCAATTCAGACCTGACCTGTGGCGCTCGTAGACAATGATGACGATGACACCACCAGCCCAAAATACACATGACGCTTTTAGATATAATGTGTATTAATATCGTTAGTTTTCGGATTTCGCGAATGAGACTGGTTACAGAACGCAATCAAAAGTGGTACCGATGAAACGATATAACACAATCCATATTGGGGAGATGCTACAATAACTCAATAGACTTTGATGCAGAGAAGCAAGCCGATAAGACGATTTTAGTTTGTATCTCGCCAAATTAGTCGGTGGCTTAAACCCGAGCCGGTGTTCTCTACTCAATATATTTTTAAGTAATTATTTTCAAGTTCCAAGCTTTTATTAAAAACTTTTATAGACTATCTGCAAGATCGCTACTGAGTTATACTTAAGTAACCATTATTCGATTACATTTTTTTTAAGTTTCTCAATCATTTTAGATTTAATTAATTTAGTGAAATCTTATTTATAAACTTGTTAGCATATCATATCAAAGTGTTTAGAAATTAATAGAAAAATTGATGGATTGATTAAAACCAAAGTCTTAGTTTGAGTAGGACACCTCAAAATATTACCTTAGTGCTCGACTTATGGACTGATAACTACAAAAAACATTATTGTAAGAATTTTGAAATGGTATCTACCTCGCTTAAAACCAAGAACTTTGCGCAACCCACGTATATGATAATTTTGATTTGGTTGAGCCACTTTTAAATAATATATTTTTAACCTAAAATAATTAAAACCTTCTGCTATCCTTGACTCCCAGGGGAGCATAGGGCCTCAATTAAAACCTTACATAATTTAAATCATAAAAAGAAAATATACCCTATTGAATTGTCAATAGAACTTTTTTTGAATTTCTTCAATCACTAGAAAATAATTACAATTGTTGAAAACAAAGTAAAAGGTGTCATATTTTCTTCGCCGCCGAAGGCATTTGCAAATTCGGCGCTTAGCCGTTTAGCAGCGGGCGCCGATAAAATGTGGTTTTTTAGCCGCAGCCGAAAAATTAGTTCGGCTTGCTACTCTGCTTTGTGCACTACTTTCACGACAAAAAATACAAATTATCTTAAGTTATTGTCATTGATCGTATGGCTGTACAAGAGTGGAAGATGCCAAACGCTCCAGTTGAGGTCTCTACATCCGAAAAAAATAAAAAAAACATACATTTTGACTTTAGCCGATCTAAAATTAAAAGTGAAAGAGATTAGGGCTTATTGGTTTCATTTTGAATGATCTTTTGGGTATTTAATGCTAGATGACAGCCGCATTTGATCACAATCAAGCATATACTCAACCGTTTGAAAATTTTATTGAAATGTTTGGTTAATCAACAAAAAAAGTAAAAAAAAATGTTGGTGGGTACAATTATTCCGATGCGTTTCGTATTCCCCAGACGATGAATTAAAACGCGTTGAGGAAATATTGTCCCCACCAACATTTTTTGTTTAATCAAAAAATTGTTTATTAAAATAAATAATAATAAATAATTGAAATAAAGTGGGATGCTAGTGCAATACACTTATATACAACTCTTTTATAGAATATTTCAGGTTTTAAGTACTTGTGTTACAAAATTGTAAAAAACTTGAAAAGTTATGTTCCAACCTGCCTACTCCTAGTACAGGTTTTCAAATTGTTCTACATTCAGTTGTATATTTTAGTTTACTGGGATGTTTATCGGTTTTTGCTACTGTTGGTCTACAAAATTTTTACCTTACAGTTTTTATACCATTCTATCTTACGTTTAAATCTTGTCATGCAAAAAGGGTGTTAACTACTTCTGTCTATCAAGACAACTGTCACAAAGTGTCTCCTGGTTTTTGTTCAATTTACTATTTTCTACTCTTTTTATGTAAATATGTTTAAGATTTTAAAATAATAGCACACAGGATTATGAAATACAAAATACATTCATTTTAAATCCTAGATATTCATATAAGTATGTATGTATGTATATCGCTCATTTGCTTTGACATTGTCACAGTCTAAATTTAAACTTAAAATCTTTAATTCATATAAATCGGTTTTCTGAAATCCTCCTTCTTTCACAATGAGTGCTATTCCTTATTTTAATGGCAAGAATACTAAACTTAGTTGGAGAATATTGGTTTGGTTGGAAATAAATACTACATTTGCCTACAAGCTTTTTAGCTTGTAGTTTTTACTTTGGTTCACGAGTAATTTGAGAGGTCTAAAACTACAGTTTTCGCTCCAGTTACAATTTTCAACGCATTGTTGGAGCTGTACTATCCATAGAGCAACTTCAGGGACTCCACAGGATATTGTCTAATCCCCTTCGGAATTTTTTTGATACCTACTGTACATTCTTTTTGCAAACAACCAAAAACGAAATTAAAACACTTTATGGCGTTTCACAAAATTATATTTTTAATAGTTTTTTGAGTTAGTCTATAGTTTCCACACAACATTCCAATTGGAACAACTGGTACTTCTCTCAGATTCTATTTTTAGGGACCTTCGTTTTTACTCCGGCTCCGAACTTCAAATGTATTAGTTCGAGAAGTTTTACATAGTTTTAATTTCATTTGTTTTTTTCAAGTGGGTCTGGCCAGGTATCGAACTTGGGACCTCTGGTATGCTAGGATGATGACTAACCTGCTATACCACGGCGGTTTATAGTTAGTTACATTCACAAAAACGGTAAGCAAAAACTTGTTGATTTACACATATTCTCAGTGATACTGCCCCTTAACTTAATAAAAACTGTCCCACGGCATTCTTTCTTCAGCCTTATATAGTAGAGAAGAGAGTTTCTATATTTTTCTGCAGATGTAAACAAAGAGTTACTGCCCTGTTGGAGATTGAGTGTCAATTGTCTAAAAGTTACTAGTAATTTTCTACTACAGCAAGTACTAGTGCAAACGGAGTTGAAACTTTAGTAGAAAAGTACTAGTTCTCGAAGTGGTTTTAGTGCACCACTTGCAGATCGATAGAATTTTGTTTAGTGGAACAAAAATTCGTCTATATCTGTTTTGGTACTGCTTTTAAAATTTATTTAAGTATATTTTGTTCTATTTATGTATTTAAGAATAAAATACTTAAATACAAAACGTAATTTTATTCATCGGCTTTTCTCTTTTAAAAAGGATTGCTATATCAATTAAAAGACTTTAAACATTCTGTTATAAAATAAATAACTTGGCAAGCCTACGACAATTTTGTATTTTTGTATTGAAGTTTGGTTTTTGTCAACAAAAAATTAAGAACAGAATATATAAAAAACAATAAAAAAAATAGAGATTATTAAAAAAATAAAATAAAAATGAATTTAACGTTGATGGTACGCATGGAAAGCAGAATCTCAAAAAAGAAATAATTGGTATTGAGGCCCTATGCTCCATTGGGAGTCAAGGATAACAGAAGAATAGGTATGTACAAAAAAATGTAATCTTAAATCCAGCGCGTAATCGTAAAATTCTGCATACTCATGTTTATTATTTAGATGCTATTGCTGTATTTACCGATGGTCCCGATATCTTGAGAAAAGCCTTGCAACTACAAAAGACCAACCAACCGTTTGGGAAAATTAGAAAAAGAAAATATGGAAAGCAATGAAAACGCTGAAATTGAAGCCTAAATCGCATGATTAAATTTAATATTTTTTTAAATTAATCTAATAAATAAAACTATTGGAAAATTTATAATTAAGGGTAATTTTTATATGGGGACTTTTTCAATACATTAGTACTAGTATTAAACTGGTTCCATTGCAACTAATTGTACCAAAATGTACTAGTGCACTACTAGAACCTATGGTACTAGTAATTTTCTAAACACACTCAATGCTAATTTGAACATTAAGATGGTATAGGAAAGTTTACAGTTGGGAACTAGTACTGGTACTTTTGGTACTAGTTAAGTACTAGTAAAGTACTAGTTTGATCTCCGACAGGGTGTCGTCGATTACACTTACAATGCGGCTTACGAAAGTTCATACATGTTCCAATACATTCCCACATGATCAAGAGCACCTCACCCATACGTTGTACAAATGGATTATCTGAAGTTTACAGCAACATAACAAAGAGAGAAATCCTATATATATAAAAGAGAGAAAAATGTTGCTCTGCTTTAGTGATGCCAACCAAAAATTTTACTTTGTGGGAGATTCGACAGAGATTTCACAAAATTTATTTTCAAAAAGTGGTAGATCTACCACTTTTTAAGAATTTTAATGTTAGAATATTTACGCTTTTATTCAATGTTTTGTTTAAAAAATAGTGTTAAATATGTGTCAATAAATACACATACATATTGAATATAATTTGAAAAATAAACAAGAGCTTATAAAAGATAATATTTTATTCGAATCCTTAAAAAGATACATGGTTTTACTAAACAATTTAAAATGTTCATCTGTTAGTGTAAGCACTCCCTGAAGAGTGTTAGTAGAAAGTTTATTCCTATTAGAAATTTTAAGTAAATTAACTGTCGAAATAGCCTTTTAAGTTTGGCACTACTATGTGGAAGCACAAACAATTTTTGAGTCAAAGGGAACATTTGTTCGTGTCACCTTTATTATTCTAGAAACATGATGCCAGAAATTTTCAACACGTATGTATATTTTCTTCTAGAGAGACATGAAATGCTATATTTCTTAAAAGCTTCCATTCCTAATACAATTCGCTGCTGTCTTACAAAAAAGATATATATATTTTTGAAACAGGTGTTCAGTGTTTCATTTTCGGTAACAAAAAATTGATTTAACACAATTTTGAAAAAACTTAAAAAAGTAGTAGATTCCATGGCAAAAAAATTGTAATTTATAACCGAAATATTTGAAATTTGTGAGAAATGGGATTATCATTATCAGGAAATTTTTAACGTATAATGTGTAATGTGTTGTAAACATTTCGTTAAAACTTATTTTATAAAGTATAGCGGATCCTGCACAAGGAAAAAAAGACTTGAAACAATTCAATTTTGTCATAATATATTTAAAGTATTTTTGTGTAACACATTTTTTTATAATTTATGTTACAGTTTCTTCAGCTTCTTTTTGGGATTGAAAATTTTATTTTCACCAAAATTTTATTTAAAAAACGTATCTTTAAATATGCTCTTATAGATATATTTTGGTGTGATCTTTTATAGTATGAGAATTATGGGCTTTTTAAATTTCAAAAATTATACGGCATAACTTTAGAAGTTTATATCCGATATAAACTGGTATATCAAACAAAAGCTACTGAAAGTATCATTCAAATGATATATTTTACATTCTTCCGATTTATAAAGATTAAGAGCTCATATACTCAAAACTTATTTCATTTTTATAAACAAAGTCGGTTGTAAAGACTTTGTTTATAAAAATGAGCATATCTTAAAATAATATAGATATAATTATGGTCTTTTATATAATCAATTTTATACAGGATATACTGGGCTTTTATATAACATAAACTACTTAGCTCTAGCATATGTAGCGAGTTAGTTATGACAGCGTAAAATTTTACTTCTATTGAGTTAGAGTTATATAAATAATATTTATATAACTCTAACTCAATAGAAGTAAAATTTTATTTATTAAATATACATTTTTATATTATATATAAAATGTATATATTTTTTTGTCTATATCTGCAACGGTAGTCGTGTGGCTATGTCGACGCTTAGAAAAATGATTTCTATTTGAATGAATGTATTCTAATTTTAACAGGTTGTAGCCCGTAGCCTGCAGTCGTGATTGTGTTTATAGTATAATAGCAAACCGAAACTGGGATTTTTAAAAGTAGTATGGTAGCATAATTTGAGAAAAGAAAATAATAATTCGATCAAACGTCAGAAACATAGATTATAATTAGATAGGAAAGCATCAGCTGTTCCTTATGACAACTCACACGTATAGGTTGTGTGTAACTACCGCCATATTGAAGAATGAAAAATCAAAACAAATACAAATATTTTATTTACCTTTAAATTACACAAAATCAATTGCTCAGTTGCAGAAATTTTCCAAAAACAAGATTCTTATCATTTTTTTAAACATTTTGGTCATATTTTATTAACTGAAATATAATTTGTTTTCTTTAAAACAAATAATTTTTTTCCATTTTTAACGTTTTTTTATTAAGAAATGAAAATAAACTGAGTTGCTTTTTTTAGTTTCAAAAATATAATACTTTTTTTTAGATCGTACAACTAAACGTACCTCGCAGTTTGGAAATTTGAATAGTGAAGTTTCTAGCATGTTACTATTAATTTTAGAAATTACAAATAATAATTTTCCTACTAATTACATTTTGAAAAATTATGCTATAAAAATAAAAAAAAAGTTTAAAATTATCCTAAATTTTTGAAAAATTTCCTATAAAAGTACTCATTTTTTGAAAAATTTTCTATAAATATACTAAATTCTTGAAAATTTTTCTATAAAAATAGAAAATTTTCCTATAAATATAGTAAATTTTTGAAAAATTTCCTATATAAAAAGTAAATTTTTGAAAATTTTCCTTTAAAAATAGTATTGTTTTGTAATTTCCTATAAAAGTAGTAATTTAAAAAAAAAAATCCTATAAAAAAAGTAAATTTTAAAAAAATTTTCTATAAAAATAGTAAATCTTCGAAAAATAGTAAATTTTTTAAAAATTTCCTATAAAAATAGTAAATTAAAAAAAAACCTATAAAAGTAGCAATTTCTTTTATACAAATTTCCTATATAAAAAGTAAATTTTTGAAAATTTTCCTATAAAAATAAAATTTTTTGAGAAATTTCCTATAAAAATAGTAATTTCTTTTAAAAATTTCCTATATAAAAAGTAAATTAAAAAAATTTTTGAGTAAAAAGTAAATTTTTAAAAATTTTCCTATAAAAATAATAAATTTTTGAAAAATTTCCTATAAAAATGGTAAATTTTTTTCAAATTTCCTAAACTTCAAGGTCAACAAAAATTAATAACAATAATTTAAATTAATCAAAAATGTAACCCTCTTATGCATTTAAAACTTTTTGGTTTTGGTTCGGAACAGAATCCGCCAAGAACTGTAGAAACTCCATTGAAGTCTCTTTTCAAGCATTTGAGACCTCAATAACCGTTTTATCTTTTGTTTTTTTTAAACCGCAGATCTGTTTTGCTTTCTGTATGACTACAAATTTTCTATAACATAAAAAACTGGACTTTGGGGAAGCCAATCCAGAGTTTTTAACACCAGCCTTTGTTACAAATTTTGTGATCATTTTGCTCTTATGACATGGACCGTTATACCGGAAATAAAAAAAGATAAAAAACAACAGGTTTGTCAAAATAATTATGCCGAGTAGTGTATATAAATATGAAAGGTTTTTCTTTTGAGTCGAATAACATAATAACACACCTAAAAATGTAAAAAAGTATTTAGATATTTGCAAATAATTTATAATATCTACACCTCTTCCTCGGATACTCCCGAGAACAAAACAAAAAGATGAGATCAACAATTTTCCAATGAACTAAATAAAACATTGTCAACAAAATGGACTAAGAACAACAAACAAACGTGAAAGTGTAAATTTCTCTTTAGAGGGAGTTGAAAGGAAAATTTCTGAAACTTAAGAACATAAATAAATAATTATCGAAGTAACGCCTTTGACCTGTTTTATGTTTGTCCATATTTGAATAAATAAATGACTGAATTAGAGGATAAATATGGTAACTTCTTGTTTGCCAAAGACTCTGGAACAGGGAGTGTTTTCATTTGTTTATGCCTCCATTTAACGAGTGTCAAAGTATCAATTGCAGTATTTTATCAGGATTATTAAATGTATCTATTCGATATGAACTCTTCCTATTGAAGAACATCAGCGAACAGCAATAAAAGTTGTTAAGTTATTTTTAATAAACTCTCGACTTTATCCATCCAACTCCCTAAACTGTGTTTGTTGTATGTGTGTGTGTATTGTTACGCACAAATACATTTCAAAACACTCCCAAATAAAATGAATGGATGACAGGACGGAAGGAACAAAGAAGGTAGGACATAAAAACAAACAATTTAGACAAATTTCCTTCGGCAAGTGACAGCATTCGGTTAACACTACATGGGATTTCTTAGTATTTAAACTTATACTTTTTAGAGGTTTTTCTTATATTTCAAAATTTAGCTTTTTTTAATCAAATCGCATAACTCATAACATAATATTTTAAAAAATTTTCAAAGGCTATTATAGGGTGTAGATTCAATTCGATTTAGTATTCACGTATGGAATGTAGATTTGATGAGAATGAAACGTAACACCTTGATACTATTAGCGAACTCGAAACGTTGAATGTATCGATAACAACGGACAAAATTGTACAAAAACAACCAGAAAATAATGAAATGAAGAAGAAAATTCTCAAAAGAGTTTGAAAGTTTTCTAATTACGTGAAATTGTTCTTTCGACGTAATAAAAGTGTTCATTATTGTACATTTAAAGTGGATATCAGTTGTAAAAGTAGTGAAGATAGAAATGTACGTATGTATTTGTATTTAGTATATAAATTTATATACATTTGTATATACGTTTATATCTACATACATACATATGTATGTAACATCTGTGTTGTATCGTAACACTCGTAAGTAGTAGCAGCGGTACAGAGGTCAAAAACTCCTGGGTGAGAACAGGCAAAAAAGCATCAATTAAAATGTTTTAAAGTTAACAACCGTTGCAAATACGAACGCAAATACAACAAAGAAAAGAAAACTTAATACAATAAAAATGAATTTCAAAAGAACAACATTAAATAAATTTAAATTAATTACAGTACAACCTCGATAAGCGAAGCGCAAAAGAAACCAAACTTTAAACCCCCCATGCAATGGCGTACACATTTAAATTAGAGGTGGTGAATTTTAAAATTCGTATTTTTCGTTCGGAAAACTGTGATTTGCCTAGCAGCTTTTACCAAACTATATATATATTTATATGCAATATATTATAAATGTGTTTGTAAGTTTATTTGTTTGTTTGTTTATTTGTTTATTTGTTTGTTTGAAAGAGGTTGACTCCTAAACGGTTCGACCGATTTTGATGAAGTTTTGAAATTAGATAGAACATTCCCTTAAGGTGGTCTTAGGATAGGTTTTGTTTCAAAACTTGGTCCAGAAGGGGCCCAAATAGGGTAAATAGTGGACTAAATGGTGCAAAATTTAATATTTATCATTGAATTTGATAAACCATAAAAGTTAGGAACTTTAAACTTAACAAAAGTAAATTCATTACCAATGGCCGTACTTCAGAAAAAAATTAAAAGGATGGGAGCAGGGGATGGCCCCTTCTCCGTTACAAATACAATATCTATAACTGGGTGAATTTATTTTGGTGATTTTCGAAATGTAGATAAAGTTATACTAAAATTCCTGAAATTTTTACAGTGAGCTACGTTTTTTTGAAATCAAGTGGGCATGACCCCTCCCATATAACTCATATATTAAAAATGACAAATATATGTGACCGAGAGGCTCGATTTTTCTGAAATTTTGACAGTATGTTAAGGTGTGACCAATGGATAAAATAGGCCAGATTTTTTTCTGAAATCTCAAGTGGGCGTGACCCCTCCCATATAAGCCAAATATTGAAAATGACAAATATGGATGACCAAGCTGCCCGATTTTTGTGAATTTTTCACAGTATGGTAAGGTGTGTTAAAGTAGGGTAGGTTCATTTTTTAAATGTCAAGTGGGCGTGACCCCTCCCATATAAGTACAATATTAAAAATTACAAATATAGATTTTTCTGAAATTTAGGCAATATGGTAAAGTGTGACCGGTGATTAAAATAGCCTAGGTTTTTTTTTTTGAAATCTCAAGTGGGCGTGACCCCTCCCATTTAACTCATTTTCTAAAAATGACAAATATAGGTGACCGAGAGGCCCGATTTTTCTGAAATTTCGACAGTATGTTAAGGTGTGACCGGTGGTTAAAATATACTAGGTTTTTTTTAATCTCAAGTATCAAATATTAAAAAATACAAATATGGATGACATAGCAGACCGATTTTTCAGAAATTTTATGGTTAGGTGTGACCGGTGGTTCAAAATCTCAAGTGGGCGTGACCCCTCCCATTTAACTCATTTTCTAAAAATGACAAATATAGGTGACCGAGAGGCCCGATTTTTCTGAAATTTTGACAGTATGTTAAGGTGTGACCGGTGGTTAAAATATGCTAGGTTTTTTTAATCTCAAGTAGGAGTGGCCCCTCCCATATCAAATATTAAAAATTACAAATATGGATGACCCAGCAGACCGATTTTTCAGAAATTTTATGGTTAGGTGTTACCGGTGGTTCAAAATCTCAAGTGGGCGTGACCCCTCCCATATAACTCATATATTAAAAATGACAAATATAGATGACCGATCGGACCTATTTTTTCTAAGGTGTGATCGGTGGGTTAATTTGGCCAGGCTGTTTTTTAATCTCAAGTGGGCGTAACCCCTCCCACATAAGCCAAATATAAAAATTACAAATATGAATGATAAGATCAAAACGATTTAACGAAATTAAAGTTTTAAATGTGGGTATTTCCATACTATAGGATAGTTTTTCACTTTTTGAATTTTTTTAAATGGACCAAGAATGACCTGGGAATCGAAAAATTAAGATAAGATTCCATTTTTCTTTAAAATTGCATCACTTCAGAACGGCTGGACCGATCAAGACATTTTTTTCTACATGTTTTTTTAGCCCAATTTAGAATTCTACATAAAGAAAAATTTACAATGCCCACTTTTACGCCCTCTTTTTTTTATTTATCTAAAATCGAAAAACGGCTGCACGGATATTGGAAATTTTATTTGATAATTACTTGACTAACGATTATTTTTCATGATTATTTGATGGTTGTTTGACGATTGTTTGACAGCTGTTCGATGATTGATTGACTGATGACTGTTCGAAGATTTGTAATAATTCTTTGATAATTGTTTCGCGACTAACTGGCGATTTTATGACGGTGGTTTGATGATTTTTTGTCGATTGTTTGATGATTGTTTGATAGTTCATTAGCGATTGACTGACAACTGTTCAATGATTTTTATGATTGTTCGATAATTGTTTCACGATTAACTGACGATTGTTTGGCTGTTATTTGAATACTATTTGACGATTGTTTGATAATCTATAAATATAAAAAAATATTCGCGTCTGCTGTTGTATGTATTTTGAGATTTATGAGCCTATTGCTTTCGAAAATGTTTAAAGCACACAGTAATGTGGAGTACTGCAAATCACTAAAGTCAATTAAATACACATGCAAATACATTAATAAAGTATTCAGTGAAAAAATTAATAAAAAAAATATTTCTTAATTGTTAATTTATAAAGAAATGGTTAACACAGCAATAAGTAAAAATCTTTTACTGTCAACCTGGGCAACGCCGGGTACAATCAGCTAGTTATACCATAAAACTTCACAAAATTTAACTTTTTGAGTTACTTTTTTATTCGTTATAAACATCTGATGATTATAGTTTTTGAAAAATATGATGAAATCAATGAATTTCATATCTTGTGATACTTAAAAAAAAAAAAAAACATTTGTTCTAAATTTTCAGAACCGTTGCATATTTGACCATAGCTCCCATTCAAGGCTTTCTGTCAAAAGGTACTTATATGTGACGAAAATCACAAAATTGCTTCTAAATCTTAAAAATAAAATGTTAAACAAATTTTTTAATTCGTTTTTGCACAATACACACTATGACACATTTTTAAGGTGATGGTCCAGGGTGAAAAAAAATCCTGTGCCAATTGAAAGCGTATTGAAACCTGAAAAGCGTTAAGCGCTGGTAGGTGGAACTTTGGAGTTATCGCCTTTTGAAAGTTGCAATTTTCTGTGTAAGAGTAAAATCAAAAATGTAATTATATATATATATATATATATATATATATACATATATATATATATATATATATATATATATATATGTTGTAAGTAAAGAAATATTAAAAGTTCATAACTCTCTAACTAAAAGACAACAGACCAAAAATTTTGTTTTACGGTTAATTTTATCATTAAAAAATCGTTTAAAAAGTCGTTTAGGTAATAAAAAATTGGCTCCAATTTGGTTTTTAATTCAAGAAATTTTACAGCACATTTAAAACAATATAGACATACGAAAAGGTGTTCACAAAGTCAAATGTCATTAAGCTACGATCCACAACACTTTGACACTTTGTGAATTCAGTAAATATAATAAATACGTTATTCAAATCGAAGTTGCACTGTACAAGCTTGACGATATAGAGAGGTTTGAATAAACTGAGGTAAAACAGCTAAATAAGGGTATAAGAATGTTAATATTGTTGGAATTTAAATTATAATTGTGCGTTGAACATATTACGCACAAAATGTTATAAAACGAATAAAAATAGAAAATAAAATAAAATGAACTAGACACATTTTGAATAACACTTAACCATAATGACTCCCAGAAATGTTTATATAAATATAAAATTATATTTTAAAATATCGCACTTCTAAGAATATCTTTTGAAAGAACAAACATGAAGACAATTGAGTATTTTCTTAAATTAAATTATACTTAAAAAATAATAACAATAAAACAAACAAGTAAGAATTATGTATTCGGCATTGCCGAATATTAAATACCTTTCATCAAAGTAACAAAAAAAAAGAATCAGAAGATTTTGTGATAAATTATACATATATGTATGTTTCTGAAGACTGCTATGATATGTTGTATATAGATTTGTCGGTCTGTAATACCCAATATGTACAATATTTTGTATTGTATTAAACATACAACGTTTTTAGGTCAAAAGCCGAGTATATTTTAGAAATCCATGCGCTTCGATCTTGTGCGCATAGTCTCATACTTCGTAGGCCAAGCCTTGAAAGATTTTACTTTACTTGGTCTTTTCATCGAAGTTTTCCACCCCACATATATTTCTTTATATCAAAAAATAAATGGAATTCATAAAACTAAAAATAACTCCTATATGAGTTACTATAGACAAATAAAATTTAGTGCATGATTAACTAAAAGTATGACTTCAGACAAATAAAATTTAATGCAAATCCTTAAATCTGGAATAATCAACAAAAATCACAAAATGGAACATATTAATTAATTAAATTTGGTGTGTAGCGTGATGCCGAATAGTTATATTTGTGCGCAAAATCTTAAAATCGGTCCAGACACACATATTTATCAATATTAAACAATAAATAGAATTGTCAAAATTAAAATAGAATTATAAAAATTAAAAATATGTTAGTTACCGTACACAAATAAAAAATTTGGCGCATGATTTAATATAGAATTGATAAAATTTACAGACTTTCGACAAAATCGCTTTAATGATTCCAGGCCCAGGATTCACAAATTCATAAAACTCACAATATGAAAAATATATCTGTAAGCAGTTGCCGTATATAAATGAAATTTGGTGTATAACTTCATGCCGAATAGGTATACACATTTATGTGCAAAATCTTATCAAAATCGGTCTAAGGACACGCCTACTACCCATATAAGCTTTTATATTGAAGAATCTACCGAAATCGCAAAACTCAAAATAAGTCTTAGAGTAGTTGTAGTAGTTGAGGGGGACCCGACTGTCACTCATATTTTCCTAAATTTGTCAAATTTAACTTAAATCATAAACAAATACTTCATAGCATTTATTGGATAAGATTGAATTACATCTTACATTTATATTTATTTCGCAACTTTCTTTAAGATCTTTCTTCCATTTAATAAAATTTTGTAAAAAAATTTTGGGTTCTTAACACGTTTTTTGTCCTATAATGATTCGATACCCATTAATATAATAGGTTTATACCCTACTTTGTATATATTATTGTATCTGGAACTATCATCAAGGCTGTTTTGATATAAAATGAGTTATACGTTATAATCATGCAAAATTTATCATTTTAGACACTTCTTTAAATCTTGTAAAGGTGGACCGAAGTGGTTGAGATTTTTGTTGTATCTATTAGAAAAGGGTCCAGATTCTGGACTCCAGAGTGATATAAAATCGAAGAAAAAAATATGATATTTGGTGTATTTTTTTAATTTTCCATTAAAATTTAGCAAATTTATAAAAAAAAAACAGAAACGACAAAAATTCTACTCTACAAAACATTACTAAATTTAAACTGAATTTAAAATCTAAAATTCTGTATTTTTCCAAAAATCTTTGAAATCTTCCAAAAAAATGGATTTTTGGCGACCTTTTTTGTGAAGCCACCAAAAAATGTTTTTGAACAACTACTTTTTTCATAATTTTGGTCAACTTTGGCGCCATCTGGCGACAACAAAAACAAACAAAATTTTCAGATTTTTTTTAGTTGTATTGTTATCTATCGAAATCAATTACATTTAATACAATTTGCGGCAATGATTTTTCGGATTTTTGTCTACTGATGGTGGCACTGTGCGACGCCACCATATGGGTTTCATATGGTTTTATAGTAAATCTGATGATTCATGCGAGTTACTGCACTGTAATTCCCATGGCAATCCAATTGGGACAAGGAGTACTTCTCTCAGACAATGAGCTACATCCAATTCTATTTTAAGACTCAATGAAAGGGACCTACGTTTTAACTTTGGCTCCGAACGGTAAAGGCATTAAATAGAGAAGTTTTATATAGCCTAATACTCTATAACCAGTGTTTAGCTGAGTTATGAGGTGAACCGCTTTTTTGAAAATTTATTTTTTGTATGCTAGGCGGATGACTAACCTGCCATACCACGGGGTTCACATGCGAATTTCAACTTACAAAAAAAAAAACACTCGCAAGAAAAGAGTTAAAGTTAAAAATTTGTCTTGGTTTTCGGCCAAAAAAAAATCGTAGAAAAATGAGGTAAACGATATATAACTTAAGAGCAAAGGACAATAATGTTTGGAATTATAAATAGGCGAAAGATTCAAGAAAAAATAAAAACCAAGCAAACGAAAAAGCTCTACATATATCCAAAAAATCTTGTGTATCTGGAAAAAATAATTGTTACTTAATTTTTCTTTTTTACACAAAGAACGCCAAGCCAAAAATTGCATTTACAGAATTGAAAATTTTTTACGCAAAAAAAAAGTTTGATTGTTTTTTATTTCTCTCTCCTGTAAAATTTAAAAATATGGACTTAGTGCCTTTGCATGTTAAGCCAGCGATATATGAATTACACATTTATATTTACATATATGTATGTATGTTTATACATTTTCAAAAGTCAAGGCGAATTCATTACAGGTGGTGGTAAGAATACAACAAATACAACATGACAAAATGAAACCCCATGTTGTTTTTGTAGGTTTGCTTACATTTTGTCAAATTTTTGTATGTTAAATTTCCAGGCGAATTCATCAGCTGGGCTCTTGATATCACTTTCATAATTACACTATGTCAAAAGTACAAAAAAATAAAACCAAACTTGTTTACACATTATTTTACTCGGTCTTTTTTTTTCTAAAAAGTACCAATTACTCGCTTTCATATTTTTCCAGCTGATCAAAACGCATTAATAATTTTATTTTTATACCCACCATCAAAAAGAATGGGGGGTATATTGAGATTGTCATTCCGTTTGTAATTTCCTTAATATTGGTTCAAAAATCAAAAACGATATATATTCTGAATCCTTATGAAATTCTAAGACGATTGAGCTATGTCCGTCTGTTTGTCTGTCTGTTGAAATCACGAGCTAGCTAATTGAAATTTAGCAAAAACATTCTTCATCTATGAGAAAATTTTCGTATTGAAATTGGGCAAAATCGGTTAGCATTTGCCCATAGCTCCCGTATAACCTCGTCTAGGCTAATCGCTTATTTGCTAATAAATGACAAATTATAGCAGCTATGATGATAAAATTTGGTATCTAGCAATTATACATAAGCACTAGGCAGCATATCGGTTCATCGAAATCGGTTCATATTTATCCATAGCTCCCATACAAAAAACTTACGAAAACAGCCTAAATTTCACCTAAAATACACTTAAATGCCAATAAATCTAAAAGTATAACAGATATAACCACTAAATTTGGCACAAGAAAGTCTTATATCAATACCAGCCAGTGCACAAAATTTTGTCGCAATCGGTCATCATTTGACCTAGCTCCCATACAAAAAACTTACAAAAACACAAAAATTTAAAAAGAAAAGGGGATTTATGTCCGTCAGATAAAATCGTGATATCTCCTTAACTACAAGAGCTAGTATTACTAAATTAAGCACAAGTCTTATGTCAGTGCCAGTCAGTGTGCAAAATTTTGTCATAATCGGTCACCATTTGACCATAGCTCCCATATATAAAACTTATGGAAACACAAAAATACATAAAGAAAAGGTTATTTATGTCCGTCTGTCCGTCAGATAAAAGCACGATAACGCCTTAACGAAAAGAGCTAGAGGGACAAAATTTTACAAAAGTATTTTGGATATGTGTTGAAAATGGACAAAATCGCTTCAAATTTAGTTAGAGCTCCCATATAACCCCGCCCCGGGAAACACATTAATGCTGATAAATTGAATACAATTGTAATAGCTATGACGATTAAATTTAAAATAGGGAAGTTTAATGCAATTTTTGATCAGTTTATCAAATTTTATCCATATTTGACTTTAGCTTTCATATAAAAAACACTCACGGAAACCAAAAATTTGGGCAAAAGCCAGTTAAAAGCTATTAAATTAGAAACTATGATAGCTATAGCCACTAAATTTTGCAAGAATAAGCTCTATATATATTCCAGCCAGTGTGTAATTTTGTTACAATCGGTCAACATTTGGCTATAATTCTTATATATATAACATCCCCTTTTTATATCTACAATCAAAAAGATTTGGAGGTACATTCATTATATTAAGATTGCACCTATGAAATTATATAGGCATCAATCAATGTTCAGCCCAGACTTTATATATGATGAATGCATTAGGAAATCCTTACGAAATATATGGACCTGCCGTATTACTATTAACGTGTTTAGCCTAACTACATGTAAAACTATACCCGGTTATGAGACCGAATTTTGATCAAAGTAAATACTGGGGAAACCACTAAAATATTTTTAAATGTTGAACAATAAGGCTACGGCAATCGAATGTAGTCCAAAGGTTTTACCAACAATACCAATTAGCTTAGCGATTTTTTCAGTTTTGGTCCAGATTTGAATTAGCTGCACCCTGTCTCTGAGTTTAACACAACTTGATGGTGGGTATATAAGATTCGGCACAGCCGAATATAACACTCTTACTTGTTTCACAAATGTCATAATCCTTATATATGTCAGATAGTGATTTTTAAATTTAAAAGTGACAATGGAACTACCGCGTACATATAAGAATTATAAAATATAGATTACGACTTCCCAAATACAAAATTTGAGTTTTCTGCGCATGTTGGACAAATGACGTCACGGAACAGTGGAACATTTAAAATTTTTTTTCTTTAAAATTCTTCCAGTTCAAAATTTAATGATCAATTTTTTTTAACTTCATTATTTTATAACATAAGAATAACAAAAGAACGCGATAAAAGTAAGATTAATTAGAAAACAAACATAATATTGGGTTTTTCTAACTTTCTCACTTGATTTTGATTTTTTAATTTTCTTTCATAGTTTTTCTTGAATGCCCACTGCTCACTTACACACAATTTGCTTCAAACTTTCAAACAAGATTTTTTATCACTTAAAGGTTTCAGGTACACTTCACTCACGGCTTTTAAATTAATAATTATTTTTTTGCGCTATATTTTTTAAACATGAGAACAAAATTCTTCGTTAATAACGAAATCCAATAAAATTTTTTTTGAGAATTGTCAAATTGTTTATTTCTACAGGATTGCCACATCTTACACATTATATAAACATTTTCGGACAAAATTAGGAATTAGTTTAAAATATATTGAATCAATTATTAAACTTTCTATATATATATGTATATATGAATGATTAAGTCCAATTTAATTCTTCCCACTATATTGACATATGTACATAGTTCCTTCAACATTTATTTTCAAAATATTGCCATTTTGGGTCATAAATATTATTCCGCCTTCAATAATTTGAAATTATATAGAATAGGTAACCCATGCATAGGTTAATCTACGTCATCATATTGAAAATTATGCGCATGACGTAATCTAATTTTTTATAATTCTTGGTGTACATATATCTTGCATTTATATCTACCGACAAAATTTCCAAACTTCCCTTCTTACTTGATCTATATAGCAAAAAACATAACCACCATAAAATTTTATCGAAATCGTTAGAGGCGTTTTCCTCTAACGATTTCGACAACATTCCAATTGGAACAAGGGGTACTTCTCTCAGACAATGAGCTGCATCCGATTCTATTTTTAGACTTATTGAAAGGGACCTACGTTTTAATGCCGGCTCCGAACGGCAAATGCAGTTTTTCATAGCCTAATACTCAATAACCAGTGGCTAGCTGAGTTATAAGGTGAACCGCCGCATTTTGAAAATTAATTTTTTTCAAGTGAGTCTGACAGGGATTGAACTTTGGACCTCTGGTATGCTAGGCGGATGACTAACCTGCTATACCAAGGCGGTTTACTCCTTTAAGGTATAAGATAATAAATTATAGCGAAAATTATTCTATGGATTTTTTTTTTAATTTTTTGTCAATATCTCCTTTTATTTTCAAGAAATATAGATACATATGTATATTCTTATAACTTATATTTAAAAAAGGTTAAAATAGTTTTTATTACGAAATATATGACGATTTTGGGTACATCACGTTTAGTTTTTAAGAAAAATATGAAATAGACTTTGAGGTCACTTCTTATGATCATTTGCTAACATCTTTGCTTCTTTTCTTGGTTTCTTTTCTCTTTTTACCCTGTCTTCGGTGTTATTAAATTGGTAACAACCGGGTTATGGGAATTCGTAACATCTGCTGGTACTTGATCAATATCATTGAGATGTTCTTGGATCTTTACTGATGTTTTTGTTTGGCCTTTCTCTACTGGTCCATTATAAGTGTTTTAATAGTTGTCAAAATAAAATCTTAAATGTATTTGTATACTATATATATATATATTTACCATTACTAGAATTTGTTTTGATACAGTAAAATGGAACTCCCATTTTCGTTCTCGATCTACTTTGTTGAATCAGCGCCATGACAATTAAACTAAATAGAAAGAAGATAACAAATATGCCCGCAACTTTATTTGACATTATAACTTCTGATGCAAGTTGTCATCTAAAACTGCAATTTGTAGCTGTTCCAAATGTCGGAAAACCTGATTGGACTTAAATGTAAACAATTCGATTTAAGTTTGAATGATTATTATTTGAATATTGATTAAAAAAGTTTTTTTTTGTTATAAAAAACAAATCAAAATTTTTTGATGGACTTACTGTGATTAGAATTTATAGGTGGAAACACGATACAGATACAAGGTAGTTCCAATTGCATTACTAAATTTTTAGTAAAGTTTTTTGAAGTTTAAGAAATATAAGAAAAAAATGGGGTCCAAGGCAGCTACGAATTTTAACCAAATTTGTTGCACCTAAAGACGTGTGATGAATTTCATCAAATTCTGTTTAGACAATAGGTGAAAAAATGGGGTCCAAGGCAGGTACCCCAAGGAGTCGACGGATTTTGAATTTTTCTTATTTGTATAAAACTGAACAAGTATGCAAAATTTCATCGTTGTTAGATGTATGAAGAAGTACCATTTTCAAATGAAATTCACGCATAAGGTGTTTTCCTTTTGTATGTGAAAACTAAAGTTTTCAATATTGTTTTAAGCCAAAAACTACATTATTAGGTTTTCGAGCATAATGTGAATAAGTCATTATATTATAAAATTATGACTCGTATAACTCGTGTATAAATATCAGATTAAATATGAATTAAAATCAAATAAAAAGGACACTGTGGTGCAAATGAGGCAGTTTCTAAACTACTGGACGGATTTTGACGAAATTCGAAACATCGATAAAAGCTCTACTGAAAAATGTTTGTGTGTTTCTGTTCGGATAATAATCTTCGCTTTATGTTGATATTTGTTGGATACAATAATAATTCGTATTTATTCAGTCCCTAAAATTATACATAATGTGTGGTTTTCGCTCTGTCTAGAATTAGGGATAATCCTCCTGATGAGATGGCCTAACCAACCATCGAAACACGTCGAGGAAAGGTTTCCCCAACAACATTTTTTGGTTTTATCAAAAAACTATTTATTACAATAATTAATAATTGTAATGAATTGTGATCTTAGTGCAATACACTACAGTAAAACTCTTAATAAAATTATATATATATAATTCCCCGACAACATTCCAATTGGAACAAGGGGTACTTCTCTCAGACAATGAGCTGCATCCGATTCTATTTTTAGACTCATTGAAAGGGACCTACGTTTAACGCTGGCTCCGAACGACAAATGCATTAGTTAGAGAAGTTTTACATAGCCTAATACTCAATAACCAGTGGCTAGCAGAGTTATGAGGTGAAACGCCGCTTTTTTGAAAATTTATTTTTTCATGTGAGTCTGGCCAGGGATCGAACTTGGGCCTCTGGTATGCTAGGCGGATGACTAACCTGCTATACCACGGCGGTTCACGAATACCTTTTTTTAATTTTTCAAGCTTTTTTCGGTACACAAACTTGGAACATTTTTTCTGTGTTATAAACTTTACATAATTTAAAGTGTTTTTCTTCTAATTCATTTAAAAATTTATCAGCAATCTACCAGTATCATATCACAAATGATTTATAAGCCAAAAAAGGCCAGAAGTCATGCCAAAAAATGCAAAAAAATACCTTTTAAACTATAAGATATAATGTGGAGCAGTAAGCATGTTTTTTTTGTTCACTTATTAAAATATTTATATGGAATATGGGGTTGGTACGAATCGAGTTATAAAAAGATATGACTAGAAATTGATGTGGTAGTAAAAAACTATCAAAGGAGAAATTTAGCCCTAATAAATATAAAAAGGGCGGTGTTTGAAGGCGTAAGAAAAAAATTACTTTTTTTAGAATTGTTTTTACATTAAATTAAAACCTTTTTACTTCGAAAATGTAGAAGTTCACAAACATTTTGCTAGAAAATACAATAAAATTTCAGCATAGTTCATTGAAGATTATAAACATTAATAGACCCAAGTACATGTGTATAATATGACTAGAATATGCACATAAAAATTATCCAGTCTCATTAAATTGTCTAACAAATTGTGGCCTCTACTAAATTATACCCTTCACCACCATAGCACGGTGGTAAAAAGCTGCCAAAAATGATTTTTCTTAATTTTATAATTTTAATTAAATTTTGATGGTAGTTTATAGCCAACACTCTAAAGTATCCAATTTAACTTTATCTTTGACTATCGATAACTGATTCGTTTTTTATACTAGCTCAAAGTCTATACTTTTTTGCCTACAATTTTAAAATTAAAAAATTTGATTTTTATATACTTTTAAATAAAAGCAGATATAATTTTTCCACTAAAGTTTTTGTTCTAAATTTTTATACACTTTTTAAATATTGTTATTAGTGAATCATTTTCTGCAGTTTTTAGAAATTTCAGTGGTTTAGTTTTTTCGAAAATTGAAGTGAATTTGAGATAGTTAAATAACTAGTGAAAATCATAAAAATCAAAATTTTGAAAGGCCATATCTAATAAAAATGAGCCAAAAGAGGTTACACATAAATTGGATCTTCTACTGTTAAGTACTAGTAGTATATATTTCGAATTTCAGCCGCATTCTCTTGCCGGCCTATTTACCAGAATCATTTTACTAACTTCATCTTTTTACATATTTTAAACATTTTTAAATACACCAGGGTGCAATTTTGTAAGGAAAAGGTCCATAAAATTCTTGAAAATAATTTACTTTAGTTACCACCAAAAAACCAATTTAGGATAACAAATTATATGAATGTTTCAGCCCACTTTGTTAGCCAACACATTCTTGAGTTAAATTTTTACAATAATATTGAGAAAAATGGAACTATAATTTGTTTTTAAGGAAATTCTGTAAACAATACATATACACAGGTGGTGGCCACATTACAATGAACAAATAAAAAATGCAGAAAGAACATGAAAATCACAGTCTTGAACAGTTTTTCATTAATTTTCAACATTTTATTGAAATATTGAGCATTTTTTATGTTTTTTGATTTAATAATAAATCTTGACTAATGCACACATTTTTTCAGAAATTTAAACATAAATATAAACTACTCATCCAAATTTTACAAATTATATATGATAAGGTAGACAAAAGGCCTGTACATAAATGAAAATTATTGAATATTTTTCAAAATTATTAAACACATTTTATTAATGTATCTTATATGCCTCCTTTTATTTGGCCAACCACTTTTAATTTTACCATACAATTTATACAATATAAAGAAAGGACCATAATATGTCAGCTTAGTAAATTTCAGTCAAAAATATGAAGAAATAAACAAGTTATTGATTTTTGGCCGTATTTTACCACCGTAGGTGGAAAGGGTATTAAAAGTTTGTGCTGATGTATGCGACGCATAGAAATACTGGTCTGGACCACCTTTATCTATACCAATAGTCTTAGAATTACTTCCTGAGTCGATTTAATGATGTCACACCGTCTGGCTGGACCCCCTGTAAACCTTATAATCAAAGTACAGGTCGCAATTCTAAAGATAATTTGATGAAAATTGCCAGAGACAATTCTTTTGGTAGTGGAACCATAGCTATTGAAATTCTTCAAAATTGGTTTATTATTTAGGTTACCTTCCCGGAATAAACATTTTGGAAACAATAATCTATATATTTTCATGAAATTTAAAACTTTACTTTACCCAAAACTCACTAAATGAGACGAAAATCACTAACATGCTCGTAAATTAAAAGATAATGACAATTTAATGCTTATTTTCTGCATAAATAATTTGTGTGAAAAGTGTTATCAAATTGCTGAATTTTTAGACAATCAGTCCACATTTGACCTCAGCTCCCATGTAAGTCAAAATTATGAAAATAGCTTAAATATACATGTATGTCAGTTTTGAGAAAATGTTGTGTGATGACAAATTTTGGAAAACATTTGTCTGTAAACATTTGACTTAATGGTGAAGGGTATCATATCGAGCCCTTAGATTAAAATGATTGCAAACGACGGGAAAAATATTGATCGTAAGCGACAAAAAAATCCTTATTAAACAAAAACGGGGAATGTTTTGGGGCATTACAGTTTTGTTCTTTGTTAGTTTGCTACTTTCGACCAACTAATTAAATTTTTTCCAAATGGTTTAGAAGTTATGGTGCAAAGTATTGTTTTGTGAAGTTTTTTAGTTTTACTTCAATAATTTTTATGCTACTGGGCGGATTGTAGCGCAATATGCAGAAATCGGCCAATGGGTAGTTGGAGTTTTATACCAATTTTTAAAAACATGTCTATATTTAGCACAGTCGCCCCTACACTGAGCTAAAGTTGAGCACCATTGTATATAAAACCTATTGGTCCGTATAACTTTCTTAAACATAAGCCAATCAAAAAGATTTTTATACATTCGAAAACTACTTAAGAAAGAAAGAAATATATGCTTACAGTACAACGATATCTCTAATAGTTCAATTTATTTAAATCTAAAAGCTCGATATGATCGGGCTTGAGTGTCTATAGCGCTTTCGTACAAGTTTCGAAAAGAAACAGTACTTTAAAATAATTATAAAAGAATGATTGCTTACACTATTGTGGATAATAGTGAGGCAAAATTTAAATTTCACATTTGGCAATACTGTTTTTCTCATTGTTGTCACTTTCATAAGAGTTCATTAAAGTACTCAACAAAGTACGGCTTAGTACTTAAAGAAGTACGTTATTTTAAAAGTACTTCGTAAAAGTTCCTTAGGTTGTG
This sequence comes from Stomorhina lunata, assembly GCA_933228675.1. Classification (NCBI taxonomy): domain Eukaryota; kingdom Metazoa; phylum Arthropoda; class Insecta; order Diptera; family Rhiniidae; genus Stomorhina; species Stomorhina lunata. Next base: position 79,013,896 of record OW121744.1, read on the forward strand.
TATTTTAACATGTACTCTAAGATTTTAAGGTACACATACTTAAAATTAAAACTTTGTTACGTATGTGACTAAATATGTACCAAACTTGCTTAAGTATAGTATCGTAACATAAAAAAGTACTTTTGAAATTTGTATTTTTTGGAACTTTGCTTTCGTACATGTTTTTTTAAAATATGGCTAATTGTTTCCAAAATTGGATATTTTCACTTTAATCACTTTATTTTTTTTATAGTTTAAAGTGCAAAAAACTTTGCATAAAAATATAGATTTAAATAATAGTATTATTTTTTATTTTTTAGTGACTTTTAACAAAACCGTTCACGTGCTCCAATGATACAATGGATTAGCCTTTTCAGAAATGCAAATTTTATATATTTTTTTTAAATATCTCTTTTAATAAAAGTGCAGTCTTGTAGTAAAATTATCATGCCACAACATTTTTTCAAGTACCGAAAAATTATACATTCCACGATATAAAGCAGAAAATGAACTATAAGACGTATTTGTCATAAAATTAAGACAATTCAAATTTCTGTCTTTGTAATAATTAAAGACCAAATAATATTATGATCTTTACTCTTTTTATGGCTTTTAGGAATAAAACAATTGATTGAGAAAATCCAAATAATAACTGACATTTCACTTTTTATGATAACGATTCTCAGAAAATGCAAGACAAATGTTGTTATTAATTTCTGCAGTTTTTATTCAACAGTTTTCTTAATGAACACCATGGACAAATATACATATTTTTTTGTTTAAACATAAATTCATACAAATATTCATTCGTACTTCATTCATGTACTCGTAGATATTCATTTTTCTTTTTAATAAAAACGCACGCAAGGCGCGACAATTAAATTAAAAATAATTAAAAATAAAATCATGAAAATGGACAGAATGGAGACCATTGACCCATAACTCACATAAAATATATAAACAAGTTGGTTCATAAACTCCCAAAAGGCTACATACGTATTTGTATGTATGTATCCATGTATATGAAAAAATACTGAAATACATTTGTTCAAAAATGAAAATAATTTTTTAAGAACTACTACATATCTATTAGGGCGAAATATTTAATTCAAAGTTATATTTCAACTCTCTTCAAATCGAGTTTCGGTACAAAATTTTAATTAATTACGCTATGGTCAAATATGGACCAATTTGAAATTTGGAACAGTGATTTCCGTTTATATGAGCAGTGTTCATTTTAAATTTCATAAAAATATACTGAAATTTGAGTCCAAAATCTCAAATTCGGAAAGCTAGTCCTATGCAAGATAACAAAAATGGGTTATTTCAAAAATTGCGACATGCGCATTGATTACCAGTTGATATGGACGGCCATCCAGTCAGCCGTATAGACCGACGGTCATCACGAAATCGACCCAGAATGTGATCTGGTCCCAGAGCAATATTTGTTACATAATTCACCACAAACTTATGATACCCCCCACCCATGGTGGTGTTGGGTATAAATATACTGGTGATCGAATGTAAAACAAAAAGTTAAATTTCCATAAGCCATCATCAATATTTAAGAGTATTGAATGGATATGCATTTCCCTCCCTAAATTGATCGGAGAACCATTAATTTTCCAACAGGATAACAATCCATATTACAAGAGCAAAATGATCACAAAATTTGTAACATAGGCTGGTGTTCAAAACTCTGGATTGGCTTCCCCAAAGTCCAGTTTTTTATGTTATAGAAAATGTAAAGTATTACAGAAAGCAAAACAGATCTGCGGATTTAAAAAGAACAAAATATAAAGCGGTTATTGAGGTCGCAAATGCTTGGAAAGAGACTTCAATGAAGTTTTTACAGTTCTTGGCGGATTCTGTTCCGAACCACCACCAAAATGTTTTAAATGCTAAAAGAGGATACATTTTTGATTAATTTAAATAATTTTTATTAATTTTTGTTGACCTTGAAGTTCCCAATTTTTTTAAAGACGCTCTCTAAAAACATGTCAAAATACTTACGCCACATCCTGAAATTTCCTTTTTTAGTTTCAATTAAAAAAATATACAAAACATTTAAAATTTAAAAGGTCTTTTGTTTTCTAATAAATGACAATATTTTATACTATTTTCAGTATTTTCAATTTATTTTTTTAATTGCATAGGACCAGAAATAGAAAATAAGAAAAACAACTGGTATGTCAAAATAATTATGCCGAATAGTGTAGAAATGTACGAGCATATCATTGTAAAATTTCATTTGTAAATCACTTCGTATTTGGTTTAGGGTTGACATTGAAAAAATTAAACTTTTGGGAATTAAGGGGTACCTTAATAAAAATACATACAAAAAAGTACATTTAAAGTTACTAAAGTCACACATTCTTTCTCTATAGATGCATTTTATTCCGAATGTACATCATGCCTTTTCTGTTAAATGAATTAATTAAAATTTATTTGATGGTTGTGTTTGGAACACGACTGCAATTGCATTGCACTTCGACGTTTTTTTTTTTTTTTGTTTTAAAACCACTTTTAATATTGTTTTTTAACTTTTTTTAAATGTACAATTTGAAGAGATATAACAAAAATATTTTTATAAAAGAAACACAGAATTTTTTCAACTTAATATAAGAAATTTTAAATTTGCTTCACACAAATTTCATTTATCTACTTGACAATTTTTGTACCCGCCATCAGAAAAAATGGGTGGCATATTACGATAACTTAAAATAAAGCTACTTTAGTTTGTTTTTTTTTTTTCTTATAATTTTTAAACGATTTAATTACACTGTGCGCCAAATTAGGGGTCATCGATTTTTTCCCGAATGAGACCAAATGGAGATGATAGAAGGCAATAAGTAGACCAAAACTCTAAGTGGGTTTTGAAAAGTTAGCTCGAAAAGTGAAGTTACAGCTATTTAGAGTTTGGTTATTTGGGTATAAAATTTCCCATATAAGTTAAATGTAGAATAAATCAGTGAATAAATTTAACTGTTGAAACTGCATATATTAGTCTTAATACAATTTTATAAATTACTTTTTATAATTTTTGTAAATTTGTGTTATACTTTATTCCCCATTTTTCCGTATTTATACTAAAATTAGGTGAAATTTACAATATCGAGTATTTAACTTCTTGCTGAATCTAGTAACATTTCCTATTTTAATTTGTTTAGTATGTGTTAAATTAAGTTTGGATGGGTCTTATGTAGTTCCTTATTATTTAAAAGTAATGTACTCCAAATTTGCTAACCAGAATCGATTCAGAAGATAAAAACCGGGTCAACTATATAAGTTTTAATGTATTTTTTCTCTTAGGAAACATTTTTTTCATTTTAAGAATAAAGTACAATCCTCCTAATATATAAACGAATAATAAAATTATCAAAGCTTTATAGTAGGAAATTTCTATGGAAAATTTGATTAATAAGCGTGTTATATCATTAGGAGGTTACACTTAAGACAGAATTTTCCAATTTTATGTAATTTTCTTAACAAAAAAAAAAGAGTCAATACATAAAAAAATTGTAGCGTTTAGTCAATTTGTATGATTCAAAACTGGAAATTACTGCTAAATTATTCATTCGATTTTAACGTTTTATTTTTCATTGAAAGTTATTTAATAAGATAATATTTTTAATAAAGAAATTTTTGAAAATTTAAAAAAGTCCTATTTTAACCCAATGTTTGAAATTTATTTCAATGTTCAGTTCTAATTTCGACAAATCGATTGACATAAAATTTCGGGTTTATTTGATTTAGAAACTAATTTACAAAATATTTTCCCTCTAAGGCCAATTTAACTTTTTGTGGGCCGATAGAGTAAAGATTTCACCAAATTTTAAATTAAATTATAAAAATTAATTATAAAAATTAATTATAAAAATTAATTAATATGACTAAAATGTTTAATTATAACATGTATACAGATTTATTTCACATTAATAATATATTGAAAACTTTTTTAAAATAACCCAACTTCAACGAGCTATAACTTAAAAATTCGAGCTAACTTTTCAAAATCCCTTAGGAGTTTTGCTCTACTAATAGTCTAGTTTCACTTACAATTGGTCTCATTCGGGAAAAAATTCCTTGGCAAAAATTTAGGCAAAACCGAAAATACTTCTATTTTTTTCCCATACAAAAAAAGTTGAATCTTTTGTGGGTGGATGCGGCACATGTTCCCCATATGCAATTTTGAAAAAAAAAAAAACAACTTGCACAGCATGTTTTAATGTTACGTAGAACATTTCTTGTGAACCGCCATGATATAGCAGGTTAGTCATCCGCCTAGCATACCAGAGGTCCCAAATTCGATCCAAACTTCAAAAAAGCGGCGGTTCGCCTCATAACTCAGTTAGCCACTGGTTATTAAGTATTAGGCTATGTAAAACTTATCTAACTAATGCATTTGCCGTTCGGAGCCGGAATTAAAACGTAGGTCCCTTTCAATGAGTCTAAAAGTAGAATCGGATGCAGCTCATTGTCTGAGAGAAGTACCACTTGTTTCAATTGGAATGTTGTCGTGGAAAATTATTGTTATTATAGAACATTTCAGCGGGGAGTTACGGTTAAGTTTCTCACTTACATAAAATAAGGTACACCTTAATGTATATTCACATGAAACTAGTATATAAAAACTGCATACTTAGTTTTTGAGCAGTACAAAATTTTTACTTTTAAATTTTTTCAAAGTTTGTATGTAAAGTTATTCTAATTAAATTATTTTAAATATTAATATAATCTTTGTTATTGCAATATAAGTGTCAAATAAAAGAGAACACTCCCAAGTTATTTATGCAATTTTTTCATGTCAATCATCAGGGCGAAAATATAAACAATGAAATTTGAACTTGGAATTCATAAAACTTTCGGATGAAAACAAATCTTAAAATATTTGTATAAAATGCATTTCCATTTTCTGTTATCTTTAGTTCTGGGAAAACTGTACAAGTTATATTTATTTGTACCAAAATGAGATCCCATGGATATGAATGCAAAGTATGAAAACATCGATTATCCTTTTCTAAGGACTTGAAAGAATTAATGATATGCGAATTAAATAAAAAATGCACTGCAAGCTTATGAAAAATGTGCCCAATTCAGAATGTAACAGTGTTGTATTTCGGTAGAAAATATAATTATATAATTTCAAAAAAATTTAATTTAAACAAATAATAATGGTATAAATTACAAGGCATACAAGTGTCATACGCAGAGGGCGAAGCCGACTACAAATTATCGGCGGCGGCGGCTGGAGAAAAATGGACCAGCGGCGGCTGTGCGCTGGCTTTAAGCCGAATACAAAAATTAAAAAATAATATTTTTTAAACCAGAATACATATTTTTCTTATATTGTCATGCACAAACAATTGTTTTTTTTTATTGTGTTAGGATTTAGGGAACTTCTTTTTTGGTTTACATCAGCATTGTTTCGACGATGCTGATGTAGCTTGTATCCTGAAACATAAATTTGCTAGTTTTGCAATATTGGGATAACTTCGCTATCAAGATATTTTTGAATTTCAAGTTCCATATTATTGTTCAGATTAGGCATTATTGTTCCCATGAATTCTAGCATTTGTTATCTTGTATATATAAAATTATAAAAAAAAATCATGACATTATACTTTGATCTTTTTGATGGGTCCCTCAGATTGGTTTGAACATTTGCTGGTAGATGGACGATTGATATCAATATCCTCTATTTTTTGTATTTCTTCTAAAATTAACTTTGATTTAGAAACTGAATTATAGGATACAACCAAGATTTGAAATAAATTTAACGCGTTTTGTAGAATCATATTAATATACTTCTCCAAAGCTGGCAAATTTTTTTTTTTTGGCATGTATCCATTAAAGCTGCCACCACTTGTATTTTAAAAATCTTTAAAAGTTTTTTTTCAGTTCTGCTTTGCAAAACCGCACAATTGCATTGCGAGTTCAAAATATGATTCAATTTCTGTCCTTTCTCATGAAGACATTATATTTTTATAAGAATATATTACAGAGCTTAGAGTGGGATAACTTTGACCTGGAAAAATTTTGTTGCGTGTTCAGTATTATACACTTTTTCACTTGTCCTCATTTTCTCGCGTACAAAAAAACTAGCTTGAAATGAAATATTTATTTGATAATACTTTTATGTATCTTTTTATTAAATATAAAAACCAAGTCTAATTAAAAAAATTAGTATTAAAAAATATCTTTATCTAAAAATGAAAATACTTCGGCTTGAAATTTAAGCCGACATGAGCCGGTTCTTTCGGCGGCGGCTGACTATCGAAAAATTATCCCGGCGGCGACTCCACACCGGCTTCGAGCCGCTCGGCTTCGCCCTCTGGTCATACGCTCCTAAATCTTAGGGCTTATCAAACTAGTTCAATTTTTTACCCACTTATTTTCTAAATAATCAACCGATTTTGAGTAGTAGCAGTATTCTTTCACCCATTGCGCACCAAATGTTTTTCTATCCTGATTACTTTTTAGACATAATTTAAGTAATTGTTAATCATTCAGGACCTTAGTATATAGCTATATCAGATACATATATCCTTTGGAAATATTTTAAACTTTCACAGCTAATTTCATGTCCACTTGCCAAAAATGCGAAAAAATTTAATTGAAAAAAATTTCTTCCGGGCACAGCTGATTTGGTGAAGGCCCAGGAAACACATTTAAATATACATTATTTAATTGTTAAATTTTATGCTGTTTTATTCATTAAAAATTTAAATCTACTTACATTTGTACTCGTTATACTTTTGTGTCGGCACGAGACTACGAACTAAAGTTAATGACTTCTTCGAATATATGACCACTATTCGCAATAAACTAAACTCTGTAACTTACATTATCGTATGTACTCGTATGTATGTACAATGTACATGAATTCAATTAAAAATGCCGTCTTTTGAGGCATCAACGGAAGTATACATTACTACATGCCTCATCTATATTTGATGTCTTCGAAAGATAAATTCAAATTCTCACATCATATCGTATGCACAATCAAACATCCATTCATTCAAACATTCGGAATGTTTCGCCTCGTGTTTATAGGTGATTCCACGGTGGCGTGATATTTTTACAATACAATGAGTAGTAAAACTTAGTATCAATGCAGTTGTGGACTCAATACCGACTTTAATCCCATTTTTCTTGAAATATCGCCAACTACTAGAAATACGCTTAAAAATATGGATAAGATCATTTTTCTCACATTTCGGTACTTGGTTCCGTGTTTATATGTATCTATATCTTCAAGCTTGGCATTCCGTTTTTTTTTTTTTAATTAGGACCGGCACTCAGGGGATGAGCCCTATTTATGGTATGAATTGTGTTAAAACTAGGAAAATAGGTTGAAGTATTTGTTGATATTAGAAATTCATTTTCCTATATTGCAACTGTCAGGAAAAACTTCTGCGAAGTAAATTCCACATGGCCTATCGACAACATATTTTTGTGATCTAAACGATTGACGTCTGTTGCGCAAGAATGTTCGTGTTTCATGGACGACACACTTGATTTTGTTAAAACACATTCCAAGGTAGTACCGATAGAATAGCGAGACACAACCCATATTGGGACGGTGCTCCAGTAAATCAATAAGGTTGGATACCCTACTGTCAACGATGAGAACTTTCGCCCTCCACTGTACACGGTCGAGGGGCTCCAAAATAGACTTTGAAGCACCGGCCCCTACATGAGAGTTGTATTCCATTTTCGGCCGAACATATTTGGTGTAAATATTCACAAGATCAAGTGGAGTGAAGTATCTATTGCACCGTTTTAAAAAACCGAGGTCCTTGAATGCTTCTTTCGACACTTAAAAAATATGCTTAGTCCAACGAACATCACATTGAGTTTTCATGCGTAGAATATCAAGAACATCCGATTCCAGAATATAAATGGCATATATTACTGTCATCTGCAATAAAAGTTCATTAATAAATATAAGAAATTAAGTGCGAGAAAGAACAAAGCCTTGCGGTACCCCTAAATTCATACCGAACTCGTTTGACGAGATCTCATCTTTCGATATAAATCGAGGGAAAGTTTTCGCCGACACCAAAAGCAACAAGGTTTGATAAAAGTGCACCATGCCACACTCTTTCTGAATAGAAAGGCACCATTTTTCCGATAAGAATGCTAGTAAGTCACCCGTAGAGCGTCCTCTACGAAATCCATACTGGCCTTCACGAAATCCATACTGGCCTCTCCCTTTTTGGGGATTGGCGTTACATTAGCAACCTTCCAACACAAAGAAAACTCACGACATTGTATGAGGTGATAAAAAGGTTAGCTAATGGACGAACTAACTTCGAAGAGCACTGCTTTAAGACCACTGCTGGAATACCATCTGGGCCTGAAGACTTGTTTATGTTGAGATTCTCTAAATCCCTCTTAACTGCACGAGCTCCAAAAAATATTTTTGGCATATTTACAGATACCCTTTCAAGCCCAGGTAGTGATTTATCGTTCTCCGGCAATCGTGCAAATAATTCAGCTAAAAGAGTGGTCTTATCAACTGGATCGGTAAGTGTTTGATAATCCTTTAAAAGAGTAGGAATTGAATAACTAACACTATTCTTCACTCATTTAACGAATAACCAAAAGCTCTTGCTGCCCCGAGCAACATCAAGAACTTTAGTACGAAGACACTTCGCCTTAATATATTAGCACACAAACGTCTCGGCTGTTTGCGTTGCATATCATTAACTGGACTTTGGTTATTTTGCCAGTTTCTGAAAGCTTTCTCTCTGGATCTAACTGCCTGTTTGCACGTCTGATTAAAATATGAAAAGAAATAAAATTGGCTGTAGAATGGTAATTAACTACTTAACAACAGATGGAGCAATTGTACTATTTTAAAAATTGACATAGATAAAGTGGTTATTCGTTGATTATAAAATCTAGTAGTTGGACTGGCCAAAATCTATGTTATAAGAGTAGGAAAACTTTCTCACGTCTAAGTACTTTAACACACGAACATCTAGCCTGCTTGCATAGCAAACCAGTAATTGGATTTTTGTCATAACGCCAGTTTCTGAATGCTTTCTCTCTGGATCTGACTGCCTATTTGCACAGCTGAATAAACCATAAATTAATTTTGGGTTAGTCGAAATGCTTTTGGATGGAATGCATGTATTCATTCCCAGCAAGATAACATTTGAGACCATTTCCGCCGAGGCATTGACATTACTGTCTAGGAAACAAAGTTGAAATGTTCCGGAGCCTGGAGAACGAAAAAAGGCGGAAATGATGCAATGATCCGAGTTTCCGAGAGATGACAGAACCTTAACCTCACACTTTTTAACGTGTAAGGTTAGGAAAATATCGAGAATTTTAAGTTGGTGCCTCTTAACACACGTTTCGCAAGGTGACTGTACGCGGCAAATAGTTCAACATATCGGCTTTCAGTGGTTGTGTGACTCGAAGAGTCATGAATTGTGAATATTAGAATCACCAGCAATAATGATTATATTATTCGGTCAACTCTCGAGGATCTTCGAAATGAAATCGGAATGAGCATCGAAGCCAGAAAAAGTTGTGTAAATTTCCACGTTTGTGCTTCTGTATAGAAACCCGAAGTGCAAAAGATGCGCTCTGATTCTGAACTTATTCCAGAGACATCTAAGTTCGGCATTAAATATTCGTGCACTGGTACGCAACTTCATCGCAAATGCCCCATTGAAAGTTAAAAAGTGATAGAAAGTGGTACCCAGGCATGTGAAAAATCCTTTCGGATCTCACATAAAGAAAACATCCTGCCGATAGAGACAAATATAAGCGAAGACCTAGAAAAAAATCGTTCTTAACCCACATATATAGCAAAAGTTAATTTGAAATTGATCTGATATTTATTTATTTACAAATATGGACTACTTTTTATAATATTATTTTATATACATATGTAAATTATGGCATTAGACACAGAACACAAAATATACACGTATGAACGACAACAATCAATTTTCTGTACGAAGTTTTGGTACTTCCGAATATATTTTGACTGGTTAATCTTATATTTATTCTCCTGATATTATCTTAGATCTCAAGTAACTTTCCTCCGAGTATAAACACTCTATTGAAATACCCATATAAATATATTTACATTTACATAATATAGATATAAGTACGAATAATTGCCTCGTAGAACATACAAACATTCATAGCAAATACATTACATTTGTATGTCCAGCACAAATACGAGTATAACTGTCTGTTGCATTCATATCCATGGCGTGTGCTCTAATTAAATGTAAAGGATTATCGGTGTAAAGTCCCCTTTGGGATTAATGGGTTTTACAAAATTAGTAAATGTGGGATTGCACTCCACAAGCACAATTGAAATTATTACATAGTTACATACATGCATACATATATGTAGATATGTATGAATGTATATCTGAGACCGGCTTAAAAGAAGTTGTTTCAGTCCCCTTCAAAAGTTTCGAATTTGAATTTTTTGTTTCGGTACAAAATAAAAATTGTTGAATTGATTTACGTACTTTATGGGTATTTCATGTTCTCCCGGAAATAGTTTTTGTTCCAACATTGCCTATACATATACACAGATATATTCGTAATAATTCAGTTGGAAAAGGGATTCACTGGTTCATGGATCAAGAATGTTTTGTATGAATTTTATTGTTTGTAAAATATAAGCCCCGATGAAAAATTATAGATCATTTAGAGCAAAATTCACTTTTTGGATCATAGCTAGTCAAAAATTCTATATAAAATCGATCAAACTTATTTTTGAGGGGGTGATCCGAAACTTAATTTCCACTCACATTGCAAGATAGCCAGTTTAATCTACATACATACATGTGCACATTTCCACTAAATACATTCATATTACAATTCCCTTTAGATGTGTAGACATCTTAAGTTCTTAAAATATTTAAAAACTAATCAATCAAATTGTAAGAAATGGTACAGATAAGCGAAACATCGACTCAATGGATTACAAATTGTATGTAATTAAACATCACAAGAATAAAATAGTTGTGCCTAAAGGCAAGACCTTTTAATTTAAATTCAAATTCCAAATTTACTTATTAAGACAATTTTTTTTAATTAAAGTTTACAAAACGACTTTTTGCCATTCTAAAAAAGAGCTTGACAAACAAATTTAATTCAATAATAAAAAAAGTTTTATTTTAGTTTTCTAAGTAAATATACAACAATTTAAAAACAATGAAGATGTTGAACATCACAGCAGTTTTTAATAAATATTAATATTAATTTCATGCTTTTTTTTTCTGAAAACATTTTTGATATTAAATAGTGTTCCATTAGAAGGCTCGACATAAAAGATATTACAAAATAAATATTGATTCTGTCTTGATATACAGCTAGCGACAAATAAGAGTATAAAAAGTTTCTAAACTAAACCATTCAATATTCCTCTTGGAATATAGCATTTAAACCAGGTATAACGATAAGATAACGATAATTTTACAAAAACCCCACACTAGGAATGGGCAAATAGAAAAAAGGTATCGAGAAATATGTATATTGTATTGATATATTTAAAAAGTATCGATACATATTTTTAAAAAATATCGATATATCGAAAGTTTAAAACAGTCGAAAGTTTTAAAACTTTTCGTGTCTACACCAGATAGTAAAGTAAGCACATTGTTCTGATGTTGTTTGATCACATTTTGAAGTGTGGGAAATTTGTTCCCTACTGCTAAGTTCCAACCGAATAATATCGCTTATTTTTATGCCCTTTACCATTGGCGGAAACGGGTTTATAAGTTTGTGCTGATGTATGTAACGCATAGAAATATTTATCTTAGACCCACCTTTTAGTGTACCAATAGACTAAGAATCACTTTATGAGTCGATTTAGCGATGTCAGTCCATCCGTCATTCCGTCTGGCTGGATGGACCCCTATGTAATCAAAGTACAGGTCGCAATTCTAAAGATAATTTAATGAAATTTGGCAGAGATATATTTTTTTTGATAGTGCGCCAGGCTATTGAAATTCGTCAAAATCCACTATTTATGGTAACTCCTATAGATCCCACTTCCCAGAATTGATATTTTGGATACAAATATCAATATTTTTTCATGAAATTTATATAAACCAAAATCATTGTTCCAAGTTTCGGTGAATTCGGTTCACATTTGACCATAGCTCCCATACAAACTCTTCTGTCAAAACGCACCAAATGAGACAAAAAAAAAAACTCTAAAACGCTCGTAAATCTGAAGACAATGAGAATTTTGAGTACATAAAAATTTGTTTGAAAAACTGTAATCAATTTGGCAAAATTTCGGGATAAGTCTAAATGACGGAAACAGCTCAAATATATAGGTTTTGAGAAAATGTTTGTATGATGGCGAAATTTAGCAAATATTTGTCTTTATGCATTAAACACATAGACAACAGCAGGCTACACGAACACCGACTACAAAAGTCGTTGGCTGCAATCGTCGCCTCGTAGTCAGCCACTTAATTTAAGATGGCAGCTACATTTCGAAACACCTGTTTATGAGTGGTACCAATATCGCGTTTATAAGATGGACAAAATAACAATTTAAATTTTGATAAAAACGACATAAATTCATTTTATTAATTAACCTCCGAAATCAACAGTTTTCCTGTACCTGATAGTATGTCTATATCAAAAAAAATGTATAGAAAGGTTTTGTTGTGATCTCTAATAGTTTAAGAGTTATGGGCTTTTTAAATTTCAAGAATAATACGGTATAACTTTAGAAGTTTATATCCGATATTAACTTTTTTGGTATCAAACAAAAGCTACTGAAAATATCTTTTATATTCTTATATATTCTATATAATATTCTTTATAATGGATAAGGAGCTAATATACTATAAACTTATTTCTGCAACCGACTTTTTTTTATAAAAATTCGTATATCTTAAAACAATATAGATATAAGTATGCTCTTTTATATAATGAATTTTATAAAGGACATACTGGGCTTTTATATAACATGAACTACGTAGCTCTAGCACACGTATCGTGTGAGTTAGACAGTTTAAAAAATAAATTTTTAAAATTTTACTTTTATTGAGTTAGAGTTATATAAATATAAATTTTTACATAATATTTTATTAGATATTATTATATACATTAAATATATAAATATTTTATAAGTATGTAAATTGTTTACATAAATTCTCCCCATTGTATTTGTGCTAAATAAATTCAAGTGGTTTAAATCGCTCATTTATTTCAATATTATATGGCGTTGACAGCACTAAATCTTTTATTGTCGCCAACAAAAATAGAAAATTGTTTAATTTTGGCTGCAGCTACAACGGTGGTCGGTAGTCGTGTAGCCGTGTCGACTCTAAAAAATTTATTTCTATTTGAATGCATGTATTCTAATTTTGACAGGTTGTAGCCCGTAGCCTGCTGTTGTCTATGTGTTTAATGCATTATACAGGAAAAAGAACACCTTTCACCTTAGTGGTGAAGGGTATCGTATGGTCGGGCTCTATATAGTATTTGAGGCAGTTTTTTTTAAGTAAAGTGAATACGTTTAAATCTCGGATCTAAACATGGTAGCTATTGGACATTTTTTAGCAAGGCGTCTTTTTTATAACGTACTAAGGAGATTTTTGGTTTGAAGTCACGTAGTTTGAACATCGGCTCGGTCATCTATATCTGCTAATTTTAATACTTCTTCCACAGTCAAAATTTCAGAAATATCGGTCTGCTAGTTTCTACGCACATTAATATCAAACAACATACAGACAAACAGACTCGTATAGACGAGAACATTTTTTATATCGGGTTTTTCAACAGGGACGTTACAAAAGTACAGCGACAGGGACAGTAGACGACGCCATATATCTTGCTGCTCTTTTGACATTTATCTTCAGTTATGTAAAAAAAACCAAAAACGAGTCGAAATTATTAAAATTTACCATCGGAGTCAGTGGCCTTAACGTAAAGAGCGCGAATCATCTTCAGTGATGAGGCTCATTCTGGCTGAATGGCCTAGTCAATAAACTAATATGCGTTATTTTCCAGGCAGCAATCCACACATCATCATTGCATCATTACGGTTTGGTGCGGCTTATGGGTCAGCGGCGTCATTGGGCCTTACTTCTTCCGTGATGATCAAGACCGGCACGTTACTATGAATGGGAATCGCTACAGATTAATGATAACCAAATTTTTTTGGCCCTAATTGGATGATATGGACTTGGAGGACATATGGTTCCAACAGGACGCCAAAAGCCACACAGCGATTGTCACAATTAATTTATTAAAAACCAAGTTTGGAGACCGTGTTATCTCACGAAATGATCTAGTCGATTGGTCGCCTTGGTCGTGCGATTTGACGCCGTTAGACTATTTCCTGTGGGGCTACGTCAAGTCTATGGTCTATGCCAACAAGCCAACGAAGATTGATAAACTTCGTACGAATATCGAACATGAAATTGTAGCAGCGTCTGGACTTTTGCAAGCGTGCCCGTGGTGGTCATGCAAAAGAAATCGAGTTCCGTACATAATGGCACCAGACATGATTTAGAGGAATAAATTGATTTCCAAAACCTTTTTTTATATAAAAAAAAACTTTTGTAGCGCTCTTATTGATAAACACTTTATACGTGACAGCGCATAGAGAAAAGGACCTTAATGTATTTTGCGCGCATAAAGAAAGGGACCTAAGATTAAAAAATAATGTAAAAAAAAATAATATTTAAATCTTTAAAATGGCTCTCCTAAACAAAACCGTTTTTACCCTTAGGTCCCTTTCTCTATGCGCTGTCACATACATAGATTATTATTACGTGCAAAAAGCTTTTGCACCCCGGAATTATTAAAATAAATATTCATTAAAAACTAGAAAAATAAAGGGTGGTTAAATTGTAAGGGCCGATGTTGACTGTGAACCACACCTAAACGCCAAGTTTTTTGCCAAATTTTATTTGACATTTCTCTATTTCAGATTTACTCAATTTGAACCATGGAGAGATGCACAATCCAACAACGTGTTAAAGTTATCCAGACTTATTATGAAAATGGGCGTTCAAATCAAAATGCATATCGTGCACTTCGTGATTTTTTTGGTCAATTTGATCGTCCAAATGTGCGTACAATCGCAAAAATCGTGGAAAAATTCGAGCAAACCGGGTCTGTAGAAGATGTGAGAACACCAGTGCATGCTCGTATTGCAGAAAATATTTCTGCTGTTCGCAATAGTGTAGCTGAGGCCGGTCAGGCAGTTACTGTGAATGGTGTTCGCTATCGTGAGATGATAACGAACTTTTTATGGTGCAAATTGGAAGATATGGATGTGGACGATATGTGGTTTCAGCAGGACGGTGCCACTTGCCACACAGTTAACGAAACAATGGCTCTTTTGCGCAACAAATTCAATGGCCGTGTTATCTCACGTAATGGCGATGTCAATTCGCCGCCAAGATCATGTGATTTGACACCGTTGGACTTTTTTTTTGGGTTATTTGAAAGAAAAGGTGTACGTCAATATTCCAGCAACAATTTAAGAGCTAAAGGATGAGATAATTCATCACATTAAGGGCATAGAACCTCCATTATGCCTCAGAGTCATCGTAAACTTGTACCATCGGATGGGGGTGTGTTGCTGTGGTCGCGGCGCCCATTTGGCCGATATTTTGTTCCATACATAATTGAGTAATACCAATACATCATAATAAAATAAAATTACAATAATTTCCTAAATAGTTTGTGTTTTATTCAAAATCAACATCGTCCCTTGAAATTTAACCACCCGTTAGTTGGGGAGTTTCAAAAAAAATTTTTCTGGGAATTTTCGAATTGCTGTTGATATTTTTTACTTTTTGGATTTTTTCCATCTAAAAATCTATTCAAGTACAAAATTTTATTAAAATACCCAGCAAAACTTTTCATTACCAAATAATGAGTTAAACAGTTAAACTATTGAACACGAACTACTTACGCATTCACTGTTTAAGTCATTACATTAACATGGGGATGTCATTGGAGGCAAGTACTTACCAATTGCAGAAATGTAATGACTTGGGTAAGTAATTGGAAGACAACAACAACAACAACAACTTTTTTGTTGTTGTTTTATTTAAAAAACATATTTTTAAACGAAATACAAATTTTTTCTTATGACTCCATGGGGGCTCGAACCCAGACCCTCCGACTGCTAGGCAGAGACTCTTCCACTGACCTACTTCATATGTTGAAAACTTAGCAGCTTATAATTAATATTATTAATTTATTTATTTAATTTATTAATTTTTATTTTTAGATCCAAAATCATGTGACAATAACTTTGTTTTTCTCTGCTTTTTTGCTTTGTTGTAATTTTTGGAAACATATTTCTATACGATTTTTTGTAAATGTTTAATGCATTTAATAAACAAGAAAGAAGTGTTTTTTAATTATTTTAAAACTTAAACAATTTAAATCTTCCCTTTTGTATAAGTTTTTATATAATATTGGCTCTTACTTACTTAAATGGCCTATAGATACAACCTATTCTCTTCGATCTTGTGCGAATATTCTTCAATTTTATAGGCCAAGTTGTGAAAATTTTTCCTCTTCTTGGTCTTTCCATCCCATTTTTTATCGTTCTTATTTTACAACTCGCGGTACATGTTAGCTCACTACGTAACGTAGCTCTTTTGGTGATGTCACTAGGAGGTCAGTGTCCACAGTTGAAATAAAGGATAACCAAGATAAGTCTATGCTTACCAAGTTAAGACCAAGCAGAACCGTTGCTTGGTATCCAATAGGTATGTAGCCTACATAATTAAAATTGACTCATGATAGTATTTTTTCATTACCGTGAGTTAGTTTTCCAAAATTTTTTTTACAGAAAGTAATATTTATGTTTTTAAAATTCAAAAATCATTTAAAAATACATTTTTAATAAAAAAAAAATAAAAAAAATTGTTGCTCTTGGTGGGATTTGAACCCGGGCCATTCAGTTCAACTTACCATTTTAACTACAAATAAGTACTTATGTAATAACTTATTAGTTATTCGGAGGGTATGCTGTAGTCATTACAAGGTAACCAGATACCAGAGTACTTGCCGTTACCAAAGTTTTGCTGGGTACATTTACAAATGAATTTATTATTGAACTTTTTTGGTTTGAAAAAGTATTTTTGAATTCCCAAATACTTGCTATCATTTGAAATCATTTGTATATAAAACTTCTATGTAAAACTTCTCTAACTAATGCAGTTGCCGTTCGGTGCTGGAGTTAAACCGTAGGTCCCTTTCAATCAGTCTAAATATAGAATCGGATGTAGCTCTTTACCTGAGAGAAGTACCCATTGTTCCAATTCCAATGTTGTGTGGGAACTATATCTGTGGCAATACAGAAGAATAACTTAAATCGAAAATTGAAGTATTGAGATATCATCAATTTTGTGTAATTTTTCTTCTGCTTCATGAATTAATATATTAATTACATGTTTATTAGAGAAGAAGGATGATGTTAAATTCAGAAGATTTTTCGTTTTTTCTACTTAAGCTTTTTTTCGAAACTGAAATTTGCGTTGAACTGGACATTAAGTAACTTTAAGCGGTTCTGTTTAAATAAAAAGTATATATTGTGTAGTTTTATGTAAACGTAAGTTGTTTGAAACTAATGACTTTATTTTTTCAAGGTCAACAGCTTAAGTGAAGTTAGGCGAAATCGTTACATGATGAAAGAAAAATATGAATACGTTTACAAAAATATGTGTACATAAGTTGTTTTGATCAATGCATTATTGATTCAAAAAACCTAAGCTAAAAAGTAAACGTATATTACTTTGAGCGCCTTTCCTTGTTTAATGCAATAAAGGCCTTAACTCAATTCTCCCTTATGTCGACTTAAGCTTCTCTTCCATATTGCCACTGATATAAATATTATAATTCAATAAAAGTTTAAATTTTTTTCGAAGTCGAGTATCTCATAAACTATAGGAAATAAACTCCACTGTGACGTATTATTCGTAACTCACTGTATATATTTTTTTTATTTATGCTACAATTGATTTTGTTTATGATAGTGAAAGTTAAACAATATCCTTAACAAAAATTGAAAATTGTTATTTTTTTGTGTGAGGTAGACTGAATCTGATTTATTTTCCATACTCCATCGTTCTAAGGTCTTGATGGGTGGGTGTTAAGTCGTGTCAGCAGCAGAGAAGTCATCATGTATTTTTTTTATTTTTGGAAACAACCACCAGTAGATTTAGTATCCAATTTATTTTTATTGAACTTCTTACATTTTATATGATTTTTCTTTTTGTTCCCTAATTCTACGTTACGTTATTGTGTATTTCAAAAATAACTTTAAAGTCCTTAAAGTTGAATATATTGAGAGTTTTGACATAATTCTTATTATTTTCAAGTTTGTTTTCCTCAGTCCTTTAGGTCTGTCTGTATAAATATATACAGCGGTTTTCGGAAAAAAAAGTAAACGAATGTTAAGTACAATTTAAATCAATAAAGATTTAAATTTAAGATATGAACTTACAAAATAATAAACTTTCAAGATGTTAAAACACTTCGTAAACAAAAGAAAAGAAAAGCATTGGTAAAGTGTTCTATTAAGTATTAGCGGCTGCCTTTAAGAACTTAATATACTTATTCCTAGAATACTATTTTTATATTCACATCCTTTATATCTTTGGAAGTATATATTTAGTTTATTTCGAGGAGCAAAAAAATAAGCAAATAGGCTTTTCCAAATGCTTTATTTATAAATTAAGGAAGAATATATTTTTAAATTGTTTTCATTCTTCGAGGCTTGTTATTAAAATAATGAAAGGAACTCTGAGAATACTATTTAAGGTCTGATCGAAGTCAATATTAGAATACATACCTGTTAACGGAAGCCTTCTTTGAAAATCCAATAGTTAAGTACCCTTTAGAAAATAATTTAGAATCGTTAGTAATAAAGGCGTTGCTTTTATATTGTCTTTAATTTCAGTTAAAACAAATTATCCTCCAAAAGCATTTCCAAGTCTTAAGTAATTTTCGTATTAAAGCATAGAGTTTGTTTTTCCTAAAAACGCCTTTTCTATTATCTGTTTTGAGAAAATTTTTTATTAAAAGAGGACCAAGATAATGTATAAATATCATAAAAGTTGTTTTAACAAATTTATAAATTTACTACTACTAAATACTTTTAACGTGAGTTTGTATATTGAGGGTATATATATAAAATCACACTTTTATCAATACAATATCATATCATTTTATTCAATTATAAACAAGTGAGACTGTTATATTCAGCTGTGCCGAATCTTATTTACCAACCACCGAATTTTGAAACATATCTCATATTTCTACGAGGGTGCAGTTGATTCAAAATATGGACTAATTTACGCTAGTTGGTAAAATCTTTTTACTAAATTCAGTTGCAGTAGCTTTATAGTTCAACATTTAAAAGTATATATATAAGTGGTTTCCCTGGTGTGCTTTACACATTACCGAGTATAGTGAGGCCAAACACGTTGATAGTAATACGGCAGGTCCATATATTTTGTTAGGAGTTCTTAATGCATCCACCATATATAAAGTGTGGACTTAACATTAATTGATAGCTATCTTATTTCGTAGGTGCAATCTTAATGTACCTAAAAAGCTGTTTAATTGTATCGGGTGGTTAAATTTCAAGGGCCGATGTTGATTTTGAATAAAACACAAATTATTTAGAAAATTATTGTAATTTTATTTTATTTTGATATATTGGTATTACTCAATTATGTATGGAACAAAATATCGGCCAAATGGGCGCCGCGACCACGGCGGCACACCTCCATCCGATAGTCCAAATTTTCGATGAGCCTGAGGCATAATGGAGGTTCTATGCGGTTAATTTGCCGAATTATTTCATCCTTTAGCTTTTGAATTGTTGCTGGCTTATCGACGTACACCTTTTCTTTCAAATAACCCCAAAGGAAAAAGTCCAACGGTGTCAAATCACATAATCTTGGCGGCCAATTGACATCGCCATTACGTGAGATAACACGGCTATTGAATTTGTTGCGCAAAAGAGCCATTGTTTCGTTAGCTGTGTGGTAAGTGGCACCGTCCTGATGGAACCACATATCGTTCACATCCATATCTTCCAATTCGGGCCATAAAAAGTTCGTTATCATCTCACGATAGCGAACACCATTCACAGTAACTGCCTGACCGGCCTCATTTTGGAAAAAATACGGTTCGATGATGCCGCCAGCCCATAAACCGCACCAAACAGTCACTCTTTGTGGATGCATTGGTTTTTCGACAATCACTCTTGGATTCTCATTCTCTCCAATGCGGCAATTCTGTTTACTGACGAATTCACTGAGGTGAAAATGTGCCTCATCACTGAAGATGATTTTCTTCGAAAATTGATCATCCACTGTTGCCATTTCTTGCCACCATTCTGCCCATTCACGACGTTTGGAATGGTCAAGAGGCTTTAGTTCTTGAGCCAATTGCACCTTGTAAGCGTGTAAATGCAAGTCTTTATGCATAATGTTCATCACCGACGAGCGTGAGTGGTGCAATTGTTGGGCACGACGACGAGTTGAGATGGAGGACTCTTCAGCCACACTATCGCGAACAGCAGAAATATTTTCTGCAGTACGAGCATGCACTGGTGTTCTCACATCTTCTACAGACCCGGTTTGCTCGAATTTTTCCACGATTTTTGCGATTGTACGCACATTTGGACGATCAAATTGACCAAAAAAATCACGAAGTGCACGATATGCATTTTGATTTGAACGCCCATTTTCATAATAAGTCTGGATAACTTTAACACGTTGTTGGATTGTGTATCTCTCCATGGTTCAAATTGAGTAAGTCTGAAATAGAGAAATGTCAAATAAAATTCGAAAAAAAAACTTGGCGTTTAGGTGTGGTTCACATTCAACATCGGCCCTTACAATTTAACCACCCGATACATATAGGCAAATCCGAAAAACATTAAACCAAGGACAAAATTTTAAAACTGTCAAAATCGCGAATTTCTGTTTATGGAATATATAATGGATACAATTTTTGATTGCTCTCTTCATGAATGGCAGGTCTTTATTTGCACTCATCTCGAATTCTTTCGACGAAAAATAAGATGTAAAAAGTGTAAAACTTTTAATAAATATATGTATGTAACTGTTTTGTGAAATATTAAGTTGTGCCCAAAAATCGCATTTTAACCGCGAACATGAAAAGAAAGGAGACGAAATTCCGGAACAAATAAAACCATTATTTTCAATGATTTACGAATCCTTAAAAAAAAATATGAAATATGAATTTTTTCCTAATTAATAACATTTAAGTAAAAAGTGTATCGTACGTCACGTAGCGTCCGCAACAGTTCATATATGGATTTTTGTTGAAACTGGAATCTTTAAAATATTTTATAAAAGCTGTTTTGTAATCCTCTGATTTTCCCCTATCTTAAATGTATTTGCAATTTTTTTATTACTATGACCGATTTGATGAAAATTACAGAAACAAGTGTTAAAAAACAAGTCACTTCCATTTTTTGTAGCGTCCGTCACAGCACTTTTAAAACGAATATCTTTTTCCTCCAAAAGAAGTATATAAATTAATAAATTCCATTCGATAGCATAATCGATGGGCTAATATTCTCCGAAATCTGTGCAAAGATTTCTAGTGTAGAACGACAATGGGATACATTTAAGTGCAACAAAATCCGTACAAATTTATCGTCCGTCACGCAGGATTTGCCCATATGTATAAAAAGAGGATCACATACATATATATTTATATAAGAACTTAGTTAAATGTATGTAAAGCTTATGTATGCGAAATTAAGCTGTGATTGTTTATAATTTAATAGATTTTAACTGGCGTTTGTGGCATTAGGAGTGGTTTTTATATAAGCGCTATGGTCAAATATAGGCCCACTATGGTATTTCTGCTGCAAAAAAGGCAGTTAATCTTGATGTCGTTTTAATTAAGATACAGAACATCGGTTCTGTAGAACAAAATAACTTAATCTCGTATATGGTTTAGGAGATATCAGGAAATTAAAAAAATTCTTCCAAATTCAATGTTTTCGTATTTCTTTGGACAGAAACTAAGTTGGCTCGGTTTTGCTCGCTGCTCCCACCATAACCATATAAAAGGTTAAAGTCTCTTTCTTAGATTGAGCGAAAAAAATTCACCGAAATTTTCTGATCGTAGAACAAAGTATAAAATTTTTTGAAAAGTCACAGAAATTGTTAAGCATAATTTAAGCAAAAAGTGTTGCAGTCGTTTAGGCGTAACTTTTAAATCAAATAGAATTTAATCAAATTCTGTTGAGATTGCGGCTTGTACATTGAGAACAATTATAAGTGAAAAATGGGGGTCCAAGGCTGAGGTACCTGCCTTGGACTTAATCAAATAAGTATAACTCTTTCTTGGACCAATTTATAGACGTGTGCCAAAATTGTTTAAATTCTGATGAGAATTGCGGCTTATATATTGAAAAAAAAATGGTATAAAATTGGGGTTCAAGGCAAGGTGTCAACTGATTTCAACCAAAATATAGTGGTGATCATCAGTAACTCAACATGATGCATTTTTTGAAATAGTGTTATCAAAGCACTTTTCAATTTCAATCAACCCTCTACGACTGACATTTGGTGTCTGCTAGACTACCATATTAGTCGCAGACGGTTATGATACCTCCAAAACATGGGTTCCAAATCAGGATTATATTGAATATATGCAGGTTTTTCTAATACCCATCTCACGATAAGTTACATGGCGATGTTGCAGTATCAGTTCATGCCCAGCATAAATGCCTTTCGTATTAACAAAAGTGTTAAACTTTACTATAGAAACTTGAGTTTGTCAGATGACTGGACTTCTATATCTCAAAACATAAAAACAATCCTCGTACAACATAAATTTTATAAATAAAAAAGTATTAAATACATTCATCAGCATCATCTGCACAATTAAAAACTCAACAGTGCATTGATTACTTCATGCTCTGTAATCATTCAATACTTTTTTTTTTCTTTTTATATAAAGCTCTTTAACAAGGCGATACAGTGGAACAAATATTTTAGTTCACATATAATCAATTAGAAAATGTTAATTATATTAATATTTTAAATAATAGACTTAAATAAGTATTGACGTAAAACTTGTGCATTATAATCTGAAAAACGGTCTTTGGCACATACATATTTACATATATATTAGGGTAAACCTTATTTTCCGAAAGTTCGAAATTGAACCGTAACTCCCCCAGAAATGTTCTACGTAACACAAAAACAAGCTGTGCATTTTTTTCAAAATTGCATAAGAGGAACACGTGCCGCATCCGTTTTTTTGTATGGGAAAAAATGGGAGTATTTGCAATTTTGCCCAAATTTTAACCACTTAGAATTAAATTATTAAAAAAAATTAATGTGATATAAAAGAGAACTAAAGTAGTTTTTGGAACCGCCGTGATATAGCAGGGTAGTCATACACCTATCATCCAGAGGTCCCAAGTTCAATCCACGGCCAGACCCACTTGGAAAGAAATTAATTTAAAAAAACTCAGTTAACTCAGTTAGCCACTGGTTATTGAGTATAAGGCTATGAAAAACTTCTCTAACAAATGCATTTGCCGTTCGGAGACGGCGTATAAACGTAGGTTCCTTTCAATGAGTCTAAAAATAGAATCGGATGCAGCTCATTGTCTGAGAGAAGTACCCCTTGTTCCAAATGGAATGTTGTTATATATATAGTAGCTTTATTTTTAGTTACCAAGTTTTTTCCCTGAAAATTCGTGTCCTTGACGACACGCCAAGGATGGATAAGGTTATATGGAATTTTTCATTTTCTATAGGAAAATGACGGAATCTTAAGAATTTAATACCAAATGTAGTTCAAAGTCCAAAAATATATCAAGTCTTTTTGTTAAAAAAAATATGTATATGACTCAAATTTTTTTGTTATGGTCCTTGAATTTTATTTCGTGTTTTAGTGTATTAAAACTTTTAGTTATTTCATAAGCATATTTTAGGGTCATTTTATTACTTTTATTAATGTTGAACATTGGCACAATTTTACAAGCATATACTAAAATTATTACAAAAAATTCACATTTTCGCGAATTCTTCGATTTTAAAGCAGGTACGGCGAAACGGTTAAAGATATCGACCTAATTTTTTTAGATTTTATTCTCCCATTTGTTTTATGATATTGAAAAGAAACTTTTTTTACTTGTAATATTTGTTGAACAGAATTAAAAAAAAATAAAAATGATTTTTGAAACGTGTATAATTTTCTAATATGAAAAAAATACGTTATATTTTAACAAAGCTCTGCTATTTATCACTTACAGGTCATGTAATTGAAAACCATGTTTTACTTTGAAGCTAATTTATCCTTAAGTATATTTTTTGGCTGTATATCCATAGGCGTGTTGTCAAGGACACGAATTTTCCGGGAAAAATTTTAATAACTATGAAACCACTGCATGGATTAGCTCTTAGTTTTTTATTCCAGTAAATTTTAATAAATTTGGGCAAAACCGAAAATACTCCCATATTTTTTCTATACTTTGTGGGCGGATGCGGCATGTGTTAGTGTTTCATAGAACATTTCGGGGGGGAGTTACGGTTCAATTTCGCACTTTCGTAAATAACTTGCACCCTACATATATATATGTACATTAGCTTTTTTTAATATAATAATTCTTTCGTAAAACATTTAGATATAATGTGGCTTAGAAAAATGAGAAGTAAAAATAAAGCGATATTTGAAAAGGTTGATATTTCAAGTTTTACTAGGAAATGTACAATTTTTATGTTTTACAAAGGGTCTCCTAAAAATGTCTACAAAAAGTCAGTCAAATAGCTCAGGCCCTTCTTATCTTATGTAGGTTTATGGTTACATGGACTCCTTTTTTATTTATATACAAATACAGTGCTATCCCGATAATCCGGACATGCAATTTTACGGACACATCTATAAACCACTTTAGTGCCACTTTTTTACTCTATAATCCGGACTAACAAACTAAATTCAATTAAAATACTACAAAAAATGAATAACAGCAAATAAATAAAAAGTTTTAAAGTTGCAATTAAATGCGCAAAAATACATACATATTTTCATTATACCCTTCACCACCATAGGTGGAAAGGGTATTATAAGTTTGTGCTGTTGTATGTAACGCATATACATATTTCTCTTAGACCTTTTAGTATACCAATAGGCTTAGAATCACTTTCTGAGTCGATTTAGCGATGTCCGTCCGTCCGTCTGGCTGGCTGAACCCCCATGTAAACCTTGTAATCAAACTACAGGTCACAATTCTAAAGATAATTTGATGAAATTCGGCACAGATGAGTTTTTTGATGGGACCATGACTATTGAAATTCGTCAAAATCGGTTCATTATTTATGGTACCTTCCATAGGCCCCACTTCCTGGAATTGATATATTGGCCACAAATATAAATATTTTTTTCATGAAATTTAAAACAAATACTGCTTATGTAAACTAAAATCACCGTATCAAATTTCGTTGAAATCACACACATTTGACCATAGCTCCCATACAAACTCTTCTAATTGAGAGACAAATCACTAAAACGCTCGTAAATCTAAATCAAGTTTATTTTTTGCAAACTTAATTTTTGTAACAACTGTTATCAATTTGCCAAATTTCTAGATAATCGGCCCACATTTGACCCTACCTCTCATATAAGTCCAAATGACGAAAACAGCTTGAATATATAAGTTTCGAGAAAATGTTTGTATGATAGCACAATTTAGCAAATACTTGTCTTTATACAGGAAAAATAACACCTTTGACCTTAGTGGTGAAGGGTATCGCATGGTCGGGCTTGACCGACTATAGCACTTTCTTACTTGTTTTTATTTAATTATATTATTTTCTTTTTATTAAAATACTTTATTAATGAATATAAAATTGATTCAAATTTAATTCTTTACGAAAAACTTATTAAAACAGGTTTTTTTGAATAATATATGCAGGTGAAACAATTAAGATCTGTAATCCGGACAATCCAGTAATACGGACATGCTCAGGATTTATAGTGTCCGGATTATCGAGATAGTACTGTATGTAGATAACGTGGAAATATAATTTTTTAGCGAAATTTTTTTCCATCACTTCGGGTTAATTTTCACTTTAAGAATTTTCAAATTTTGACAACAAATTTTTATGAAATTAAGAAAAAACAAGTAAAAGTGTTATATTCGTGCCGAATCTTATATACCCACCATCAAGGTGGACCGAATTCGAAAAAAGTTGTTACTATAGTTGGTATTGTTAGTAAAATATTTGGACTAAATTCGGTTGCCGGAGCTTTATAGTTCAACATTTAAAAGTGGTTTCCCTAGTATTTAATTTACACAAAATTACATCTCATAACCTGGTGTAGTTTAGCATTAATAGTCTGTTAAATACTTTCCGCTTAGCTTAATATTTAGTTAGGATAAACATGTTGATAGTAATACGACAGGTCCATATATTTTGTTGGGAGTTCGTAATACCGTACATAAAGTCTGGACATTGGTGCAATTTTAATATGCTGCTTGTATCTCCGAATCTTTTTGATTATAGATATCAAAAGGGGATGTTATATTAAATTGCATGGGCACCGCGATTTACATGTTTTCACTAACTCTTTCAAGTTGATACTAAATTCACATTTGCATTAACGTAAAAGAATAAACAGAAACTTGTCAAAACAAAAATCTTTGTCTTCATTACCAGCTGACAGTTGGTTAAAGTACAAAGTAAATGTAGATTAATAAAGGATAGCAATACAAAACATAAAGGAAAAAACTATGGTGGATAAGTTCGTCTAACTGAATCGATCATATGGCCATAGGTGAAATAGAAATGAGTGTTAATATAATTCTCGTTTTCAATTTCGCTTAAGAATTCAGTTAAATAGATGATCTTAACTACTGGCATCTAACAGTGACACAGTGTGCTGATGAAGTCCGTAGCGGGACAGAAAATGCAGCATTCCACACTGCTAAGTGTCACATAGTTTTTTCAGTATTCTTAAAAAAAAATATTTATCTAATTTAAAAATCATAAAAATTATAAAAAATAAAAATTTATGATATGAACCTGAGCCCGGATTCGAACCCACAACCTCTTAACATAAATTCATGGTTCAACTAAAAATTTATTTCTTTCATATATATATATATATATATATATATATATATAAGAATTATAGCCAAATGTTGACCGGTTGTAACAAAATTTTACACACTGGCTGGTATTTATATCAAGCTTGGTAAAGCTTGGCAAAATTTAGTGGCCATAGTTTCTAATTTAATAGCTTTTAACTGGCCTTTGTACATTTTTTTGGGTTTCGGGACTGTTTTGTATATGAAATCTATAGTCAAATATGGACCGATTCCTACAAAATTTGATATATTGACCAATAGTTGCATAAAACTTCTCTATTATTGCAACTGTACTCAATTTATCAGCATTCATGTGTTTCCCAGGGCGGGGTAATATGGGAGCTCTAACTAAATGTGAACCGATTTAGCCCATTTTCAGTACACAACTTTTGTTACGTATCAAAAATAATTCTGTAAAATGTTGTCTCTTTTGTAGTTAAGGAGTTGTCGCGCTTTTATCTGCCGAACAGACGGACATAAATCTCCTTTTCTTTTTGTATTTTTGTGTTTCTGTATGTTTTTTATATGGGAGCTATGATCAAATAGTAACCGATTGTAACAAAATTTTGCACACTGGCTGGCATTTACATAAAACTTCCTTTTGTAAAATTTTGTTGCTGTAACCCTTTTTGTAAAGGCGCTATTGCGCTTTTATGTGACGGACAGACGTACATAAACCCCCTTTTCTTTTTGTGTTTCCGTAAGTTTTTTATATGGGAGCTATGGTCAAATGGTGACCGATTGTGACAAAATTGCACACTAGTTGGCATTGACATAAGACCTCCTCGTGCCAAATTTAGTGGTTATATATGTTATAGTTTTAGATTTATTGGCATTTAAGTGTATTTTAGGTGAAATTTTGGCTGTTTCCGTAAGTTTTTTGTATGGGAGCTATGAGTAAATGTGAACCGATTTTGATGAAATTTTATATGCTGCCTAGGCCTTATGCAAAACTTCTATATACAAAATTTGTTACTTATTAGCAAATAAGCGATTAGCGTAGGCGAGGTTATACGGGAGCTATGATCAAATGTTAACCGATTTTGCCCAATTTCAATACCAACATTTTCTCAGAGATGAAGAATGTTTTTGCTAAGTTTCAGTTTAGGCGTTATCGTGATTTCAACAGACAGACAGAGGATAGACATACGGACGGACAGACAGACAGACAGACAGACAGACAGACAGGCAGACAGACAGACAGACAGACAGACAGACAGACAGACAGACAGACAGACAGACAGACAGACAGACAGACAGACAGACAGACAGACAGACAGACAGACAGACAGACAGACAGACAGACAGACAGACAGACAGACAGACAGACAGACGGACGGACAGACGGACGGACGGACAGACAGACAGACATCGCTCAATCGTCTTAGAATTTCATAAGGATTCAGAATATTTTTGATTTTTGAGCCAATATTAAGGAAATTACAAACGGAATGACAATATCAATATACCCCCCATTCTTTTTGATGGTGGGTATAATAAAAACAATAATCACTGTACCAAATTTTGATGAAATTGTTTCATATTTGACCATAGAAAATCGGTCCAAATTTGAGTGCAGCTCGCATTTAATATACAAAATTTCCTTTACTTTATTGTTAATAAAATTAAAACCTGTTTACCTAAATCGGTATACTAACTTCAGAGATATAGCTGAACTTCTCCGAGCCGAACAATTGTATGTATTCTGAGCTACATTTAGAAGATTCGAATTTTATTAAATTATTTGAATGCTGTCAATATTTTGAACATTTTCGATTCCACAGTCCGCCTGTAAATAAGGATAAATTTATATCCTTATAAATGAATAAGCGTATTTATGCTTCTACTCGTAAAAGTGTGTGTGTGTGTATGTTTTTGAGTCTATTCATTCATGTATTAAATAATTAAAAGCCAATACTTTTTAGCCAAGTTTTAAACATTCTGTTTTAATATTTTTTGTTCGATAATGTTTGTGTATTTTTATTTTTAACTTTTTTCAATCCATATCAACAGTCAGAGGATCAATAGCAGCAGATTTTAATTCACTGCGAGTAAAGTTAAAACAGGAGTAGTTTTTAATAAGCTCCAAAGTGTTTTGCTATTGTGAAATAATTGATTCTGAAGAATCTTTAATCGGATTATGGCTGTGCAATTGACTATTACGTTCCATATTTTTTACTACTGCATATACTTTTGTTTTGGTATTGGCCTCTTAAAAATATTCAGACAAACTATAAATTTATAAACAAAAAAAAAAAAAGTGAACAAAAAACCATAAAAAGCAAATGGAAAGGCAACAAACCATGTAGTACGTTTACTAATTTTTTGGATCTTAAATATTCTCTTCCCTTCTATTGAATTTATAAATATTAAATAGATTT
Organism: Stomorhina lunata; assembly: GCA_933228675.1. Lineage (NCBI taxonomy): Eukaryota > Metazoa > Arthropoda > Insecta > Diptera > Rhiniidae > Stomorhina > Stomorhina lunata. Next base: position 79,043,392 of record OW121744.1, read on the forward strand.
TAGGAATCTTATTGATGTTTTACAATATATCCTTCACCATGGGGTAATAAGCTTATTGTAATTTTTAATTTGTAAATTATTCACAGGGGACCTTATAAAATAAATTGACTTTTAAATGATAGTATGTTTATATCTGTGTTCCTAAACATTAACCGCTTAAGTCGATTTAGGAAAGTTTTTGTACATGCATAATTGTATATAAATTATTCCAAGAACTAAGAATTATGTATACCGCAGGTTTACTTTATAAAGATTTTGACACCGACAAATATCGAGCATTTAATTTCATCCTAAAAGTTGTGATGGTTAAAACATGTGCAAAAGTTTCCATATAATTATACACGGTTATAAATAAATTATGTACTCCAAAGTCAAACTACCCAGCAAAACTTTGGTAATGGCAAGTACTCTGATAACTGGTTACCTTGTAACGACTACAACATACCATCCGAATAAATAATAAGTTATTACAGAAGTACTTATTTGTAATTAAGATGGTAATTTAAACTGAATGGCCCCGGTTCAAATCCCACCAAGGGCAACAATTTTTTTTAGTTTTTTTTTTATTAAAAGAGTCTTTTTAAATGATTTTTGAATTTTAAGAACTTAAATATTATCTTCTGTAAAAAAAATTTGTAAAACTAACTCACGTTAATGAAAAAATACCATCATGAGTCAATTTTGATTATTTAGGGGATGTTGAATACCAAACACGATTCTAATTGGTCTTAACTTGGTAAGCCCAATTTATCTGGTTCATCCTTCATCTCAATTGTGGACACACACCACCACATGGTATCACCCGGGGAGCTAGTTTAACACCCATTAATATTGTGAGTTAACATGTTCCGAGAGTTGTCCCATAAGATCGATAAAAATGGGTTAGGATTACGGGCTAGTAACCCTCTCTTGAAAAAAATACAATGAAGAGGATAAAATTAGAATTGAAATGTCTCACTACCTAATGTTAGAGGAGGATGTCCGGAACTTCGATAGAAAGACCAAGTAGAGGAACATTTTTCAAAGCTTGGCCTATAAAATTGGAGAATATTCGCACAATTGGAGAATATTCGCACAAGATGGAAATCCAACCTTAACATGTTGTAACATTTAAGTAAGTAAGAGTCAATCTTATGTAAAAACTTATACAAAAAAGAAGATTTAAATTGTTTAAGTTTTAAAATAATTTTAAAAAAGTTTTAAAATAATTACAAAAAATCGTATAAAAATATTTTTCCAAAAATTACAACAAAGCAAAAAAAAGCAGGGAAAAACAAAGTTATTTTCACATGATTTTGGATCTAAAAATAAAAATTGTTTATATTAATTATAAGCTGCTAAGTTTTCAACATATGAAGTAGCTCAGTGGAAGAGTCTCTGCCTAGCAGTCGGAGGGTCTGGGTTCGAGCCCCCATGGGATCACAAAAAAAATTGTGTATTTCGTTTAAAAATATATGTTTTTAATAAAACAACAACAAAAAAGTTGTTGCTGTTGTTGTTGTTGCTTTCAAATTGCTTACCCAAGCCATTACTTTTCTGCAATTGGTAAGTACTTGCCTCCAATGACATCCCCATGTTAATGTAATGACTTAAACAGCGAATGAGTAAGTAGTTCGTGTTCAATAGTTTAACTGTTTAACTCATTATTTGGTAATGAAAAGTTTTACTGGGTAAGTACGTATGTACGTATGTATTTTCATGTATATAATTACCAGGGAAGTTTGTTATACACTTATAAAGTAGACAATCATTTTGTCATCTTTTGTCGTTTGTTTGTCAGTCTTACTACAGGGTAACCAATATTAGTCAGGGATTAAAAATTTGATTTTGTATCACATATAAAAACAAAATGCACTTTTTAGACCACGAAGGTACCATTTTCATAACTATACAATATATGGTATTAATATGGAAACATAGATCCTACTGTACTTTAATTTTATTAATTTGTGTTCACCTAACGTACCCCAGTAAGACAAAAAATGTGTTATTAAAACTATCAGGGGTGTCATAGAAACCAAGTCAATTTTTAAATTTCTCGGTTTTGAAAACCAATACCGGTTATATTTGGTCTCATAAAACCAAGACGGTTTTGTTATTATTGGTTTTAAATCAAACAAAATGTTCGAATCAATTTTTTTATTACCCAGTAAAACTTTTCATTACCAAATAATGAGTTAAACAGTTAAACTATTGAACACGAACTACTTACTCATTCGCTGTTGAAGTCATTACATTAACATGGGGATGTCATTGGCGGCAAGTACTTACCAATTGCTGAAAAGTAATGACTTGGGTAAGCAATTTGAAAGCAACAACAACAACAGCAACAACTTTTTTGTTGTTGTTTTATAAAAAACATATATTTTTAAACGAAATACAAAATTTTTTTTATGATCCCATGGGGGCTCGAACCCAGACCCCCCGATTGCTGGGCAGAGACTCTTTCACTGAGCTACTTCATATGTTGAAAACTTAGCAGCTTATAATTAATATAAACAATTTTTATTTTTAGATCCAAAATCATGTGAAAATAACTTTGTTTTTCCCTGCTTTTTTTGGCTTTGTTGTAATTTTTGGAAAAATATTTTTATACGATTTTTTGTAATTATTTTAAAACTTTTTTAAAATTATTTTAAAACTTAAACAATTTAAATCTTTTTTTTTGTATAAGTTTTTACATAAGATTGACTCTTACTTACTTAAATGTTACAACCTGTTAAGGTCAAAGTCCGAGCATATTTTAGAATTCCGTGGATTTCGATCTTGTGCGAATATTCTCCAATTTTATAGGCCAAGCTTTGAAAAATGCTCCTCTACTTGGTCTTTCTATCGAAGTTTCGAACATCCTCCTCTAACATTAGGTAGTGGGACATTTCAATTCTAATTTTATCCTCTTCATTGTATTTTTTTTTCAACAGAGGGTTACTAGCCCGTAATCCTAACCCATTTTTATCGATCTTATGGGACAACTCTCGGAACATGTTAACTCACAATATTAATGGGTGTTAAACTAGCTCCTCGGGTTATACCATGATTAGGTGTGTGTCCACAGTTGAGATGAAGGATGACCCAGATAAGTTGGGCTTACCAAGTTAAGACCAATTAGAATCGTGTTTGGTATTCAACATCCCCTACATAAACAAAATTGACTCATGATGGTATTTTTTCATTAACGTGAGTTAGTTTTACAAATTTTTTTTACAGAAGATAATATTTAAGTTCTTAAAATTCAAAAATCATTTAAAAAGTCTCTTTAAAAAAAAAACAAAAACAAAAAATGTTGCCCTTGGTGGGATTTGAACCGGGGCCATTCAGTTTAAATTACCATCTTAATTACAAATAAGTACCTTTGTAATAACTTATTATTTATTCGGATGGTATGTTGTAGTCGTTACAAGGTAACCAGTTATCAGAGTACTTGCCATTACCAAAGTTTTGCTGGGTATTTCATTTGAAATTTTTTTGAAACATCAAAAATCAAATAAAAAAAATAAAATAAAAAATATTAGAGAAAATTATTTGAAGAAAAATGTTCAGTTTTTTGCGATGTTTGTGGTATAGGTATAGAGAAAACGCTTTTTGGACAAATGAAGCTTGTATACCCCAACATCATGAAATGACCGAATTGCGGACTGGAAAAAATGTAATCTACCTACACCAAGAAACAAACAGCCAATCAAAGGACGATTGTCACTTACATGCGATATTCATTAAATTGCAAACAAATATGTTGATATGCATTTGCTTCGCCAGTACCTCCACACAAAGAATATTCTAGCCTTACAATTTTCCCCATTTTTGATATTTTTTATGTTTGTCGATACGGTTCATTGATTCCAAAGACACAAAAAAGTACCAAAACTTGTTTTTATCTTATTACATGATAAAAAAATGCTATATAAACTTTTCACCCATCTCTTTTTATTTGAAAGTTAAAGCTAAAAAGTACCAAAAATATTTTTGCTCTTTTTTCCCCTTTTTTCGAAAAGTACTTACACTTGTACTGTTATTTTTGTAACTGATCCAATTTTGGTGCTATTTTTTTAGTTTGGGAATTATAGCGTCAAATTTTCAAAAATCCGTTCTTAGTGGATCTTTAAATGGTAAAAGGCACCAGCTGGCCACTAACGCCTTCGTTTTAAATAGATATACCAATTTTAAAATGAAATCTGTTAACTATAAGTTGCTTGGTTTATTTCCAATACTAAACCAATAATATTATTTTCTGCGACACATAAAACCAATAGAAAATGTAGGTCGAACATTAATATTTCAATTCACGACACCAATTTAATTTTTTTGTCGTTTTCAAAACCAATACCAATGAAATTGGTTTCTATGAAACCCCTGTATATCTTGCAAACTGTCAGTCTTATTGTATCAGTATGTATGAGCTTTCTGAATTTTGGATTTGTGGTAATCCTATGCTTACACAGGGTGAATTCAAAGTATACCACCTCAGAAGTAAAAAAGCTTTTGGACCGAAAAATAATTGTCTTTGGAAAATTCTAAACGTAAAATGGTTCAAGATATTAAAAAACGGGTTATACAATTTCCTAAGCTATTGGCTATATTTCAATATTTCTTAAAAAAATATTGGTTTAATATCGAATGCACAATCGGCCAAAAACTAAAAAAAAGTTGAAGAGAACGTAAAACCCATATCAGTTATTATAGTGAAGTAAAGGTAGAAGGCCAATGCACGCGGCAAGCGACTGCGGGCGGCAATCAGCTGTTTTAAGATTTTTCAATTTTGAAGCGGCAATGGAAAAAAGTATAACTTTGTTCTACTTTTCATCGCGGCAGATTTTTACAGTGCTGCCAGATTTAATTATATCCTAGTCAAATTTATTTTTATATGAATATTTTTGTAAACAAACGCACATTTTATGTACTGGCAATACTACGACCGCCCGCATATTATAAGCTTGGGTGGCAATTTTACCTCAAGCCCAAAATTCAGAAAGCTTGGGTCCACCTTAACAATTCTCTTACATATACTGATGAAATCAGACTTACTGTTTAGAAGATATAGATTTATTACCATTTTTTTTTTTTGTTTCAAACCACTGTGCGATCTGAGAAAAAAGTTTAATTTTCTAATATGAAATAATTAATTTTGACAAAACTCAAGTTTTTGGTACTTATAAATTATAAATTATGTTACTTTGAAATTTTTGTATTCTTAAGAAAAAAATAAATTCTTATTGCTGAAAATTTTGGTAAAACCATACATTAAATGTTTACACTTTGTGGGCGGATGCGGCACGACTTCCCCTGATGTAAAATTTTTCGTAACATGTCTTTTTGTTAAGATGAGATTTTGCACTTTTATAAAATAAGGTGCACCCTACAATTTTCCATCTTGATTTGAGCTTAAGAATTTAAAAAGCTTTTTGGGTTAAAAAATTTGTAAACGTATTTTAAAAATATAAAATTTGTATATATTTGTGGAAAAAGTGTGGATGACCGTGATTTCAAAAAAAAAATAATATACAATTTGTCTTTTAAGTTTTCGTGTATGAAAGGCAACAAAAATATTTTTTTATTGTAGGATGTTGTTTTCAGAGTGTAATAATAACAAGTGACTGCAACTCGTCAGTTTTTTTTCAAAATTTATTATAGTTCAAAATTCATTTAAGTTTTCTAATGTCAAATTATTGTTGTTATTCTGAATTGTCGAATAGTTGTCTTAAATTTTGGCATTGAAAAACTGTTTATCCAACAACAAAATCTATGTTATTTTTGGCTTGTTGTATTTGTTGTAGCTATGCGTTAACTTGTATATATGAGCCTTGGTTGTATTGTATTTGTAATCAGGTGTTTTCTTTAAAAATTGGTTTTCGATTGCAAGATCAAATTAGTCCAAAAATTCTAAAAATTGTCAAATATTGACTTTCTTGAAGTCGAATTCAAAATACTCAATCAAGAAAAATCTAATTATAAATCAAGTTTATAAGCCAGTTGTAACCACAAAAAAATGTAGTAATGCAAAAAAATTTTCAAAAAAATTTTTCGAAAAAATACAATCCGCACCATACGATAACTTTCTTTAGATGTAAAGGTTTTTCGATAATGTTTTAGATAAAGATCTAATTGAAAATGTGCCTCATCGCTAACGATGATTTTGTTGAAAATGTGTTGTTTTCATTTTCGAAACTAAATTATCATAACCAAAATTCTTTGTTAAAATTGTTCAACTTTTAACTAAATAAATCGCACAATGTAGTTCCTCGAAAGTGAGTCAACTCAAAATTTTAAAATTTTTAGTATATACATACAAAAAACTGTTTTATTTTACTACTACTTTCATATCTAGATAAGGTATAAAACTATATTTTTTGTCGACATTGTAGAGGAAATGATTAAATATGTTAAGACCACTGTAATTTCCCACTTGTTTCAATATAGAATACCTTGTGTTTTAAGAACAAAATGGATTTACGCCGATAAACCATTAATTGTGACTGCTGTTTAGTGCCCATTTGAAATAGTTCAAATACTCGGTCATATTACGGTCGAACAACTCAAAACATTCTTGTAAAATTTATACATGATTGTGGTTGATTGAGAGCATATTTAGCGGCCATGTTCTTTGAAAAAATTTTAATAATTTGTGCAAATATTTGCTTTGATACTTCGACCATCGCTATTGAAATTGTCCGAAATTAACAAAAAACAAGTAAGAGTGGTATATTCGGCTTTGCCGAATCTTGGATACCCTTCACCAAAAGTAAAGTACAAAATCGTAAGAATTTATTGATAATTATATAGTTTCTGATTACTGACTTAGTTGAGCCCCACACAAATTCTTGATATGTATATTTATTATCTTTTGTTCATACTAAATGTAATTCCTAGTAATGTTTGGTTATACTAGTATTATATGCAGAGAGTCTTTAAAATTAAGAGTCGGAAAACAAAAAGCTTTTCGCTGGCGTCATCATCTAGAATAGTTATGGACGCAAAGGTTATGTTGGGCAGGTGGCTGATGTCGAAGGCAACTTCACTTGGGTTCTAAAGTGGTCCCTTTGTAAAAGATAATGATTACTAGACTACAAGTAGAGAATGCTTATTTAAGCCAGCCATTAGCTTCGATATAAGTGTATATTTTACGAACATTTAATAAAGTTCGATAGACCAGACAAACCATGCACAAAAGATGCTTCTAAATGTAGATGCCCTTAGATTTGAAAAAGCACATCGATTTGATGTAGATTAAGTATTCTGGCATGCAACCCAAAAACGTATGTATCATCCTACTAGCAAAAGTTCTTAATTAGTTATGTAAAACTCTGAAGTTAGCGGACCGATTTAGATCAAAGCTTTAACAATGATTGTTTTGTCAATGTATACAATCCTTAGAATTATAGGGTATACACTCTTAGTTTTAGATACATCTGTTTTGTCGGAAAAGTTATTGAAGATTTACTTATTAATCTGAAGTTAGTTAACTAATTAAGATGAATACTTCATCAATAATATTTGAAATGTAGTTTGCTTCCGATCTGTCCGATGGACGTGTGGAAAGTTTTGCTCTAGTTCTTTGTGCAATTATAATGTGATTTAATTTATCAGCATTAAAGTGATTCCCGGTTGGAGTTATATAGGAGATTTCACTAAATGTGAACCGAGTTTCATTTCATTTTCAATACCGAACTTTTCATGAGATCAGAGATACTTTTGTCAAATGTTGTCCCTCTAGAAAGTTTAGTTTAGGCGCTATCGCCCTGAATAACGATATTGTGCAACGTCTTTATACTAAATGTCATCATCGTATCTATTATAATTTGACATTTATTGGCTACTAAGAGATTGCCTTAGGCGAAGTTATACGGGAGCAATTGTTAAACGTGAACGGATTTCTCCCAATTACAATTAAAAAATTTAAATCTTCGTTGATATGTGAGGTACATACATACATATGTAGGTTTTGAACGCAAATCATGTACTTAGCCGCATTTTTGTACTTCCTAGGAAGATTACCTATAATTTGATATATAATACATTCTCATATGTTATCATAATGTTCAAAAGTCAGACACTAAATTAAGATAAATGCAGTGTGTCTGTCTGCTGAAATCAGATTTGTGGAGCTCCTCGAAGGTATACCCATATGCATTTTACACAAAATTTTAGGATATCGTCCCACCCTGAATTTCATCATTGTCTATCAAAACACCTGAAATATCGCTTAAACACAAAATTATATCTACCACAAATTGCCGAATGCATCAGAATTTAGATAATCCCCTGCGAAGTACGTTATTAAATTTCATCAAAATAAACATCTGAGATATCGACAAAGCAGGAGCTCCAAAAACTTGACTACAACAGAAAAAAAAACAGACGGCTACGGACGGGCGGACAGACAAACAGACGGACGGACAGACGAACAGACAGACGGACGTGCGTCGCGAAATCGATTCTCTTGCCGATTCTGAGTCGATCGGTACAATTTGAATGGTATTCATAATCAGATTTGTGGAGTTTATATATCAGATTTAGGAAATCATCCCACAAAGAACGCTGTCAAATTTCATCACAATCAGTCCATAAACATCGAGTTTCAATCAAAAATTTTTAAATTTTCGTCTAATTTTTTGTATTCTTTCGATATTTTCGGTGTTTATAAACCGATTTTAATTAAATATAATAGCGTTCATTGCGGGAGAATTTCCTAAGATCTGATATATAATTTATGTAGGTCCATCCTCCAGGGGCTTCAGAAACTTGTCAACAGTGAGACAGACGGACATCGCTTAATCGATTCTACTCCCGATTCTGAGTCGATCGGTATAATTTTTTTTTACAAACGGAATCACAAACTTATAATACCCTTTCAGCTATTGGTGAAGGGAATAAAAACATTTTTGGACCCTATTTCACCTTATCATATGGCCTGGCATGACCGGCAATAGAACTTTTTTACTTCTTTTACCAGATAACTGTGACCAGCGATGAACCTTTTCTGGTTGAATGGTAACGTAAGTAACCAAAATTGACGTATTTGGTTTGAAGATCAGCCTGTAGAACTGCAATACATTCCGACAAAATGCTCAAACTGAGATTCAAGTTTTGTCAATTGACCGCCTATATCGTGAGAATAAATGCCTTCAGACTATTTTGCAAGGTTATGTAAAGGCGCCGCTAGACGGAAGATTTTCGAAGCCTCATGAATAAGGTAGTATTTTTAGAACAAACTCATCTAACCTGGGCTGATGCTCCCTTGGAGGGACGGGGACAACAGTTTTTCCAAAAAATATCCCGTAGGCTGATAAATAAATATTACAAAAAGAAAAGCTGAGCACTTTTTTGTATTTCGGTTTATCACTTTTTTTATTCTATGCGCAAGTAGAAAAGATTTCTGAAAAGATATTACATTTTCTTTGTTGAGTGTGTATTTTTCAACTAAATCAGATTGTGTAAGATTGCGTAGTGATTACCCGGTTTATTGCTTTATGTAATTTTTTTTATTTTTTTTATGTGATAACTGAAAAATTGGCACCAGGTTGTTGGGTTCAAAAATGGCGTAAACGTCATTATGTTGCTTTAAAATATATGTCTCATTCCAGAGGATATATATGTCTCATTCCAGAGGATATTGTTCAAAGAAAGACTCCCTCAATGCTCAGAATGTACAGGCTGAATGTTTACAATGCTGACAAGAGTGGTCTATTCTTTCAATCATTGCCTAACAGAACACACTCTATAAAGTCATAAAGCTGATGGTAAATTATCGAAAGATGGTAAATTATCTATTTTGCTTTAAAATGTTAGGAGAGAAGAAACGGACGGACATCTTCCCTAGGCAGACAAAAATGGCTTGACGATCGGTGCCCGCCTATAGGAGCTATTACTGTACTAGAATTATTGAGTAAATCAACTTAATATTCAAAAACGAACTTGTCCTTTTTGTCGTTCAAAAATATAGTCACCGTAGCCATATGAGATGCCTATAACATCCGTAATCTCTCTCACTTTTAATATCCGATCTGCTAAAATCAAAATTTGCAATCGTTTCGGATGTTGAGACCCCAACTAGTCATCTAGAAAGTTCAGCAACTTCCTTGATTGTACTGCCACATCCACTTCTTTACTATGAAAATAAATTATATTTATCAAGCTTAGGTTTTTTTTTCTACAAAAATATAATGAGTACAAGAAATTCACTTCTTTCTAAAACGCGAAGTAGACTGCTATTTATACAATAGTTGAAAAGTCCCGGGCCTAAAACATAGATGGCAACAAAAAAGTGAAGAAACAAAGAAATCGACTTTAAATTACCGGCAATAAATAAATTACACTTAACTATTTTAACAACTGTATATACCTACAGCGTATATGTTTCCTGCTTATATAGCTTATGACATAAAAGCATTTGCTTTGAACCTCTCTAATGTTCGATAGCACGTCTTCAAGTAAGACTGTTGCGAACTCAAAATCCTTGAAAGAATAGTGATTACTATGCAATTTCCCGCCAAGCTGTAGAGAAAATATTGCTGTTTGACATTTCTTAGAAATCGTTGTTATCTACATATAAGAAGATACATACATACATATTAAATACATATGTATCCATTCTGTTTCTACACACTCTTACATTTCTCCAGCGACACTGACTTTTGTAGATGTTTCTGCCACTGTTTATCAGTGATACAGTTTGCGCTCCAATGACTTCATTGTCGCACGGGGACACAACAACGCTGCAGGTAGACAACGCTGACAGTGATAACGAAGACGAAAACAACAATAGCGTGTTCGTATACTGGCAACAACGTCATTGACTTTGTCATAATCTCGAGTGGCCTTTGAATCCAGCGTAATCATAATCTTTGTCATTTTCATCATCGCCATTCTCACACTCTCATCATCATAATCATCATCGCCTTTATATAATATGAACCTAGCCTTTTAAAAAGGCAGACCAAATACGAAAAACAACGCGTTAAAAATACACAGAAAAAAATTTGTTAGTAAAATGTTGTGGTATGATAATATGATGTTATAAAACACTGCACAGTGGGATGGTTTAAAAATAGAATGGAAATAAATCTATAACTCTAAACCGTTCGGCGGATTTTAAAGAAATATTGTGTGCATATAGCAGAAGAGTTGGGGAAGTTAAGTTTTGAACTTGAAAAGCCTGGGTTTACAATCGGCTCCCAAAGTAGGGCAATTTAGACTCATAAATCACTTAAAACGTTATATGTAATAAATATATAGGTCAAGATCTACAAAAAGCATGCTACATGCATATGCTTTCTCTTATGGTTAAAAGGATATTCTACTTTACAAATTAAAATTTTAAATTTTTGTCTCATACTGCATCGAATTTTGACTAAAATCTGATTTATATATAAACCGATTTTCTTGATTTAAAGTGTGTGTGTGATCAACGATTTTGGAGTTATTTGAAGCAAAAAAATTTTTTTTGCAATATTTTTAAAAGTTCATCGAAAATGTGAAAAACTTATTATCGCCTTATATTATGAAAATCCATCTATAAGTAGGGTAGGAGATGGACCATGTGCCATAGGGGCGCATTTGCCATCACTAATTTTCTTGAAAACTAACTTATCTTTTTTGATGCTGTAATCAAATTTATATTCGTTTACAATTGATATTCTATATCTCAAATTTTGACTGCTGTAGCTTTCATATTTAAAACATCAGGCGTGATTTATTGTTTTAGGAGATCCTGAAAAAATATTTTGCTACAAGTATTTTTGTAATATTTTCCTTAGTTTTTTGATATCCTAAGAAATCATTCATTTGTTTAATAAACAATATAGTATTGAGAACAAATAGTTTAAGTTTTTATCAATAAATCTATTTCTTATGTGAAAAATAGTTCTTTACATCTAAGGACTCTACCTGGGGCACATTTGCCATACACATATAACAAAGTAACTCGTCGACATTTTTTTGAGCCCGACATTTGTAAAATCCCTAAAAAGGATATCGATTTTGGTTGCAAGGCCCAATCCATCTTCCATCTTAACATTTTTTTTAATGTTGATATGTCACAGTACAATGTTAACAGAGGCCCAATAGTTTAAATTTTGATCTCTGAATTTTTTACTGTTTTGTTTAATTTATCCATGTGAAGTGAACTTGAATTAGTTTTTTGGTTTATTTGTGTGTATATTAAAGATTTATAAAAATAAAAATTTACTTTATTACAACAATTTTTTTACTTCTTTTTTGTACCAAACTTATTGGAAAATGTGCCCCATGGATGGGGAACGTTGACCACTTTTAGTTAATTTGCAATTTTTCAAATTTGATACATAAAAAAAGACGTAGGCATTCTGAACCAACACAGCTTAAAGCTAACATATATAGGTACCTATGAAGAACAAGAAAATTGTGATAACTCTCACGGTAAGAAACTTAGAGCACTTTAAACAAAAAGGTGGCAAATGCTCCCCCTTCTACCCTACTGATTTTATTTCGAAAATGTGAAAATACCCAATTTTACCGCAAAAAATGTCAAATTAATCCCATTGTTTAAAAAAATTAATAAAGGCCGCAATTTTGAAGATACTTTCAATAACTTAGCATGATTTTTTTCCAACAAGAACAAAGTTAAAAATAAACAAATCGTTTAAAATTTTGGGGTGCCTCCCAAACAAATTTCTTATTGGAACATAGTTTTACGAAATTTGTCACAGAATTTTTTTTATCAATTCGATCCATTTTTTTGGATGAAATTTCGAAAAATATTGCTTATATATACAAAAATCAATGTATCAAATCTTGTTGAAATCTTTTATTATAGCTCCCATACAAGAAGTTCTGATAATATCCACTTCAATGCATCGATAATAACAAAACGGTGAAGATAAATTTTATATTTAATTTACGCACCCGTTATTTTTGTATATATAAACTTCGAGAAAATAAGTCCACATTTGACCCTAGCTCCCATATAAGACCCATATGGGCAAATCCGAAAAATGTTAAACCAAGGACAAAATTTTTTAGTTTGACTAGTGTAATTTTAGTTTTTTCTCCAATTGAACTTTGTTCCTATAGAGAACTTATAGTTGTGCTAAGCATTAGGGTAAAAATATATAGATGTTTACATAGCATTTTAAAAATAGTATTTAAGGGAAAGTGTGTAGCGTCCGTCACAGTACATATTTTTTTACAAAATAATATTTATTAAATACAAAATTTACGAACGTATGTCTGTCTTATTCATAAAGCAATAACACTATCTATATCCACAGATTAAATTTAATATTAGGTGTTCAACAAGTATACAGTGGGGCAAATTTGATGATTTTGAAATTTGATTTTTTTATTTTTGGGACACTCTAATAGCTAGCCGCAACATTCTTTCGACGAAAAATAAGATGTTAATAGTGAAAAACTTTAAATAAATATATGTATGTATCCGTTTTGTAAAATATTAAATTGTGCCCAAAAATCGCGTTTTAACTGCGAACATGAAAAGGAAGGAAATTAAATTCGGGAACAAATAAAACATTATTTTCACTGATTAACGAATCCTTAAAAAAATATGTATGCTGAGTTTTATTTCAATACAATTAAATTTTTGGCTTTAATGGGCCAAAATCTCTATTCCGGGTGGGCAACCCTATGGGATGTACCCGAAATTCTAATTCCGATTTTGCTCAAAAAGTATGAGTCTCTACCAAATTTCATTTAATTATCTTTAAAGATACGACCTGTACTTTGATAACAAGCTTTCAAGGATATACGGCCAGTCAGTCGAACCAACAACTTTAAATCAACTTAGAAAGTGATTCTGAGTCGATCTGTATGCTAAAAGATGGGTCTCAAACCAATATTTATATGCGCTACAAACATTAGCAAAAACCCAATATACCCTTTTCACCTACGGTGGTAAAGGGTATAAAAACGGCCCCTAATGTTAAAAGGGGACGTCCGAAACTTCGATGGAAAGATGTAGAGGAAAATCTTTCAAAGCTTGGCATATGAATTTGGAGAAGATCACAGCGAATGGAAATTTAAAACAGTTCGGCCTTTGACCTTAACAGGTTGTAAATAAAAGCCATTGAAGTAAGTAATAATAATAATAATTTCCACGACAACATTCCAATTGGAACAAGTGGTACTTCTCTCAGACAATGAGCTGCATCCGATTCTATTTTTAGACTCATTGAAAGGAATCTACGTTTTAACTCAGGCTCCGAACGGCAAATGCATTAGTTAGAGAAGTTTTTCATAGCCTAATACTCCGTTTTTTTTTTGAAAATTAATTTTTTTCAAGTTGGTCTGGCCAGGGATCGAACTTGGGACCTCTGGTATGCTAGGCGGATGACTAACCTGCTATACCACGGCGGCTCACAGTAAGTAAGTAAGTATTAATAATATTGGTTAAAAATTAATGCTACATATTATTTGAATCGACCCTGTCTATACAAGAACTGAAAACGGAGATACATCAACACAACATGAATTAAATAATTACGAACACAAAAACAACAAATTACAAAACAATTAATAACAAAGATAAAAACAAAAATACAACTTAAAATCCAACGACTATAGTCTCAAAGTAGGCCTCAGTTTCGCTATTATCTAAAGTCGGCGTTAAATTTTTTTTCCAGCGAGAAAAAGTTGCTGAGGGTCAGATCCGAAAAATATAGATGATGCAATTCGTGTTTATTGATTTGTGATACGGCGTATTGTCTTGACAACGCAGGACTTTCTTCTTCTTTAAAAAGGGCTATTTCGTACTTAAACGTTTTTATAACGCAAATCATGACCCTCGAATCTATGTTTTGAATGTTAAACATTACTGAAATTAAAACTGCTTCAATCTAATAACATACTATCTATCAGTAATGTATTAATTTTCTGAGTGTACAAGTACACACGAATGCTTTTCTAATATTCTATCGAAGGCGGAGAATGTCTTTGGGGGTACGGTCGAGTATCAACAAAATGGTTCTGATACGAAAAATTGCTACAGCGACAATGACTTTGCGCCGAAAAGGAGGACGATGATGATGATGATGTTGCAGTTACTGTCTTTTGTCGCTTTGGATGCAGGAAAAGAATCATCTTGATTCTGTTTTGTCTACTTCGATTTTTCTTCGTCTTTATCTTTATCTTTGTTGTTATATTTTCATTCTTAAATGGCCATATCATCAAGGGTTGTCACAACGTACGTGTAAGATTTTGACTTTGGTTAATTAACGCTTCAATTCAATGTTGACTAAAAATTTATTTTTTTTCTTTTTCATTTCATTTCACTTGGTATTTTTCATTTTTCTCGTTTTAATTTCAATTTTAAGAATTCTGAAATTTGCCAATCATCATGTTCTCTCGACGTTGAAAAGAATTGTCGCATATGTCACATCACGTTTTTACTACTACTGTCTGACTGTCATTTGGTCTGTCTGTACAGAAGTCAGTCAGTTTGTCTGTCCATCTTTCAATTGTAAATTCAATGAATTCTATTAAAAACATAAAACTTGTGATTTTTCGTTGTTGTTGAAAATGCGTCGGTGATAAAATTTCCCACATTTTTTAGGTATTTTTGTGATTTCTCTCTTATTTTTTTATATTCTATTTTCTTCAATTTTTTTTTTTTTTAAATAGTTTCTAATGAATGCAAATACCCTAGTTCAGCATGACCATGAACGACGACTTTGTATTCAATTCCACAAACTATTTTTGGTTAGTTTTTTATCTGAATTTGTATATGAATAGAAAGATATGAAAATTAAATATTTAAACTCACAATGATGCACTTTTCTAGAGATATGAACAGAATGAATGAAAATCTTTCATTTTGGGATGTATTTCATTAGTTAAATAAAATTTTGTGATAATTACCTGTTCTTTTGTGTCGCACTCGTACGTGAAAGTTATGACACGAACACATTTGGTGCAGTGAAAATACATCTCTCATCTATTTCATTATCTTGTTATGAGTTGATTAGTGTCATTGTGACAATGCACAAATAATGATACATAAAGCATACAATATTTCAAGATTTTATCTTAAATTTAAATCTAAAATTCTTAGTTTTAAGTATTTAACCTAGTAATTATTATTGCCACAATACTATGAATGTGAAATTATGTAAATTGTTTAAAGAGCTCCAAAATTTCTGAATGTGTCTACAAAAAAAAAAGTTAAAGAATAAATATACTTATCTGTCCCTTTTCCTTCTTAAGTGTACCACATAAAACACCCGAATGTCCTATCAGTCTTACCTTGTTCATCAAAAAATCCGACTCTATTTTCTAAATCACATCATGTCGACAGCAAAAGTCTTTAAAAACTGCGCCCCACTTAATGGTTGGCTTCATTGAAAAACAAATAAGAAAGTGCTATAGTCGGTCAAGCCCGACCATACGATACCCTTCACCACTAAGGTCAAAGGTGTTCTTTTTACTAATTAAAGACAAATATTTGATAAATTTTGCCATCATACAAACATATTCTCAAAACTTACACATTTAAGCTGTTTCCGTCATGTGGACTTATATGAGAGCTAGGGTCAAATGTACACTGATGATCTCGAAATTTTGCGAATTGATTACAGTTGTTACAAAAATTATGTATGCAAAAAATAAACTTAAAATTCTCATTATCTTTACGAGCCTTTTAGTCCCATTTAGTGCGTTTTGAGAAAAGAGTTTGTATGGGAGCTATGGTCAAATGTGTACCGATTTCAACGAAATTTGGTACAGTGATTTAGGTTTACATAAGCCGTATATGGTTTAAAATTCGTGAAAAATATTGATTTTTGTGGTCAATATATCAATTCCGGGAAGTGGGACCTATGGAAGGTACCATAAATAATGAACCGACTTAGACGAATTTCAATAGCCATGGTCTTATTGTCAAACAAATGATCTGTGCCAAATTTCATCAAATTATCTTTAGAATTGCGACCTGTAGTTTGATTACAAGGTTTACATGGGGGTCCAGCCAGCCAGACGGACGGACATAGCTTAATCGACTCAGAAAGTGATTCTAAGCTTATTGGTATACTAAAAGATGAAGGAAACTAGTCAACTATAGAATTATTATTATCTGGAGTAAGTAAAATATTCTGTAGTAAGTAAAATATTCTGATAATGAATCGCGCAAAAACAGAACTGTCCTTTTTCAGAAAATACAAGTTACCAAAATTTACTTTACCTAAACTAAAAAAAGTTGAACTTGTGTCTGAAATGATCTATGGTTATTTTTGAACTCTGAACTGTACTGAAGATTAATTAACAAAAATCTCGTGACACATATTTAAAAAACTTAGATTCCTCTAAGGAAAAAAACTATCTGTGGAAAAACTAACTGTGGAAGGCTGTTAAACACATGCAATGTCTAATTGCATGTGAATCTCCAATTAGGCTCGAAAACGGTACTTGTCAAGAGATCGACTTGAAAAAGATGTTGCTTTTACCAAACACTTAGAAAAGGTTTTTACTCCAAACGAAGCAGACTCTAACATTAGCCCTGATATAATAGACAACAACGTGCTTTCTCCATTGAAATTTCGCCTTCCATTGATTCTATCAATTATACATAAACATGACCTTAAGAAGTCTTCTGGAATTGACAGAATTTATCCGTCAATGATCCATCTTCGAATTTCAGCTATAAGAATTTTATTTTTTATATACAACGCGATTCTTCGTTTTGAATATTTTCCAATGTCCTGGAAGATATCAGAAATCGTTATGATTCCAAAACAAGGCAAGGACATTACTCAAGTTTCATCTTATAGGCCTATAAGCTTACTTTCAATTATCTCGAAATTGTTTGAAAAGCTACTTATTTCCACTTTGAGCACAATCATAAATTGGATGAATATTATTCCTGATCATCAATTCGGTTTCCGCGAATGTCATGGTACAGTTGAACATGTACATAGAATAACAACAATGATCAGAACAGCCTTCGAAAATAAACAATACTGTTCCGCGTTGTTCATCGATATTTCACAAGCACTCGATAAGCTCTGACATGAGGGACTTGTAAGCAAAATTGTAAGCCTGCTTCCAGCAAGTACACATAAACTCTTAAAAAGTTATTTGTACAATAGAACCTTCCGAGTTTGATCAAAAGATGAATATTCTTCTCCTAGAAAGATCGCTGCTGGAGTTCCACAAGGTAGTATATTGGGTCCCTTGTTATATGTTATTTTTACAGCAGATATGCCAACGAATGCTCAAAAGTACACATCTACTTTCGCAGATGATACAGCATTCACAAGTACTCATTCCGACCCCAAAATTGCTTCTGCATTATTACAATCCCATATTCATGAGCTTCAAGCATGACTGAACAGATGGAAAATTAAAGCAAATCCGACCAAGTGCGTTCATGTAATGTTTACTCTAAGGAGATACCTTGGACCTGGTTAGCTAGGACCTTTTTTATCTATGGTCACTGAACAATTTCATATTAATTCGAATTAATATCAAATAGAGTTGCACTGGCAATCTCTATATAATTTTCGTTAGATTTACTTATTGTTAGTTTTTTTTATAGAAAGATTCAATAATAAAATACAAGCATAAAAGAAAACTGTACTGGAGCCTTATACCCAAACTAGAATATCTAAAGCATCTTTTGCACTTTACTCATTTATAATGCCAATATTCAGTATTTAAGGAGTCACTCCTTCCAAAACTTCCAGTCTATTTTAGATGGTTGTCAAGCCCATACCACTTGCCCAGCTGATTAACTTTGCAAGGTTAATCAGCGCATTTTTTTTTTTTTTTTGTTAAAATTTTAAGACTCAGCTTTAATTATTAAATCTGCTTCTTTGTTTTCTCCAATTTCAGTTTACCAAAACGCTTTTTGCTTCGCTAAACTGGTTCACAGTTGAATTAATGATTCAATTTTTGACAGGGAGCCTGCCATTATAAACCATTCTAATGCCGGAGATCACGAGACACTCTACCATAAATTTCTTTGGATACCCAGACACAAAGTGGCAATATTATTGCGAAAAACCTTGCCAAGTCTGGTGTTCTCTTGAGCCAAGAGGATATAAACCAATAAATACGGAAAATTCTCTTTAAATACGGCAATTTCTTTACCCATAATCAGTTTCACAATATGCATAGGTCACTTATAAATTTGTTAACCTTAGACTCGACGTCAACATAAATAACGATATAAGTTTAGGCTATTTTAGCCTAAGCAGAAAACAAAGAAGTAAAGCTCTCTCTGTAAGAACTAAAATTACGATCTATAAAACGCTTATACTACCCGTGTTATTATATGGTACTGAATCACGGGCACTTGCACGGCAGATGAAGCTATTCTTGAAGTTTTTAAGAGGAAGATTCTACGAAAAATCTTTGGACCAGTCTGCGTCAACATCGAATGAATCATGAGCTTTATGAGCTATACGCTGACTTCGACATACCTAAACGCATAAAACAGCTGCGGCACAAGTACTTATGGATAAAAAAACTCCAGCAAGAAAAGTGTTCGAAAATGATATCACTCGATATCGTAGAAGAAGACGTCCGAAACTTCGATGGAAAAACGAGTAGTAGAAAATCTATTTTAAATGCAAACGTGGATGTTGAGGATCTTAGTACAATATACCGTGACCTATCCAATAGAATAAAAAGGTCTGCAAGAGGGACAAGAGAATGTGGGTAGATGAACAAGCGAGCCAAGCTAAGTCAGCTGCAAGTAAGGGCGACATGAGGAATTTATACGATATATCAAGGGCGTTGTGTGGCAAACATACTTCTCTCAACTCCGGACGATGGATGGAACACTTCCAGTCAATATTAAACAATCCCATTGGATTAGAAGCACTGACGGAAGTGCAAAACGAAACCAACCATGACTGTTTGTTTAATGGAATTTCAGACAGCCCACCAACAATACAAGAAGTGAAGAATGCAGTTAAAAGCCTTAAGCGCAACAAGGCCCCGGGTAATGATAATATCTCAGCGGAGATGCTTTTATGTAACGTTGAACTATCGACGTGACTATGGCACCCATTTGCGCGTAAAATATGGGAAGAAGAAGCTCTACCAACCTCCTTGAATAATGAATAGATCTTGTGTTGATCTAATAAACACAGTAAGAATAGTACTGGAGCAATGTAATGAATTCCGCACCCCCATTAACCTAGCGTTTATCGACTTTATGAAGGCCTTCGACAGTGTCAACAGGAGCTATCTATGGAGAATTTTAGAAAACCGTAACATGCCAACGAAAATTCTACATAGAGGTAAATTGTCTAATCCGTTCAAAGTTACTACTGGAGTAAGACAAGGATGTATTTTATCACCCATAATTTTATCCTTGTCATCGACAATATAATGCGCACGGCACTGAATGGTAGACGTGGTATCCAATGGATATCCTTTAAACAACTCGAGGACTTGGAATACGCCGAAGACGTATGTCTTCTAAGCCACAGACCAGGCACCTTCAAGAAAACACTAGGGTTATTTCTCGTGAATATCTCCAAGACAAAGATTATACCTGGAGGCTATGGCGCAAACCCGTCGCCATACTTCAATGTGGATAACGAGGGTATTGGATGTGTAGGTACCTTTAATTATCTTGGTAGTTTGGTATCTACAAAAGGTGGCGCTGACGAGGATATTGAATCGCGTATTAATAAGGCAAAATCAGCATTCGACATTCTCCGAGCTATATGGAAATCTCGACAAATATCAACAACAACTAAGTTACGAATATATAACTCGAATGTCAAGTCCATCTTGTATTACGGCTGCGAAACTTGGAAACGCACAAATGCCATCTATAAGTGCCTACAAATCTTTGCAAACAAATGCTTGCGGCAAATCCTTAATATATGGTGGTCAAATCGCATAAGAAATGAAGACCTATTAAACGCTGCAAACCAAATCCCTTCTTCTATAGAGGTATGTCAACGGAAATGGCGGTGGATATTCCACACACTTTGAAGGCCAAATACCAACATTGCTTGATAAGCGCTTCGATGGAATCCACAAGGAAGCGGCAGTCGTGTTGGTGCACCTGCTAGAATATGGAATAGGTTAATTGATGCGGAGTTACAAGCAGCAAACTACTCATGGAATGATGTATGCCTAACATCTCGCAATAGAGTTAAATATAAAAGGATGGTTGAGGCCATATGCTCCACTGGGAGTCAAGGATAACAGCAGATGAGAATATGCGTACAAGATCGAAGCCCATAAAATTCTAAAATATGCTCGGCCTTTGACCCTAAAGTTTGTAAATGAGAGTAAACTTTCTGCAGTATTGGTGTCTCTATCATCTTTTTTTCACAATTGATCAGGTCTCTCGAAAATAAATGACCTTAAAATCGGGCCACTTACTTCATATCTGTACCTTGGTGCTAAAAGGGCCAATGTCAAACAAAAAATAGTTTTGAGAAAATTTGATTTAAAGTTTTTATTTTTCATGTGAATTCATAGTTACATTGCCCAGAAAAACCCTTATAAATATGTTCTAAGATAAGCTTGAGTTAAGGTGTTGGAGCCAAGATGGTCCTTTTAGCACCAAGCCACAGATATATAAAAGTCATGAACTTTTCCGAGAATAGAATTATTTTTAAACCAACTTATTACAAAAAAAAAGACCTAATGGGTAAAGATAAATCGAATACGCTGAATTCAATGATGCTAACCGTTTTTTGTATTAGCTCTAGTTTTCAAGATAGATTCTTTTTTGTGGGGCTAACCGTGTCTAACTCTTGAGCACTTAAAAACAACATTCGTCAAGTAATGGCAAAATGGATAACCCGTTAGTATTGAATTATTTTAGTAACTTTGTTTTCTAAAGAAGATTTTTAATAAAAGTTTATAAAGAGTGCTCTAAATAAAATTTGTAGTTGAATTTTCTTAAATAAAAATCAAACATTTTTATATAAAACTCTACAAAATACGCAAATATAATGACATATTATTCAAAATCATTTAGCATTAAAATGTTTACTTAGTACACGGGTTTTGCAAAATTATCGACTTTTTTCGGAAACCCTCCCATTAAAGATTTTACATTTGCTTCTGATACCTTTTTGGAGCATGTGTTCCACCTGCGCTTAAAATCGGACATGTTCTTGGAAATCTTTCCTGTGTTCTTCAATTCCTTTTTTACCATAGCCCAATACTTTTCCACAGGCCGAAGTTCTGGACAGTTAGGTGGATTTGCCTCTCGTGGTACAAAAATGACATTATTCTTTGAGTACCACTCAAGTGCCTTTTTTCCATAATGGCATGATGAAAAATCGGGCCAAAAAAATGTAGTCACTCTGTGCTCTCTTAAAAAGGGTAACAACCGTTTTTGTAGGCACTCCTTTGTATAAATTTTGTGTTTATTGTGCCAGATGAGACTTCATTTTTTTCGCTCTTTTTTTTTGCTTCTAAGTTCTTTATAGCATTGCGATCTGGAACTTTTTGGACTTTGTATGTCTTCAGTCCAGCATAAGCTTTGACTCTATGTGCAAAATTTGTAGAACATTTCACCGTACGAGCTGCTTTTCAATATCTGTAGGACCTTTTTTCCTCCCTGATCCAAGTTTTCTTTCAATGCTCAGGTTTTCCTTATACCGTCTGATGGCATTAGAAACCGTTCGAGGGTCAACTTTCAAATTTTTAGCTATTTTTTAAAAGTCCATGACGGATTTTTTAAAAGTTTTAATTATATTTTCACGAACTTTTTTTTCGCAGTCCATTTTGATTGAAATAACTATTGAAAATTAATAATTTCTAAAATAATAGTATCTGACATATCTATAGAAACTAGCTTGATCAAAAAAATAAATTATTTCTTGCACTATGGATAAATTTTGTCTAAAGTAGTAAATGCATATTTTTTTTAGAACACTCTTTAAATGAATACGGTTTTATCTTCAAAATTTATATATTCTATGAAATCAATTTCGAAAAAGTCACATCTCCTTGACTTAAAATATATAATAACAGTAATATCAATATCATATATGATAACAGTAATATCAAAATATTTTTGCACCTTTCGATTTCTTACTTGCCCTAAAGCAATCTTCTTAAATTTATTTTTTAGATATTTTACTTCGTAAGCAAATATTTTTTTTCCTTTCCTGAAAACTTTTATTTTGTTGTGAGCTTTTCTTTTTATTTTGATGTGAGCTTTTCGAATTTGACCATTCAATTAATAAGAGTGTGTGACATTTTCTGCACTTTCTTCTGAAATTATTTAAATTCGAGATGTATATCAGGGGTCTATTAATATTTATTAAGGGAATAGCAAATAATAACAAATATTTTTCAAAGAAAATGTGTATATTGTTTTTCGAAGTAATCCCCTTGATTCAACAAACATTAATCTTTTTTCACAAGTTGCGACTAGAAGTGGCTCTGAATTATACATTTTTAGAGTTAAGTGACATTGACATTATTCTTTTCATGCCTGGCTTAAATTATCCTTAAAAAAACATATCTACATTGAAAATTACATTGGCATTGAAGTGATAAATTAAAATGATTTATGAGTCATAAATATGAAGCTAATGTAACAAAAATATCATCCAACAATTTCATCATCATGATGTTGCCATTGGTAATGATGTCGTTGAATATACTAGAACATCAATTAAATTTAAATTTACACCTGGATTTTAAGTCGAGTAAACAAAAATATTCACACAAATTATAAGAAAAACATGTGTAAAAGATAAAAAAAAATTAAAATAAAATGAAATCAAAACAATCTCTTCGTATGTAAATCAAAAATGTGTAAACATCTGTATCTTGATGATAAATAATGTAATGTAATTTTCATGTAGTTATACATAAGTACATACAACCGTTAAACCCTGAAACACCTAATTATGCGGAGGTGGCAATTATATAAGGTATTTAATGTAAAGAAACATAAACCAAATCAAAATCTTTTTTACATAGATACATACAGTAGAGATTACGAATTTCAAAAGTCAAATTTATAAAGTGTATAACATCAAACAGTTGTTCTGGAGCTGGGTTTTATATCTCTCAAAGAATTGTATTTATTATTTGTTTCCATTTGGAATTCAAGAAATCAAACTAAAATCTAAAAACTTATAAGCTTTTGAACTGCCGTGGTATAGCAGGTTAGACATCCGCCTATCATACCAAAGGTCCCAAGTTCGATCCCCAGTCAGACCCACTTGAAAAAATAAATTTAAAAAAAAATCTTATAACTGGTTATTGAGTATTAGGCTATGTAAAACTTCTGTACCTAATGCATTTGTCCTTTCAATGAGTCTAAAAATAGAATCGTATGCAGCTCATGGTGTGAGGGAATTAACCCTTGTTCCAATTGGAATGTAGTGGGGAACTACGCAAATTCTTGTAAGTATTTGTGCTAAAATATTGTAGAGAATTCTTTATTTTCATTTTAGTTATAATTGCCGGGTGTCACGGGCATAACATATAACTATAGTATAAGTTATATATCATCAGTCTCTAAAAACGTCGATTTAGTCAGTCATCTGCCTTAAGGTCATTAACACACGAAAAGTTTAGAAATATATAACCTTTTTTTTAACTTTAAAATTTGAAAATTGGAAAAAATAGAAGGTATGAATTTACAGCTTAAATAGACTTTAGACCAGTTAGAAAAAATTAAAACAAAATTAAACAAGTAAGAATGTTATATTCGGCTGTGCCGAATCTTATATACCCACCATCAAGTTGTGTTAAATTTAGAAACATATCTCATATATCTACAAGGGTGCAGCCAATTCAAAATCTGGACCAAAACTGAAAAAATCGCTAAGCTAATTGGTATTGTTGGTCAAACCTTTGGACTAAATTCGGTTACCGTAGCTTTATAGTTCAACATTTTAAAATATTGTAGTGGTTTCCCCAGTATTTACTTTGATCAAAATTCGGCCTCATAACCGGGTATAGTTTTACATTAATAAGTTGTTAAATACTTTTCGTTGTGCTTAATATGTAGTTAGGCTAAACATGTTAATAGTAATACAGCAGGTCCATATATTTCGTTAGGAGTTCCTAATGCATTCATTATATATAAAGTCTGGGCTGAACATTGATCTAATCTAATTTTATAGGTGCAATCTTAATATAATGAATGTACCTCCAAATCTTTTTGATTGTAGATATAAAAAGGGAATGTTATATATATAAGAATTATAGCCAAATGTTGACCGATTGCAACAAAATTTCAACACTGACTGGTATATATATAGAGCTTATTCTTGCAAAATTTAGTGGCCATAGCTATCATAGTTTCTAATTTAATAGCTTTTAGCTGGAGTTTGCTAAAATTTTTGGTTTCCGTGAGTGTTTTTTATATGAAAGCTAAAGTCAAATATGGACTGATTCCTATAAAATTTGATAAACTGATCAAAAATTGCATAAAACTTCCCTATTTTAAATTTAATCGTCATAGCTATTACAATTGTATTCAATTTATCAGCATTAACGTGTTTCCCGGGGCGGGGTTATATGGGAGCTCTAACTAAATTTGAAGCGATTTTGTCCATTTTCAACACACATCTTTTTCAAGATATTCAAAATACTTTTGTAACATTTTGTCCCTCTAGCTCTTTTCGTTAAGGCGCTAACGTGCCTAACGGACATAAACAATCTTTTCTTTATGTATTTTTGTGTTTCCATAAGTTTTTTATATGGGAGCTATGGTGAAATGGTGACCGATTGTCACTGGCTGACATTGACATAAGACTTCCTTGTGCTTAATTTAGTCTTACTAGCTTTTGTAGTTAAGGAGCTATCGTGATTTTATCTGACGGACAGACGGACATAAATCCCTTTTTCTTTTTGAATTTTTGTGTTTTCGTAAGTTTTTTATATGGGAGCTAGGTCAAATGGGGACCGATTACGACAAAATTTTGCACACTGGCTGGCATTGACATAAGACTTTCTTGTGATTATATCTGTTATACTTTTAGATTTATTGGCATTTAAGTGTATTTTAGGTGAAATTTAGGCTGTTTTCGTAAGTTTTTTGCATGGGAGCTATGGCTGAATGTGAACCGATTTCGATGAAATTTTATATGCTGCCTAGTGCTTATGTAAAATTGTTAGATACCAAATTTTGTCATCATAACTGTTATAATTTGTCATTTATTAACAAATAAGCGATTAGCCTAGACGAGGTTATACGGGAGCTATGGTCAAATGTGAACCGATTTTGCCCAATTTCAATACCAAAATTTTCTCAGAGATGAAGAATATTTTTACTATGTGTCAGTGAGCTAGCTCCTTTCGTTTAGGCGTTATCGTAATTTCAACAGACAGACAGACGGACATAGCTCAATCGTCTTAGAATTTCATAAGGATTCAGAATATATATCGGTTTTGGTTTTTGAGCCAATATTAAGGAAATTACAAACGGAATGACAATCTCAATATACCCCCCATTCTTTTTGATGGTGGGTATAAAAATATTCAGATATAAAACACGGAAAAATGGGGTCGATATCTTGAACCGTTTCGCCGTATCTACGACTTGAATTCTTAGTATGCAACTTTTGGGCATAATTTGATTATAAGCTTGATAAATTGTACCTAAGTTTAATTTTAATAAAAGTAATACTGAATATTTTTGCTAAGTCTGTGGAGAATATAAAAATTTAACAGCCTTTTTCCCGGGGTCAATAATCAAAACTAGTTTTTTTTAGTTTTTCATAGCAAAATAGAAGAATATTAAAAATATATTAACAAATTTTAATATAAATTTTTATAAAAATTGGGTTTTTTTGTTTTTGTTATTTTCGAATTTTTCAGATTGGTTCGTATTGCTAAAAATAATAGTCCCTTGAAAATTCAAAAAGAATGACTATTCGCATTTGATCCCAAATCTGTTACGTTTATTTATTAATGTAACAGACCAATTTATTGTTAAATGTAACAGATATGGGATCAAATGAGAATAGTCATTCTTTTTGAATAATATTTACATCCCGACAATTTTGTTATTTTTTGATGTCTCTTGAAAATTTTAGCACGATCGGACAATATTTATAAAAATATATACTTTTTTGCGTTAGGATTAAAATTCGTTTTGTCAAATTCAGAATAGATGAGTTAAATCGGTCAGAAGTCATATTTTTAATACAACTTTTTCGTTGTGTAATATTTTCAAAATTTTTGTGATGGTTACTAATAAAGGCGGTAAGTATGTACTATATTTTCATGTATTTTTTTAATCAAAATCTATTAAGCTAAATTTTTAGCTTTATTTTAAATATCCTATAATCTTTAAGCGTATTTTCTTATAAGAAACATTCCAGAATATGCAGAAATTCTCCTCTGTCCGGTCTAGTTTTTTGACATTACACAGAAATATCTTTATTGTTCGTAAAAATATACATATTGTTTAGCACACTTCAGTACAATATATACGCGACACAGTGTGCGACCTGAGAAAAAAAGTAAAATTTTCTAATATGAAAAAAACTAAGAAAATTTTTTAATATTTTGACGAAATTCAGCTATTTAGAACTTACATGCCATGGAATTGTAAGTCATGTCTTATTTTGGAATTTTTTTATTCTAAAGTATTAATTAAGTTATTTACAATCAAAGTAAAATTTTGGGCGGGCCATGGGCACATTTTCTGATAGACCTCAAATTTTCAAGGGACAATCTTTTTGGCCGCATACAAATTCCAACTTTGAAAAACAACTGGCACTCTAATATATATATATATGTATATAAACTTTCTTGCGCTTAATTTTGGTTTATCATTTATTGCCATTTAAAAGGCTTTTAGGTGGAATTTAAGCTGTTTCCGTAAGTGGTTTATGAATGAGTATTAGTAGTTGTCATTTATAAGCAAATAATCGATAGCCCTTGTTGAGGTAATGTCAAATGTGAACCGATTTCGCTCAATTTCAATTGCAAAATTTTCCAAGAAATCCTGCCTTCAACAGACAGTTTTTCATCGCTCAACCGTCTTAGAATTTTTGTTATACAAAAGGAAATTTCAAACGGAATAACAATCTCAATATACCCCCCATTCCTTTTGACCGAAAAATATTAATTCTTCTTCAGGCTCGAAAATCTTAAAAATAACTTTATATTTCAAAAACACACAAAGGTAACTTATCCGATTGTTTATTATCTTCACATTTAATTTAATAATAAATTGCCTAACTATAAGTCGATATGTTTTCAAGGTTACGTTGTCAGTGCCGTTTCGGCATCAAAAAACTTTATTTAAAAATATATTTTTTTGGGATAACTCATGTTACCAAATATTTTGTTAAAACACAATTCTTCATCATTGAAATCATCATTGAATATGAATATTAATTTGTGATAAAAATAATAATAAAAATTATATTTAAATATTTGTTTGTCACTTACTTTTTTGTCATACATACTTTTTTTTAGGTCCTTGGTTTTTATTTCAATATCTTTTCATAATTTTCGATGAATATCTCTACTTGTTATTATTTGTTGTTGTCGTTCCTTTTCTTTTAGTCGATATAAAGAAGACAACACGCAAAAATGAAATATATAAATACGAGTATGATTGTCATAAACAAGTTACTTATATTTGTGTATATGTAAATATGTATATCAATTTATATACCTTAGCATTAAGTAAACAATTTTGTTGGTCAGGCCCGAACATATGATATCCTGTACAGTATTTTGTATATCACTCGCACATAATTCTTATTCAAATAAAAACCTTTATGTAAACTAACATTTAAGCATTTTAAATTTTAAAGGGCGCAAGTGATTAAACGTTATAGCTAGGATTGCCTTCTCTGTAATCCCCATAGCTGAATTACATAGGTCCATATTGGTTTAACTATCGTTTTGTACAAAAGCACCTTGTAGTCTAACTCTAGTGCAGATTGTGAGTCAATAATCCTGTTTAGTTATATGATGGGACCAAATGCACACCAAGATACTTAACGTGAGAACTCTCGGGGATGGTCAAGCTGTTAATCTTAATTGCAAGGCAGTTATCGCTTCTTAGAGTAAACGTTACTTGAACGCACTTGGACTACTTTAATTTTCCATCTGTTTACTTAAAGCTTATGAATATTGGATTGTAATAATGCAAAAGCAATTTTGTGGTCAGAATGAGTACTAATGAATGCTGTATCATCTATGAAAGTAGATGTGTATGTTTGAGCATTCTTTGGCATATCTGCTGTAAAGATATTATATAAAAAGAGACACAAAATATACTACCTTGCGGAACTTTAGCAGCGAGGGACAAAAAATATTCTACTTTGCGGAACTTCATCTTTCGATCGAACTCTAAAAGATCTATTGGACAAATAACTTTTAAAGAGTCTATGTGTACTTGCTGGTAGCAGATCTACAATTTTGCTTATAAAGTCCCTAATAACAGAACTTACCGAATTCCTGTGAAATATCGATGAATAAGACGGAACAGGCTTTTCTGATCATTGTTATTATTCCAAGTACTTGTTGAACTGTACCATGACGTTCGCGGAAACCGAATTGATTATGATGAATAATATTCATTCAATTGTGCTTAAAGTGGAAATAAGTAGCTTGAGTAACGTCCTTACCTGGTTTGGAAATCATAACGATATCTGGTATCTTCCAGGACATTGGAAAATGTCGTAAACGAAGAATAGCGTTGTATATAAATAATAAAATTGTCATAGCTGAAATTGGAAGATGGATAATCATCTCGATTACTGGAATGTCTGGACTAGCGAGTTTCCAAATTGTCGAAGTTGTACTGTATACTGAAATTTGTGTATGTGGGTGGCCAAAATACTCATCGTGGGGGTATAATGAGATTGTCATTCCGTTTGTAATTTCTTTAATATTGCCTCTAAAACAATGTTGCGCAAAGACTCTCTGTTTATGCATTTTGCTAACCGTAGGGGTAGCAAAATACAAAATAAGAGAGAATCAGAGGGACTTTGCCCTACATTGCTCTAAAACCAAAATTGATGTATATTCTGAATCCTTATGAAATTCAAAGACGATTGAGCGATGTCCGTCTGTCTGTTGTCGGCTCTATAAGGCTTAAACAAAAGGAGCTACGCAATTGAAACTTGGCAAAATTATTTTTTATTTCTTGGAAAATTTTGACCATAGCTCCCGTATAACCTCACCTAGGCCAATCGGTTATTTGCTAATAAATGACAAATTATAACATATTATGATAACATTTAGCAAATGATCGTTTTTCAGAGTAAAAATTTCATCAAAATCGGTTCACATTTAACCATAGCTCCCATACAAAACCCTTACGAAAACAGCCTAAATTGCACCTAAAATGCGAATAAATGATAAACTATACTAGCTATGGCCTCTAGATTTTGTAAAGTTTTATGACAATGTAACTCTCATATAAAAACTTATGGAAGCACAAAAATACCAGAAAGACAGGGGCTTTGTGTCCGTCTGTGCGCTAGAGCGACATAATTTCACAAGAATATTTTTGATATGGGCAAATCCGAAAAACATCAAACCCAGGATAAAATTTTAAAACTGTCAAAATCACGTATTTGCGTTTATGAAAATATTTTGGATTGCTCCCATCGTGAATGGAAGGTCTTTATTTGCACCCATTTCGAATTTTTATATATTTTTTAAAATAATAGGTTTTTTAAAAGTAAATAAAAAGCACAAAAACATCCATTTAGGTGCCAAGTTTCACTATGGGCTCAAAGTCTACTTAATTTTATACAATTAGATGTAAAAGAGCCCATCAAAATTAATTAGAGTGATATAAATAACTTCAAGTAAAAAGGGCTCATAGTGTGTAGCGTCCGTCACAGAAATAAAGTTTTTTTTTTTTTAATTTGACTAGTGCAATTTTTATTTTTTCTTCAATTGAACTTGTTTCGTAAAGAGAACTTATAGTATGCTTTACATTAGGCTAAAAATATATAGCATTTTACAAAATAATATATATATATGAAAGTGTGTAGCGTCCGTCACAGTATATATTTTTTACAAAATGATATTTTTTAAATACAATATTTACGAAAACATATATGTCTTATTCATAAAGCAATTACACTATAAAAAATATACAGTGATTTTTTTTTTGGATTGGGACACTCTAACAGCTGGCCGCAGCATTCTTTCGACGAAAAATAAGATGTAAAAAGTGTAAATCTTTAAATAATTATATGCATGTAGCCGTTTTGTGAAATATTAAAATGTGCCCAAAAATCGCATTTTAACCGCGAACATGAAAAGGAAGGAGATGAAATTCGGGAACAAATATAACCATTATTTTCACTGATTAACGAATCCTTAAAAAAATATGAAATATGATTTTTTTCCTAATAAAAAACATTCAATTAAAAACTGTATCGTCCGTCACGTAGCGTCCGCAACAGTTCATTTATATATTTTTGGTGAAACTGGAAACTTTAAAATATTTGATATAAATGTAATCCTCTGATATTTCTCTATCTTAAATATATTTACAATTTTTTTTTCATTACTATGACCGATTTGATGAAAATTACAGAAACACGTGTTGAAAAAAAGTCACTTTCATTTTTTGTAGCGTCCGCCACAGCACTTTATCGAATATCTTTTTCCTCCAAAAGAAGTATGTAAATTAACAAATGCCATTCGATAGCACATTCGATGGGCTATTGTTATCGAAAATCTGTGCAAAGATATCTAGTGTAGAACGACAATGGGATACATTTAAGTACAACAAAATCCGTTCAAATGTGTCGTCCGTCACGCAGGATTTGGCCATATGTTAAGAAAGTTGTGTATTAAAAATGAGCTCATATTTAGTTAGAGCTCCTATATAACTTCGCCCGGGAATTATATTAATGCTGATAAATTGACGACTTTGACGACTAAATTTAGATAAAAGAAGTTGTATGCAACTATTGGTCAATTTATAAAATTTTTTAGGAATTGGTCCGTATTTGAAATGTATCCAGACGTCATAAACTCCTATCAAGATACATATATGGACCTGCCATATTACTATCAACATGTTTTATTTAACAGCTTATTAATGAAAAACTATACCTGGTTATGGGACTAAATTTTGTGCATAGTAAATTCTAGGAAAACCACTTAGATACTTACTTACTTACTTAAATGGCCTGTAATTACAACCTGTTTAGGTCAAAGGCCGAGCATATTTTAGAATAGCACCTCTATCTTGTGCACATATTCTCCAATTTCGTATACCAAGTTTCAAAAGATTTTCTTCACTTGGTCTTTCCATCTTTCATCTGTCTGTGCAAGTGCCCATGATTCAGCACCATACAATAACACGGGTAGTATGAGCGTTTTATAGAGCGTGATTTTAGTTTTTACAGAGAGGACTTTATTTCTTAGCTGTTTGCTTAGTCCAAAATAGCATCGATTGGCAAGTATGATTCTACATTTGATTTCGAAGCTTATATCGTTGTTGATGTTTACAGCGGTACCAAGGTATACAAATTCTTTTACAACCTCGAAGCTATAGTTCTCAACGGACACATGTGATCCAATTTTAGTGGTCTGTCTGCCTGTAGAAACCATCAGTTTTGTTTTTGATTAATTTACAGCTAGACCCTTTTTGTTTGATTCCTTCTCGATATTGGAAAAGGCGGCAGTTGCCTCGCGTAGAGTGCGTCCCATAATATCATTGTCATCGGCAAACGCGAGTAGCATATGTTTTCTATTGAAAATTGTTCCTGTTGTATTAACCGCTGCATCTCGCAAGATTTTCTCTAACACAATATTGAAGAGGTCACAAGATAAACTGTCACCTTGCCTGAATCCCCGTTTAGTTATGAAGGACTCTGATAGGTTCTTACCTATATTAACAGATGATGTTGTACTAGTTAGTGTCATCCTGCATAACTTTATTAGCTTCGTAGGGATGCCGAACTCAGACATTGCTTTAAACACCTTCTTCCGTATCGGGCTGCCAAAAGCAGCTTTGTAGTCAACAAAGAGATGATACGTATGGATTTGTTTCTCCTGGGTCTTCTCTAGGATTTGATGTAGAGTAAAGATCTGGTCAGTGGTTGATTTACCTGGTCTAAAGCCACATTGGTATGTCCCAATTATTTCGTTTACTTTAGGCTTTAGCCTTTCACACAGTATTGTCGATAAAGTCTTATATGCAATTGAGAGGAGGCTTATCCCTCTATAATTTGCACGTACAGTTTTATCTCCTTTTTTGTGGACTGGACAAAGGACACTGAGATTCCAATCATCCGGCATGCGTTCTTCTGACCATATGTATTCTAGGAGCCGGGACATATACTTTATTAGCTCATCACCTCCAGCCTTAAAAAGCTCTGCTGGCAAACCATCGACACCAGCAGCTTTATTATTTTTTAATCGCTCTATTGCTGTCCTAATCTCGTTCAGGTTGGGTGGTCGACATATAACGCCGTCATCGTTGATTTGTTCAGGCGTGTCATCTTGGTCGCTTTCATTTGCAACCAACAACTTGCAAAAGTGCTCCTTTCACAGTTTTAATACGCTTTCTGTATCTGTGACCAGATTTCCTTGGTCGCTGCAGGAAAGGATACAGTTGCTATAACCATCCGTCTGATGCTTATTTTTTTGGTAAAATTTACGGATTTCATTTTGTGTCCTATACAACTAAATCTCCTCAAACACACGTCTCTCCATATCTTTCTTTTTTTTGCGGAATAGTCGTTTTTCTTGCTTCTTTTTCTCTCGATATCTTTCTAAACATCCACGAGTAGCTGCTGACTGCAGAGTTGCTCTGTAGGCCGCATTTTTCTCAGCAGTGGCGTTGCGGCACTCCTCGTCGTACCAAGAGTTTTTAGCATAGGGCTTTGGTACCCTATTGCAGATTTTGCAGCAGACTTCATGGAGTTGGCAATATGTTGCCATAGCGTGTCTATATCGTTTGAGCCACCACTTAGATACCTACTTTTAAATGTTGAATTATAAAGCTACTGCAACCGAATTTGGTCCAAATATTTTACCAACAATATCAACTAGCGTAACAAATTTTTTCCAATTTTGGTGAACATTTTGAACTGCACCCTCGTAAATATATGAGATATGTTTTGAAAATAAACACAACTTGATGGTGTGTATATAAGATTCGGCACAGCCGAATGTAACACTCTTACTTTTTTCTATTTCAATAGCCCTATTTCCACTTTCAATACAAGCTTTACGTGGAAACCCTACCAGCCGCATTCCCTAAAACAGCAAATGATTCTGAGACGTCCGGTATACTTAAAGGTAGGTCTCACAGCGTAACATACATCAGTACAAACTTATAAAACCCGTCCCAAGTATGGTGATGTAGGGTATAAAAGTAGAACATATAAACGTGAAAATATATACGGGCAAAAATATGTAAATGGTAGTCGTAAGTATATTTAGATTATTAAAAAATAAAAAGGAATATCAACAAGAATAGTAAGTAAATAAACAAATGAGATAAAAACAAAAATCACAACTTAAAGTAGACAAAACCTCCTTTTACACATAATAATCTTCTTACGTGTAAATTTATATATGTAAAAAAAATCCTATGAGCATTTCCAAAAATTTTGTTATTTAAATTAGTAATATGTATTAGTATATTACAGGTACTGGTGCCGATTTAGTTTTAGATAATCACTAACTTCTCCAAGCTCAATTTAACAGTTCTAGGATAGGTTAAGTATATTTTTGTTATCATAATGTAATTTCAAAATAATATGGAAATTCTCATACATACAAAAAAGTCTATATTTATTTGAAAAATGTCGCAACAGACGACAACAAGTGGTGGGAGTGGTTGGCGTAGAAACTCATAGAAAAAGTTACAAAAAATAAAAAAATAGAAGAAAAACTCACAATTATACTTACGAATCTCACAATATTTAATAAATTCACGCTTGACAACCCAAACAAATACATACCGCAGACATTCATGACAAAGTCATCCCCGCAGCCATTCATTCATTCAGTCAATTCGAAAACAGTCAACAGTAAAAAGAAGGATACATGGATGGAATGGATGGTTGGATGGATTGATGTTAATGTCGATATGTTTTCTCTTTTGCAGGAGTTTATTGTGACTGACAAGTACTCCGATTACAAGAGCACAAAATACACTTTCTACACAATAATACCATCATCATACAACCATACAACTGGCAAAAAGGTCGACAACAAAAAACTTTTATAAACAAAAACAATTCCAAATTTCTAGAAAATAAGGAAAATATCCACAATATTATAGTTGTGGTTAAAATGAGAGCAAATTATTAAAACTTTTTATTACTATATTAACAAAAATTTTCTAACTAAAAATGTTATTCTTAATAAAAAGAGCTTATTAAATATACACTGCGTTTCACTTGAATAGCTCACCATACAAATTGAAAGTCATCCCCCATTATCTTTGTAGAAAATAAAATAGTGGTTTTAATTCAGTTTGCATTTGTAATTCTATTTATAGCTTTGAATAGAAAATAAAAAATATTTCGATGAATTAAACATTTTAAAATGGAAAATGCTCAAGAAAGCAACTAACAAATATTGTTTCACTTCAATAGCCCATTTTATAAATAAACAAGTAAGAGTGTTATATTCGGCTGTGCCAAATCTTATATACCCACCATCAAGTTGTGTTAAATTTAGAAACATATCACAGATATCTACAAGGGTGCAGCTAATTCAAAATCTGCACCAAAACTGGAAAAATCGCTAAGCTATTTGGTATTGTTGGTAAAACCTTTGGACTAAATTAGGTTTCCGTAGCTTTATAGTTCAACATTCAAAAATATTTTAGTGGTTTCCCCAGTATTTACTTTGATCAAAATTCGGTCTCATAACCAGGTATAGTTTTACATTAATAAGTTGTTAAATACTTTTCGTTGTGATTAATATATATAATATATAATACGACAGGTCCATATATTTCGTTATGAGTTCCTAATGCATTCATCATATATAAAGTCTGGGCTGAACATTGATTGATGCCTATATAATTTCATAGGTGCAATCTTAATATAATGAATGTACCTCCAAATCTTTTTGATTGTAGATATAAAAAGGGGATGTTATATATATAAGAATTATAGCCAAATGTTGACCGATTATAATTTTACACACTGGCTGGTATATATAGAGAGCTTATTCTTGCAAAATTTAGTGACCATAGCTATCATAGTTTCTAATTTAATAGCTTTTAACTGGCCTTTGCTAAAATTTTTGGTTTCCGTGAGTGTTTTTCACATGAAAGCTAAAGTCAAATATGGACTGATTCCTATAAAATTTGATAAACTGATCAAAAATTGAATAAAACTTCCCTATTTTAAATTTAATCGTCATAGCTATTACAATTGTATTCAATTTATCAGCATTAATGTGTTTCCCGGGGCGGGGTATATGGGAGCTCTAACTAAATTTGAACCGATTTTGTCCATTTTCAACACACATCTTTTTCAAGATATCCAAAATACTTTTGTAAAATTTTGTCCCGCTAGCTCTTTTCGTTAAGGCGCTATCGTGCTTTTATCTGACGGACAGACGGACATAAACAACCTTTTCTTTATGTATTTTTGTGTTTCCATAAGTTTTTTATATGGGAGCTATGGTCAAATGGTGACCGATTGTGACGAAATTTTGCACACTGGCTGGCATTGACATAAGACTTCCTTGTGCTTAATTTAGTCTTACTAGCTATCACGATTATATCTGACGGACAGACGGACATAAATCCCCTTTTCTTTTTGAATTTTTGTGTTTTCGTAAGTTTTTTATATGGGAGCTAGGTCAAATAGTGACCGATTGTGACAAAATTTTGCACACTGGCTGGCATTGATATAAGACTTTCTTGTGCCAAATTTAGTGGTTATATCTATTATACTTTTAGATTTATTGGCATTTAAGTGTATTTTGGGTGAAATTTAGCCTGTTTTCGTAAGTTTTTTGTATGGGAGCTGTGGCTAAATGTGAACCGATTTCGATGAAATTTTATATGCTGCCTAGTGCTTATCTAAAACTTCTAGATACCAAATTTTGTCATCATAACTGTCATAATTTGTCATTTATTAGCAAATAAGCGATTAGCCTAGACGAGGTTATATGGGAGCTATGGCCAAATGCTAACCGATTTTGCCCAATTTCAATACCAAAATTTTCTCATAGATAAAGAATGTTTTTGCTAAGTTTCAGTTAGCTAGCTCTTTTCGTTTAGACGTTATCGTGATTTCAACAGACAGACAGACGGACATAGCTCAATCGTCTTAGAATTTAATAAGGATTCAGAATATATATCGGTTTTGATTTTTGAACCAATATTAAGGAAATTACAAACGGAATGACAATCTCAATATACCCCCCATTCTTTTTGATGGTGGGTATAAAAAATGTGGATTAAATGGCTTTTTTAAAGTTTTTAGATTTTTTTACAAAAATGAAATATGAATATTCAATTCTAGTGATGAGTTGAACCTCCCTTGTTAATTATTACCCCGAATATTAGAAGTTTGAAAAAAATGTCTGTCCACGATCGTTAAATGGTCTCAATAAGTTCAGCATTAGTTGCAAATTGTTATCCAGACTCGAAAAATTTTCTGGACAACCATCCCCGAAAACTAACTATTATATTAAGGGGCATGATGAAAAATTCTAAAGTCTAGTGGGCACGCAAGAGATCAATGAGAGGTAAACAACCCGTGTGCCATTATCTTAGAGCCATTCCAACGTATTTGGTCTAAGATAATAGTACTTGATAAAGTATGAAATTAGAACAGCTAAGGCTTGAAATGTTGTGTTATAAAATTGATTTGCTGGCGGTGCAAGAAGCAAGATGGATAGGGAGGATTGGAGTGAAAATACTGTATTTATATACAGTAGTGGGGGTCTGGGCTTTCTGATAACTAAAAGAATAGCTATGGCCATGATAGCATGATATTCTATCAATGCGAGTCTAATGGCAATACAACTTACGACTAAGGCACGTAATTCGATAATTATCAATGTCCACGATCCAACCAATCCAATCTCTAACAATAATGATAAATTTTACGATGTTTTTAGCAGTTGGATGCACAGTAATAAACATAACTGTGATATTGCTATGATACTGGGCGACTTTAATGCTAATTTAGGTTCAAACAATACCGGTTTGGAACACTGATAACAAAAAGAAGCATGGTGTCGGAGTAAGAACATCAATGGAGAAAGGCTGATATAACTATGTTGGGAAAAGAAACTTGTGGGTGACACTATTTTCCCTAAGAAATAAATTGTAGCATAAAATTGATAAAAGTGACGATCATCTTTACATGATGTAAGCTCGAGACGCGGACAGACATAAACAGCGACCATCACTTCGTTGTATGTAATATTCGATTAAAGGTTGCGGCTTTGTGGTCTGATACGGCGAAAGCAGATCGAAAAATTGATGTGGGACAACTGAAAATTAGAGAGAGATCGAAATGCCTCTATTACTTCCAAAAAGAATCGGCTTCCAGATGTTATAAACAGTAACAGTGACTCATGTATAAATGAAATCTCTAGATGTGTCACCCTAATGTAAATACAATGAAGTTGGTCAATAAACAATCGGATGTAAAGATCATAAAAGGAGTAACAACAACTTAATAACGAATATACAACTCGAATGTCAAGTTCATCCTATATTACGGCATCGAAACTTGGAATCGCACAAATGCCATCGAAAAGCGCCTACAAACCTTTACAAACAAATGCTTATGGCCGAATCGCATAAGAAATGAAGATCGACTAAAAGCGACAAACCAAATCCGTGCTTCTATAGAAGTATGTGAACTGATAGGTGGATAGGCCACCAATTTCCAAGGTCAAATACCAATATTACTCCACGGGCGCTTCGTTGGAATCCACAGGGATGCGGACGTCATATTGGTGCACCTGCTAGTATGTGAAGAAGGTCAATTGATGCGGAGTTGCAAGCAGCAAGATATTTTTGGAATGATGTATGCCCAACATCTCGCAATAGAGTCCGAAAAAGAAGGATGGTTGAGGCCATATGTTCCACTAGGACTCAAGGATAACAGAAGAATTCATGATTTGATGAAATGAGGAGTTATCGTGTTGACATATTTACGGCAATGGACCAACAAGATTTTTAAACGGTGGAAAGGCCAATTCTAGAAAGTCCTGATATGTTTTAGCGCTCATAGTAAAACTTAAAAATTAAAGCTCAAAGATCCCACAATATGTTTGATGCGAGTTGCCGGGTTAAATTTCATAGTTATTCTCTAGCTTCATATTTTCATTTACCTAAAACTTTGGCTTCAATTGTTATCCGTTCACAATTATATTTTATATTTCGATTATTGGGATTAAAAAGGAAAAATTGGTAAGCGTAACTGTAACTATACCTTGTATATATTGGTTCGCGCCCATGCCGTCAAAACGTTTTAGAGGATCTTTACACAATTAAGTCTCCTTATCCGGATTTCATTCCAGCACTGGGGCCAAATTACGGCATTCGATATCGATCGAAATTTTAGATATTTTCAAAACATTTGTATAGCATACTTTAAGTATAATCAAAATTATTTAAAAGATGCAAAGTTTACTATATTTTTTTGAAGTTATATGCCAAAAGATGAACAATAGTAAAAGAGTTTTAATTGAACAATATATATTTTTAAAAACGAATCAAAATGGATACCAAATTTCAATAAACTTTTTGCATCGAAGTAACTTTGAACATCCCTAAAGTATACTTCACAATATTCGCTTAAAAGTCTGAATTTTCGATCGATATCGAGTGCGGTAATTTGGCCCCTGGTCTTGAAGAAGTGCTCTTCGAGATTAGCTCGTTGGGTCATCTTTTCACCAAACTGTACCATGCCGGTGAATTTTCTATATGCTGGAAGGTAGCTAATCCAAAAACGAGTGAGACTAATAACACTGAAAGTTATCGCCCAATAGCAATTTGTTTTGCACTTTCCAAATAAATGGAAAGTATGGTAAACTATCATTTGGTTAAATATTTGGAGTCCAAAACCTTACTAAGCAACCGGCCGTACGAATTATCGCAAAAATGTTGTCATTCTATTTACCGTTTTGCTGAAATTAAAGTTGTAGTTTTAGGTATTTCCAAGGCGTTCGATAGAGTATGGCATGGTGTATTTCTATCAAAACTTATTGCTTTTGGTGTCGGTAATGACTTTTCTCGGTTTACATCGAGTTTCCTCGGAAATGGCTCTATTAATTCAGGGGTACCGCAAGGCTCCGTTATTTCTCCTACTCTTTTTCTTATATTTATAAACGAACTTCTATGTCAAACTTCTAATCCTATCTACTCTTTTGCAGATGAAAGCAACATTTGCCATTCCTATTCATTCAACTACAGGCCAAACTTCTTAGACATACATTCAGGGACTTAAGTCTTCATACATACCTAAAACTTCATATATTCGTCAATCAAAGAAAAGCAGGAAAAAAGTTTGTATAAAAAATATTTTTTTAAAAAACTGTATTAAAAAAAAATTAATTTTATTTTAGGAAATCATTCAACGCAGCACACTATTGAATTTCATCAAAATCGGTAGATCAATAACCGAGATATCGCCAAAGCAAAAGTTATCGACGTACTTAAATTGACAAATTAAAAACAAAAAAAATTAAAAACAGTATTTAAAAAAAATTGTTTGAATTATATATCAGATTTTAAAAAATACTCCAACGCAACATGCTAATAAATTTTGTCAAAGTCGGTATATAAACTCCAGAGATATCGCCAAAATTCAAAATTCGATAAAAATTTAATTTTTTTAACTGTATTTTTCAAAAAAAAAAATTTAATTCGTCAAAAATTGTGTTTTTTTAAGTTTTTTGAACTGCATATCAAATTAATTTATTCAATGCAGCACACTATTGAATTTCATCAAAATCGGTAGATCAATAACCGAGATATCGCCAAAGCAAAAGATTTCGATGTACCCAAATTGACAAATTTAAATAAAAAAACAGTATTTAAAAAAAGAAAATTTAATAGGTTAGGTTATGTTGAAAAGGTAATGCCAGGAGAGTGACATCTACACTCGGAGACCTTTGGGTCCATTGTGATCCTTTCTGAAAGTAAATAAACGATAGCGGAAAGAGAAAGAGAGAAAAGAGTGAAGGGAGAAGTTCTAGAAAGTGTTAAAGATAGAGAAAGAAAATCGTAGTGAAGAGAAGTGTAGACCAAAAACGCTACCCTAGGGAGAAGAGACCCGTCTAACTAAGGCATCTGAGTCCCAAAATAAAACCAACAACATCAGTCAGTTTGCACTGCTGTATGTCTCCCAGTTCCTCATGGAATCTATTGCCTAGAAATTTAAGTCTCTGGTTTTGGAGCATAGGACAGTGACAGAGGATATGCTCGACCGTTTCGGACGAGTCCGCGTCTAAGCATAGTCTGTAGATGTCCTGAATTGCTCAATCCCATCTACTACGTCTGGAATTCAGGGCGCAGTGTCCAGTTAGAACACCTATACATTTCCTAAGACTGGTTCTGCTAAGACCTAGCAAGAGCTTGGTCTTGCGTATATCTAAGTCGGGCCATAAGGTCCTAGATATCGTGCAAGTGTCCAAGTTATGCCAGTTCTTAGCTGTTTCCTCACCGATCCAAGACTTGATGCCCATAAAAAGGTGACATATAGGTGGAGCTATCTCTGTCACCGCGAGTATCAGGTTCAGACTTGAGCCAAGTCTTGCGATTTCGTCAACAATTTCGTTGCCTTCGATGTCGCAATGACCAGGAACCCAGCAAAGTCTTACCCTATCAGCCAGGCTGATTATAGCTGATCTACATAATTTGACTAGTTTTGAGGTAATGCTACATCCTTCCAGGTCTTTTAGAGCAGCCTGACTATTAACGTAGATTGTCACCTCGCTGTCCACATGAATATTGTGTGAGATAAGTTCGGTGGCTTTCAGAATGGCGAAGATTTCTGCCTGAAATACACTGCACTCATCTCTAAGCCTGTAGCATTCCATTATATTCTGATTCTTGAAGAAGACACCGGTGCCGTTTTCCATTTTAGAACTATCTGTGAAGATCAAGTTCCCCTCAAAGAGCGATTGATGATTATCCCAGCCAGTTCTATCGGGAATAATAACCTCTGGTACAGAACTGAACAGCAGTTCCTTGACTAGATAGTCAGATGCAGTAGAACCTGACTGAAAACAAGGGACATTCGTTCGGTTCAGTATGCTGGTATATCCGTCTACCTGTGCTTAAGTATGCCTCACTCATCCAGCCTTAGCAGACATCTAGTTGCTGTTCCCTTTATGAATAGATCTAAAGGGAATAGAGACAGCATCGCGTCTCAGGCCGCCTG
The DNA here is from genome assembly GCA_933228675.1 of Stomorhina lunata. Lineage (NCBI taxonomy): Eukaryota > Metazoa > Arthropoda > Insecta > Diptera > Rhiniidae > Stomorhina > Stomorhina lunata. The sequence goes on from OW121744.1 coordinate 79,085,646, forward strand.
ATGAGTGCTCCTTAGGGCCCCGGAGATGCCTATACTGCTACTCCTTTGGACTTTGTTCAAAAGGCTAAGAAAGGAGACTTTGTTTCCCGCCTCCCACCATACTGGGTACCCGTAAGTCAGAACTGGTCTTACAATGGTTGTGTATATCCAGTATACTACCATTGGGTTTAGGCCCCAGCTCTTGCCTCCCGAGTTCCTGTAAAAGTAGTAGGCGTTAAGTCCCTTTTCATTCCCTCAAGCGTATTCCTCTTCCAAGATAGCTTCCTATCTAGAATTCTTCTTCTTCTGTTATCCTTGACTCTCAGTGGAGCATAGGGCCTCACTTACTTTCATGCCTATATTAGGTCTTATAGTCCGATTTCTTCGGATAGAATTGGTTTCATTCATCAGGATGTTCTTGCATAGATTAGGCACCTCCAAAATCCTTGTGCCAGCTGCCGTAGCAGGGGGATTTCTCGCATGATTACCCCTAGGAGTAGTATATTCTGTTATGTTGTTTCTTTCCATGCTTAAAACATCGTAAGTGTTAAGTAGATGGATGATGAGTCCAAAGACAAGAGCCACGTTTGTAAAGCGAGTCGCTCGATCCGAAACAGACACCCGCTTGTAGCCGCAACTAACATGTTAAACAGACGCTACAGTTCCGTACTTTACGAAGTACAATTATCTTAGACCCTTAGACCAAATACGTCGGAATGGCTCCAAGATAACTCCCTCTCACGTTGGCCCTGACCTAGAATCCCACCCGGGTTATTTACCGCATCTTCAACTAGGTTGCTCAGGTTTCCAGGATGAACTACTAGGAGGTGTGAGTAGGAATTGAATACAGTTATTACCTGTTAGCAGGAAACCCAGGCAACAACTGCATCCCATTTACATCCCTCCTATCTAGAATGATGACTAGGAATTTGGCATCATTCTATCTGATATATAACTTAATTATATATCAGTTTTTAGAAAATACTCCAACGCAACATGCTATTAAATTTTATCAAAATGGGTCTATAAACACCAGAGATATCGACAAAATTCAAAATTCGATGAGAATTTAAGTTTTTTTTTTTAACTGTATTTTTTAAAATTCGTCATCGAAGTTTAATATTTTAATATTTATATTAGACGAATATTAAAAAAATTACAACTGAATGACATACTTAAAATGCCCTTTCACCTATTGGCGAAGGGTATAAAAATAGCGTAAACTCATAAATGAATAAAAAAAATAGGATTTTATAAAAAATGGTAAATTACCATACACAATGGAAATATAAATAAATGTAAGACAGTCTTATGATAGATAGTCGAAGTAACGAATCATTTTATCCAAATCAGGAATCGTTCTTGGACCAAGGAAAATGTTTGTGCGAAATTTCATTTTATCTTCTTTCCAATTGCGACCTGTGATTTAACAACAATCTTACAAAGACAATCAGTAGCCCAGCCAGCTGGACTGTAATATTTAATATATCTTATACAAATTCATTACTATTAAAGCTTATAAAATTATATTTATAGTTGATTTCCGGCATTTTGGAAACACTTTCCTTTTGGCCAAAACTGTAGGAATTTAAAAATTCTTTTGGCAAATAACCAAAAGCTTTTGCTTCCTCGAGGAGAAGCATTAGTAAGAAGTTGTGCTAGTATAGATCTTTTTCGAGTATAAATAATTCCTTAGCATACTAATATTTCAAATTTTATAAATGTCCATATATAAATGTATAGCTATATTAACATCTCCATAATAATTTCAAATGAAAACAGTTTCATCACATCAAAGAGGATCTATAAAATATACATTGGTATGAATTTTAATATGTATAGAAGTATTTATATAGTAAAAGGTACATAAATCGACAAAAGTCTCATTTTTTAATTTTATTCTTGTTTTATAACATTGTGTTGCATAGAATTTGTATTATTGTGGCACATATGGTGCACATTTGCCAGCAACATGAATTTCAGAAGCCAACGAACAAACATCATCTTACACATATTTCCATGGATTTATTTCACTTGTTTAAAGATTCAACGAGCGAACAAATATGCACATACGGGCAGACAAGTGACAGGAATGGCGACAGTAACAAAACAGCTGTATTGCAAAATAACATTGACTACCAACCAGAAATCCTATTAGAATAATTATGGCTTTACTAACATCATACGAATTGTTAAGTGTTTGGTTTGATTTGGTTGGGTTGGAATGTTCGTTTCGAACTAACATACATTTGTATGTATAGAAATGCCTTCAAACTCGCAATGCAACAACTTGTTAAACTTCAAACGTGTATGGTCAAGTTTGTTAGGTAGCAACAGCAACACGGAAATACAACTTAAATAAAACCTATATAAATGTTTGATTCAAACACATACACCATATGCAACCATTTAAGAGTGATTGCTTTGTTCGAAAATATTCCAATTTATCTCCAACATATTCAGCTAGTTTGATGAAAACACGATTCTCACTTAATAAACCTAACATATTATTAGAGAGTCTTCAAACCTTAGATAAATTTGTTCCAACCTTTATCATCTTGTTGCTTTATCATACAAATTTTATTGGACAAACTATGGGAATTTATATTGAGATACGAAACAATTTCATGTTTCGGATTAGAATCAATTGAAATTTCAGCATTGGAATGTTGAAAACTAAAACTTATTTTCGAAAAATTTTGGCTTTTTCGGTGGAATATTTTCTACCGTATTATTTAATTTAATACGGGGGTAGTTTGTTAAAAATCTTCAATCCTTAATGATGTCTAACGGAAGGAAGTCCAGAGTAAAATACATAATTATAAAAAAATGTATTACAATACTTTTAAATACGAATATTATAACATCAAACATCTTCAAATCTTTAGTTCTGAAATTTTTTTAAAAATTTAAAGTTTTACCCCTATTTTACAAACGAATTATAAAATTTATCAAAGGCTTTTTGAAAAATTCTGTATGGAAGATTTGATTTAAAAGTTTGTCATAACATTATTTTTCGTTTATGAATAAGGGGGCTAGTATTTTTTTTTAATTAGACAATTTTCTAAAAAAGTCGGTCAAGTCTGACCATATAATACCCATCACCACTAAGGGTTCTCTAAGATCTGTTTTTTTTTTCGTTTATAACGACAAAAATTTTCTACATTTTTTCATCATACAAACATTTTCTTAAGACTTATATATGGGAAAATCCAAAAAAACAAAATTTTAAAACTGTCAAAATCACGTATTTGTGTTTAGGAAAAAATTTACAATATATTGATGCTTTAGAATATATAATGGATACAATTTTTGATTGCTCTCTTCTTGAGTGGCAGGTCTTTATTTGCACCCATCTCGAATTTTTATAAATTTTTAAAAATAAAAGGTTTTCAAAAGTTCATGAAAATCGCAAAAACATCCATTTAGTTATCAAGTTTCAGTAGGGGCTCAAAGTTTGCTTAATTTTATACAATTAGATATAAAAGAACCTATCAAAAGAAATTGGAGTGATATAAATAACGTCAAGTAAAAAAGGGCTCACAGTGTGTAGCGTCCGTCACAGAAATATAGGTTTTTTGAATTTGACTAGAGCAATTTTTCTTTTTGCTCCAATTGAACTTGGTTCGTAAAGAGAACTTATAGTATGCTTTACATTAGGCTAAAAATATATAGATGTTAACATAGCATTTTACAGAATAATATATATAGGAAAGTGTGTAGCGTCCGACACAGTATAATATATTTTACAAAATAATATTTATTAAATACAAAATTTACATTACTTTGAATGTTTTTTTATTATGAATTTTTCCTAATAAAAAAAACATTCAAGTAAAAATTGTATCGCCCATCACGTAGCGTCCGCGACATTTCATTTATGGATTTTTGGTGAAACTGGAAACTTTAAAATATTTTATAAAAGCTGTTTTGTAATCCTCTGATTTTCCTCTATCTTTAATGTATATACAATTTTTTTATTACTATGACCGATGAAAATTGGAGAAACACATGTTGAAAAAGAGTCAATGACAATTCATTTAAGTACAACAAAATCCGTACAAATGTATCGTCTGTCACGCAGGATTTGCCCATATCTTATACATATATTAAAGCTATTTCCGTCATTTAGACTTATATGAGAGCTAGGGACAAATGTGGACCGATTATCTCGAAATTTAGCATAAATTGTTGTTTTTACAAATATTATTATGCAAAAAATAAACATAAAATCGACATTATCATCAGACTTACGAGCGTTTTAGTGATACCATAAATAATGGACCAATAATGAATCTTTCAATAGGTCTCACTACCAAAAACATGAGCCAAATTTTATTAAATGGTCTTTAGAATCGCGACCTGTACATTGATTACAAGGTTTATATGGGGTTCCAGCCAGACAGACGGAGGGACTGACATCGCTAAATCGACTCAGGAAGTGATAAGGCTATCGGTATACTTAAAGGTTGATCTAAGACCAATATTTCAATACGTTACATACATCAGCACAAACTTATAATACCCTCTCCACCTAAGGTGGTGAAGGGTATAAATATGATCCTTTAACAAGGAACATATTATGATGGGTGCTTTAACGATTCTACTGAGGGCGTATTGTTCTGGCGTTGTGTACAAAATTTACAAGTCAGGGTAAAAATAGTTCTCTAACTTAACTATCTTGTGATGAGTTGTAGTCATATACACATGAGTTTTTTTCACTAAATTCTAATTGAGTGTTTGAAGAAGTTGTATTAAACTTATTCCGAATTTGACAAACAACCTCTTCTCGGAATTCGAGGTTTGGAAGTGTTGTTTATCTTTTGCAAAACAAAAAAATTAAAATGATTACATGAATTTTGTCTTCTGTTATCCTTGACTTCCAGTGGAGCTAGGGTTGCCAGTCAGGCTGGATTCGACTGGATTGTCCAGTTTTTTTAGTGCTTGTGCAGTGTCAAGCTAAAATTAAATTTGTCCAGCTGAAAGGTAAAAAATTTACAATTTTTGAATGTTTTTAAAGAAAAACTATTTTTATGAAAAATAACGCAACTAAAACTTTTGCAAAAGAGCTTTTTTTTCCTTTTGATCCTTTTGTAATAAAATTACCCTCTTTCAAAATTTTCCATTGTGCTTACTTTACTTTAATGGCCTATATCAAAAATCTGTTAAGGTCAATGGCCGAGCATATTTTCGAATTCCATACTCTTTAATAATTTGCGCAAATTTTCCATCGTAGGTCAAGTTTTTTAAGATTTGCCTCTATTAAGCCTTTCCATTAAATTTTCGGACGTCTTCTTTTACGAGTTCATTCGGGATCGTTTTCGAATAGATTTCATACATTTAAATAACATGTCCCAGCCAACGAAGTCGGTGCTGTTTGGAGCGTTTTAATGTGTCGATATTCATTCTTGAAGCAAACTGGTCCAAAGATTTTGCATCTGGCGATTATGATTCTACGTTTGATTTCGAAACTTATGTCGTTATTTATGTTGACGGCGATTCCAAGGTAAACAAATTTTTTTACAACCTCATAGCTATAGTTCTCAACGATCACATGTGGTCCAATTCGTCAGTATTGCCTGCTTGTAGAAACCTGCAGTATTGTTTTGATTCATTGAAAACTAGACCCATTTTATTAGATTTCTTCTCGATACTTGAAAAGGCGGCAGTCAAATCGCGTCATCGACAAATGCGAGAAGCATGTGTTTTCTGTTGAAAATCGTTTCAGATGTGTTCGCTGCAGAATTTTGGACGATTTCAATTTTTCTCTATATCGCTGCGGTTAATTACGGTATTCTCTATTCGGCTTATCAAAAATTGGAAGATTCATCAATTTTTTTATTATTAATGTCCAGCTAATTGTTTGGTTGTCAAGCTTTTTTTTCCTTATGTCCAGCTTTTTCAGGACTGGCAACCCTAAGTGGAGCATAGGGAATTTTGTCTAACTAGCATGTTTTACTCGGCACACACGGAGTCGATTTAAAACAATTTTGTATATTTTTAATTGTTCCAGAGTTATTTGTACTTCTAAGTAAAATAATAAGTTGTATTCCCTTCATCACCAAAGCACAGTGGGTGGAAAAAAACATTTAGGGATGAAATGAAATTTCATTTGGCTATTGAGGTGGAGTATTCGAGCTTAAGTTTAGAATTTGGAGTCTATAGACTTATCAGGAGGGAAGCTAAAAGCCTTTAAAGTAGGGCACCTCGGGCTTTTCGAAAATTAAAAACGATCCAGAAGTCATATTTTCTATACGATACAAACGATTTTATATAATGAATCACATCGTATGATTTATCTTTTAAAGTTTATGAGATATTCGACTTCGAAAAAAAAATTCATTTTTTTGAAGACTTAGGCCTAGAGTTTTGCTAAGATCGGATCCGAATTTTTTCGAAATTATTTTGTTTCTAAGATATGTACAAATCTCATAAAAAAAGAATAAATGGAAAATCTTTAAATTTTCAAAATTTTTTTTTAATATGTGACCAAAAATATTACAACATTCTTTTTGACACATAAAAAACTTCTTAAAATGTCCATATAATGATCTTATGAAATGACTAAAAACAAAAAAATTGTCATTTTGGTCCCATGTCTGCTTAGGGTTATTATATATTTTTTAATAAAAAGACTAAATGTTAAAAAAATTAGTATACTCTTGCATTTTAAACAAAATTTGGTTAAAAAAATCGTATTATTTCGTCATTTTCATAAAGAAAATGAAAAACTGAAAATTTTGACCTTTGACCCCGGGGAAAAAAGGGTTAAGCTTTTTACTCAATAACCAGTGGCTAACTGAGTTATGAGAAGAACCGCTTTTTTCTGAAAATTTATTTTTTTTTTCTTTAGTTCTCTTTTATCTTATATTAATTTTATTTAATAATTGAATTCTTGTTGTTAAAATTTAGGCAAAACCCAAATTCTAAACTTAAGCTCAAATACTCCTCAATCACCATATGAAATTTTATGATAATTGAGCTTTCCGTTTAAAAGCTTTTGAATTATTTCCCCATTTTTTCAACCCACTGTGGCGCTGTTTGTATTCACTTGATAAATATCGACAAATGTCTCCACTAACAAAAGTCTGCTGTAGTTTTAAATAACTTTACAAAAAATTGTGCCTGCTTCACAGAACCATCTATACGTGTAACTTAACACTAAAGATTTGTAAGAAAAATGTAAAGCATATCTTAAGGCTGCACATTTCTAGTGCTCTCAATGATCTAAAAGTTATTATGTGCATTGTTTGCCAAAAAATATTTGATAAATGCTGCTAAAATGTTTAAAAATTTTGCTAAATACAAATGTTTGAATCAATTTCTTTAAAATAATTCTGTTAGAAACATTCTTAAATATTTTATTATTACCCTTTTCTTAATACATGCAACAAGACAGCACATAAAATTAATGTGGAACAGTTTCAACAGTGCGTGGCAGTATGACTACACCATTTCCAATTGCATTTTGTTAATTTTTGTATAATTTTTTTAATTTTATTACAATAATTTTCAATATTTAAACACATTTTAACTGTTAATTGACTGTTTTCCTTATTTTTCTCTTCCAAATTTAATATATTTTGCAAATTAGAATTGAAATTTTTGGTATAAAATACTAATTTTGACGCAAACATGTAGAATGATCTACCAAATCAAAATTAATAAAATACACGATTTCAATTTCTTTGTTAATATCCGTTTCTTGCATTCTTTGATCTAATGAACATTAAAATAAATGTTCATTAGATCAAAGAATGTTCTTTGATCTAATGAACATTAAAATAAAAACATAAAGAAAAATCAATGTGTGAATCACGTTTGATGCACATTGGACAGGGAAAGGGTTAAAACAGCACATAGGAAAAATAATTCGTAATAAAATGGAGCCATTTCGTTTTAAATTAATAACAAACAAGTAACAGTGTTAAATTTATATTAGAAAGTTAGTGGTTAGCTAAGTTTATCTACCAAGTAAGTGGACCGATTTAGATGAGTTCTTCATGAACAATATTTGGAAGGTGTCTTTTATTGAACTATTTTAGAGTAGGCTTGTAGTTGAATATATTATACCAATATACAAAAAAAACTATAGGTTTTAGATGTATGTACAAAATAGACTTGCCTTAGGCTGTCAATTTGACTAAATTACTTTTTGTGTAAATTCTAAAAGGACAACCTTCATTTCGATATACAACACTACAATACAACAATTTAATGCAAATGAAGTCACAAAAGTTCTATTATTTATATAAGCAAATTGTATCTTGATTCTGGTCTCTTGGCGATATCTCTATTGAAATGAGTTATATCAGAACTGTACTGTACTGTACAATTTGATATATAATACTTTAATATCATACATATAATGGTTTCACAATATTCGAATGTCAGATCACAAATTCATGTCATATGAAATCGGTTTGTAGAGCATCTGGAGGGAGTACTGACATGAAATTATATACAATGTTTTTGAACTCATTTTAGGAAATTTCCCTACGCACCATAACCTACATGAATAATAAATCCAATTTTAGGAAAAAACAAACTAAGTTAAAAAAGTAAAAATTAAAAATTCGGAAATTTGTGATACATCGTTTTTAGTGTTTTGGAGATATTAAAGATGTTTGTTGACCGGTTTCCTAAAATCTGATATGTAATTATACAGGCCCATTATATATCAATATATTTCCTTTACAATGCTTAAAAGTCAGACCATTTATTTAAGATATTCGAGTATAAAATATTTCCGTCTGCTAAAATCAGTTTTGTAAAACTCACAGAAAATACACCGACATGAACTATATATCAGATTTTAGGACATACTCCTACAATACACACTATTAAATTTCATTAAAATCGCTCCATAAACACCTGAGCAATTGCAAAAATTATCGAATTAATTTTTCTCAAAAATTCTGAATTTGTCAATTTGAAATATATCGATTTTACTATTTTAACCATATCTTAAGTAATTATTGACCAAGATTCATGAAATTCAATAGCGTGCTTTGCGGAAGAATTTCCTAAAGTTTGAGATATAATTTATCTGGGCCCATCGTCAAGGAAAACTGTTTTTCTTATTTTTTGATTGTATTTTTTAAACAAATGAGCAATTTCGGAAATTTGGGGAACATCAAATGTAGCGTTTTGGCGATTTTTCAGGTGTTTATAGGCCGATTTTGATGACATTTAACAGAGAACTTCGCGGGAGGATTTTCTATAATATGATATATAACTTATGAAGGTTAGTTCATCATGAGTATGGTTTTTCTTTTCTATTTGAAATGTACTTTTCAATGAAAAATTTTATATGTCACACATAAATTTTGGTATTTTGGCGATATCTCGGCGAAATTTAATAGCGTGCTTCGTAGGAAAATTTCATAAAATCTGATATACAATTTATGTCGAAACACTCTCTAGCAGCTTTACGAACTTGATTTCAACAGACAGACAAACAGACAGACGCACATCGCTTAATTGATTCTCCTGCCGATTCTGAGTCGATCGGTATATATAAATTTTGTGGGGTCTGCGACAAATAATGAAAAAATTACAAACTGAATTCAGCTGTGATGTACTGCCTCTAAGTCAAGTATTGAAAAAATCCAAAGGCGACAAAACAAACTTTTAAGAATAATTACTGGCGTACCGTGGTATATTAAGAACTAAAATTTACACAAAGACCTTGAAATCCCATTAGTTAAAACTGAAATAGCAAAGAGTGTTGTGAATTATCTTAATAAATTAGCATGTCATCCTAACCCACTTGCTCGAAACATATTAAATGGTTGCGGCCATGTCCGTCTCAGAAGGAGAGATACGGATTTTTGAAGTAGAAAGGAATAATCCTACCGAAGAAAAAGATTATGTGGTTCATAATTGGACTTTCATGATTAATTTATTTTAGACTTAAGATTTGTGAACTTATTGTTAGTTCATTAGGAAATGAAGATTCAATAAATAAAAATAGACGGGGAAAAAAAACAAACTGAATGACAAACTTATAATACCCTTTCACCTATTGGTGAAGGGTATAATAAAACACGAGAATATAAAACGAAAACAATCGCGGTCGAATAATTTATTACAAAATTTTAAAAACTCACCAAACAGTCAATTTAGCTCTCTACTTTCAGCAACTGACCAGATTAGTGGATTCTGCGTTATGAACTGCATTTGTATATCGTCGGCCTATATCTAAAATAGCTTATCTGCAGATTTTAGAAATTGAGATTTTGATACCATACGATTCCGTATGACGCGCTTTACCTTTAGTGTGAATTTTTTTATCAAAATGTAAATTTATTCACGACTTATTCACTTTTTTTGTTTGGCTTAAATACATAAACAATTTTTTTTCGAAGACAAAATGGTTTATCTACATTGTTTTTACAAAATAGTCATAGAAGTTGTAAACTAAAAATCTGTAAAAAGGTAAAATTATTAAAACTTTTTTTACTTTTCTGATGAGTGGTAATACGCTAAATTCAAATGTGCTTTTAAAATTCTTCTATCTTCACACTGTTCAACAAAAAATGCGAAAAAAATTCAGTGTTTATAGTGATGTTTAAAAGGCTGTTCACTTCGCATAAACTTCCAAAAATACATTCTAGAACTCTTAACAATAAGAAGATATCTTCCTTCAAGTAGAAAAGACGAAAAATTATAATATCTTTTAACTTTTATAAACGAAAATGCATTTTGGAAAATGCAGTTTTTCAAAAAATAAATTATTGCCAATAAAATGTAATAAACGTCGTATATAGTAGAATTTAAATACACAAAAGGATCCCAAATCATAAGGGAGTATTGTTTAATAGGAATTGCTAAACATTTTTAAATTATGTTATACAAATCCACTTTCATACAAATCCACTGTGAACAAAATGGTTTATCTACACACTTATATAAAAATTTTCGAAGACAAAACGGCTTATCTACCGTAAAATCGCGAATATTTGGTTTTATTTAAAAAATTTTATACCAGGAAATAAAAAGGAGTCTACCAATCATATTGTAAAAGATCTCTTTGTTAAAAACTCACTAATAAGATAATGAAAGAGTTTTTTGCTTCTCCTGTAAAATCAGTATTTTGCAGATAAGCCATTTTAGATATAGGCCGACGATATGATAATATGAAACCCATTTAAAAAAAATTATTTTAATATTTTACCCTTCTATAGTCCGGACAACTCGAACAAGCCATAAATAATATGTGTCCGGTTTGCCAAGGTTGTACTGTACCTAAATATTAAGAAAGTTAAAAAAGAAATTGTAAAAATTTTACATAAAATTTGAAAAATTGTGAAGTTCTAAGAAAAAAACTTGAGTTTGACAGTGAAATGTTAATTTGGTTTAATAAATTTTCCCATGAAAATGTCTTGTCTGCTAGAACTAATAGTATTATATTACTTCTGTTTAAAATGTTTCCAAATGAAAGGCAAAATTTTGAAAATATAAACTCAGTATAGGGCATGGGATGATGTTGAAGAGTTTGAGCCTTTGGTAAATAAAAATAATATATCGCACTTGCACTTAAAAATTTTGAGTTAACTCTTATTGATCAAGTGCGATATGTATATTTTTGAACATTTCAATATTTGCAAATGAAATTTTATCTATTCCTCAATCCTCTGCAAATGTATAGAGAATTTGTTTGTATCAAAATCTTATAAAAACCAAATGTCGAAAAACAACCAAGTCTTACTCAGACCAAAGATTTATTGAAATCTTAAGACTCTTGTGGTTATAACTTTAACATATTTAATAAACTAATGTGAAACGAATTGTTATTGCTATAAACTTTATTACTTTTTAAATAATTATAATTATTTACTTATTTTTACTACTTTTTTAATATACTTGTAAAGTATAGCTATTGTTTGTTTTTTATATAACTATTATTTAAAATAGATTGTTAATGTATAACAAAAAATTGTATTTATACATGCGTACATACATATCGTCACCTAAAATGCAAAATGACATAACTACACTTCTAGTTTTTTACAGGAGAAGCAAAAGACGTTATAACTTTTAAACTGCAAGGAACATTAAATCTAAATTTTGGAATTGTTTTCTGAAACTAAAAGGGCTTAACTACCGTACAAATTTTGTGCAAAAATGTAAACCTTTCAAAATGCATAATTTTTTTTTTTCAATAATATTGAGACGAGTCTTAAAAGTAGTGACAGTTTATTTTCGAAACAAAATTTAGTATTAAAATATAAGTTTTAAATAATTTAAAATGGGATATACATAGTTTTTTTAAGAGTTATTTCAGAAATAACCTCGTAACTTTTAAACGGTTAGAGATACTTAAAAATATAAGAAAATTATTTTTGAAGTAAGCACAAGTCCATTCAATTGACGCTATTTATCTAGTCGCTATTTCAATTTAAAGTGATATACCGTAAAAAAAAAATTTAATTTAAAGTGATATACCTTAAAAAACGTGTGATTATGGCTAAACTGAACTTTTTATGTATTTATTAATATTTTTTTGTTAATTTTTTGTTTTTTACTTTTTGATAACAATTAAAAAAATAACGCTTTGTTACTCTTGGGGTTAAAAAGTAGTCTCAGAAAAATTGTTTGATATCGAAATGAAAATCTTATTTTTCATCACTGGCCTCAACCATCATCTATTATTGCATCCCCATTTTTCACCTATTTTTCTTCTCAATGATGAAACACGCACGTCTATTAATTAATTCAAAAAGGGGTCCACTAATTTTAGTTGAAATTCGTCGACTCCTTAGGGTACCTACCTTGAAACCCGATTTTTCACCTATTTTTCTTCGGCACACGTCTATTAACCAGAGGCCGGATTTTAATACTTTTAAAACAATATTTTCATGTTTAAATCCATAAAAAACAACCATTGAAGTTTAAAAAAATATTAAAAATCCCTTATGATTTTTATTTGTTCAAAAATTTTGTTTCTTTTTTCAATCCGATGAAAATAAAATATAAAAAAAAACGTTTGGGATATTTATCAGTTCAGTTCAAAATAATTTTCATTCGATGAAAATAAATTTTGATAGAAAAAAATCAAATTTTATTTCTGTATTTGTCCGGGTATAAAGCATCTTTAGGACGTTTTAATAGCAATAAATTCAATTATTGTTGCAAATTTTATATTGAAATGGATTTGGGCAACTAATGATCGTTGTCTAAGTGCGTTTAAAATGTTTAAAAGTTAAATTTTTTTAGAAATAGCGACGCGAATCAAAGAAGCCACCAATAGTTCCCATTGGAACTATTATCTTTAACTTCGATGTCCTAAAACATTGCAATAAATTGAAAACATTGATACATTCATTGTTGAAAATTTTGAAATTTCTTAAACGTTTTATTTTTTCAAAGTCAAAACAGAATTTCAAAAATAAAACAATCAATAAAATATTTTTCTGTTCGGATATTTATCGTTATAGATATTTAAAATTTTCATCATGAGGGATATTTATATTTCAAATATAAATCCCTCTTTTTTTATTTTTTTATCGAAATGAAAATAAATTTACATCGGCAATGATATTTATACTTGATGGATTTCAAAAATAAAACGATCTCCGGTCTCTGCTATTAACTGAATCAAGAAGAGTACTAATTTTGGCTGGGATCCCTTGACTCTTTGAAGTAGCTGCCTTGGACCCCCATTTGTTCACTTATTTTCGTTCTCAATGTATAAGTCGGAATTCTATACAAGATTTGAACAAATTTGCCACGCGTCTATTAGTTTATTCAACAAAGAGCTCTACTAATTTTGATTGAAATCCGCCAATTCCTTGGGTTACCTGCTTTGGACCCCCATTTCTTCAATTATTTTTTTTTTTTTCAAAGCAAAGCTCAACATAATTTGATGAAATTCGGCACACGTCTATTATTTGACACAAGAAAGAGCTCTACTTATTTTGGTTGAAATCCGTCGAATCCTAGGGGTACCTGCATTAGACTTACATATAAATGCAATTTGATTAAAAAGTTAAGCCTAAACGGCAACACTTTTAGTTTATATTATGTGTAACAATTTACGTGACTTTTTCAGAATATTTTGAACTTTGTCCTACGATCGGTAAATTTTGGGGATTTTTTTCAATCTAATTCTCAATCTAAAGAAGAGACTTTGGCATTCCATGTGGTTATGGTGGGAGCATAGATCAAAACCGAGCCAACTTAGTTGTTGTCCAATGAAAAACGAAAACACTAATTTTTGTAGATCTTTTTCGAATTATTTTCTTGTGCAGACTTAAACCAAGATTATGTACCTTTATTAAATCGACATCAAGATTAAAGCTGAGAAACTATATTCGATGAATGAGCTACTGAGTTTGATGAACAATTGCGGATTGTACATTTAAATAAAAATAGGTGGAGTCAACTAATTTCAACCAAAATTATTGGAGCTCTTTTTTTAATTAATTAATAGACTTTTGTTGAATTTCATCAAATTGTTTTGAAAATTGCGACTTGTGCATTGAAAAGAAAAATAGATGAAAAATTGGGGTCCAGGTACCCCAAGGAATTTCTAATATCTAAATTTTGTTTAATGTATCTTTTCTATATAAAACTGAACAATTATGCAAAATTTTATCGTGTAGGATCACTCCTACACTGTTCGACGGCCTCTCCCCTTTGCATTCTATTGAAGCGCTTGTCAAGCAATTTTGATATACATAATATTTTCCGCCATTTCCGCTGACAAAGCTCTACAGAGGTTGGAAAAGCTAATTTCAAATTTATATTTTGTCAAGTTCGGTTTTATTATTCCATCAGTTGTATTTATTCGATATGGTTGCTTATTGATGTTGGTACAGCGTGTTAATTGTTCATCCCGAGTTAAAAGAAGAGTACTGCTGCTGCTCAAGATGGCACTATTGGCGTAAGTAGATTTACCACACAACGCCGTTGATAAATTCTATAAGGTCTTCATGTCGCCTAATTTAAATTGGCTTACTTGTTCGTCCATCCACAATCTCTTGTCCCTCCTGGCAGACTTCTTTATTCTTTTTGAAGAATAACGGTATGCTATACAGATCACTTTAACTAACAAACCGTTTTTATACCCTTCACCACCATAGGTGGAAAGGGTATTGTAAGTTTATGCTGATGTATATAACGCATACAAATATTTGTCTTAGACCCACCTTTAAGTATACCAGTAGGCGTAGAATCACTTTCTGAGTCGATTTAACGATGTCAGTCCGTTGGTATATTATTTATGGTACCTTCCATAGGTCCCACTTTCCGGAGTTGATATATTGGCCACAAATATTAATATGTTTACATGCAATTTAAAACAAATACTGCTTATGTTAACTTAAATCACTGTACCAAATTTCGTTGAAATCGGTCCATATTTGACCATAGCTCTCATATAAACTCTTTTGTCAAAACGCACTAAATGAGACAAAATTCGTAAATAATGGGAATCGAAGCTAATTGGAATTTAAAGTTTATTTTTGCATACAAAACTTTTGTAACAACTCTAATCAATTTGCTAAATTTCGAGAAAAATCGGTCCACATTTGACCCTAGCTTTCATATAAGTCCAAATGACGGAAACAGCTTAAAAATATAAGTTTTGAGAAAATATTTGTATGATGGCAAAATTTAGCAAATATTTGTCTTTATATAGGAAAAAGAACACCTTTGACCTTAGTGGTGAAGGGTATAGTATGGTCAGGCTTGACCGACTATAGCACTTTCCTACTTGTTATTTACATAAATTTGTATTATTTTAAACTTTGTGTTGTTCAAGTAAGTCCCATTTTAGTAATTTTAGCCAAACTTTCCTTTTATGATCTTTAAATCGTAATATTTTCTAACTAACCTGAGTGAACGTTTGAGTGGCAAAGGTTGTTTATAATATCTGGAAGCTGATTTTTTATGGAGGTAATTAAGGCATTCGAAGCTTTTTAATTCCAGTACTCTAAAATCAAGCTTCAAACCTACTTTTGTTCCATCTTCCTTCTTAAAATAGTTCAGTGAACTATTTTAAATCGGAATTGTATAAACCTACCTTGGCTTTGAAGTCTTCTGTGTCGTTTTCTGTTTAAGTTAGAGCTTAGATGTAGATAATTATCAATTTACTGGATTTTATCTTAAGCTTTATTGCCATTAGCATCTCACTGATAGGATACCATGCTTAGTTACCCATTTAAACATCTGGAAGCCCATAACCCTTCTATGCTATGTAGAACATATTTTGACAAGTATGTACAATTATCTAAGGCCCTTAGAAACATTAAGTGGGAATGGCTCCAAGATATTTTTCCTTGACTTATAACCCCTTCTTACCTGTTTATTTAACAATATACCCCAATTTACATTAGCCCAGTTCACAATTCATTGCAAATAGTCTAGCATAAAAGCATTTGCAAATCAGTATGACAAATGAAAAATTGTCCATATTATTTATATACAATTTTTTTCATTTGCTACAACGATTTGCAAATGATACGATACTAGACCATTTGCAACGGATTGTGAACAGGCTATTGTTTTTTCATAAATAATGAACTTTTGTATTTTACCCTAATTGAATTTAAAATAAAATATAATATAATAAAAATATCAAGTTAACAAATAATTAAATTAATGAATTAGCAATATGCATATACATATGTATGTATGTTCGTATTTATTTTGAATATCTTTCAATAATTTAATACATATTTCAATTTTTATGTTGGTAGTAATATTTATGTTATACATATGTAAATACTTTTAAAAATCTACTACTTACTCTATTATATAACTTTTATTTCTATGGTTTTTATATTTTTTATACTTTAACGACACGAGACAACAAAACCCTTGATACTGTCATACGATTTAAAAAAAAAGTCCTTAATTAAGAAAAAATGAACAAATTTCCACAACTACAACTAAAAGTGACCAGCATGACTTTGTAAAAAGTATCAAAGAAACTTAATGATACTAATAAATCAAATTAAAATTCTGTTCAAGAAATATGTGTATGTATCTACAAGATATTTTAAAGACTAAGCACAACTACTACCGGCTTCTATATAATACGTCTGTATATATTTTATCTATGTTATATGGCCATTAGAGTGCTCCAAAAAATTACAGAATTTAAAAAAATCAAACGCATATTAAATACATTTTATGGGGAACAAAAGGAAAAAAAAATCAGTAACACTATATCTTCTAAACCGAAAAGGATAAGAACAAAAATAAAATAAAAATGGTGTTGAGATCAGAATTAAAAATAAAAGGACACAATTTAGTAATTTTTCAAAACTTTGGGAGTATAAAGGGGTTCAAAAAGAGTAACATTATAGATAAAAACCAAAAGCGATAGGAACAAAGTTAAAGTTGGGTTTAAAACTTTAAAAATAACTGTATACGTGTATAGTACTTTTTCGAAAATGTGATAAAAAAATAAAAATGAAAAAAGGGCGAAAACAAATTTTTGGTGTTTTTTTGATACATACATATGAATATATCTTTTGAATCTATAAACCTTGAAATATAATTTGTACCATAATCGATAAACATTAAAAATATTTAAGCACGACGCCGCACTATGGTATTTCTGCTGCTAAAAAGGCATTTTTGGAATATCATATAGAGAAGAATCTGACAATGAAAAATCTGTATTTTTTTCCCCTAAGATATATATATATATATATATTAGCCCAGTTCACAATTCATTGCAAATAGTCTAGCATAAAAGCATTTGCAAATCAGTATGATAAATGAAAAATTGTCCATATTATTTCTATATATATATAGAGAGAGAGAGAGAAAATCGGTTGAAGTCAGCTGAATATTGTGAAACAAAAATTTATGGTAAAATTATTGAAATTTAAAGTCTTATGTATCAAAGATATTTTAACTGCCAAAATGTAGGTATTAATTTTATTTAAGTCTGAGATCTCGTCTTTGTTAAAAAGAAAAAAAAAAAAAGTAAATTACATAAGTAGTTTGGGAGATATATGCGCATCAAAATTGTCCTATAAAATTCAGCATTGGCTGTTTTCATTGCAGATAAAGTCAGTTAGCTCGGTTTACCTCCGTGCTCTCAGTATAATGAAATGGAAGGCTTTTCTTTCGAATTAGCTAAAAACATTCATCAACTTTTGTCAATCTTTAACAAAAATCAAAATTTACTAAATTAAAAAAAAAAACTAAGGAATATTGCTTATAATTAAAAAGCATTGCATACCTTCAGGCTTAATTTTTTAATCAAATTGCATTTATTATTCCTAACATTTGTTGAAATTGCATTATCTTGAGATTTACGAAGTACCTCTAGGAGTCTACGGATTTCAATAAAAAATAGTAGAGTTCTTTCTTGGATCAACTAAAAGTCATGTGACGAATTTCACTAAATTTTATTGAGAAGTTCGCCTTATTCATTGAGAATAAAAATACATGAAAAAATAGGGGTCTAAGGCAGGTACCCCAAGAAGTCGACTGATTTCAACCAAAATTAGTAGAGCTCTTTCTTGAATCAAAAAATAAAAGTGTGTTTATCAAATTCTATTGAAAATTGCAGGTTATATATTGAGAAGGAAAATAAGTGAAAAAATGGAGTTCCAAGGGAGATACCCTAAGGTGTCATCGAATTTCAACCAAAACTTGTAGGGCTCTTTTTGGATCAAAAAAATAGAAGTGTATTAAATTTTATAAATTTAGAATTGCGGTTTATACATTGAGAAGAAAAATAAGTGAAAAATGGGGGTCCAAAGGAGGTACCCCAGGAAGTCAACGGATTTCAACCAAAATTGGTACAGTTCTTAGCACACAATAAAAGTGTGCTAAATTTTATCAAATTCTATTTAAAATTGCGGGTTATTAATTAGGAAGGAAAATAAATGGGGGTCCAAGGGAGGTACCCCAAGGAGTAGACGGATTTCAACCAAAACTATTAGAGCTCAATTTTGGACAAAAAATATAAGTGTATCAAATTCTATTGAAAATAGCGTTTTATACATTGAGAAGAAAAATAAGTGAAAAGATGAGGGTCCAAGGGAGGTATCCGAAGGAGTAGACGGATTCAAAAGTTTTTTTTTTATTTTTTTTATCTATAAAAAACTAAATAAGTGTGCTAAATTTCATCGTTGTAGGATCACTCCTCCTATTTTTTGCAGTTAGATATATGAAGAAATATCACTTTGCCTCGGTTTAAATCAGCTACAAAAATAAGAGGAGACGTGCTCAATAATTTTTCGAAAATAGAATAAATGAGAGGTACAAAATATATTTTGGTACTTTTTTTAACCCATATGTAACATGTTAAAAGCACAAAAAAACAAATTTTGAGCAGCTGAGTTATCCTAAAACTTTTGAGTCATCCTAAGACTGCTAAATCATCCTGAACAGCTGAGTTACCCTTAAACTGCAGAGTTATACTACAACTGTTGACTTTATCAGATTGGAAAAAGAAGACATATCTTTAATACTTTTTAAAAACTGGGACGATTACGTTTATTAAAATATAATCCAATTTTTGTACTTTTTTACCAATGTGTATATTTTAAACTTTTGGATATAGAAACAAACTTTATACCTCAAACGATTAATGTTAAAAAATAGTAACCATGAGTTCGGTACTTTATCGTTATGTTGGTACTTTTTATATATTTACGAAGTCGCGGGTCAAAGTACTAGTATATTATAAAACCTTTAAAATTATAGGAATGCTTAGATCTTGAAGTTTCGGTAGTTTGTTCGATACATTTAAGTCAATTTTTAAAATATAAATGTATATGACTGTCCCGTTCGAGATAAAATAAAAGCCCATATGTATATTTTACATTTAATCTGAGAAACTCTAATGTCAAGTTGTATGTATAAGCTGCTGTTTTATGGTTTTATTTTATAAAATGAATTTATAGAACAATCATAATACATACATATATTCTTACATACATACATACATATATGTCTATTATATAAGTATATATTTATGTATCTATTCTGTATGTTTGTGTGTAAGATATTTAATTTGATTTTTGCACATGTGTCACTTTAAAATGTCACATGTACAAATATTTTTTTCTCTCTCTTAATACAAACACATTAACACGTACTTTCAAACACTCAAATATAAATTCCAAGAGTTTTAAAGGGAGTCCCGTCTTCAAAACTTGTAAAGTGAAGAATTGGCTAGTAATTTTGGCATGTCATTGGAGGAAACAGTGAACACTTTTTACACATACTAGATACAGCTTTTGAATGCTAATTCAAGTGTTTACCTAATATGATAAGCACATACATATTTCAATATAATGATTTGCTAATTTATTAGATTTGGTGGCTGTATTTGAGATTGGAATTACTAGGATAATAATTTCTTAAAATTTCACAAAATAAGTCATCAAACGTAGAAAATATACGATGGTTCTTGGGGCTACTTTCCACCATCTCTCGGTTATCCATGAAAATTCAATGTTTTGCCCTACTTCTCTTCATTTTGAAGCCGTAGGGTCATAAGTGTGTTTGAGCAAAACACTCAAACGAACAAAAATAGTTGTCAAATACCAGGAATTAATAGACCCAGCAGGAGATTTAAATTTTTAGATTTTTCATCTTTCATTATTGTTTACGATGTAAACCAAAATATATGTACATAAATACATATAAATTTATAATAACAAAACTTTTTCACAGAATTGATTTAAGCTTCAAAATGCGTTTTGTGTTTGTACCAATAAATTTTTTTGAGAGATTTCGCCAGACTTTTACTTTTCAATCCAAGCAAAGCTATGTTTTCGATACCAGTAGAAAATAGAAAAACTAATAAGTTGAAATCAAAAATTATTTTAATTGTTATCTTCTGAAATCAGATACATCATGTTGTAGTTAACAAGTGTCTAGGATGTGGGCTCAATTCGTGGAGCTAATATGGACTCCGATCATTTCCTTGTTGCAGCCAAGATGAGAGCACGTCAGTGTGTTTCGAGGAACATATAGACGGAAGCGCAAAGAAAACCTGACATCACAAAGTTCAAATCTCATCAAATTGCTACTGCTTTCACGCAACGAACAGCTTAATTGCTCAGAGAACATGTTTCTGATTCATATGACATCTGCGCGCAATGTACTAGGATTCCAAAACCATCCCCCTAAGAATTCTTTGTATGAAGAGTTAAACACCAAACAAATGGTTTTGGCAACTGTATCCTCTCCTGTAAGGACGTCCAAGGAAACCAGGTGACAGACACAGAAAGCTTACGGTAACTATGGAAGGAGCACTTTTGCAAATTGATGGTATCAGATATAAGCGACCAAGATGACACGCCTGAACAAATCAATGATAACGGCGTTATGTGTCCACCAACCAACCATAATGAGGTTAGAATTGCTAGAAAAGTGTTCAAAATGATCCTGAGGGAACTCGTAAAAGATTACATCCAAAACTTCGATAAAAAAACCAAGTAGAGGAAAATCTTTCAACGCTTGGATTGGAGAATAAGCGCACAAGATCGAAACGCATGGAATTCTTAAATAAGCTCGGCTTTGAGCCTAACAGGTATTAAATGTAGGTCATTTAAGTAAAGTAAGTATCTTCTGAAATGCTCTATTTACCGAGATCTTGGTAATAAATAGAGATAGCTTAAACATTTTTAGTAGATACGAGAATAATAGCATTAATTGTTTGAATTGTCATATTTGATATCATTCGGGTATTGGTTTGTAAGATATAGAATTTTGGGTAAAGTACGGAAAGTCAAGATTTTATTACTCTGCACCAAAATATTAAATGAACCGAAATGAGTACTAAGGACAAAGGAAAAGAATAATGACGACCTTAAAGTGAATTTGATGAAGACTTCGTTGGACTCTTTTGACTTTTGTTTCTAATCAACTTCTTATAGTAAAATAATTGCCTTATTGCTGTAATATCACTCGCAATTTAATTTTTGAACTCTAATAAGGCTCTTGGTCCAGACAATACAGAGTTACTTTAAGTATAAAGTTTGCTTAGCTGAACTTCTGCACCAGCACATCTGGGATAGCGAATCACCTTCATATGAACTCACGAAAGTAATTATAACTTTGTTGTAAAGAAAGTGAACCTCTTAGATTGGACGAATTGCCTTTATCGCTGTAATATCACTGGCAATTTCCTTTCTAAACTCTAATTAGGCTCTTGGTCCAGACAATACAGAGTTACTTTAAGTATAAAGCTTGCTTAGCTGAACTTCTGCACCAGCTCATATCGGACATCTGGGCGAATCATTTTCATATGAATTTACGGAAGAAATTATAACTTTGTCGCAAAGAAAGTGAACCTCTCAGATTATACGAATTGGAGAGGTAATACCCTTTTTATCATTGCAAATAAAATAATCGCCCATATCATCAATAAGAGACCGTCGGAATATGTGTCGCCCAAGCTGAGGAATGATTGGTTTCAGAGCGCATTGATCCTCCGTCGATCATATCAACGCACTATGCATAATATGGCCAAATGGCGCACACCTCTCTACCTTTGTTTCATTGACTTTGAGAAATCATTTGATACTCTGGGCCAAAGCGCAGTCTTGAAAGTCCTGGAAGACAAAGAAGTCCCGAGTAAAATAATTCGTTGAGATGCGAGATGTGACCAATCCCCATTACTTTTTTATGTACTTCTTGATGCCAAGGTAATCTGCCTCCTTATGCACAGGCAGACAGACTTATTTGGGATGTTGAACGATCCTAGCAAAACTTTTCATTACCAAATAATGAGTTAAACAGCTAAACTATTGACCACGAACTACTTACTTATTACATGGGGATGTCATTGGAGGCAAGTACATTTCAACTGCAGAAACTTAATGAATTTATATATACAATTTTTATTTTTAGATCCAAAATCATGTGACAATAATTTTTTTCCTAGCTTTTTTTGCTTTGTTGTAATTTTTGGAAAAATATTTCTATACGAATTTTTGTAAATGTTTAATGCAATTAATAAACAATAAAGAAGTTTTTTTAATTACTTAAAAATTTAAACAATTTAAATCTTCCTTTTTGTATTAGTTTTTATATAACATTGACTTTTATTTACTTAAATATAGTAACCTATAGTTATAAGTCCGAGCATATTTTAGAATTCCATTTTATAGGCCAAGCTTTGAAAAATTTTCATCTACTAGGTTATTCCATCGTAGTTTCGGACATCCTCTTCTAACATTAGGTGGTGGAACATTATTATTCTAATTTTATCCTCTTCATAGTAATTATTTTTTCCAAGAGGAGGGTACTAGCAAGTCGTCCTAACCCATTTTTAAAGATCTTATCGGACAACTCTCGGTTCATGTTAGCTCACTACATTAAGGGATGTTAAACTAGTTCCCAGGGTGATACCACGAGGAGGTCACTGTCCACTGTTGAGATGAAGGATGACCCAGATAAGTTGGGCTTACCAAGTTAAGACCAATCCAAACCGCGTTTGGTATCCAACTTCCCCTAAGTAATCAAATTTGACTCATGATGATATTTTTTCATTACCGTGAGTTTTAATTTTTTTTTTTACAGAAGGTAATATTTAAGTTCTTAAAATTCAAAAATCATTTAAAAAGACTCTTTAATAAAAAAATAAAAAATTGTTGGTCTTGGTGGGATTTGAACCGGGGCCATTCAGTTTAAATTACCATCTTAATTACAAATAAGTACTTTTGTAATAACTTATTAGTTATTTGGAGGGTATGTTGTAGTCATTACAAGGTAACAAGTTACCACAGTACACCCTATTACCAAAGTTTTGCTGGGATGTTAAATATCGGGTTATAAATTTCGTGGTTTCAAAAGTATAGGACTAAAATTCGACATCTGTCAAACTAAGTTGTTAACCCATTAAAGACCGCTCATAGACCGCTCGTACGATTTTCACGAAACTTTTATAATAATACCTGGAGGTCCATAGGATATGCTTGGTATAAAAAAAAAATTTTACCTCCCCCTTCTCCTGAGATAGGACATGGGTATTTCAATACCCAACGGCCTTTAACGATATATATTTTTTTTATTTTTGAACAATTTTGTTTTTCTTATTTAAGTTTAAATAAAAAGTCTTTTATTTACTTACAAAGTTATTAACTTTTTTTGACCACACAAAGTTCCGGTACAGCATACTGCATCATTTAAAATATACAGGGTTGCTCCGAAGAGCGTTACAAATATTTAAAACTTTCAATTGATGAGCAAATGATAGCCTACTATGGCAGACATTTTTGCAAAATGTTCATCAAAGGCAAGCCAATTAGGTTCGGTTACAAATATTGGTGTTTGGCTTCTGATGAAGGCTACTTGTATCAGTTTATGCCATACGCAGGTGCATCGGAACAGGAAAACTCGCAGTTACAATTAGGAGAAAGGGTGGTACTTTCCCTTCTTTCTCATCTTGATGACCCAGCGAAGCATACCGTAACGTTTGACAACTTTTTTACAAGCCATAAACTATTAACACGTTTATCGGGTGATGGATTTTTCGCCTTGGGAACTGTTCGTGAAAATCGGACTAATAATGCTCCACTGATGGATGTCAAGAAAATGCGTAAAGAGACCCGTGGGACTTCAGACTTTTGTTTTGATGTGGACAATTCTATAATTGCTGTACGCTGGAACGATAATTCGGTACACTATACACCGAAATATTTTACATAATTAATCATTAAGTTTGCTTTCGTTATTATTTTTTAGGTCGTTACATTATTATCGAATTATCTAAGCCATACACCAATGACTCACGCAAGGCGATATGATCGAAAACAACGAAAAATGGTTGTAATTGAACAACCCTATTTAGTCAATCAATATAATAAACACATGGGAGGTGTGGACCTTTTCGACAACGCCATGAACAATTATCGCATTCGAGTTCGGGGCAAAAAGTGGTACTGGCCATTGATTACAAACGCTTTAGATGCCGCTATGGTGAATGCATGGAAACTGCACTGCCTTTGTCGCAAATATGAAAAAAACCCCAAATTTCTCAATTTGATTTTAGAGTAGAAGTATGCGAGATGATAATGACGAATTTTTACCGACAAAATGTCTGTAAGATTATGATTTCCGGGGCACAAATGGAAGTTAGATATGATCGCGTCGATCATTTAATTGGAAAACTCCCAGCACGTCGTCGCTGCCGGCAGTGCGGTGGCAAAACAGAATATGGATGTTTGAAGTGCGAGGCGAATTTGCACCCAGCACCATGCTTCCTGTACTACTACAGAAATGTCACACCAGATAAATCTAAAATTGCAAAGTCTAAATAACCTCTAATTATCTTCAAATTAATTTAAAAAAATATTAAATTTCCTTCTATTTACGGCAAAATGAATTATTTCAATATAGAGAAAATAGTTGATTTTAGAACTCTTTATGGGCCGTTGGGTATTTAAATACCCATTTTTACTTTTTAGCGTGTGACGACCAATTGTGTTGATAAATCAGTTTTATTTTTTTCAAATTACAATTGCGACATCTAAGGCTATTTAGATTGTGCAGGCATTTTTTATTCCTCGCATTATCCTTTATTTGACAAACCTTTTCCTGATAATTTTTTGGCAAACAAAAAAACGCATTTTTTCCAATCCTAAAACTAAAAGTAAAATTGAAAATTTTTTTTTTTTTAATTTTTCCCACATTAATCAATCTTTAGTATTTAACAAAAAAGCAACTTACATCCGTTATCTATTATCAGACCATCGTAGGAATTTTTTTACTACTTTAACTTTTTTGGGTATTTAAATACCCAGTGGACTAAAATGAGTTAAACCAGTTTTTTCTTTTCAGTTGAAAGTCTGACATTGACGAAAATGGATCGCTTAAGAATTGCAGAACGCATAAAAATTATCAAAACATACAATAACAATTGTGATTCTGCAACAGCCATACATCGAGATTTAAGAGGAGATTATGGTTTATATAATCGTCCAACTACGGAAGCAATTGACAAAATTGTGAAGAAATTTGAAAAGTCTGGATTGGTATATTGTAAAGCCTGTGCATAATCGTTTCGCTCGTTCCGCTGAAAATATCGCTGCTGTAAGTGAAAGTGTTGCCGAAGACCCGAATGTGTCGATTTCTCGTCGTTCTCAGGAATTAGTACTGTCTTACGGCACATTATTGAAGCATACGACTTGGAGAATATGTGGTTTCAACAAGACGGTGCCACATGCCACACAACTCGAACGAATAGTGTTTTATTGCAAGAGACATTTCCTGGCCGCGTAATTTCTCGTCGTTTCGATACCAACTGGCCAAAAAGATCATGCGATTTGACACTATTATACTTTTTTTGTGGGGCTAGCGAAAGACCGTGTTTATGCAGATAAACCTTTAACTCTTGAGCACTTAAAAACAAACATTCGTCAAGTTATGGCAGAAATACCGCCCAATATGTATCAAAAAGTGGTCCAAAATGACCTCAAAAGAATCAATGCTTGTAACATTTCGCGTGGTGGTCATTTAAATGATGTAGTGTTTTACACATAATGTCAGCGTTCAAACTTTATAATAAAAAATAATGTGCTATATGTGTTTTATTTACGTTCACCTTTGAAACCGCAAAATGGATAACCCTGTAGTATGCTACACAAGCATTGCTGTCAATAAACATACCAAAGACAAAAGAAATGCGCATAGACGCAGATAATATCAAACAATTTTCTAAGGTAATAATCTAATAGAAAATGTGGACTCATTACTGCCAAAGACGGAACCGCAGATGATATTCAAGCCGAATCAACAAAATGCTTGCAGCATTCAGCTCCCTCGAGAAGATATGGCGATATTTATATCTAGGAGCACTAAAATCAACGAACCCGCTGGGTAGTCGTGGAAGAGGAAATAAAAAAACTTAGAGAGGCGAGAAATACAAAAACTTAGATACAATTAAATGGAAATAATTTGTTATGGCCCTATATATGTATATTAGGTAGACAGCAAAATTTTGTTCTTTGATTTCAAATTTTGAGCCAAATCGGACAACGTTCTATGGGCGCGCATCGGGTCCAAAGTTTAAGAGCCCATTTGTATGGTGACAAATGGGTTATTTTTTATTTTTGAGAAACTTCAACCAAAACTAAACAATTTTTACAAGAAAGTATAATGGAATATTAAATAAAACTAACATCTTTATTTCAAATAGATAAAAACAAAAATCCATGAAGTAGTTTTGGAGTTATTCCATTTTTCCCCAGAAAATTCATGTCCCTTGAAAACGCGCCTAAGGATATGCTCTTGAATTTGGACCCGATGCGCGCCCATAGAACGTTGTCCGATTTGGCTCAAATTTTTAGATCTAAGCTTTTAAACCTAGTGTCACAATATTCCGTAGAAAAAGTTATAAAACTAGATAAATCATTTTCGGTAGTACAAAAAATTGTCACCCTAATGTATATAATGTATAGGAGCCCGTGCAACCGATAGTTTTTATAAAAAAATGGTGTATTTTAAGTTTTTGCGAAATTTCATAGCTATTTTATGTCTGCTACAGGCGATATACTTTAAATTCCAAACCGAAATTTGATAAATTTGTTTCGTTGGCAGATATTATTGATGGCTACAATTTTTGTTCACATGTACTTACAATCAGTTTGCTGATGAGCTTAATTGACGCGCAAAATGAAATCGAAACCGAAAGTAAAAGTTGAAAACATAAATAATATGACATATACAACGATATTTATAAGTTATAAATCACAAAATAAAGCCTTTTTCCCACAACTTGGCGAACATATGTATGTATTCCACATCACCAAACAATAATGTAGGCGAAAATGGTTTAGATTATTTATTTTAGTTTCGATTAAGTTGATGCCTCTTGTTTACCTCAATAAAATCTGTTATGTAAACAATTACGTCAAGGTCAACAAATATAAGTCAATTTATTTGAAAATGGGTTAGCTGAAATATAATGACGCACTCATAATAAAATCAATTCATAAACATAATCTACTTTATCATACTCACAAAAGAACCACTTTTGTACAAATCACTTTCTATTCGAAATTTTACTTGCTTCCTTCGCACTAAACTCGCATGTCAATCAAAGTTTATTTTTTTTCTCGCTAAAGAGTTGTTTATTAAAAAAGATGTTGAAAAGGATACCATAATAAAATAAACACATTTGTCCAAAAACGTCACACATATTGATTATTTACATGAATAGTGACATAAATCAAGTCAATCGTATTCACATTTGACTCTACAAAGTAGGTCACCCATTTAACCTGATCTGATTGCTGACAATGTCTGCGACAGATCGACTAGATTCCCATAGAAATCCTTTTCCTTATATCAGGGCAGGCTAAATAGTATATTATAGCTCTCTGGCAGTAGCAAATTGTAAAGTTTCCTGGTATATTCCAGTAATTTAGATATATTGCATCGAAAGGTTTTATAATAAATTCGTTATCAATTTTTACTGTTTTTCTGGTTTCTTATGAGTAATAAGTACAATGTACTCATTACTCAGTACTTTTGCCATACATATGTAAATTCTTTCTTTTTTAATATTCGCAAGTATATTTCACTTGTCAACAGCAAAATCTGCATTCAAGTTAAACAATTTTTTTATATAGAGTCGTAAGAGTTAAAAGTCGAGAGTTGAAAGTCGTTTTGCAGAAAGGCGTTCCCAAATTTCTTGCATTTGATCCTAATGAAACTTTCTATTCATTTAGATCAGGGGCCGAATTACCGCATTCGATATCGATCGAAAACTCAGACTTTTAAGCGAATATTGCGAAGTATACTTTAGGGATGTTCAAAGTTATTTCGATGCAAAAAGTTTATTGAAATTTGGTATCCATTTTGATTCACTTTTAAAAATATATATTGTTCAATTAAAACTCTTTTACTATTGTTCATCTTTTGGCAAATTACTTCAAAAAATATAGTAAACTTTGCATCTTTTAATAATTTTGATTTTCCTTAAAGTATGTTTTGAAAATATCTAAGATTTCGATCGATATCGAATACCGTAATTTGGCCCCAGATATCGGGAAAGCGTGCCGACTTGACATCAAAGTTTGAACATCCCAGTTATATGGGAAAAATAAGGGGTATTTTTCAGATTTTTTACAAATGTTTCTACTTAGAATATATCTTTAAATATATTAAATATTATTAACAGCATGCTACAGATAACTAAATGAGCTTTCCAACGAGATATAAAACCTTAATAGCGGTTGAAAGGTTTACCAATTATTAAGTGTTTCCCAACATATTTTACGTCCTTGAAGACTCTCCTGAGCATATGCAATAAAAAATTTATTATTTTTAACAATTTTTTAAAAGTTTGACTTCTTTATCTTTTTTGAGATCTCAAGATTTTTAAATATCCATTTTTATTGCAATGGGTTAAGTCACTTTTGCATAACGTTTTCAAAACTTTTTTTTGTTTTTAATTTAATATCTGAATTGAGTAATTAATAAGCTCTATGAGTTTCATATCCCGTTGCATCCCATTTTAAGAATTATAACGTTTTTAGATACACAACTTTTTCACAATTTTATGCAATTTATCACGAAAAAATCACTACTTGAAGTGAAATATAGGCGTGATGTAATATTTTTATGCCATTTTCTTTAGCTTTCTTTCTAATTCTGTGCAAAATGTATATATAAAGATAAAAAACAACAAAATTTTTAATTTTGAATGACCTAATTTATTTAAGTATATAGGTAGTGGTCACATAATTGTGGACGCAATTAAAATTGTAAAATCCGCAAATTTCATATTGTTCAAGAACTCGTAATCTTGTTTATAAAAATATTCGAAGTTTAAAGTTTTTCTGTAGATTTGTTAGAAGCATACAAAATCTGGTTATAAGCTCATAGTATGAGCCCAATATCTCTCATAGTATGAGCCCAATATCTTTGAAAAATCATGTATCGTAGGATAAGTATTCTTATCATATATTATCCTATTTAAGTAAATAATTGTTATAATTGAAAGCAAAGATTTTTAAGCATGTTGAAAATTTCAAGATGAAAAATCAAGAAATGACCAAGTTATTGAGTTTTGGCCGTATTTTCCCACTGTGCAATGTTATAAAAAAAAATCACGTGAATTTTTATATATATGCCGTTTTAGTAAACAGAACTGTAATTATTATTGCTTCAATGGCTAGAAATTACACGGTGCTCTGGAATATATAAAAATGCAATTTTTTGATAACTTTTATATGAAAGCGGATTTAGTATTTAGATGATGTATGGATGAAAATAGGACTAAAAAAAAAAAGAATTGATCCACGACTTTTTTGGCGGGACTTGACGAATAATCGAAAATTACAGTTAATCAAATAATTGATTAATCTGTGAGTTTGAATAAACGATTAATCGCACAGTAACGTAAAATTGTAATAGCTATGACAGTTAAAGTTAGTGCAGTGTCAGTACCGCAATAAGTCCAAATTTGATCACAGCTCCCATATAGCCCCGCATTTTGTGGAGTACATTAATCGATAATGTGGTACAATTTTTATACCCACCACACAAAAGAATGTTGAGTATATTAAGATTGCCATTCCCTTTCCAAATATATACATTGGGGTGAGAGGAAGAATTTGTTTCTTTGATTTCAAATTTTTTTCAACGGAATATTAAGACACTAGGTCTAAATGTTTAGTTCTGAAAATTTGAGCCAAATCGGACAACGTTCTATGGGCGCACATCGGGTCCAAAGTTAAAGAGCTCATTTGTATGGGGGAAATTGGGTTATTTTTTATTTTTGAAAAATTTCAACGAAATTTAAAAATTAGACATAATTAATCATTAAATGACACGTAGGTATTGAATAGTTCAGTTTTGTTTAAATGTAATCGAATTTACTTAGTTTTTTTCATGTTGGAAAATTATACATTTTTCTCAGGTCGGTTTCAAAAATCATTTTTTAATTTTTCGAAAATTTTGTTCAACAAGTATTGCAAATTTAGAATTTATTCTCCAGTATGTTAAAACAGACAAATGGGAGAATAAAACCCAAAACAAGGTCGATATCTTAAACAGTTTCGCCGTACCTTCTACTTAAAATTGAAGAATTTCGCGAAAATGAAATATTTTGGGCCAAATTCGAGTAGATGCTTGGTAAATTTTACTTGTATTAAATTTTAACAAAAAAAAAAAAAATATTATTATTATTGCTTGGTTTATGGAAAACCTATGCTTAAAGGTTTTTTAATATTGGACGAGATTATTATTGCTTGGTTTTTTAATATTGGACGAGATTAACCCTTTCTTTACCGGGGTCAAAATTTGGTTTTCTTTAAAATGTTTATAGCGGGATTACGAAATATCAAGAAATAATTAGCGAATTTTAATAAAAAAAAGCGTGAAAATAATTGTTTTTGGCAAGATTAAGTGTTTTTAATTAAAAAAAATATGATCATTGATTTGTATTCGAAAAATGCTAATCTACATTTTCTACAAAAAGCTTTTGATCAGTAGATTATAAAAGAAAAAAAAAAACTAAAAACTTTATTTTTTTCTTGTAAAAATTGCTTATTTTTGGTTGAAATTTCTCAAAAGCAAAAAAATAACCCATTTTCCACCATACAAATGGGCTCTAAAACTTTGGACAAGATGCGCACCCTTAGAACGTTATCCAATTTGGCTCAAATTTGCAGAACTAAACTTTTAGACCTATTGTTATAATATTATGTTGAAAAAGTTAAAAAATTCGAAAAAACATTTTCTTTCATACAAAAAATTGTCACCCTAATGTACATATGTATGTATAATGTGACAGCCAAAATTACTTGATTTTTATAGAAATATTGTAATAAAAGGTCCGAAAGTTCAGTTCTGAAAATTTGAGCCAAATCGGACAATGTTCTATGGTCGCTCATAGGTTCCAATGTTTAAGGGACTATTTGTAAGGGTTCTTTTGTTGGTAAAGTGTCTTAAATAACTTTTGACTGTAGATTTTGATAAATTTAATCTTTTTTCAATATCACTCACAGGATTATTAAGCTAATAAGGTCTGCACTACGAAATAATTCCGCTGTTTAAGAAAAACAAGTTCTAAATGGCTTAAATTTGGCAAAAACTAAAAACTTTAGGACCTGTGCGACTCCTGTTAACGTTGTTGTTGGGTTATCGGGGTAAAATTTCATTTAAGAAGTAAATAAACATATGTATTTATATACTAATGTGCTATTATATTTTAGTATGTAAATTTGTTGTAAATTGTAAATTTACTCACACCTGTAACAAATCCTTCTCAGAAACAACGACATTTGGTTTAAATATATATGCAAAATTTAGAATAAACCCCTACACATTTTTTTTAATATAAAAAATATGGATAAAACAAAATAGCGAAGACAGAATCAGATTTGATGGTAGCGTTTGCGTTTCATTGTACTGTTTTGTGTTAAATACACAAAAAGTTTACTGAGTGAGTTCTCTGTCCTGAAGGACATTCAACCTCAAAACATCATTGTAAAATCAACCTCATATACGTTTGTGTTGAATTTGAATTTGTAAGTACAAATGTATCGTATGTTTGCACTTGAAACACCTGTACTTGTACTTAACGTGACCAAATCGTATTTTGTTCGTTTCGAAAGGGCACATTTTCCTTTAATTTGATTA
Source organism: Stomorhina lunata (assembly GCA_933228675.1). Lineage (NCBI taxonomy): Eukaryota > Metazoa > Arthropoda > Insecta > Diptera > Rhiniidae > Stomorhina > Stomorhina lunata. Next base: position 79,118,205 of record OW121744.1, read on the forward strand.
CAAGGTTAACATGGATAGACATCCGGACAGATATCGTTAACTCGATTCTGAGGCGATCGGCATACTTAAAGTTAAAATATATTTCTATGCGTTAGAGCTATTAGCATAAATTCAATATACCCCACCTACCAAAAAAGTTACATAATTCTGAAAAATTAGTTATTTCTGGTGACATTATATATTACTAAGATCCTTACATGCATTCATGTACTGTAGACCGGCTCAATAAATAAAGTTTGCCTAGTCCACCAAAAATGAAAGCGATTTTTAGTGTTTTTCTTTACTTGCTAAGATCTAGCGACCTTTGTAGTGCTCCACAAACATTAGCAACAAATTGTGATAAACTGCTTAAATTAAAAGGAAATACTTAATCTTTAAGTCGACCTTAAACAATTTTTAAACCTTTCACCTGTTTTAGATATTTTGAGCAATTTAAGCAAAAACAAACGTTTTTCAAAAAATGTTTGTTTTTTTGAACCAGCCTAATGTACATTTGTACGTGAAAACTACTACGTTGACAACACTGTCTCATACGTTTATGTTGAGATAAAAAAATATTGTCTACAATATACATGTATCCACCATGTCAACAACACGTGCTTCAGCATCAAGGTTTAACAAAATAAAATGAAATGCAATTTTAACAATCAACTGCAAGTCATGAGCGAGCGTTCAGTTCTTTGGTTCTGCTCGTGTGCGAGGATATCAGTATCAATTTTCACACACAAACTTCAGATTATCAAAAACTTTTTTCAACATACGATTTTAAAATTCTAATTTAATGCAATTATTAAATAATAAATAGAATTAATTTCAAAGTAAATTTCCACTAGAATTTACAGAAGTTTTAAATTTTTAAATAATTAGAACAAAAGTAAATAAATTAATAAAAACAAGTAAGAAAGTGCTATAGTCGGTCAAGCCCGGCTGTTATAAAGGTAATAGAAAATAATAAAACGAGGGACATTCAATTCCATGGTGTTTTATTTTCTATTCGAAAATTTCAGCGAAAATAAGAAGTTTTTAAAACTTATTGTTCTTCACAAGACTAGCAAAACGAACTTTAACGGTATTTACACATGCAAGTGCAAGTGAAAAAAAGCTCAATACATTTATATTTTTTTACTAACACAATCACACTTCTGCAAGTTGTAGGCTCACTTGCAAGCGATTTTGATTTCCAGTGATTTTTTTACTTGCATGTCAGAAGAATACGTATACACAACTTGTAACAAGTCACCTAAGTGTGTAAACGTACTGTTAATGAGAAGTTAACATGGTTGTACAAAATAGTATTAAATGAGATCAACACAGAGTTGTAACAAAACTTTACTGACAATAAATATCACACAAAATATACAAGAAAATTTTTGTTACATTAGCAAAAATTCAAATTTGCGAAACGTTAAAAAATTCAAAATAAAATATAAAATTAAATTTGCAACACCGACCATACGATATCCTTCACCGCTAAGGTCAAAGGTGTTCTTTTTCCTGTATAAAGTTAAATATTTGCTAAATTAATTATCATGCAAAAATTTTCTCAAAACTTTTATATTTAAGCTCTTTCCGTCATTTGGACTTATATGAGAGTCAAATGTGGACCGATTATTTTGAAATTTGGCAAATTGATAACAGTTTTTACAAAAAAAAATATGTATTCTCTTTATCTTTAGATTTATGAGCGTTTTCGAGATTATTGTCTCATTTATTGTGTTTTGACAGTTGAGTTTGTATGGGAACTATGGTCAAATGTGGACCGATTTTGAAATTTGGAACAGTGATTTTGGTTTACATAAGGTACCATAAATAATGGACCGATTTTGACGAATTTCAAAAACCATGGTCCTACTATCAAAAAAATTATTTGGGCCAAATTTCATTAAATTATCTTTAGAATTGCAACCTGTACTTTGATTACATGGTTTACAGGGGGGTCCAGCCAAACGGACGTACGAACGGATTGACATTCTAAGTCTATTGGTATACTAAAAGGTGGGTCTAAGACAAATATTTCTATGCGTTGCATTTATCGGCACAAACTTGTAATATCCTTTCCACCTATGGTGGTGAAGGGTATATACCAATGAAGTCAAATGTAGACTAAAACTCAACCAACTAAAAAGTTTTTCGCAGTGCTTAGACCAGAGATTGGCGCACATACACAAACATTTTGAGTCGGTGTGTGTGAGAAAAATTTCGTAAACAAACGAGGTTTTTCCCCACCCTTAAGTATTTTTCAACAACCAAACCACCAACCGTCTTGGTTGGAAGTTTGTGATCAACTAAATTGAGAAAACACCAGTGTTGCAGCCGACCAAATGTTAAATTACACATGTATCATACCAAAATTACACATGAAATTAGGAATTACACATGCTTTTTTTTTTGGCAAAGTAACAAACTTCTTTACTTGGCCTATATTTGCAACCTGTTTCGATCGACCAAGTTTTTAAAGACTTTCCTCTACATGGCCTTTTTATCCCCTTCTAACGTATGGGAGAACTCGCGGCACATGATAGCTCGTTACATTAACGAGTGTTAAGGTAGTTCCCTGGGAGCAGCGTTCAAATACTGCAAAATTAAAATATAGTGAACATTTTTTTTAAAGTGGGAAACAATCTGTCTTCCAAGGTATACTTTAAATCAGAAACCTTTATCCAACAATGTTCTGGCTCCAAATTGCTGTGAAGCCCAAAATTTCAAAATCCACAATTGTATAAATATCGTAACTAAAATTAAATGTTTTTTTAATTTGACGAATTGCCTCGATAAAAAAACTCTCGGCTATCTTGTAGCATATTTTTTTCCAATAAGTATTGGGATTTTAAGACATCCATTTTTATGAATGTAGTTACATTAAAAAGTTTGCATTATATTAATTATTTGATTTTGAAAGGGACGTACAAATATTTACTTTTTAAAATGCATGTGTTGAAAACTGTTAAAAAATATTACGATAGCTAGCACTCAAAAACGACAAAAATTTAAATTACACATGAGTTACACATGCAGCCAGTTACACATCGTCTACACATGAAAATACAAATTACACATGATATGTGTAATTACACCTAAAGTGGCAACACTGGAAAACACAGCCTTATGTTACGAATACTTGCCTAAGAATAAATTGTTTTGTTTTTTGTATTTTGAGAATAACTACAAATACGTGTGACTCTCAAGAGCGAATTTAAGGTAGAAGGCCAATGCACGCGACAAGCTGCTGCCGGCGACAATCAGCTGTTTTTTGATTTGTCAAAATTGAAGCGGCAATGGAAAAAAGTAGAACTTTGTTCTACTTTTCTACTTACTTTAGTGCTACCAGATTTAATTATATCCTACTCAAATATTTTGTATGTGAATATTTTTGTAAAAAAACGCACATTTTATGTACTGGCAATATTACGGCCACCCGCAGCCGCATGCCGCGTGTATTGGCCTTGTACTTTTATATGCATGTGAAGCGCGCTCACCCACATTGCCTATGCCAGGCTTAGACTCATACGAATGTACAGTTGATAAGCTTAGTTCTAAAGATTTATGCACTTTCTTACTTAAAAAGCTTATACTTACAAACTGTAAAGGTCAAAGGCGAATCTTATTTTAGAATTCCATTCGCTTTGATCTTGTGAGCACATTTTCCAATTTCGTAGGCCAAGTTTTAAAAGATTTTCCTCTACTTGGTCTTTCTATCGAAGTTTCGAACATCCTCTTTTATGAGTTCCGTAGGGATCATTTTCCAACATTTTTCTTACTGCAGTATTTCCTTCTATTCGCACAATATGTTATAGCCAACGCAGCAGCTGCTGTTTAATGCGTTTTACTTACTATGCTCTACATCCTAAGGTGCTTAGAAAAAAATGTTGTCTTCCTAGGTCAATGTCCTGAGGATGCGCATAGGACATTTCTAGGACCCATTTTTATAGGGATAAGTGGAAGTAAGAAATATTTTGCTTTGTAATTTCTGTACTTTAAAGTTGTTTTTTTTTTGTTAGGCGTTAGACGAATTTTCTGGGACAAATTGCAATAACTTAAAAACTACTACATGGATTTTTAGTTTTTATGACTCTAATGAAAGCTGATTTAGTTGTCTTCTTCATCCAAAACATATCTTTACTGATTGAAGTTTGCCAAAAACCGAAAAAACTCCCATTTATCCCCATACAAATGAGTTCTAGAAATAAATGTCCTGTGCGCCACTTCAGAACATTGACCTAGGAAGACAATTTTTTTTCTGAGCGCCTTAGGTTGTAGAGCATAGATTTTTAACCCAGGCATATCGAAATTCAATAAAAGTTGTTTTTCGATCCACCCTAATGTATATAGAATCTTAATATCAATGACAACTAGACCCATTTTATAAGATTCCTTCTCGATACTTAAAAAGTCGGCAGTCACCTCACGCAATGTGCGTCCTATGATATCAATGTCATCGGCAAAAGCGAGTAGCACGTGTTTTCTGTTTAAAATTGTGGCAGTTAATTAACTCATCAGTCGGTAGAGGGCGTGCGCTTCACCAAATCAGCCATCTATAAGCCATTAATGAAGCCAAAATGTCAATTTCTAGTACCTACTCTAAGAGATGGGTGATGTAGGGGATGTTGAATACCAAGCAACGGATCTGATTGGTCTTAATTTGGTAGGCCCAGACTTACTTATGAAGTATAACCAACTTCATCTTAAATGTAGATACTTAGACCCGTTAATGTAGTTAGCTAACATGTGCCGCGAGTTTTCCTATAAGAAAGGTAAAAAAATATGGTTTAGGATGTGAAAAAGCTAAATTTAAAATAAAAACGGTCAACCTAAATCTTAAAAGAGGCCGTCCGAAACTTCGATAGAAAGACCAAGAAGAGGAAAATATTTCAAAGCTTGGCCTACGCAATTGGGGAATCTGCTCGGCTTTTGACCTTAACATGTTGGAAATAAAGGCCATTTAAGTAAGTAAGTACTCTACGAGAAATGGGAAAGTGCTTGTTCCTGGACATTGCAACGTTCTGTTATTCTGGCTGAAATATTGCTGTTTGGCCAGCACACCTTCTTCCATGGCAAGTCCTTGGCCTAACAATTCGAAATTTCCTCTAATACTGCCCTTACAATATGTTTTCTAGCTCATTTACTTGTATTTTCGTATATTCCGGGATGCTGTTTCTTTAATGCTTCTTTAAACAGATTCCACCATCCTTTTCCAGGAATAATTCATTAGCCCGTCTCTGTCTCCTGTGTCCAGTATCTTCGTCCTAGAATCTATAATAAATTTGTTTGTCGCCTGTTCCTAACGTTGACGAAATTGAGCAACTCTTACCTTAAGTGGTAAAGCCAAAATAAAATCAAACCCTCTTTTAAAAAGTATACTCCATGGAAATAAACTCCCCCTTTCATGGAGTATACTGCTCTCAGGACCCAGGTCAGTAGCAATTAACCGTGTAGTGTTTATTTTTAAAATAAAACAGGTTATATGTGTGGAAGAGTATCGTATTCAAATTATGTGCGATGAAGTATTATTTTGAAAATTTGTTAACTCATCTTGACTTGACTCAATCTTATTCTTCTCGCTCTCCTTCTTGTTTCCTTAACTTTTTTCTTTTTCGAATTTTTCCCACCTTTAAAGCCATTTTTTTCACAAATTTTTCATCAATGCCCCACCATACAGCTGTTTTTAAGGTTGTATTTTTAAGTGTTTTGAATACATGTAAATACAACATAAAATGTTCTGTTGGATATGACACAATGTCAGTCCCTATTTCTTACATCAAAGGAGACCCTCGTCAATGTCTTTAAATTTATTTCATTAACAAATTGCCTTCCTTAAGAGTTTTTTCTGAAGAAATAAGTCTAATTGTTCTATTTAGATGGAGATATAGCTCTCCTCTTTTCACATTCTAGATCGCTTTAAAAGGCTACCAGTTTTAAAGAAATATTAGGTCAGATATTGTCTCCATCTGTATAATAGATTGGGTAAATGCAAACAATTTGTTTTACTCCTCCTCATCTCCATTTTCGTAACTTCTAATCTAACAACCTGTGACAACGTTTTCGATCTAATCACTAGAGCGATTTGCCTTCCAAACAAAAAAAGTGCTGTCAGTCACCCCCTAGGATAAAAATTAATGTTAAAGCAATTATAAAAAAAAATTTTGTTTTTTTACCACGCCACATTTTATATATCGGTGTTCGCGGCTCTGTAAGAGCTACATTTCTCACTTTGATAGTTTTTTACTACCACGTCAATTTATAGTCATAATTTAAAAAAACTTGATTTCAAATTTTGAAAAATTATGACTAAAAATTGACGTGGTAGTAAAAAACTATCAAAGTGAGAAATGTAGCCCTTATACATCCGTGAACACCGAAATATAAAGTGTTACGATCGGACTAAAGATGGCGACCAGTTAACAAAATACCAAAAGGGCGGTATTTGTAGGCTTGGTAAAGAGATAAAAAAAATTATTTTAGAATTATTTTTACATTATCTTTAGTCCAAGGGGGTGACTGACTCAACTTTTATTTTCGAACCACTCTAACCCACACTTGTCTGGAATGAATACAGAGTGGCTATGGGCATGACAACAGCTTCTATTACAAATGTAATTTATAAGATAGTGCCAAGTCTGACTAACTCGGTTGCTCTTCAATTTAAAGTTATATCACTGTTTCATTGGTAATTAGATGTTGGATTGCTGAACCACCTCGTTAAGGCAATCCATGGCTAATTTTGAATACCGGCATTGAGTAGACAAAAATAAATTGGACTTGCGTGTTATAGAATAGAACAATGTAACGTTCTTACAACAAATTATACGTATATTCCTTATCGGCCAGAATTTCGGACTAAAGGGTCTTTGATAAGACTCCAAAGCCTGAGAATTATGTGTAGAGCCTTCATTGCAGCAGTCAAAGTCAAATCACTACCTTAATTTTCTCCAACGTTAAATGTGGGCAGTTCATTGTCACTTGAAAAAGTTCGTCTAAAAGTATGAATTAATAATAATGAAGAAAATGTTAAAACAACAATGTCATTTACACGTTACACGTTACACATTTAAACATTTAGTCGTTCTCGGCTTTTGCTAAACTGTTGTTAATTTGTTTGCAAATTTTAATAGAAATAATTTTTTCTTTTGTTGACTTTAAGTTTTCATTGTTGCATTGTCTAAACGGAGCATATTGTTGACAAATTATGACTGTGCGGTCTGGTTTCTTTTTGTCCTATTCTCTTCTGTAAAGTTGAGTTCAGTTCAGTTCTGGTCTTTTATTTGTTCAGTTCATTGTCTACATTTGTTGTGTTTTAGTTATTTATGTAAATAATTTCATTACGAAAACGACAATGACCAGTAACGAAAGAGCAATTAAGTGCAGTGCCTGTCCCGGGCATATGTTACTGAAAATTTTCCGAGATTAAAAAATTGAACAAGTGAAAGACTTTTATTAATATTTTACGTAAATTTAAGGTAGTTTTGAATTATGTAATAGTAACATTATGTAACATATCAGACGTTGCATAACATTGACGTTAAGCCAACTTTTAACTATCGAAAATTGTTTAAAGTTTTGTGTTAATATAACCACAGGGATGTTTCGAAGTGGGCGAGAAGTATGTTTAACTTCAATCAAAAAGACGTATGGAAAGTAATACTCTTCTTATGATAAAGTAAAAGCTAACGCTGTCAAAGAGAATATAGATATTTTGGCCATCAACAGGGGAGATGTATACATCACTCCTGAGGAGGAGAGAATCATTATTGAAAACTTTATGTATTTGGTATACTTCTAAGTCCTAATAGAGAAGCAATCTCCATTATTCATTTGGTGAAATACAGACTACAAGTCACTTGTATTTTTGACCTTACAAACTGTTAAGGTCAAAGGCCGAGCATATTTTAGAATTTCATTTTAGAATTTCCATCTCAAATTACGTAGGCCAAGCTTTGAAAGATTTTTCTTTACTTAGTCTTTCCATAGAAGTTTTGGACGCAATCTTCCACAAGTTCCCTTAGGATCATTTTCGAACACTTTTCTTCATCCATACGCACGACATATCCTAGCCGCCGCTGTTTAATGCGTTTTACTATGTCGATGTCAGCGTATAACTCATACAGCTCATGGTTCAATTGATTTTTTATAGAATCGTTCTCTAAAAAACTCCAAAAATATCTTAATCTGCATGTGCAAAGGTCCATGAATCAGCACCTAATAATAACACGGGCAGCATAAGCGTTTTATAGAGCGTAATTTTAGTTCTTATAGAGAACTAAGTATGATTCAACGTTTGATTCCGAATCCAATTTATTATGTTTAAGGCGCGTCATACCCAGATAAACAAATTTGTTTATAACCTCAAAGCTTTAGTTCGCAACGATCACATGTCCAATTCTAGTGACTGTATGCTTGTAGAAAGCATACATTTTTTTTAGATTCATTGAAAACTAGACCCATTTCAATTGATTCCTTTTCAATACTTGAAAAAACGGCAGTCGCGCAATGTACTTCCCAGGATATCAATTTCATCCGCAAACGCGAGTATCTTGTGTTTTATATTGTAAATTGTTCCAGTTGTGTTGACTGCAGTATATTCCAAGATTTTCTCTAACACAATATTAAAGAGATCTCATAAAAAGCCTTGCTGAATCCCCGTTTAGTTAGGAAGAACTCCGATAAGCTCTTACCTATTTTAACTGATGAGGTTGTATTAGTTAATGTCATACTGCATAACCTTATTAGCTTTGTAGGGATTCCAAACTCAGACATTGCTTTAAACAATTTCGTTCGTATCGGGCTGTCAAAAGCAACTTTGTAGTCAACAAAGAGATCATATGTGTCTATTTGACACAAATGATCTATGATCAAACAAAAATACAATTTTAAATAAAGATTGAGGTGCTCCGTACAATATATCGTGACCTATCCAACAGAATAAAAAGGACTGCAAGGAGGGACAAGAGAATGTGGATAGACGAACATGCAAGCCAAGATAAATCAGCTGCAAGTAGAGGCTACATGAAGACCACAAGAGCGTTATGTGGCAATCCTACATACAACAACAGTCCCATATTTAGTAGTAGTGGAACTCTTCTTTCAACTTCGGATGAACAATTAATACGCTGGATGGAACATTTCAAGTCAACATTAAACAACCTTATCAATATGCAATAACTAGAGGGGTATAACACTTCTTTCAATTTCTAGCAAAATACTAATTTGAGCAAATTTAAATCGAATATCCGAAGCAGTTATCTCCACACCCCTTGAAAATCAGTTTGGTTCAGAGAGAATCGTGAAGCTACCCTGCAAGCAAATCGAAAGTCGACTACGAAAAACATCAGTTATTTGGTCAATTTTTTTAGCAACTAACTACAATCTAACTACAAAGCCACGCAGAAATAACCCGATTCATTGTGATTATGTTCTGTGATTATGTGATTATGTTCATGCTTGTCTACTATTTAAACTTCTGTTTTTTTATTTATTACTGATAATGTGATATTTTCTTTCCCATTTTTTAAGTGCTGTGGCTTTGTTGGTTAGCACGTCGACTACTAAGCATAACATTCATATTCATCCTCGGTTCGATCCCCGGTCTCGGCATATCAATTTCAATTGTAAAGTGTTGAATAATATAAAGATTTATTTCTCCTTTTCACCACCACCTTTAGCTTCTCTACTATCCCCTTTCCATTGAAGGTAACCCAGAGTGTTACTCCTCTCTTTGTCTACTATTAACTAAATAATAAAAAACTAATTTTAATTTAGTTGAAAAGTCATGCAATGTTGGACAGTGACTACCTCCAATGACATCGCCATATTCAAATAGTCACTTTTCTTCGGCAAAAGTAATCCAAGCATCAACATTAAAGTTAACTGAGTTGCTTGCAGGGGATCTATAGAGACTTTTGGAAAATCGTAACATGCCAACGAAAATTCTGAATATAACTCGGGGAATGTAAGTGGGTTTTTAAATGTCGAATCTTGCAAAAGGGTAAATTGTCAGATCTGCTCGAAGTCACTACTAGAGCATGCATAGATGTATCTTGTCACCTATATTTTTTGTCCTTGTCATCGACAATATAATGCACATGGCTTTGAAAACAACTTGAACAACTCGAGGACTTGGAATATGCTGACGATGTATTTATTCTAAGCCAATGATGATGTATGTCTTCTAAGCCGAATCGTTTTGATTGTAGATATAAAAACGGGATGTTATATATATATATATATATATATATATATATGTGTATATAACACCCCCTTTTTATATATATATATATATATATATATATATATATATATATATATATATATATATATATATATATATATATATATATATATGTATATATATATATATATATGTATATATATATAAGACTTATAATGAAATATTGACCGATTGTAACAAAATTTTACACACTAGCTGGTATTTATATAAAGCTTTTTTTTGCAAAGTGGCCATAGCTGTCATACTTTCTAATTTAGTAGCTTTTAACTGACCTATGCTACATTTTTTTTTGGTTTCCGGGAGTGTTTTTTATATGAAAGCTATAGTCAAATATGGACCAATTCCTATAAAATTTGATGTACTGGCCAATAGTTCCATAAAATTTCACTAATCTAAATTTTGTCGTCATAGATATTACAATTGTATTTAATTTATCAGCATTAATGTGTTTCCCGGATCGGGGTTGTATGGGAGCTCTAACTAAATGTGAGCCGAGTTCGTCTATTTTCAATACACAACTTTTTCAAGATATCGAAAATACTTTTTTAAAATTTTGTTCCTCTAGCTCTTTTCGTTAAAGCGCTATCATTTTGTATTTATGTAAGTTTTTTATATGGGAGCTATGATCAAATGGTGACCGATTGTGACAAAATTTTGCACACTGGTTGGAATTGCCAAAAGACTTCTTTGTACTAAATTTAATGGCCTAGCTATTACAGTTTATCATTTATTGGTATTTAAGTGTATTTTATGTGAAATTTAGGCTGTTTCCGTAAGTTTTTTTGTATGGGAGCTATGGTCAAATGTGAACCGATTTTGCCCGATTTCAGTACCAAATTTTCCAAATGACGAATATTAATGCCAAATTTCAGTGACCTATATCCTTTTGTTAAGGTTTTATCGTGCCGACAACAGACAGACAGACGGACATCGTTCAATCATCTTAGAATTTCATAAAGATTCAGAATATACTTCAATTTTGGTTTTTGAGCCAATATTAAGGAAATTACAAACGGAATGACAATCTCAATATACCCCCCATTCTTTTTGATGGTGGGTTTACAAATAAAATATAACAATTTAAATTATCATTGCAATTTGACAACTCGTCGAGTTCTGTGGTAAAAGTTTAAACTTTAACTGTCTTCACAATATTATTTTGCTAATTTTCTTAGTAATTAGTGAACTCTATTCGGATTATCAATATTTTGCTTAATTAAGTAACAACAGGCCTATATTAAAATCTATGTTTTCCTTAGTTTTGGCTTCTTCCTATACTCGTAGTGAACAGTTTTGACGTCTGCCAAAAGGAAAGTACATATTCACATACATAGATTGCAAGATTTTCTTAGATATGATACTGTTTGAAAGCGCGAGTGTAAGTTCTTTGTTTGTTAGAAATGTAATCAATAGCTTCTGAAATATATCCTTTTAAAAGGCAATATTTGAAATTGCATACACCGAAAGTATTGCTCCACGAAATACCACCAATCTGATAATCCTTTATCGTACTTTTAAACATTGTTTTCAATACTTATTCCATGACATAAAAACCAAGATAAAAAATCAGAGAGGTATGCGTTTGCATGTTCAAGATGCAAATAAATGGATATTGAATATTGTGAAAAACAAAAGAAACTAAAAGTAAAAGAATAAGCAGATAGTAAAAAATTTGATAGAAATACCATTATCTTACAACTATGACAGTGTTGATAATGCAACAGATGCATTATTCCTTATTTAACCCTTATATCTACAACCACCTACACGGGTATGTTTTTCATTTTCAGTTTGATATATTTTGGTCACTGTATGAGCTATCGACTTGAAATTTTAAATAATTAATTTATACAACCGACATACCCGGGTATGCACGAAACAAATCAAACAATTTTTGGAGTGAAAATGAAAAAATAACATCTCTTTATAAAAAGAATAGAGATACCTACGAAAATGTTTAGAAGTTTTTTTCCAAGAATGCTTACATTCTACGAGTGTTCCGCACATACCGATCTTTGAAATCCTTTGCAAGCAATTTTTGTAGATCTCCTTTTATTATACATATTGCAATTTCGTTTGTGCTTCTGTTTTCCGGTATCATTACCTTCTTCTGGAACACATACTGAAACAAATCAATCATTATTTGATTTTACTGTTTAGCCTAAAATACACTCAACTATACACCGTGATGAAAAATGCCTCATTATTTGAGGAACTTATGGATGGATCTGAATTTCCTTTATAGCTAATTGTTCACTAAGCTTTTGAAGTAAAATTCTTCTACTGTTTGTAGATAATCCATCTTTACAATTTTTGTAATCTAGCATCATAACTGGCTTTCGGTTTGCACCTTCAACTTCAATGTTGTAATAATGCTAGAAACACAATCACGACAGCAGGCTACATGAACACCGACTACAAAAGTGGTTGGCTGCAACAGTCGCCTTGTAGTCAGCTATTTAATTATTTTTAAGACGGCAGCTGCATTGAAAACAGCTGATATAGATTTTTGACGTTTGGACCATACAATTTTTTAATTTGTTTTTTAAAATAATGGACTTCCTCTATTATTATTTCATCCAAGTCCATACCTGAAATATATTAAGAAAAATTAATAATAAATAAAGAAAAAGTTATAATAATCTTACCAAATAAAACAAAAGCCAAACAAACAGATAGAAAAATTAAACAAAATAAATCAAAATGTCCACAATAAAAACAGCTGCTTACGAGTGATGCCAATATCGCATTTATAAGATGGGCAAAATGACGATTTATATTTTGACAGAAATTACATAAATCATTTTTAGTAATCAACCTCCGATATCAACGGTTTTCATGTACCTGATAGTATATATAAATCAAAAAATTCTAATAGAATGATTTTAGTGGAATCATTTATAGTTTGAGAGTTATGAGCTTTTTAATTTTTAAAAATTGTAGGGCATAACTTTTGAAGCTTACATCCGATATTAACTTTTTTGGTATCAAACAAAAGCTACTAAAAATACTTTTCAAATTATATATATATTCTTCCGATTTATAGTGGTTAAAAGGCCCATATTCTAAAAATTTATTTTCACAACCGACATTTTTTTTATAAAAATACGCATATCTTGAAATAACATAGATATAAGTATGCTCTTTTATATAATAGATTTTATACAGGACATATTAGGTTTTATATAACCTAAACTACTTCTTAAAAATATACTTTTATTGAGGTAGGGTTATATAAATATAAATTTTTATATCATATATTAATCAGATGAACAACCGTGGTATAGCAGGTTAGTCATCCGCCTAGCATACCAGAGGTCCCAAGTTCAATACCTGTCAGACCCACTTGAAAAAAGTAATTTTCAAAAAGCGGCCCCCTGTTCCCCCTTGTTCCTTGTTGGAATGTTGTCGGGGAATTATATATATATATATATATATATATATATATATATATATATATATATATATATATATATATATATATATATACATATATATATATATATATATATATATATATAATCAGATATTATTATATACATTATATATATAAATATTTGATAAATATATTAATTGTTTATTTCAATTTCCTTCATCTTAATTATTGTATATAAAGTTAAGTGGTTTAAATCGCTCATTTATTTCATTATTATATGGTGTTGACAGCACTAGATCTGTTATTGTCGCCAATAAAAATAGAAATTAGTTTAATCTTGGCTACAGCTACAACGGTGGTCGGTAGTCGTGTAGCTGTGCCGACGTTAAATAGTTTATTCGCATTTAAATGCGTGTAACCTTATTTTGACAGGTTGTAGCCCGTAGCCGTGATTGTGTTTCTAGCATAAGATGTGGATAAAAGCTCAACGGATATGTTTTTTTTTTTTGAAACATATAATCACATACTAATGTTTTTACTAAATTCAAAGTCTAAAGATTCTACATCTCTTTCTTTTGGATAATAAAATTTAGCCGGAAGAAATGTTTGCCTTTTGTTAACGGTACCCAAGAAAGACAAGTGTACAATTTTATTTCAAAGAATTGTCTCTTCCACCTTTAACGACTCGTTCAGCCTGCTTTTTCCCTTTCTGCAGAAGGCACAAACTCAGTTTTTATCTGTCCCCTAGTGGATGAGATGTAAGAGAATCACAAGCCCACCAGACCTTTATTCCATATTTTGTCAGTTTCGAAGGAATATTTTACGTAAATAAAGTTCTACCATGGTTTGGACGGTGTTCATCAACAGTGATGTTAGCTCCTGCTATATAGTTGTTTTGCGGGTTTCTGTTTACAACCTGGAATACGGCTGTTGATTTATCACATTCCTTGCGATATTCCCGCCTATTGTCATTATCTAATCTTATAAAACGGCTTATAGCAAAAAATCGTTAAATACCCGTCGATGCACAATGCAAGGGATATCAATTAGTTTAACATAAGTCAATTTCATAGCGGAATTTGAATGTCTGACGTCAGCTAGTAAAATTATTCCGAGAGCAATACTACTAAAAGTATTCCGATGCATCAAACTGCTTTCTTTTTTATGAAATGGGATGCAATGGCTTTAATTTATTGACATAAACACAAAAAAGTTGTTCATTCTATACAAAATCCCTTAAAAACTGTATTACATACCCGGGTATAACATAATTTTTTTGGTTGTAAACATAAAGGTTAAACCTATTTTTGATACAGGGTGGGCAAATTTTAAGGTTAGGAGGTAAAATGTCTACCAAATGATGAAATGTCAAAAATAAGGCATGCTGCCTTGGATTATTTTCTAAAATCGGATATATACAGGCATGTCACGAAATCCGTTCGGAGTGTTTTCAATTTCGTATTTTCAAATCGATCGTTTTTGTTTTACGCTCTCCAGATTTCGATCGATTTTATTCACTCCGAAAAAAAATGTAAAATGAAAATTTTGAACATAAATATGGTAACGTTGTCCAAACCAAAATAAACATATATTTTGATCATTTACAAGTGTTTATGTTTCTGAAGACTAATTTAGGTGAATCCTACGAAAATAGTAATATATGTATGTATATTGATTTTCTAATCTGAAAAAGTTTCAAATCTCGATAATTAACATCCCTTTTAAATGTACGTATGTCCTCATTTATTTAATTTTAAGCCGATATATGAATAATACTTTAATTAGTGAATAATCTTGTTTTATATTGGGTCTGCATTTTGGAGGTAGATTGAAATACAAACAATTTCAAAAATTACTCATTGTAACATTTCGCACCTTGTGCTTAAATGCATATATCTTTAAAGTTTAATGAGACCTATTTAGATAGACTTTTGGCAACAACACTTACATAAGATATGAATAAAGGTCATCATAATGTTCAAAAGTCACTTATTTAAGACATATTTCGGTCTTACCGACATAACTTATATGTATAGGTATTAGAAGTACGAAGTACACTATTAAATTGCAACATATAGTTCTACTTACAACTGAGATATAGCTAAAACTCGAAATTCGATGCTAAATTACAATTTTTTTTATTTTATATAAAGACCAGAGATATCGCCAAAGATCAAAATCCGATGAGAATTTTTTTTTTTTTTTATTTTTTTTAATAACTGTATTTTTCGAAATAACTATGTTTTTTTCAAAAAAAAACTATGTTTTTTTAAGTTTTTTGAATTGTATATACAATTTTTGGGAAATCATTAAACGCAATACACTATTGAATTTCATCAAAATTGGTACATCAATAACTGAGATATCGCTAAAGCAAAATATATCGATGTACGCAAATTGGCATATTTTATAAAACATTTTTTAAAAAACTATTTAAAAAAAAAATCGAATTATATATCAGATTTTAGAAAATACTCCATTGCAGCATGCTATTAAATTTCAAATCGGTCTATAAACACCAGATATATCGACAAAATTCAATGAGAATTAAAAAAAAAAATTGTTAAAAAAACTGTATTTTTCATAAAAAAAAAATTTAATTTCGTCAAAAAAATGTTTTTTTTTTAAGTTTTTTAAACTGTATATCAAATTTTTGGAAATCATTCAGAGCAGCACACTATTAAATTTCATCTTAATCGGTGGATCAATAACCGTGACATCGCCAAAGCAAAAGTTATCGATGTACGCAAATTGACAAATTATAAAAAAAACAGAATTTTGTAAAAAAAATTTTGAGTTATATATCAGATTTTAGAAAATACTCCATTTAAATTTTATTAAAATCAGTCTATATATACCAAAGATATCGACAAAATTCAAAATTCGATAAGAATTTAAATTTTTTTTTAAATAGTATTAAAAAAAAAAATTTAATTCGCCATCAAAGTTTAGTATTTTAGCGATATCTCTGGTGTTTATGGCCAGTTTTAATGAAATTCAATAGCGTGCTGCGTAGGGAAATTCTGGTGTATATTTAATTCATCTGGGCACACCCACCAGGAGCTCCACAAACTTGATTTCAACAGACAGACGGACAGACAGACATACGATCGGTATAATTTTTATGGGGTCTAAGACGAATAATGAAAAAATTACAAACTGAATAACAAACTTATAAATAGCTATTGGTGAAGGGTATAAACATGCCCGGAAATTCAATTCCTGCAGTTTTAAATGAGCAAAGACTTCAAAACGCAATTGAAAAACTACGTAGAAGAAATTTAAGGGATGCATGCTTTTTATATTTAATTTTTATTTTTGTGAATCCTTTTTCATTAATTAAATGCATTTTTGTTTAGTTTTATTAGTTATTATAGCCTCAGCAAGGAAGCATTTATAATGGTTTTAGATGAAATTTGTCCACATCTAAAAACCTTAGACATTTCCCCAATTAATCAACTGTCAACCACGCTCAGAGTTTTAGGTACTGGTTCATTTCAGGGTGTTATTGGTAAGTATGAATTATTTTCAAGTATTAACAGGCTCTCTTTTTTAATTGAACAAAAAATTTTGGCTAAAGATGCAGACATTAGTATTGGAAGAAATACGGTTTCAATGTTAATGTGGAGAGTTTTAAACGCAATAGACAATTTATTTGTCCGCGTTGGATCAATCTTAAAATGACTGAAGAAGAAATGCAAAGTTCAAATGCACATTTTTTTCAAAAATTCCAAATTCCGGGTGTCAGAGGATGTGTTAACGGAACGTACATAAAGTTGTTTAAACCGTCCGAAGATTTTTCTTTTTATTTAAACAGAAATGGAGTTAACACGATGATTGTAAGTAGCATATTCGATCCTTTTTTCTATTGTTATTTACTCATATGTGTTTATATTTTCAGATAAGTGATAACAATATGCAAATTCAAGCTGTGGATGCATGTAGGTCGGGATCTTGTCATGATTCTTTTATTTGGCATATGAGTATTTTAAAAATTATTGTGCTGGCGATTTTGGGCGATATGGTGTGAAACCATATGTATTTAATAATACATATAAGTCGCAAATTTGCGCTTCTATGTGTACTTGGCATGCAAATTTAATAAACATATAAAACAATCGATTGAAGCGTTCACATTTTTTTTATATTTCGTCTTCTTCATTTGTTTCAACATTTGGACCCAAGTCGTTGTTCTACGAAATAAACACTATACTTGGAGGATGAATTCATTACCCTAACAACAATTTGAAGCTCATTTTCGCCACTATTTAATTTATTTTTTTCATATTTTTAGGGCGCCTCAATGAATGTAAAAAATGGATAAGGTAGACTTTTCAGTTTTGCATCGTTTGATATATCTTATATCTTTATAAATATATATATATATATATATATATATATATATATATATATATATATATATATATATATATATATATGTTATCGCTGGCTGCGACGGTCGTTCGTTAAGGGCGAATTTAACCAACACCAAATAAAAGGCCTCAAATTTCTTCTAAATGGTGCAAACGTTTATTTCTAAATATAAAAAATTACAAATTAAAATAAAATAATAAAAGTACAAGACGAACTTACCGCAGTGCTTTCCTTGAACGAACTAAATTTTCTTATTAAAATAATTTATGTTGGGCCACTATTCTTTATGTGTATAACACATTTAAAATAACGGTACCAACTTAACGAAACAAAAAGCACTGCAGTTGACTATAGGGACAAAGAGGAATTGATCAGTTTTGATAAACAAATGAAGACAAAAGGGAATACAATAAATAACAAATAACTGATCAAGGGACAAAACAAGTAAACATTAAGGTGGTTCACAGAACAACATTAACTTAAAATAATAATAAATAAATAAATTCAATAATGGTTTCGTTGATCAAGAGCCATCAAGCGACATTCCCACCCCCGTGGATCGGTCACGATTCACTTCTTCAAATCTAGGACGGCAAGTTTGGAAACAGGACGCATCAGGACACCAGTACTGGTACGGACGTTAACACGACGAATAACACCATCTTTGCCTTTGTACACTTCTTCCACTCGGCCACGTTTCCAATCTCTACGGGAGACTGCAGAATCACATATGAGGACCAAATCACCAACAGCAATGGGCTTTGTACGTTGACACCATTTGGAACGTCTGGTAAGTGTGGGCAGATACTCATGTATCCAGCGATTCCAGAAGTGATCTCGTAACTGACGGGATATACACCACTGCTTCTTTAACATCAAGGGCTGACCATCTGTGGCTCCGGCTGAAGTTTGGGCTGTATTTGGGCAACCAAGCAAAAAATGATTAGGCGTTAGTGGCTCTTCATCTTCATGGCTCAACGGCAAGTGTGTTAAGGGATGGGAATTCACAATATTTTCTGCTTCTATCAGGAAACTTTGAAGCGTGTGTTCACGAGGGGCAGACTCTTTTAATGTCGACTTTAGCACACGTTTGACGCACTGAACCATACGTTCCCATATACCACCTTCTGCAGGATTATGTGGACAATTGAACTGCCAGTCAATACCTTTTGATGATAGTTCATCTTGGATTCGGGCCACGTCAAACACCTCATTAAACTTCTTTGCGACTTGGTCAACACCAACAAAATTTTTTCCATTGTCGCTTCTGATTCTTGTAGGCAGGCCACGACGGTTTATAAAGTTGCGAATGGCAAGAACACACGCATCCGTGGACAAATCGAATGCAACTTCTAAGTGGATCGCTCTGACGGTTAGGCAGGTAAATAGAGCAACCCATCTCTTCTCATGACGTCTTCCAATGGTTATAGTTAGGGGCCCGAAGTAATCTAACCCAGTGTAGGTGAAGGGCCGAATATATGGCGTTAATCTGTCTTCTGGCAAAGAACCCATGAGTGGTGGCACCGGCAATGTACGACGAAATCTGCAAATAAGACAATTAGAAACACGCTTATGCAAAATTTTTCTAAGGCGGGGGATCCAAAATGATCTTCTAATTTCACATATCGTGGCTTCGAAATTCTGATGTTTCATTTGTTCGTGTACATGGGCCACAAACAACTCAGTGACTGGATGAGATGACGGCAAAATAATCGGACGTCTAATTTCTATGGGCAACCAACTAGCTGCGTCCACACGGCCATAAACTCTTAGCAGTGAATTTTCATCCAAATATGGAACCAATGAAAACAATTCACTACCTTTGGGCAAACTTCCTTCAGATTTTAAAATTTCAATTTCAGCATTATATTTTTCTTGTTGGGCTTGGCGACAAATGTAAATTTCAGCAGTTTTTAGTTCGCCAACAGTTAGGGATGTTGTTTCATCAGGGCTCACTTTCTTTTTGCATCGGTTTATAAAACGCAACATCCAAGCGACCATACGTTTTATTTTCAAATAAGATGAAAATCTGCTGAAATCAATTAGAGGCGACACATTAATTAATAAAGTAAATTTTGGGCGTAGTTCTTCAACATCTAGGCTATTGGATATTATGTTGACAGCTTTAGGCCATTCGTCTTCACCACTATAAAGAAAACAAGGACCACTAAACCAATTGCACTCATTTGAAAAGTTAACCTGGGACTTCATTCTGGTAGTTTTATCAGCAACATTGAGATTTGTTGGCAGCCATCTCCAATCTGCTGGGCTAGTGGAATCCAAAATCTCTGTAATTCTATGGGCAACAAATGGCTTGTATCTACGACTTTCTGAGCCAATCCAATTTATTACTGTCGTCGAATCGCTCCAACAAATAGTTCGAGACACTTTAATGGAATGCTCTTCCAAAATTGTACCCATCAGTCTAGTACCTAAAACTGCAGCCTGAAGTTCGAGCCTAGGAATACTCATCGTCTTTAGAGGGGCACATCTAGTTTTTGCAGCTACGAAGGACACTTCAATTTTTCCATCAACATTAATGGACCTCCAATAAGACACGGCACCAAATGCATCCTCACTAGCGTCGACAAAAACATGTAGCTCCAGGCAACGAGGAACACCATTTACAAAATAATGGCGAGGCACTTTTACATGGACAACATTTTTCAGCTCAAGGCGCCAATTGTTCCAAACGTCATATATTTCTTCGGGCAAAACATCATCCCACCGGATGTCGTGTCTCCAGACTTCACGCATTAATAGTTTGGCTGTTATCATAAAGTTGCTCAAAAAACCAAGTGGATCGAATACAGACATAACCACACTTAACAACTCACGCTTTGTAGGGGACCTCAAACCTGCCATGACGTCAGCATTCACGTTGTGGAACTTAAGCTCAAACCTGAAAGTATCATCTTTTGGCTGCCAATACATACCAAGGACCTTTTCGGATTTTGGCTCGTTGATATCACTGGGAAAATTCACCGGTTTCTCCAATGTACCTTTAAGGGCCACAATTACCTTGGATGAGTTAGAAGAAAAATTCCGTAGCTCAAAACCTGCTGACTTATGGATGTCGCACACTTGTTGGGCAACCTCAATAGCTCTGTCAGAAGTTGGAAAACTGTCGACAAAGTCATCCACATAATGATGATCCACAATGGACTTTACAGCACGAGGATATTTTTCCCGATAGCTTAGGGCGTTTGATTCTTTAACATAATGGGCTACGCAGGGCGAGCAAGCAGCACCAAATGTCATCACAAGCATTTCATATGTATCGGGTGGCTTCGTATCATCATCACGCCAAAGGAACCGTTGAGAACATCTGTCTTCAGGAGCCACGAGAACCTGGTGAAACATCTCTTTAATATCCCCACAAACTGCAACTGCTCCAACTCGGAAGTTGAACAAAATAGATGGCAACGGCTTATATTGCTGAGGACCCTTCAATAGTTTAGAATTTAATGAGACACCTTCAACAGACGCGGCCGCATCAAAAACCAAACGAAGCTTTCCAGGCTTATTAGGGTTGACCACTCCAAAATGAGGAAGGTACCAAGTCCTAGGGCAAACATCAAAGGCTTCATTAGATGACAATTTTCTTACATACCCCTTTTTCAAATAATCTCGGATGATCGACTTATAGGCAACACCAAATTCAGGCATCTTCTTCATCTTACGCTCAATACCAATGAGCCTATTTAGGGCCATGGAGTAACTGTCAGGCAGGACTATATCATCAGCGCTCCACAAGAGCCGAGTTTGGAACCTCCCATCGACCTTCACTGTAGAATTCTTCATAATTTGACGAGCACGGACGACCTCCTTAGACTCTATGACCGGCAAAACTTTTACACCAAAGTTTTCTGTTTCAAAATAATTTGCCACCAAATCATAGAGTTTCTCCTCTGGTTTAACGGACAGCAAACACAAATGGGAATTGGATGGCTTTCCCTTCATCGGACCAAAAACGACCCAGCCTAATGGTGTGTTGGCAGCATAAGGACCACTTTCTTCCAACGGCACAATTTCATCAGGAAGACCAAGATGACAGTGATCCAATCCAATTAGGACCTTAGGGACAACACCATTATATAATTTGATAGGTAGTCCAGGATGACCTCTCAAATCCATATTAAAACTCTGGGCCGGCAATTTCAAATTTGAGACTCCATATACATTTTTTAGGGCATATTTTCGCTGCTTACCAATCCCACTTACATGAAGATCAACCACAGATGTCGTTTCCTCAGAAGCCTTTCCAGCATACCAGTGCAAGTTCAATTTACTTTGTTGCCCCCGGAGGCCCAGTTGCCTCACCAAGGAGCTGTCCACCATAGTAACAGAGGGACCTTCGTCCAACAACGCAAAAGTTTCAACCTTGTTACTAGGACCATAAAGTATAATTGGCACAACCCGAAACAACAAAACACTCTTATCTGCAGCATTGGTCACGCAGCTAAGGACAGACGCACTTCCATTTGTTGAACCACTTAGAGCTTCCGACTCATTTGAACCATTATTATTTGGACTATCATGTAACAATTTGTTATGTTTTTTTAAGCAACCATCAATGTGACACTCTTTTCGATTACGACAATTTCTACTAGAATGTCCAGAGCCAAAACACGAAAAACATAACCTAAATTTTTTCACGTTAGACCACCGATCAGGTACGCTTAATGAAGAAAATTTTCTGCACTCAAACAACTTATGGTTACCCTGGCACATGGGGCATTCTTGTTTTCGTTGACCATCAGCGGCATGGAGGACAACTTTTCTTTTTGGTTCACTATTATTTCGATTTCCACTCACCCCTTGAATAATCTGCACCAACTCAGCAACATCTTTGAGCCACTTGTTGAAATCCAAAACAGTTGGATATGGCTTAATTGTTGACGCAAACCGAGCCCACTCCATCCGCTTACTCAAGGGAAGCTTTCCAACTAATTCATCTATTAGCGTAGGATTCGCCAAATGCTGTTGTCCATTTGCAGATTCCAAAAAGGCGGCAAGATTCTGCACCTTAACAGCAAAGGGCACAAGTCGATCAATAGCACCTTCACTAATGGGCTGAATTTCTTTTACTTGCTGGAGCTGACAACGGATTAGCAATTCTGGACGACCATAACGAAAACGCAATTGTTCCATGACCACATTAACATTGTCGGGATGTATGAGCAACGATTTTACACACTCCCTTGCATCACCCTTTAATGCCTTTTGGAGCCGAACACAATTTTCAAAATTGTTGTAATTATAAACAGCAGTCGTATTGTTAAAGGCTGTTGAAAACATGGGCCAGTCCTCAGGTGTACCACTAAAATCCGGCAAATCATAAATTTTTCTATGCACTGAAATCGGGTCACCATTTTGAGACACAAGTACATTTGGCGGCAACATTTGTGTTGAAGGCGGCTGATTTGCACAAAAATCCGAATTATTTCCATTGCAGCTTGTCCAAGAAAATGGCGAACGACGATCAGCGCAGTCGACGTTGGCAGAGGCAGAGTTGTCAACGTTGGCATCAGTGGTAGCCGTTACTGTGGTCGCCATATTGGATGGCTGGGGTATGGCTGAGGATGGCGTCGTATTGGCATTAAGGGCGACGGACAAAGCTCTCTGGGCATTCAGCAACTGGACCTGTAGCATACTTATTTGGCTTTGCAGACTTTCCAAATTATTGGCTGAATTAGGCTGGGGCAACGGCAGCTGTCCAGTTGGACCAACAAAAACATCACTAAAATTTTGTTGGTTAGGTTGAATTGTGGCGGCAGAAATATTTGTAGCGAAAATGGCGGCGTTGGCTACGGCACCTGACGTTCCGGCGGCTATGGAAGCTGTTTGTACACCGGTAGCAGAAGGAGCCACTTTTATTTGGTCACTGGCATTTGCACTATTTGTACTTACATGTTTTTCAGCTGTAGGAGTCACTTGCTTAGACGTTCTTGTTCCGGCGGCAGAGGAAGTGGTGGGCAACAAAGCAGCGGCAGTGGAAGCCAATTGTTGATATGTTCCGGCAGAAGGAGTACCACTACTGCTTTGACTAGATGTCAGCAACCGAGGACTTTTTCTTGCAGGTGATCGTTGCATTTTGAACCACAAAACAAAACCAAAATATTGTTCAAAAGAGCACACAAAAACTTATTTAATAATTGTTCTGGCAGAGCAACTTTAATTTTTCCAAAATTAATTTTATAAAACTGCAGACAATGTTGAATAAAATTATTTGTTCCGGCAGACAAGGAACCACTTTAGCAAAAATGTATTTTATTTTCCCGTAGACATAGAAACAAATGTTCTGGTAGGCAAGGAACCCCAATATTATTTTTGCTGACACACAAAATGTTCCGGCGGCTAGGAACGACAATAATTTCCGCACAAAAGTTGCGAAATAAAATTTGTTATCGCTGGCTGCGACGGTCGTTCGTTAAGGGCGAATTTAACCAACACCAAATAAAAGGCCTCAAATTTCTTCTAAATGGTGCAAACGTTTATTTCTAAATATAAAAAATTACAAATTAAAATAAAATAATAAAAGTACAAGACGAACTTACCGCAGTGCTTTCCTTGAACGAACTAAATTTTCTTATTAAAATAATTTATGTTGGGCCACTATTCTTTATGTGTATAACACATTTAAAATAACGGTACCAACTTAACGAAACAAAAAGCACTGCAGTTGACTATAGGGACAAAGAGGAATTGATCAGTTTTGATAAACAAATGAAGACAAAAGGGAATACAATAAATAACAAATAACTGATCAAGGGACAAAACAAGTAAACATTAAGGTGGTTCACAGAACAACATTAACTTAAAATAATAATAAATAAATAAATTCAATAATGGTTTCGTTGATCAAGAGCCATCAAGCGACAATATATATATATATATATAGAATGACTATCTCGAAAACGGCTCTAACGATTTTGATAAAATTTATACAGTGGGTACCTTTTTCGATGTAAAGGTCGAGTAAAAAGGGACTTTTGGAAAGTTTGTAAGGGGGTAAAAACGGGTAAAAAGGGGAAAAAATCGAATATGCTATCTCCTGTGAGGTCTGATACGGCGAAAGCAGATCGAAAAATAGATGTAGGGAAACTGGAATCCGAAAGTCATCGGAATGCCTTTATTACTTCCATAAGGAATCGGCTTCCACATGTAATAAACAGCAACGGTGCCAGTATTAGTAAAATCTCCAGGTGTGTCACACAAACATACAATGAAGTTGGTCAACATATCCTAGGATTTAAAGATCACAAAAGAAAAATTTGGATAACACAGGCAACATGGGACTTGATAAAACAACGCAGATCCCTTAAAAATACAATGCTAAATGAAAACGGAGATGATGAAGCCCTCAAAGCAACATATCGTGATCTATCCAATAAAATAAAGAAGTCTGCAAGAAGGGAGAATGTGGATAGACGAGCAAGCGAGCCAAGCTGAATCAGCTGCAAGCAAAGGCGATATGAAGACCTTGTATAACATATCAAGGGTTTTGTGTGGCAAACCGACTTACAGTAACAGTCCTATCTTGAGTAGTAGTGGCACACTCCTTTCAACTGCGGATGAGCAACAAATACGCTGGATGGAGCACTTCAAGTCAACACTTAACAACCCTATTGGATTAACACCACTGGCTGAAGTGCATAATGAAACCAACCATGATAGTATATTCAGAGGAATTTCCGACAGTCCGCCAACAATACAAGAAGTGAAGAACGCTATTAAAATCCTTAAACGCAACAAGGCCCCGGGCAATAACAATATTTCAGCGGAGATGCTTTTATGTGATGTTGAAGGATCGTCGAGATTGTGGCACCCATTTGTGCGTAAAATATGGGAAGAAGAAGCTCTGCCAACCTCTTGGAATGAACGTATACTAGTCAAAATACCAAAAAAGGGTGACCCTAAAGACTGCAATAACTACAGGTGTATAACACCTCTCCCAATACCTAGCAAAATACTAAGTCGTGTAATTTTGAACAGAATATCCGACGCAGTTTCCTCTACACTCTGCGAAAATCAGTTTGGGTTTAGAGAAAACCGTTCTTGTGTTGATCTAATCAACACAGTAAGAATAGTATTAGAGCAATGTAATGAATTCCGCACTTCTATTTACCTAGCGTTTATCGACTTCATGAAGGCCTTCGACAGTGTCAATTGAAGCTATCTATGGAGAGTTTTAGAAAATCGTAACATGCCGACGAAAATTCTCAACTTAATCCGGGCAATGTACGTTGATTTTAAAAGTCGAGTCCTACACAAGGGTAAACTATCAGATCCGTTCGATGTTACTACTGGAGTAAGACAAGGATTCAGATTATCACCTATACTTTTTATCCTCGTCATCGACAACATAATGCGTACGGCTCTAAATGGTAGACACGGTATCCAATGGACATCCTTTAAACAACTTGAGGACTTAGAATATGCCGATGACGTATGTCTTCTAAGCCAAAGCTCTGGCCACCTTCAAGAGAATACTAACGCTATTACTGCTGAATCTCGTATAGCTGGTCTTGAAATTAATATTTCCAAGACAAAGATTATGCCTGGAGGCTATGGCGCAAACCCGTTGACACACATCAATGTGGATAACGAGGTTATTGGGCGTGTAGATACCTTCAATTACCTGGGAAGTTTAGTAACTACAAAAGGTGGTGCAGACGAGGATATTAAATCGCGTATTAATAAGGCAAAATCTGCATTCGGCATTCTTCGAGCAATTTGGAAATCTCGGCAAATATCAACAACAACTAAGTTACGAATATATAACGTCAAGTCCATCCTGTAACATGGAAACGGACAAATGCCATCGATAAACGACTGCAAACCTTTACAAATAAATGCTTAAGGCAAATTCTTAATATATGGTGGCCGAATCGCATAAGAAATGAAGATCTACTTAATGCAACAAACCAAATCCCTGCTTCCACAGAGGTATGTCAACGTCAATGGCGATGGATAGGCCACACACTTCGAAGGCCAAATACCAACATTGCTCGACAAGCGCTTCGTTGGAATCCACAGGGAAGCGGCCGTCGTGTTGGTGCACCTGTTAGAACATGGAGAAGATCAATTGATGCGCAGTTACAAGCAGCAAACTATTCATGGAATGATGTATGCCTAACATCTCGCAATTGAGTCCGATATAAAAGGATGGTTGAGGCCCTATGCTCCACTGGGAGTCAAGGATAACAGAAGAAGAAACAAGATTTAAATTATTTTTTCAACAGCTGTTAAAATATCTTATCTATTAAACCAATGAATATAGAAAGGTTCTTTGTGCAATCAATAAATGTGAAAAAAATATTGAACACGTATTTGGTACCTTTTTGATTTCCGGGGCCAAAATGGCTAAAAAAGGGATAAAATGATAAAAGTAATAAATTGTAAACTGTGCATTTGATCAGACTATGATATTACGCGATGTTCGTGAATGGTCGATGGAGGCTTCAAAGTTGGTATGACCAATTCCAAAATTATTCAAAATGAATTGAACTGTAAACTATGCATTTCATCTGATGTGTTGATTCAAATTGAATTGGATATTTGTGCAACGTCTTTCCTCTAAATTTATTTTATTTGGTTAGTACTTTATAAAACAAAATATATAAAAAGTTTAAAATTTGCCTTAAAAGCTCCGAGCAAGGCTCGGTCACCCATTAATGTGTTTCATATAGGTATAACATACGGAAGGTGTAAATGATAAAAACTTGAACGTAAACTTTCAAAATACCGTTTTTTCGTGAAAAATTCCAAACTAGTAAACCGAGTTTTTTGGTATTTAAAACCCAAAAGCGCAACAAAAAATCATTTTTTGCTTAAATTTTATGAAGTTTTTGAAAATCGTGAAAAAATGTGAATATTGATTTTATTGGTTGTAGATAGCAACTGAGACAAAATCACATAAGCAGTGAAAGCGATGACATTTATAACCGATTTGCATCAAAAGTTTGTCAAACATCTCTTTATTAGCTGAGAACGCGAAGGTTTTATCTAAAAACATTTCACTGAAGCACATCTCGAATTTAGCACAAAATTGATCAGGAATGCTATTGAAAATATTATAAGGATAAGTGATTTGATGCACCAAACAAGAATTTCATATCCTTAAAAGATATGCACCCATTTAAACTACTACTTAAATAAAAAAAAAATTAAAATTAAATTTGTCCATAAATTAAGGCAGCAGAATTTCACTAAGACTCAGAAAGAATCAGAAAACGATATATGATTAATCCATTGAGTGCATTGTTATTTATATATATTTTCGTCGTTATTGTTCTACTAATATTTCATAGATGCAAATCGATAATCGAAATTTGGTAACAAACCCTTGCCGGAAAACACATAAATATTTCTAAGTCTCGAAATTTGAAAAAAATACTACAAGAGAAATAAGACATATCTAAGAAAAAAAAACTTGCAAAATTGTTAGCCCGAGTTTGACCTTAGTAGTGAAGGGTATCAAATAGCAGGGATTGACCGACATTAGAATTTTCTTATTGTTTTATAATGTTTTTAACCAGAGTCCAGTTGGTCATAAGTTGGAATTTGTTTTTAATCACTAAACGAAATGTTCGAACATAAATTTAATACAATAACAATTAGTGTGGCTATTTTTGTATTACTTTTTTGGTTTTTTATACCCTTCACCACCATAGGTGAAAGGGTATTATAAGTTTGTGCTGATGTATGTAACGCATGGAAATATTTGTCTTAGACCCACCTTTTAGTATACCAATAGGCTTAGAATCACTTTCTGAGTCAATTTAGCGATGTCCGTCCGTCCGTCTGGCTGGCTGGACCCCCATGTAAACCTTGTAATCAAACTACAGGTCGCAATTCTAAAGATAATTTGATGAAATTTGGCACAGATCATTTTTTTGATAATGGGACCATGGCTATTGAAATTCGTCAAAATCGGTCCATTACATATGGGACCTTCCAGAGGTCCCACTTCCCGGAACTGATATATTGGCCTCAAATATCAATATTTTTTCATGAAATTTAAATCAAATACTGCCTATGTAACTTAAATCACTATACCAAATTTCGTTAAAATCGGTCCATATATGACTATAGCTCCCATACAATCTTTTCTTTAAAAACGCACTAAATGAGACAAAAACTACTAAAACGCTCGTAAATCTTAATTTTAAGTTTATTGTAATTTTTGTAACAACCGTAATAAATTTGCCAAATTTCCAGATAATCGGTCCACATTTGACCCTAGCTCTCATATAAGTCTAAATGACGGAAACAGCTTTAATATATAAGTTTTGAGAAAATGTTTGTATAATGGCAAAATTTAGCAAATATTTGTCTTTACACAGAAAAAATAACACCTTTGACCTTAGTGGTGAAGGGTATCGTATGGTCGGGCTTGACCGACTATAGCACTTTCTTACTTGTTTTTATTAAATTATTAACTTTTTGTTAAACAAATTTTTCATCGAGCTTTTTGATAAATATTTACACATACAATAAATGCTGCTGTTATTTGTTTATAAATTTGGTATTGTATGTTTTTAAATTAAAAGCAAATATTAAATATTAATAACAAGGTCTTTGATTTTATATTGGGTATTCATAATAGATTGATTGTGTGTTTGTAAACGAACATTTCACAAGCCTCCATAAACGAAGTGTTCCCAAATTGGAACAGCGGGTTCACATGGGTTAAATGAAAAATGCATATTTATGTATGATAACTTAAATAGGCTCAAGAAGCCATTCTGAACAATTATTGATATGACTGGTCAGCAGAAAAAAATAACTACTAAACTATTTTAAATTATTTTTGAATGTGTAAACTATTTATGTGTTGTGGACCATACACATACATATACACATAACTTTAATATAAACTGCGATCAAATTGCGAAATTTCGAGAATATCGGTCAATCCGTTTGACTCTAGCTCCCATATAAGACCTAATGAATAAAATGGCTTAGATTTTTTTCAGTTTATTGTTAATAAAGTAACCATTTATGAATGAATTTGCAGGAAATAAGGTTTATTGTTGAAAGGTAAGATCAGAGTAAAACATTTGATTACTAATAATGAGTTAAATAGCTAAAATATTGAACACAAACAACTTACTCATTCATTGACTCCCAGTGGAGCATAGGGCCTTACCAATTGCAGAAAAGTAATGACTTGGGTAAGCATTTGGAAAACAACAATGAAAACTTTTTTGTTGTTTTATTAAAAAAATATATTTTTAAAAGAAATACATTTTTTTTATGATGCTATGGTGGCTTAAACCCAGCTTCCTACGATTGCTAGGCGGAGACTCATTAATTAAAACAATTTATATAACAACTCTTGGTACATGTTAGCTCACTACATTAAGGGGTGTTGAACTAGTTCCCCGGGTAATATCACGAGGAGGTCAGTGTCCACAGTTGAGATGAAGGATGACCCAGATAAGTTGGTCTGACTAAGTTAAGACCAATCAGAACCGTGTTTGGTATCCAACATCCCCTACATAAACAAAATTGACTCACGATGGTATTTTTTCTTAACCGTGAGTTAAATTTTTTTTTTTACAGAAGGTTCTTGAAATTCAAAAATCATTTAAAAAGACTTTTTTAATAAAAAAATAAAATATAAAAAAATAAAAATTGTTGGTCTTGGTGGGATTTGAACCGGCGCCATTCAGTTCAAATTACCATTTTAATTACAAATATGTACTTCTGTAATAACTTATTAGTTATAAGAAGGGTATGTTGTAAACATTACAAGGTTACCAGTTACCGGAGTACTTGTCATTACCCAAGTTTTGCTGGGTAATAAAGTGAAAATTCTACCTAGTTCAAATTCATAATAAGTAATTATTAAAAAACACATAAATTTTTTAACTAAATCATGGTCTGCTCAGGTTTAAAAAGAAAGAGGGTTTCTGAATTGAGCGAAAATGTTTATTTTTTAAAGCAAGAATAAAAAAGAGTCCCTAAAATAGGCGGAACGCATTTTTGAAAAACAGAATGCCCCGTATTATACAAGATTGCAATCGACTGATGATCCACCTTTAACCAAGAGCTCTCAAGCTTGTATCACACTTGCTCAAGCATTTTTGCATATGTTGTCAAAAAAGCCTGATAATGTCAATCAACAACTTAACAAAGCCAGATCGGATCAGTACTAGGATCAATTAGAGTATTATTGCAAATCCCATCTGGTGCAATGAGGACTAGTTCCAGGACCAAATCAAACATATTATATATTCTATAGACCAAGCTGCCATTAAGTTTCCGGATTCTGCCTTCCTGAACTCAACATTAGCTCTTAACTTTTAGAGATTTTTCAAACATTTAGCAAGACTTGTAACAACCTTACAAATTTTAGATGAACTAGAGTTTTTAGTAAATTTCTAATGGTTACAGACCTATTCCGTTCAAGGATGTCTTATTTTCAGAAAGATATTGCAATGTTTAGACTTCACATGGACTTCTGTCGCTATTAGAAATCGGTGTATCCTTACTTGGAAGGCACACGGTAAGGCTAAAGGTGGCGTAGAGATAGTAGGTACATAACACATTTTTTTCGCACTTGCCCCGCGTTTTGGTACAAATCGGTACTAATTTAACAAAGACATTTTTAAAGTGATACGGATAGCTTTACGAGAAATTCCAGATATATTATTTTTGCTAGCTTTTGTGGTAACACAATGGACTTTATAGCCTAATCAAATTTAAGTATTAGAAGTTTTTGCAATACTTCCGGCTGCTCTTCACACAAAATATGGAAATTCTGCTTATTCATAATACGATATCAATGAATGATTGAGTATTAATAACACTTTGTTACAAATGAGCAACTTTTGTGAAACTTGGAAATCAAGTGGGGGTTACAGATCTAGATGAGGACATACAAAAACCATTTTCAAAGATTTAAAAACACGTGCAAGTTTTGGATATTCGCAAAAAAATGTTTTTTTTTGTAGGTCGTAGTACCTAAGACTTCCAGCGAATTGAACATTTTTGGATTGCAAATTTTTTCTAAGAATCAAAAGCTTCGCATTTTGTTTTAATTTTTTCGTAATGTTTAAAATTCAAAAGCAATTATTTTAATTTTTTTCTATGAAAACCTATTCTGTTTTATGCAGGCTTTTAAAGCTAGTTATGTAGAGAAAAAACGAAATATTACTTATTGATATCGGTTAACATTTACAAAAGTTATTTAATTTTTTGATTGCAAACAACAAACTTTTTAAATTAATTTCTGGTAAAAATGCTTACGAGTACATGCCATATTACCACGCACAGTGGGAAATTACGGCCAAAACCTCCATAAGTGTTTTTCATTTTTATACCCTTCACCACCATAGGTGGAAAGGGCATATAAGTTTGTGCTGATGTATGTAACTCATAGAAATATTTGTCTTAGACCCACCTTTTAGTATACCAATAGGCTTAGAATCACTTTCTGAGTCGATTTAGCGATGTCCGTCCGTCCGTCTGGCTGGCTGGACCCCCATGTAAACCTTGTAATCAAACTACAGGTCGCAATTCTAAATATAATTTGATAAAATTTGGCACAGATCGTTTTTTTGATAATGGTGTGTTGAAATTCATCAAAATCGGTCCATTATTTATGGTGCCTCCCATAGGTCCCACTTCGCGGAATTGATATATTGGCCACAAATATCAATTTTCACATTTGACCATAGCTCCCATACAAACTTACGTGTCAAAACGCACTAAATGGGACAAAAATCACTAAAACGCTCTTAAATCTGAAGATAATGAGAATTTTACATTTATTTTTTGCAAACATAATTTTTGTAACAACTGTAATCAATTTGCCAAATTTTGCGATAATCGGTCCACATTTGACCTTAGCTCCCATATAAGTCCAAATGGCGGAAACAGCTTAAATATATAAGTTTTGAGAAAATGTTTGTATGAAGGCAAAATTTAGCAAATATTTGTCTTTATACAGGAAAAAGAACAGCTTTGACTTTGGGGGTGAAGGGTATCGTATGGTCGGGCTTGACCGACAATATCACTTTCTTAGTTGTTTCATGTCATTTTTTTTAGCTTCCTTTCTAATTCTATTAAAAATTTATGTATAAAGATAAAAAACCAACAACATTTTTAATTTTTAGTGACCTTTATATAATTTATTTAAGTAAACAGGTAGTGGAGACATAAATGTGAAGCAGTAAAAATTTGTAAAATGTACACATTTTTTATTATTCAAGAACTCGTAATCTTTTTTATAAAAATATTCGACGTTTAGCGTTTTTCTGTAGATTTGTTAGAAGAATTAACAATCTAGTTTTAAGCTCATAATATGAGCCCAATGTCTCTGAAAGGACATGTCCGATTTTGACAAGTCGTGTATCGTGGGATAGGTATTCTTTTCATATATTATCCTATTAAACTAAATAATTTTTATAATTGCCAGCAAAGATTTTTCAGCATGATTAGTAATCCAGTTTCAAGTGACCACAGCCTTTATATTTTCTTAAAAAAAAAACTAATTCAGTTTAACAAAGGGCATATTATTTATATAGAAAATTTCATTAAAAGAGTCAAGAATGAGTTATTAAGTTTTTGCCGTATTTTACCACTGTGCCATGTTAGTACGTAGTATATGGCCTAGTCGGTTTATGAAAAGCTTATTAACTTTAAGATTTTTCATCTGATTTAAAAACTTAAAATCACGTTTTTTTGTTCATGTATTTTATTATCAATCTAAAAGCTGTAAATTTTAACGAAATTTAATGAAATTCGGCAGAAATCAAAAGAGCTCTAACAATTTTTCTTGAAATCCGTCGACAAATTGGGGTGCCTGGCTTGGACCCCCAATCATGCAACTCTCAACAAAATGAACTGAAATTTAGCACACGTCTATTATTTAATTCAGAAAGGAGCTCTAATAATTTTGCTTGAAATCCGTCGATTCCTGCATTGGAGCCCAATCTTTTTCATATATATTTATTTTCAAGGCGATATTCTCAACACAATTTAATGAAATTCGACACACGTATATAAGTTGACGTAAGAAAAAGCTGTAAAAATTTGCATTGAAATCCGTCGAATCCTTGGGGTACCTGCCTTGGGACCCCATTTTTATATTTATTTTATTTTCAATATAAAACTTAATATTGAACAAAATTTTTTGAAATTAGGCACACGTCTTTAGTTGATTCCAGAAACGGCTCTACTAATGCTGTACTAGTTTGTATTAAAATTCGTCGACTGCTTGGGTTACGTGTCTTGGACCCCTATTTTTATGTATTTTTATTCTCAATCGATAATGAAATTCGGCACACGTTTATTAGTTGATCTATGAAAGAACTGTACTAATTTTTATTGAAATCCGTCGACCTGACTGCGACCCCCATTTTTTTTATATATTTTTATTTTCAATCTATAATAAAAACATGGATTTGTATTTTTTAATTTCTTATGCACTTTTTCGAAATAGCTGTCAATAACTAATTAACAAATTGTAACTATAAAAGTTCTAATGTTTGGATTAATAACTGCAATTTTATTAAAAAGTTAAGCCTGAATGTATGCAATACTTTTTTATTATACGCAATATTCTTGTCTTTATTCACTAAATTTTGATTTTTTTCAAAAGATTGACAAAAGTTGGCGATTTTTTTTAGCTTAATCGATTAAAAAGCCTTTTGCCTTTTGTTTTATTATACTAAGAGCACGGAGGTAAACCGAGCTAACTGACTTTTTCTTCAATGCTCCAATGCCAATGCTGAATTTTATAGGGCAATTTTTATCCGCTTATATCTCCCAAACTACGTATGCAATAAACTTTTTGTTTTCTTTCAAACAAAAACAAGATCTCATACTTAAATAAAATAGATACCTACATTTCTCCAGTTAAAATATCTTTGATACATAAGTCTTTAAATTTCAACAATTTCAACATATTATTCAGCTGACTTCAACCGATTTTTTCTATATATATATCTATATATATCTATATATATCTATATATATCTATATATATATATATATATATATATATATATATATATATCTTAGGAAAATAATACAGATTTTTCATTGCCAGGTTCTTCTCTTTAAAACGACATTATTAGATTTTTGAAAAGTCATAGTCAAAAATGTCTTTTTTTGCAGCGGAAATACTATAGTGCTCCGCTTTAGAAAGCCAATGCACTTGAATGTTTCTTTCAACACGGATATCGGACAAAAAGAAGGCATTTCTCTACAGCTTAATAGCGAGTTCTTAGCTGAAATTTGGGCATGGAGATCTTAAATTTTTCTGTATTTTCTCACTTCGTTTCTTTTTTGTAACTTAAGTTCCTTTATTCTACTTAACCTATTTATTAAAAACAAAAAGGCTGGTGCACAACCTAAGTTAAGCTATTTAACAACAAAGCTCTAAATCTACAAATATATTGTTGAATATCAAAGGGATAGCCAATCATGTGTCTACGAACCACGTATAATTCCCGAATTACATGAAAATTAAATTCATAAAAAGTTCCCGTTTAGCTTTGAGGTTAAACAAATAAAATTAGCCTTTATACCAAGACCAGGAAATATTTACATGCAGCCTAAACAATAATCACTCCATAGACAGTGAGAGTAAAAGTGAAAGTAGTTAAAGAGTTGAAAGGAATGAAAAAAAAGTAAAATACGATTTGAAATAAAATAAAAGAAAAATTACTTTTAAATATCCTTTTGAACTGTCTCACTTAATATTCATGTTGTTGACCCAAACACGTAAATCTAAACAAACGCCTCCTGTTTTCACCTGATAAGATGTTTGTTTTTGTTGTTTTAGTTGTTGTTGTTTTTGTTACTGTTGCTGGTGCAACTTTTGTTTCTGCCACAACATAAATGGTATTTTTCATAGACACGTAAGGAAAACATACGTACGTGCGTTACAAACCCTTTTACATCTTCTTTTTCTCCATCATCGCCTCTTAACAATTTATCCAGAGCTCCAACCATATTTTCCAAGACATTTTATATTTTAACATATTTATTTATTGTATGTGTGTCTGTGTGTGTTTGTATGTTTGTGGGTCTTTCAGGAAGAGTTTGTTTAAGTGTAAATATATTTTGCATATGTACGACCGACGATTGAATGAATTTCTATGTGATAATTCTGTTTATATGTATGAGCTTATGTATGATTGTGTATCCTGTGTCCTTTTTACATAATTTGGCGTTACAACCGTAAAATTACCTCACGTACTGCATTCTACATCTTTCCAGCATTTCTACCACTCCCAGCATGAGCAAGTGAAATACAATAATAAAATACAAAAAAAGGAGTAAGAATGTGAATAAACCTATAGAAAAACATTTAAGTTTTAATAACTTTTACGGTGCAAATGTGTCTGTAATACTTGTTGTTAAGTTGCCTCTCCGGTTGTGGGGAAAAACAAACTGTATGATGATGTTGTGTGTGGAATATTTATATTTTATATGGAAACCAATCTTCTGTAAAGTTGATGGAGCAATGAAAAGAATGTACAAGAAAATATTTTAAAATTTATTAACTGTTTTAAGTTTTATCATTATATAAAAATATGGATAAAATAACTATAAAAACTATAGTTCGACCATTTTTAAAGTTTTTATAAGATAAACTCCAGTGCCAGCATTTATTGCAAGGTTCGAAAAAAACCTTATTCTGTTATACTGAACTTACGTACACACAAAAGTTATTTATTTTAATGTAACAACCTAGTTGAAGACTTGGACAAAATCACATAAGGCATGAAAGCGATGTCATTTATAACCGATTTGCATCAAATATTTGTCAAAAATCTCTTTATTAGCTGAGAACTCGAAGGTTTTATCTAAATACATTTCAATGAAGCACAAAACTGTCAGGAATGGTCTTAAAACTTATTCTTTAAAAAAGCTTTGCCTAAGATTTGAAGCACACCAAAAAATTATAAGGATTAACGATTTGAATTTTATGTCTTAAAAAGATGTTATCCAATTACATTACTTATATTTAAATACAAAATTAATTTTATTATACTAATACATTAGTTATGGCAGCAGAATTTCACTTAGACTCACATTTTTTTTCAAAAATCACGATTAAAAGAAATATATATCATTTTTGTTCACTTGTATAATTGCTACGGAGTATCCAGTGACCTACATACATACACATACATACTTCCCACGACATTCCATCTGGAACAAGGGTACTTCTCTCAGGCAATGAGCTGCATCCGATTCTATTTTTAGACTTATTCTATTTCTAGAGCAGTGACCTAACGTTACCAAATTCAACAAGTGCTTAATAGTTTGTGAACTTGGGCAAATATGGACCAATTTAACGAAATTTGTTATAGCGATTTCTGTTTATATTAAATATACTGAAATTTGTGACTAAAAATGAAATTCCAAGAAGTGAGACCTATAGGGCGCACTATGGTATTTCTGCTGCAAAAAAGGCATTTTTTGACTATCACTTTTCAAAAATCTAATAATGCCATTTGATAGAGAAGAATCTGGCAATGAAAAATCTATATTTTTTTCCTAAGATATATATACATATATATAGAAAAAATCGGTTGAAGTCAGCTAAATGTTGTGAAACAAAAATTTATGGTAAAATTATTGAAATTTAAAGGCTTATGTATTGAAGATATTTCAAGTGGCAAAATGTAGGTGTGAATTTTATTGAAGTCTGAGATCTTGTGTTTGTTTTAAAGAAAAAAAAAGTTTACTGCACACATAGTTTGGGAGATATGAGCGCATCAAGATTGTCCTATAAAATTTAGCATTGGCAGTTTGGTTGGAGAAAAAGTCAGTTGGCTCGGTTTACCTCCGTGCTCTTAGTATAATGAAATGAAAGACAAAAGGCTTTTCTTTCGAATTAGCTAAAAAAAATTAGCAACTTTTGTCAAACTTTTGAAAAAATCAAAATTTAGTAAAAAAAAGTCAGGAATATTGCTTATAATAAAAAACCATTGCATACCTTCAGGCTTAAATTTTTAATCAAATTGCAGTTATTAATCCTAACATTAGCTCTTTTATAACAACAATTTATTAATAATTTATTGACAGCTATTTGGAAAAAGTGCATAAGAAATTAAAAAAAAAAAACAAAACCACATGTTTTAATTAGAAAATTAATGAAAAAACAAATACCGATGTTTACTGTTTACTTGAGTCTTCTGATCCATATATAAGTAATTTAAGACGACAACCTTATAAAAATGTTTCGGAATTGGATAATGTAGTTAAGGAAATGATAATTAATGAATAAAATATTTAAATATTGGCTTTAACCGGATTTCAACCGAAATTGGTAGAATTCTTTTTTAGATCAGAAAATAAAAGTGTGCCGAATTTTATCAAAATGTGAAAAAATGGGGGTCCAAGGGAGGTATCTCAAGGAGTCGTCGGATTTCAACCAAAATTAGTAGGGCTCTTTTCTGGATCAAAAAAATAGAAGTGTGCCAAATTTGATCAAATTCTATTGAAAATTGGGGTTTATACATTGAGAAGAAAAATAAGTGAAAAAATGGGGGTCCAGGGGAGGTACCTCAAGGAGTCATCGGATTTCAACCAAAATTGGTAGGGCTCTTTTCTGGATCAAAAAATATAAGTGTGCCAAATTTTATCAAATTCTATTGAAAATTGGGGTTTATACATTGAGAAGAAAAATAAGTGAAAAAATGGGGGTCCAAGGGCGGTACCTTAAGGAGTCGTCGGATTTAAACCAAAACTAGTGGAGCTCTTTTCTTGGTTAAATAATAGAGTTATGCCGATTTTCATGAAATTCTGTTGAAAATTGCGGGTTATACATTGAGAAGAAAAATAAGTAAAAAAATGGGGGTCCAAGGGAGGTACCTCAAGGAGTCGTCGGATTTCAAAGTTTTTTTTGAATTTTTCTTATCTATATAAAACTAAATAAGTGTGCCAAATTTCATCGTTATAGGATAACTCCTTCTATTTTTTGCAGTTAGATGTATGAAGAAATCTCACTGTGGGGCGTACCAAAAATAATGGCCGGATTTGACCAATTTCAATGGCAATGATTCGACTGTGAAAAAAATTGTCTATACAAAATTTCATCAAATTATCCAGTCGTTATTAAGACGAACGAAAGAACTGACATTGTTTAATCTATTTAGGATGTGATTCTATTGATATAGTTAAAGATGGATCTAAAACCAATATTTGTATGCATTAAATATATCAGTATAAACTTATTATACCCTATAGTGGTGCAGGGTATGAAGGGTAAACCATGTCAGATCTTTATTATTCCTAACTCATTAAAACTTAATAGAGTTTTTGCTGCTGCAATCTGTATTACAAATTAATTATGTGTATAATATATGGTTTCAAAAGTCTTTTTACATGACACACAGTATGAGAGCTATTGCCCAATAGAGACCTAAACATCATATTTTACGTCTAATGCGGGTTAATTGACCACCATGATAGTGAGATATTACGATTTATTATTATAAGATTATTATTATTTGCGGCTTTTTTATGCTGAAGAAATTATGCCACAATTAAACCCTCATTAAAAACTATTTGAGGCTTAAATATACAAACAACATTATTTTGAAATTTGTTAAACAAAACACAGATTGAGTGTATGGGAATAATACAATAATAAAAATAATTTGTTTTTATAAATTTATTTCCGTGTTCTTCCTTTTTCTGTAGACTAAACAGTCAAGTTTTTGAATTTATAAATTG
Source organism: Stomorhina lunata (assembly GCA_933228675.1). Taxonomy (NCBI): domain Eukaryota; kingdom Metazoa; phylum Arthropoda; class Insecta; order Diptera; family Rhiniidae; genus Stomorhina; species Stomorhina lunata. The sequence continues at coordinate 79,157,891 of OW121744.1, forward strand.
CTGTTGTTTTTCTTAGAAAATTGCTAATCGATCCTGGAGTAAAATTCTCAAATTAAGTTGGCTTTTGTTGTTGTTATTGTAAGTAGCTGTCTTAGTTGTTGTTGTTGTGATTTTTAGCAATAATTCGATAATGGACAAATTCTAAAGAATTTAAATATTTAAGGATATAAAGATATATTACGTACATACATACATATATATAATATATACAAACAGAAACATACAAATATAAGGAGATTCGTATGTCCATAGAATAAAAATAAGAATTGTTGTGATATTTATGTACGTCTGTGTCTATATATATATATATATATATATATATATATATATATATATATATATATATATATATATATATATATATATATATATATATATATTCATATGTATTAGTTAATATAAATACATCTGCCTTGAGTATTGAACTTTCATTTAAATAGGATTTACACTCGTTAGTATTGTTGTTTGTTTAATTTAAAGGATAAAAGGATTTTGATGATAATTTATTGGAAAATATATCAAAATCATTTTACTACAATATAAATGGACATAATAGCCAATTGTGAACGGAAAAATTACAAGACTTTATGAGCAAAACTAAAAGAACAAAAGAATCATTTTGCTAAGTAGTATTTTTAGATATTGTTGATGATAGAAGATTAAAAATAAATGTATATATGTATGTATGCTTTTTGATATGCAAATGCTTTGTCTAATGTTTTAGTTGTTCAATATTTTTATTTCCAAAATAATCTTTGCAGGCAGATAAGTTCAGAAAATTGTTGTAAAAACTACGCCATCTTACCACTAGAATTCTTAAAAAAATACTATTACAAGTTCTGAGCTAATATAAAAAACATTTTGAACTTATTATTTCGAACCACTTCATAAAAATAGCCATTATTTTATTCTATGTTAGAATTTATTAATAAATACAAATATTTTTTTTTAAATTGAACACAAAATACATAAGAGCAACATGAAATAATACTCAGCAAATACTGCCTACACAAATATAAATTGTATTTAAGATTTGGGTTACCTTCTTTGGAAAGCGAATAGTAGAAAGGTGGTGAATATGAGAAATAAAGCTTAATTTTTTTCAACACACTATAATTTCATGTCATGTCTACTTTAAAGGCAATGAAGTGGCATCATCTGTTGTTAGCTTGACTTACATGTTGAAGCTTTTTGTTTAAAAAAAAAATTCATTTTTTTTACATCGACAGCGTGTTATTACTCTAACTAACATCTTTAACCCTTATGTGTATGGCAAAAAAAAAAACACCTTTAAGAGAATGGCAAGGTACCCGGATACCTATGTGGAAAAATTATTGCAAACAAACATTTTTGGAGAAAATAAATGAGTGATCTCGGAAAATAACTCTGAGAATTGCAATTCACGTTCATTTTTCTACATTTGACTCCAATAATCCAAATACATGATATATAATCTTAAAATCGGTTGAAGACTTTTCTAATTATCAAGGGTTTTATAAAATATTCATGTCCTTGAAGACTCTCCTGGGCATATGCTATAAAAAAATTATTTTTAAAGAACTTTAAAAGTTTGACTAGTTTTACTTTTTTAAGGCCTTGGGATATTTAAATACCCATTTTTTATGCAATGGGCTAACGATATGTCACTTTTGCACAGGACGAAAAAAAGTATTTTGTTCATACCGTTTTAAAAAGTCCTTTTTTGTTTTTTTAAATAGATTGTTAAACGAACTCGAAAAAAGTAAAAAAAGTTCCCGTTATAGTTAGAACCCCCTACAGATTACAACAAAGAAAGAACAAGAGCAATATCTTTAACGGCTTAGTTAAAAAAAGATTTCAAAAGATTTCGACAAAAACATAATTTTTCACCAAAGTTATAAAAAACACATACAGCCTTATCATGAATTTCGCATGTGAAAATTTTCGAAAAAAATTTTTCCTTCACATGGATTTTTATTTCATATTATTAATTCCATGTGAATAAAATAACAACCCTGACTTTAAAAACATGTGTCATTATATTCGGAGTAGTATATAAAAGTATATAAAAAATAGTTTTTATCGAAAATCGTAATTTTAAAATGTATAGTTTCGCGGCGGTATAAGCATTAGAGGAGGAAGAAGACACTCGTAAACAACGTGCAGTAAGAAGAAGTCTGCGGGATGATTCCAATCCTTTTGAAATGCCCAATCACTTGTGTGTATACACTTGCATATTTTATACTTTCAACCATATTTTAAGAAGACATGCATTTCTTAGGTTTCATCAGTATTATCGCGTAAATAAAGATGTTTTCAAATATCTGTTGGAGGTGTTGGACAGTGCATTACCAGCAACAAGAAAAAGCTTTGCGGTACAACCAATTGTAAAAGTTGGAGCGTGTTTACGATTTTTTGCTGAAGGACCATATCAAAAAGGGGTCGGAAATGACAGTAGAGTAGGTCTATCGCAATCATCATTTAGCTTTGTGTTAGCCGAAGTACTTAACGTATTTGAAGAAAAGTTATGTACAGAATGGATTTCTTGGCCGCAGGAGCAAGAAAAAAAAGAGATTATTCAGAGATTTTATGAAAAATATAAAATACCAGGTGTAGTAGGGTGTGTTGATGGCACTCACGTGAAAATAATTGCTCCTACGAACAGGCATTTATACTATAACCGGAAAGGAAACTACAGTCTTAATGTATTATTGGTATGTTAACTCCTATTTATTTTATGTTTACACTCAATGGTTTTAATATCTTCAAGGTATGTGATAATCAGATGAAGATCCGTTTCGTGGATGCCACACATCCGGGAGCCACCCACGATTCATTAATTTGGAGGATGTCAGAATTAAGAAGAACAATGGAGGAAAGGTATTTGCATGATCGTAGCAGTTGTTGGTTATTAGGTATGCTATATATAATTAAAAGGTATGCAAAAGAAACATTTTTTTTGAAAGCCAATCTTTTTAAGGTGATGGAGGATACCCTCTTGAGCCATGGCTTATGACGCCATACAGGACAGCTTTGGAACCAAAACAACAAAAGTTTAATGATATACATGCAAAATGCCGTAATATAATTGAGAGAACAAACGGTGTTCTGAAAAATAGGTGGCGGTGTACATCTGGTGCAAGAGAACTACATTACAGCCCAAAAAAAGCAATACAAATTATAAATGTTTCTGCAGCCTTGCATAACATTTGCATACGTTACAACTCGGTCATTGATTCGCCATTAAACGATGATTCAGAGATTGAACCTAATCAAGGAGAAAACCTGCAAGCGGATGAAACGTATACAAATATAGCTCAACGTATTCGTAATGACATCGCCGAAGGTCTTTTACACTCCTTTTATTAAAAAAAACCTTTTTATAAAATTCATTCTTTATTAAAAAAAAAAACAAAAATTAAGTTCATTTTAAAACTACGAAAATTAAATAAAAGCTTCTTGTTTTTAAAGTTTCACTTCAATCATTATTATTTCGTAGGTGATGATACTTTAATTTTTTAGTTTCCATCATCAAAACATTCATTTTCAAACTACTTTCCACTTCAGACTTTTTCAATTCCAATTCCATCTTTCTAATTGCTTCCATTTCCCCGTGGTGTCTCTTTAGTTCCTCGTTTCCTAGTATTTGTTGCTCATGAATTTTATCGAGTGCCCTGTAAATCCTTCTAAAACTTGACTCTTCATCGCGGTAATGTTTTTCGGCTGTAGACTTAAAGTTTCCCATTTCATCACAAAGTTTTTTCTGAGTTTCTAAACTCAACATAGCAATCTCGGTAGTAGTCATTTCTGCTTTTCTTTTTTTTGCGGAGTTTGTCTGCTTGATTGTGGGTTCGGTCGTTGCTTTATTATTCAGCAAGTTTATCTGCTTTTTTCCAGGTTCCACATTTTCTTCACAAGTTAGCATGTTTTCTGTCTCGTCCATTAATTTCTTAGTTTTTAAACCAAATGTCCGAGTACCTTCTACGCCATCTGCTGCTTCTTTTGTGCCAAGTATTTCTAGAATGCTTTCCTCTGCTGCTGAAAATTTATATTCCTTATTAGGTCCACCACCTGTTCCCTTTCTATACTGGATGTTAGTTGTTGCCTTTTTTCGCAAATAAATTTTCTGATCTAGCCAAACCTGTAAATTATTTGTACTTCTAATGCATGAAGTGAAAATACAATCAATTAAAAAACTCACTTTTTTCCATTCTGCAGTTGTTTTTATAGGCGGGCCGACGCAATTTAACTTGTCTTTGATGGTTTCCCAAAATTCAGACACTTTCATTTTATTTTCCCTGACAAATCCTCTTGCAATGTCTGGGTTTTCAGTCATTTCATCAAATAAAATATTTATTTGCTCCTTATTTACCGTTTTACTCCTATAATAATAAAATAAATGAAAATTTTGTATTTAAATTTCTTAATTTCTTTTATTTTAATAAAAACTTACATTTTTTCTCTTTTTCCGACAGAAAAATTTTTGTGAATAATTTTCTTCATAAATTTGAAAAATATTTCACATGTGAGCCATTTAAAATCGTGTTTTTTTTTCTGTTACACACAAAAAACTTTTTCGGAGTTTACATATGTAAACATTCGGAAATTTTCACAACATGTGTTTATTTATAATACTAAGTGTTCACACGTGCGAATATTTTGATGTGTAATTTTATTTAGGATAAGGCTGATAAATTGTTATATGTTAGCAGTTTTTATAAGCAGAACTGAAATTATGATTGTTTCAATGGATAAAAATATATATTTTAGAATATTGGTTGAAATTGGATGTCAGTAACCCTTTTATAACCAGGGTCAAGAATACAATTTAAAAAAATTCGAAACTATGTACGAAACCGTACAAAGCTGCGGGTCCTGATGGTATTATTCCAGCTGATCTTCAACATAATACCGATCTCCTAATGCCCTGGCTTCTCCTGCTATATGATGGCTGTCTTAGGCTGTCTCACATACCAGAATCCTGGACCAGGTGCAACGTTGTCTTTATTCCTAAAGCAGGTAAAACCTCGCACACGAAACCTAAGGATTTCAGGCCTATTAGCCTTAGCTCATTCCTTCTTAAAACTTTGGAGCGTATCATTGAAGCACATATTCGTGCTTTATTAGATTCGAAGCTCCTGTCCAACTCACAACATGCCTACAACAAAGGCAAATCAGTTGAGACAGCACTCCACTCATTAGTTAGTCATATTGAAAAATCTCTTGAGTTTGGCGAATTCACACTCACACGGCAATGGAGGACTTAAGGGTCGACAAATCTATTATCTCGTTTGTAGATAAACTTCTCACCTATAGAGTCATCTGCTCAACCATGGGCACTACTACTGTTTAAATATAAAGTAGCCTGTCGAGGTACTCCGCAAGGAGGCGTACTATCACCTCTTTTGTGGAACCTTGCCATAAATAAACTACTCACTGAACTGGATTCTCGGAGATTCAACACCATCGCATACGTGGATGATGTTGCTATAGCAGTGTTAGGCAAATTTCTTAACACACTGTCACAACGTCTCGAAATAGCTCTCGACCTACTCTATCGATGGAGCGTCTCCAACGGCCTTGGAGTCAATCCAACTAAAACGGAACTTGTACTCTTCTCACGTAAATACAAAATTCCCACCTTTACTCTTCCAAAATTAAACAAGGTTGAACTTTCGCTCACTGACCATGCCAAATACCTGGGGGTCGTCTTGGACTCAAGACTGTCCTGGAGCCTGAACACCCAACTTAGGGTATCTAAAGCATCTATTGCACTATATTCACGTAGAGGGGCCATTGGCAAAACCTGGGGTCTGAATCCCATTAACACTGCCTGGCTCTTCAACATGGTGGTTAAGCCTATATTAATGTATGGTGCGCTGGTCTGGTGGCCTGCACTCACCAAGGCAAACCAGCTGCACTATTTTAACAAAATCTTGAGATCTGCCGCTCTAATGATTACCGGTGCTTTAAGAACTACTCCATCTAAGGCACTCTTCACCATGCTAAACTGGCTCCCAGCTGAACTAATGGCAATGCAAATTGCTCTTAACTCGGCTGTCCGTCTCAGCACAATCGGAACCTGGTCCCACTCACAAATCGGGCATTCCACCATCCTGGGCAAAATCACTAACATCCCTGAACATATAGACTACTGCATATCCACTCCTATCTTCGACAAATCCTTCACTGTGACTATCTCTGGAGAACCCCAATCCTTAGATGATGGCTGTCTAGAGGTTTACACTGATGGATCGAAGTCAAAGATAGGCGTAGGTGGGGGGCTTCTTCATCCCATTGCTTGGGAAGGAAATCTGCTTTAGGCTCCCGGACCAATGCAGTGTCCTACAATCCGAGATATCGGCTATCCACAAAGCAGTCAAATGGTTGAGATACCACAGAGTATACGACAGGGATATTCGCTTTTGTATCGACAGTCAGGCTGCAATAAAATCCCTATCTAATGTCCATACGACATCTGTTCTTACCAGCGAATGCCGGGCATCTCTTAACGAGATGGCGAGACATTGCAAAATCGAACTCTTATGGGTACCCGGGCACAACAACATACCTGGTAACTCCACCGCGGATAAACTTGCTAAATCCGGTGCTCTCTTGAGTCAGGATAGCATCGACCAATTTACGGGCTTACCGCTATCCGCCTGCAAATCAATAATTAGGCAATCACTTTATGCGTCAGCGCAAAACGAGTGGTCTTCGATAACGAACTGCTCCATATCCAGGCAAACATGGCCCACCTACAACACTAAACGTTCAAATATCTTGGTAACTCTACCCCGTCATAGACTTCGCAATCTTATCTCGACCCTACTGCGTTTTTGGGCTTCATGCCAGAAGACTTAATCTTTAATTTTATGACTACTGTCGCAGCTGTCACAACATAGAAGAGGAGGAGACAGTGATTCATCTTCTCTGTCACTGCCCCGCCCTCTCGACCCCTAGGGCTCTCTTTTTGGGGGCACCTTTTCTGCATGATTTATCGGATCTAGCGAGTATTGACATTCGTAAAATAGACTCATTTATCAGGGCTTCAGGATGGCTTGATCAGCCTCTCACTGATAGCCTGGAGTAATTGCCTTTGTTCTTTTCTTCCAGTCTATCCCTTTCAGGTAACACAAAGGGACCGCTTTTTGGACCCAAGTGACGCTGACCTACATCGGCTGCCTAACCTAACCTATGTACGAAACAAAAACAAATCGTGTAAATCTTGTTTCTATATAAATATTCATACATAAAATATTTATAACTAATCTTGTCTTATTTTGCTTTAGTTATCTTTCAATAAAATTTTACTTTTTATTATAGTTTTTTCATATATAATGTATGAAGGTACCCGGGTACCTTGCCGTACGGTTACGCATATAAGCGCCTATACAATATAATTTTTTAGTTTAAAAGTAATAATAATTTAAACTATTTCAATAGTTAGGAGTTCTCAAGAAGTTTGAAGTTTGTGAACCATCTGTTTCCATTAAAAAAGTTAAGATGAAAGTGCTAAAGGTACCGGGGTACCTTCGTATACGCATAAGAGTTAATGGAAATTGATAATTTTAGAACATCAGTTGCCGCAACTGGAGCTTAAATAAAAGCAGAATCTGACATGTTATGTCTACCGTCTTTTCAAGTATCGAGAAGGAATCTAATAAAATGGATCTAGTTGTCAATGAATCAAAAACAAAACTGATCGTTTCTATAAACAGATAGTCCACAAGTGTTGGACCACATGTGATCGTTGAGAACTATAACTTTGAAGTTGGAAAAGAATTTGTTTACCTTATCTGATCTATACTTAACTAATATCTGATCGTCTGCGATACCTCTTTATACCCTTCACCAATAGGTGAAAGGGTATTATAAGTTTGCAATTCAGTTTGCAAATTTTTCATTATTCGTCTTAGACCCCATAATTATACCGATCAACTCAGAATCGCCAGGAGATTCGATTTAGCCATGTCCGTCTGTCTGCTGAAATTATACACCAGATTTCCCTACGCTATTAAATTTCATTAAAATCGGTCCATAAACACCCGAGATATCGCTAAAATACTAAACTTCGATGACGAATTTTAAACATTTTTTTTTTAAAAATACAGTTTAAAAAAAAATTAAATTCTCATCTAATTTTGAATTTTTCCGATATCTCCGGTGTTGATGGACCGATTTTAATAAAATTTAATCGCATGTTGCATTGGAGTATTTTCTAAAATCTGATATATAATTCAAAAAATTTGTTTTAAAAAATACTGTTTTTTTTTAATTTTTTTTTTAAATTTGTCAATTTGCATACATCGATAACCTTTGCTTTGGCGATATCTCGGTTATTGATCTACCGATTTTGATGAATTTCAATAGTGTGCTGCATTGAATGATTTCCCAAAATTTGATATACAGCTCAAAAAACTTTTTTTTCAAAACACATTTTTTTGACGAAATTCAAAACTTTGTTTTGAAAAACACAGGTTTTTAAACAAAAAATTGTTTAAATTCCCATCGAATTTTGAATTTTGGCGATATCTCTGGTGTTTATAGACCGATTTTGGTGAAATTTAATAGCATGCAGCTTTGAAGTATTTTCTAAAATCTGATATGTAATTCAAAAATTAAAAAAAATATTATGTTTAAAAAAAAATTATCTAAAATTTACCAATTTGCGTACATCGTTATCTTTTGCTTTGGCGATATCTCAGTTATTGATTTACCGATTTTAATGAAATTCAATACTGTTTTGCGTTGAATCATTTCCTAAAATTTGATATACAGTTCAAAAAAGTTATTTTTTTAAATACACAGTTTTTTTTAACATGAATTTTTTAATTTGTTTGTTAATTTTCGAAACAGAATTTAGAGTTTTGGGAATATCTCAGATTGTAGTGAACCTATTTTGATCGTATATAATATGGTTTTGCTTTGGAGGATTTTCTAAGATCTGATATATAATTCATGTCGGCATAATGTCCGCAAATTGTGGAATTTTAAACAAATAGACGGTTTTTATACAAATTAAAAATATACAAAATTAAAAATATATAAAATTTTAATTTAGCATCGAGTTTCGAGTTTTGGCTGTATCTCACTTGTAAGTAGAACTTTATATTGCAATTTAATAGTGTACTTCGTAAAATACTATTAACATCTTATACCAGTACATATAAGTTATGTCGGTATGCCGTCTAAAAGCTCATCAAACTTGATTTCAGCATACCGAAATATGTCTTTACCTTCATCTGCTCCTAAAAAAATCACGTTGTCTACCTTTACGTAGTTTTCTACGCATTCAATATTATTCATAGTTTTTGTTACAAAATTTTAAAAACTCTGGGAGGAAACAGTTAGAAAAAGTAATTTGTATTTATTTGGTAGACGAAAAAGCTTTTTTTGCATTTCGAAGTCTTAAATTAGCTTTCTTATGAGAAAGACCCCAGCAAAACTTTGGCAATGGCAAGTACTCTGGTAACTAGTTACCTTGTAATGACTACAACATACCCTCCGAATAACTAATAAGTTATTACAGAAGTACTTATTTGTAATTAAGATGGCAATTTAAACTGAAAGGCCCCGGTTCAAATCCCACCAAGACCAACAATTTTTTTTATTTTTTCTTATTAAATGAATCTTTTTAAATGATTTTTGAATTTTTAGAACTTAAATATTACCTTCTGTAAAAAAAAATTTTGGAAATGAAAAAATGCCATCATGCGTCAATTTTGATTATGTTGGGGATGTTGGATACCAAATACGGCTCTGATAGGTCTTAACTTGGTAAGCCCAACTTATCTGGGTCATTCTTCATCTCAACTGCGGACACTGACCTCCTCGTGGTATCACCTGTGGAACTAGTTTAACACCAATTAATGTAGCGAGCTTACATGTACCGAGAGTTGCCCCATTAGATCGATAAAAATAGGTTAGGACGACGGGCTAGTAACCCTCTCTTGGAAAAAACAATTACTTTGAAGAGGATAAAATTATATGGAAACTTCGATGGAAAGAAAGAGCAAGTAGAGGAAAATTTTTAAAAGCTTGGCCTATAAAATTGGAGAATATTCGCACAAGATCGAAGTCCATAAAATTCTAAAATATGCTCGGACTTTGACCTTAATAGGTTGTAACTATAAGCCATTTAAGTAAGAGTCAATATTATATAAAAACTTATATAAAAAGGAGGATTTAAATTGTTTACATTTTAAAATAATTAAAACAATTTCTTTATTATTTATTAAATGCATTAAAGATTTACAAAAAATCGTATAGAAATATTTTAAAGTTATTGTCACATGATTTTGGATCTAACAACAAAAATTGTATATATTAATTATAAGCTGCTAAGTTTTCAACATATGAAGTAGCTCAGTGGAAGAGTCTCCGCCTAGCAGTCGTAGGGGTCTGGGTTCGAGCCCCCATGGGGTCATAAAAAATTTTTTGTATTTCGTTCAAAATTACTTTTCTGCAATTGGTAAGTATTTGCCTCCAATGACATCCCCATGTTAATGTAATGACTTAAACAGTGAATGAGTAAGTAGTTCGTGTTCAATAGTTTAGCTGTTTAACTCATTATTTGGTAATAAAAAGATTTGCTGGGACTATATGAGGAAAAACAATTACCCATTGTCATGAACTTAGTTCAAAACAATACGTTGGTACTGATTTTGTTAGCATAAGCTAACAAACTCTGGCCGAAAGATGGGAAATAGTAGTGGTCAGCGATGGACAGCATCCTAAAATAAAGCCTCGAATTTCGGGAAAAACGGTGGAAGTACAGTTGTACACCTAATATTTTGAAGGTTTGAATGGTAAAAAGGTAGCAAGCACCTTTTATATAACTAACAGATGTATAACTTTACTAGATTGTGAAGCTTTTGGCACCAATTCTTCTTCATCTTCTTTTTAGTTTTTCTTGTAAATTGTGTAAACAAAATAATCAAAAATAATCATCTATTAAAAGCACAATGATGAACAAAAAAGAACCATGATATCAAAAATTCCCACCAAAAACATATGTTTTTCCCATATGCGTAGAAAACTACGCAAAGGTAGACAATGTAACTTTTTTGATCTAATTCATAAAAAATAAAATTTATGAGTAAAAAATGGCTCAAACTATGCAAAATCATGTTTCTTACAAAATCAATAAATTGTGATAACTTAAAGCTAGCACTTCGAAAAAAAAAAACAGAGAAATTGTGTATAGTGTCATGCGCGCGCTCAGAGGGTTAAACAGGAGTAGATAGGTAAGGCAGTAGAAAAAAAAAATTTTTTTGGATAAACAAGTGGCAACATTATTAGGAAAAAAAAAAAACATATGGTAGAGAAAAAAAAAAACAGAGCAGGAAAAATATATAAACAAAAAGGGAGAAGGAAATAAAATAAAAAAAAGGAAAACAAAAACAAAGGAATTTGGCTAGGGAATGAAATTGCTGAAAATCGAGAAAGATCGGGAGGTTGAGAATTTTCGGTGACAGAGGCTAGGTAGCCTGGGAGGAAAATCTGTGAAATGTGGTCTTTTTCTTTTGGGGTTTTGATGAAGAGGTAACCGATGGCTAAGAAGTATTAACACTACCTTAAATATAAAACAAAAAGTTGCTAGAAATAAACCTAAAGAGTAATTAAAAATCTAAAACTAAATTTAAAATTCAAGTGTAACACTACCTTAAATATAAAACAAAAAATTGTTAAAAGAAACCTAGAGATTAATAAAAAATCTAAAACCAAATTTAAAAATTAAAGTATAACACTACCTTAAATATAAAACAAAAAGTTGCTAAAAATAAACCTAAAGATTAATTAAAAATCTAAAATCAAATTTAAAATTCAAGTATAACACTAAAACATAAAAACTCGTCAAATTTGTTTGAAAATCTGAAAGCCATCTCATCACCGTTACCTCCACCGTGGGACCATCATCAGTTTGTGCCACCAGCTTCAACAGAGCCCTGTTCCTGCCGGAAAGGGGCAAGGTATCGCCTGACCTGAACTTTTAACTAACAGACCTATAAAAAAAATGCTTTATTTATATTTATATATATTTATTTATAATCTATATATAAATATGTATATATATACATACAAATTATAAAATATTTAAAATCGAACAAATTCTTAACCTAAACTCCGGCGATAACAAGCTCCTCCGAAGAAATTCCCGTTACCAGTCTACAACAAGATGGCGTATCTTCCCGAAAATATGTAGAAAATTTCTTATAAATTGTTTTGTTTGATTTATTTTTTTTTTTTGAGAAAGTTTAGATTTTATTTATAAATGCAATTAGTGTTGAATTTTTTTATTTTGTTCAAGATTTTCTTTTTATTGAGAACATTCATTTTACATTCCATTTTTTTATATCCTTTTTTTTATTTTCAAAACTTTTTTTTTTCTTAAATAAAACCATTATGTTTATAACGTTTAAAATATGAAAATTTTAGTGTTCTTAATAATGAAGTGGTAAATAGCTAATATTTGGTGGTAAGTAGAGGAGGAAACCAGGTTACAGGACAGATTTTGGGACACTCTCAAACTCCTGACCTAGAGTGTCATGGAGAGCCTCCAGGCTCTAGTGGGTGGGATATCTCTTGGCATAACATCCGCCAGAGACTTTTGTGTGTGAGAGTGGTGATGTGTATTTTTTCCTAACACTTCGGGTTTCCATCAAATCTTTTATCTACGATGTCTTTGATATCAGCTGGTATGATTTCTTGTATGTGCGAAATGGTCCAGTGCGTTGGCAAGAACCACCCCATCCGGCGAGCCACAGCCCGGCAAAACGCCAGCATACCAGCGCCGCTAGCAATCTGGCCACAAAACCCAGCTCGTCTGGTAACCCTTGAAGCATCGCACAGTACAAGCGCTTGCGTAGTTTTCTACGCAAAGAGCAGATGAAGGTTAAATAAGTGACTTTTGTACATTATGATGGATTTTATTCATATCTTATGTAAGTTTTGTTGCTAAAAGTCTAATCAAGATAGGTTTGCTAAATATTCTCATTAAAGGAACCATTTAATCGGTCCCCTAACTTTAAAGATACATGCATTTAAGTACGACCTCTCTCAAGTTGCGAATTGTAACAATGTTATGTAATTTCTGAAATTGTTTGCATTTTAATCTACCTTAAAAATGTTTTAGACCCAATATAAAATAAGGTAATCCACTAATTAAAGTATTATTCATATATTGCCCAAAAATTAAATGTATGATGACATACATACATTTAAAAGCCGTGTTGATTATCGAGATTTGAAACTTTCTCAGATCAGAAAATCAATAAACTTATATTAGTATTTTTGTAGGACTCACCTAAATCAATCTTCAGAAACATGCATACTTGTAATTCACCAAACACACATTACGGTTTGTACTTTACTTTTGTAGCACCATTGGCGGAGGGTATTTAAGGTTTGGCATAGCCGAATATTGCACTCTTACTTGTTTATATTACCAAACTTCCCAGATGTTATTGAATTTGTAGGTTCCTCTATTACCTATACATTCAATACAAATTAATGTTTGGCGAAGGGCATATGCCATAGTCATTATTAACAGAAACCTGAACCTTAGCTTAGAAGGCATACTACATCGGATTATTACTGCGTCTACTATTAAGACCGTAAGAGTTTTAGACCTTCTATGAAAAGGTACAAAGAATGCCAGGTTATTTCTTTGAATTCTTTGAAAGATTTGATAAACCTTTTTCGTCTTTTTTATTTTGATTACTTTTGCCCTTTTCTGTTACAGTTGAAAGTGTGGGAATCTCAAGACAAAGAACTTTGTGATAAATACAGAAGAACATATGGAAAATACTAATGTCTTATCCTGTATGAAAAATCTTTCATGATGATGAAAAAATTCGTTTATTTTCTGAAATTAATAACTTTTTTAAAGAGTTTTTAAACAATTTTTTTTGCACAAATTTTGACTCGTAATGAATATGAAAAAGTAAAAAAACTATCAACATTATTTGGAACAAATATGATCTTCAGGTAAAAATTTAAAATTTTTGGCATAATTTTATAAATTGCGGGTTTCTGTGGTGCATGTTACTGTACCATATTCAATTTTCATTAAGAAATTTTGACAATGAAGTAAGCAAAGCTAAAGTGAAAATGCTAAAATTCCAATTAAATTTAAAAATGTATTGAATATGGAATAATAATAGTTGAGGAATTTTTATATGAAATTATGAAGCAATTTTTCATTTAAAATTAAGAAAACTGGGATAGAAAATGGGAATTTTTCATTTGTAAATTAAAAATCTTAATTGGGAGTTGAAAGAATCTTTTTGGAAACGAAATTTTCAAAACAAATTATTAAAAACTTTAGAAATATTTTCATGGTAATATTTAGGAATCACTTGAATTTTTTTGAATCAATATAATATTAACTTTAAGTAAAATAGTGTAATGTATAAAACATTTGTCAATGTTCTTGAAGTGAAATTTCTGTGTTTATTGTTTATTCAGCCTTGAGCTTGTCTTCTTTTAGCCCAACTACAATTAGCTTGAGACATGAGTCTTTGGAAATTTTGTTTATTTTTCTTTCCGAAACTCTTCTTGGATTTTGCTTCGTTCATTAGCAACATAAAAACTTTGGCCCGCAAGTCCGAGAAAAGTCTGTCAGTACGTATGTTTCATCATCCATTTTAATAAATCCTGACTTCACTTTTTTCACTTGTTTTTTTTTTTGCTTCTAAATTCTTTATCGAATTGCGATCTGGAAATTTGTGAAGCTTTGATTTTGTGGACAAAACAATTAGAGCATTTCACAATCACAGCATTCAAAGCATCTGACATTTTTATAAAAGCTAACGAGATAAAAATATATATTGCACTATGCAAAAGTTTTGATTAAAATTGTAAATGCATATTTTATTCCGAACACTTTTTATTAAGATCCACAATTGGTGTACCTTTTCTCATTATTAACTCGATTTGTTTAAGACATGGACTTGCAAGGTCTTCATATAATATTTTAATTTTTAAAGCAAACCTACGATCATCTGCATTTAAGTTATAAATTTTTGTAATTATGAACAAAACTTTTAGACCTGGTTTTTTAAATAAACTTTTGTTTATTTTAAATCTTTTGTTAACACCCTTTACAGTGCACAATTCTGTTACTTCTAAACCGTTGGGCGGATTTTAAAAATGTTATTTTATTAATTTTGTTTGGATATAGCAGAAGTATTGGGGATATTAAGTTTTGAAACTGGAAAGCCTAGATTCTACTGGGGCAACATAATCGGCACACAAAGTAGGCATTTCGGACCAATAAATTACTTAAAACGATATGTAACTGTAATTTCTCAACCGATTTGAAAAATTATGCTATATAACAAAGACATTGCTACAGGCCAATGTAATCTGTTACGATTTATCTGTTAAATCGTAACAGATAACTTCAAAAAATTAAAATTTTTGTCCCATACTGTACCGATTTATTACTTATATCTGATCTATATATAAGCCGATTTTCTTGATTTAAAGTTTTCTAAAAAAGAAAAAATAAATATTTTACGAGCAAGAAGTGTTTTAAAAGCTTTACTATATGAAACGTTATAAGTGCTTAAAGTTAATATTTAAAAAATAAACAATTTTCCCCGTTTTTTTTGGATAAAAAGTATTTTTAGTGTTTTTTAGTTATTTTAAAAATTTCTTAAGGAACATATCGAACCGTTAGATTAAAATGATCGAAAGCAACAGGAAAAATATTGATCGTAAGCGACACAAAATCTTAACTAAACAAAAACGGGAAATGTTTTGGTGCATAATATTTTTGTTCTTTGTTAGTTTGCTATTTTTGACAAACTAGTTAAATTATTTGGGAATTAATTATTCGAACTTTAAATTGAATTAATTTGAAAAATTAGGATTTATCAGGCTTGAGTTCATTTTTAATTTTCAAATTATTAATTTGAAAATTTGAAAGTAATAATGTGGAGAAAAACTGAAAAAATTATTTTTGAACGCGGCTAGTGGATTGCAATTTCTGTCCCGCCACAGGACGTCATCAGCACTTAGCGCCCTCGACCACAGTCGAGTTATCAAATTGCAGAGATAATCATCAATTTAACTCATTGAGTTTGATCGAACATCACTACGTTTAATTAATTGTGTATTCTCCTATTACTTGTTTTGCTCGATCTAAATTTTTTCCAAATGGTTTAGAAGTTATGGTGCAAAGTATTGTACGTGAAGTTTTTTAGTTTAACTTCAATAACTTTTGAACTATTGGTCAGATTGTGGTGCAATATTCAGAAATCGGCCAATGGGTAGTTGCAGTCTTAACCAATTTTTAAAAACATATATATTTTTAGCACAGTGGCCTCTACAGTGTGCCAAAGTTTACCATCATTGTTTGTAAAACCTATTGGTGCGTATAACTTTCACAAATGTAAACCTTTCGAAATGATTTTTATTCGTTCGAAAACATCTTAAGAATTAAAGAAAACTATGGTTACTGTGCTACGCTATCTCTAATAGTTTAAGAGACATTTAACAGAATGTTGCTAACGATTATTTAAATCTAATGGCTCGATATAATATACATATTTATAATTTTCTGAAAGAAAACTTCACAAAGTTTATAATTAAGTTAAAAAATAATTTCTTGTTTATTCAGTGTTAGTACCAGAGTCTCTCGAATTAGACCTAATGTTTGCGGAAATTTAAATTTTGATCCATAAATTTTTATTTTTATATTTATTTTTAATTATAAAAACTACTTTGTCGCCCCAAAAGTGGCCAAGCAACTGGAGCAAAAAAAAAAACTGAAAATACCAATTTTTGGAAATTTTTTAAATTTTTTTAGGAATTCTGGGATTTGCTTTACTAAAATTATTAGATTTTGCTTTTTTTTTCCTTACAATCTTAAGCTACCAAACACTTCTGCTATATCCACATTAAATTTTTTTATAGTTCGAAGAACAGTTTAGAATTTACGGACTTTTTTCCATTCTATTTTTAAACCATCCCTCTGTGAATTACATTGCATTGTTGAATGAGGCGAATGAGTAATATTTGCTGTGTAGAAAATTTATTCTTGTTATAAATAACTAATACGCAGTTGGGGAAAGATCGTCCACATTTTTTTCTTTTCCTTTTAAAAAGAGAAGTAACGCTCAAGTATAAACTGCCTTTATAATTGTATATAGATTATATACGAATTGGGTTACCTGCTTTGGAAAGGGGATAGTAGAGAGGCTAAAGGTGGTGAAAGGGAGAGATAAAGATAAAGAGAGATAAATATCTATTTTTAGAATAGTGAAGTTGCACCATTTGCTGTTTAAACGCATTGTTTAACCTTTGTTTTGTTCTACAACTAATTTTTCGTCGACGGTGCACAGTGGTTCAGAATCGTTTTTCATTGGCCAAAACTCTGTAACTTTTTAACAAAGAAAGATTTTTTAGATTTAATTCAATAGATAACATCTTAAGCTTTTATCGAGTTTAGATTTTATTAAAATCTGTACAATTTTCGATCTGTTTTTCTTAATTATTGTTTCTGTTTCAAATTTGCCAACTCATTTTTGACCCACTTCCTCTTAACGGATTTAGCTCAAATGGTCAACAAGTCAATTATGAATGACTACAATATTTTGTTACCATAAGGGTGGCCCCTATTTTCATTTCCATTAGATAGACCCAAATTTTAACTTTATGCTTAACAATTCTTCTTTTTTTTTTGTAAATTTGAAATATTATATTTTATATAATTATCAGGGACCGAAAATAACTGTTATTTTTGAATTTTAGATTAAAGAAAGCATTATCAAGGCAATACCATTTTGATAGTCTTGGACCAAATTTTCATAAAATGCGATGCTTTTTAAAAATCTGATTTTTATTTTTGAGAAAAAAATAACAGTTATTTTTAGAATTTTATTTTTTTGAGCAAAATAACCGTTATTTTTACCTTTTATTTTTTCGAGCAAAAATAAAAGTTATTTGTTAACTTTTATTTTTTCAAGCAAAAATTACAGTTATTTTTGACTTTTATTATTTCGAGCATGAATAAAAGTTATTTTTTTAATTTTAATTTTTTCGAGCAGAAATAAAAGTCATTTTTCAACTCCATTAATTTTTAAGAATATGCAAATTATTTTCACTGAAAAATTATCTTTGTTTGAAAAAAATTTTTATTGAATTTATCATGAATTTAAAGAAAAATAACATTTATTTATGCTCGAAAAAAATAAAAGTCAAAAATAACTGTTATTTTTGCTTTAAAAAATAAAAGTCAAAAAATAACTTTTATTTTTGCTTGAAAAAATAAAAGTCCAAAATATCTGTTATTTTGTTATAGAAAAAATAAAAGTCAAAAAATAAATTTATTTCTTCTCGAAAAAATAAAAGTCAAAAAATAACTTTTATTTTCTGACTTTTACGATAAAAGTTATAACAGTTACGGTCCCTGATAATTATATATTTATTAATAGTCATAAATATTAATATTTGTATACTTTATTTTATTTAAATATTAAATGCAAATTATAATTATTATTCATTTAACTGGAATATTTACTGTAAATATTATTTATTATATGAAAAAGGGAAAAATATGGCTTTTAAATATTAACTTTAAACACTTATAACTTTAAATATTGTAAAGCTTTTAATACACTTCTTACCTGTAGAATATTTAGAATTTTGTTCTTGTTTTAGAAAACTTTAATTCCAGAAATCGGGTTATATATAGATCAGATATTAGTAAAAAATCGGTGCAGAAATGGATAAAAATTGAAAATTTAATTTTTGAAGTCGAATATCTTTAAATCCATAAGAGATACAAAAGTACATATACGCTTAAAACCCCCTTGACTTTCTTTTGGTTTTTGTTCCTTTTCTGTCCGTTAAAAGTTATACAATATTAAACTTCAATTTCTACTAACATAACAAAAAAAAATATCAATAATAGTTTTCAAGAAATCGTTATTAATATGAGATCAAATATTACAATTTTCTTTGTATTGACTTACATTTTTTGTCGTGAGAGGTGTGTTACTATTGTAGGCTTACCGCCGAAGGAAGATGCTGTGGTAATTAATAATTTTAATAGAAATTATTAATTACACAAATTAATGTTGCCGAGACCGGAATCAAACTTAGGCTCAATATGATGTTATGCTTAGTAGTCGACGTGATAACCAACTAAGCCACAGCACCCACCTATTTGAAATATTATCTACTAACTATGAATATTTCATTTTGATATTTTAAAATGTTTATAGGAATTTAATTCCATTTAAGTTTTTCCCTTCTCCAAAATGTTTTGATCAGGTGCGAGTTTCCAATAGCGGACAATGCAAAAATATTTACATAAGAATTCACTTTAAGTCAACTTAAGTTGTCGAAAATGAAAAGTAGAAATACTAACTAAAAAAATAAATGAATTCTGCTGCCGGTTCTGATACACCACGAGAATGTTTATTTATTCGACAATTGCAGAAAATTTGTCATGGTAACATACATATGTACAATATATATGTATATACATATGTTTATATTGCATATACATACATATACTGAGAAGACCGTGAACGAATGTATTTCAGAAATCAATTAATTAATTGGTGAAATTAAGTGCTTTAATTACATTAAACGACTTTCGTGCAACAATTTCCAATTGTCCAGGTTACTGAGGAAATACTCATACAAATGAATATACATATGTATACATATATGTATTGAAGTTATCGAAAGACCATGTAACTGACATAGTTGCATACATATCGTTACCTTAAATATAAATGACTTAATGGAAAAATTTAACACTTCATGAATTTCTTTTCCTACTTTATTAGTAGGTTTATTAAAAAACCACTCAATATCCATTGAAAATATACTACAATCGAAACATTTGAAATCGTCATTACAAATAAAAAGGTTTATATTGAAATAATATGGATAATTTTGTATATCGACCCAAAACAATTCATAATAAGCCGTTTATTTCGTTTCTGACTTGAAACACTTTTGGTGAGCGGTAAAAGGGATTCGGCATAGGAATCTTGTTACTTGTTAAGATTTAAAGCCTACAACTAAAATTCTGAACTATTGTCGGAATACGGATTTGTTGTTTTGAAAAGCGAAATGGGGCTTTTTTCGATATTTCTTATGATGGCCGTTTTGAATCCAGCATTAAAATCATTATTGTAAAAATCATTCGATATAAAGTAATAACAAAGACAAAAACATTTCGAATATTTAAAAATAAAGTAGGTATTGTAATGTCCTTTTCAATATCAGCAGACGATATGTATATAATATACATTTAACGATGTATCTACTACGTACTATGGTCAAGTAGTTGATATAGAAACGTGGATATAAGCACGTGTATTAGTGTGTGTTAAACAATATAATAAAAATGAAGGATAACATTTTATATTCAACATTTTATATGACTGCGATGACAGAAGAATACAGTTTGAATGTTGGTTGACTTTAACGCTTTGCCTATTTAAAGGCCTTAATTCTAAGAGCCTTTAGTTTCTAGGATGACTACAGATTTTACCTGTTTTCGATTTATTGCTTTATAGATGACTTCGTGAGGTTTTCTTTAAATATTTGACTCTGGAAACATTTGCTTACAGAGCCTTTTTCATTGAAAGTGCACGTTTTTACTTTGAGACTGCATAATAAATAAGGTCCTTTAAAAGGCTACGTGAATCATCTTTAACTTTTAGTTTGAATATATATAGCTTAAGTTATGATACACAATTACATTTTACAGTAAAGGTCAAAATAGTGCATAACTAATGACTTTATTTAAAATAATAACATTTATTATAATAAAAGGAGTTGTTACATCATTACTAGCCCCTACTTTTTTTCTCCATGTTTCTTTTAGCATATGCATTCAGCTCCAAAAGAACTGCTCCGGTTTTAAGCTAAAGAATGATTTAAGCCGTGTGAAGCGCATTCCATTAAAGGCGTTCTACATCGATCGAAACCAATGTAAGTCAGCCAAAATGTTAGGTGAGTCAAAATTTAGCTTCCGTTACTTTCCAAATAGTTTTTGACCGGTCTTGTAACATGAGGCCGAGTGTTGTCATGATGTAGTCCAATATTAGAAAACACCCTTTTGATACTATTTTCTTAAATCGTCTCGATTTATGAATATTCACCTCAGAGTTGATTTGGCTGCTTTTTTCGCTTCGTTTTACTATATCGACGCTTTATATTCAAAAAGTGCTATCTATGTTTTCGACCAAAATGGGTTTTAATGGAAACGTGTTCCTTGGCTTATATGTCATATAAATTTAAAGAAAGAAAAGTAATTTTAAAACATTTTTTTTATAAATTGTGTTTGTGCTATCTACATGTAAAAAGTGCTATCTACTATAGAAGCTCAAATATAAGGAGTTAACAAAAAAACTTAATTTGTACAAAATCTTAGCCCCAATTGGTATTGTAAAACAAAGTTTATTTACTACTCTTATAGTTAATGACAAAAACAGTTTTTCCGCTCTCCTGTAAAATTGTGAATTTGTAGATAGCACTTTTTGAATATAAACCCACTAAACCCACGATGTATAATTCCCCCACAACATTCCAATTATAACATGGGGTACTTTTCTTAAACAAAGAATTTTCTATATAATTTTTTTTTTTTAATTTTTCTTTAGGAATTTTTTGTAATAAAAATTTTTCTATGGAAAATTTTTTATTAACAATTTTTCTATAGAAAATTTTTCTATAGACAATTTTTTGGATCAAAAATATCTAAAAAATATAAAAATGTAAGATTGTTTAATATTAGAATTTATTTCTATTTTGAAAAATATTCCCAATATTTAGAAAAATATTCCCAATGTTTACAAAGATATGAGTGTCGTGGCCACAATATTCGATATTATATTACTTTGTTCTCTCGAACCATAAAATTTGTTGATATATGATATTTGTTTCTTGCATATTTTGTTTTTGTCTTTTCTTTAACAAAGCGGCACTAACTAATTAATGATTTTAATACTCATTTTCACGAGTTTTATTAATAATCGTGGTATTTACGAATATTAAAAATTTCATCGGCTGCTGGTAGCTGCCTACTCCTGGTTATGAGTTAAATCGCAATACTTTTTTTTATTAATGATTTTTTCAAGAATGTCTGGCCAGGAATCGAAATTGGGACCTCGGGTATGCTAGGCGGATGACTAACCTGTTATACCACGGCGGTTCACTATGTCCATAGAATTTTCGTAGGATCTTCCTCTCAAAACTCTAGGGGTAGCTTCATCTGCGCGTGCAAGTGATCATGATTCCTAAACTGCCTGCTTAGGCTGAAATAGCATCTGTTGGCAAGTATAACTCTTCTTTTGATACTTATGTCATTATTTATATTTACAGCAGTACCAAGGTAGACAAATTCTTTACTCAAGATTTTCTTTAACAAAATGTTAAAGAACCACATGATAAACTGTCGCCTTGCATAAATCCTCGATTAGTAATAAAGGGTTCTGAAAGGTTTTTACCTATTTTAACTGAAGATGTTGTGTCAGTTAATGTCATCCTGCACAACCTAACTAACAATGTAGGAATGCCAAATTCTGACATTGTTTTAAATATTTTTTTAAACAAGATTTGACGCAGTGTTAAAATCTAGTCAGTTAATCAAAATCTGATCTATAAAATCTTATAAGCAATTGAAAGGAGACTTATACCTCTATGGTTAGGGCATACGGATTTATCACCTTTTTTGTGCTTAGTTATTGTTATTTTTTAGTTCTAATCTCACTTATGTTGGGTGATAGACATATATTGCAGTCATCATTGATTTGTTGAATCATGCCATAGTCACTTTCGCTTGATACCAGCAATTTGCAGAAGTGCCCCTTCTATAATTTCAGAATGCTCTTAGTATCTGTCACCAGGTTTCATTGATTGTAATTACAGGAGAAAACACAATTACTTAAACCTTCAGTTTGGTGCTTGAATTTCTCGTAAAATTTTCGCAGCTCATTTCTTCATTTATACATCTCAATTTTATCAAAAACTCGATTTTCATTTTTTTTTTCTTTCGGAATATGTGTTCTTCTTCCCTCTTTTTCGCGGTACCTTTCCAAAGTTCCTCGTGTAACTAAGTTCTGTTGGTATGTGGGCCGCATTTTTTCGGCAGTGGAATGCCAAAATATTCCTCATCATACCCAATTTTTTAAGGGTTTAGAACTCTAGTGCTGATTTTACAGCAGTTTTTATATGTTGCCACTGTTCGTTAATATCATTTGAACTGAAAGCATTTCCTCTGAGAAATTAAGTTGCTCTTTCTGGATATTGGTGGCAATTTGTTAAGATTTTTTCAGTATCATATTTCGAGGCGCCGCAAAGAGGACCAACCTCATACCAGTTACATTATGGAGACTGAACTTACCGATATATCGCGATAGTAGGTTTAAATCACCAATTAATTTTATGCCTTCTTTAAGCCAGTCGTAGAAAGCTTTTATTACTTTCTCTCTTCTGTGGAAGCGTGTGCACAAATCAGGCTTAGATTAAAGTATCTTATTGGGGTGAACCTAGAAACGAGATTTCGCAATCTTTTGCTTACCATGAAACCGCAACCAAACTTATGCTTACTATCATGACAGTTGTAAAACAACTCACCTTTTGTTGTCTTGGCGAAGCATTGGCCATTCCATCAAATCTCCTGGACAGTAATCATATGACATTTGTATTTATCGAGTAGATCCATCAACTGGATCAAGGCACCTCCCCTGTAAAGAGTTCGGATGTTTCTAGCTTTCTATTGTTACTATTGTTAGGGTAGCTAACCAGGTGATACCGCGAGGACGCCAGTGTTAACAGTTGAGATGAGGGAAAGACTTAGATAAGTCTGGGCTTTTCAAGTAAAACCGATCAGTTTTGCTTGGCATCCAGTACCCCCTACATCACTTTTAATTTGTAACTTGTATAACTTTTTGAAAATTTTGCGAATATTAAATTCTTTATCCGCACAGACAATGAGAAAATAAAGGATAATCCAATTCGGCATCTGTCAAACTAAGTTGTTAAACCAATTATTTTCTTTTCCGTTGAAAGTCTGACATTGGCGAAAATGGATCGCTTAAGTATCACACAACGCATAAAAATAGTGCTTGAAGAGGAGATTATTAATTGTCCAACTACGCAAGCAAATGGCAAGATAGTGAAGAAATTTTAAGAGACTGAAGCGGTAACAGATATTGTAAGGCGTGTGCATCATCGTTTGGCTCGTTCAGCTGAAAATATCGCTGAACGAGTTGTATCAGTCACTCCCTAGGATTAAAGATAATGTTAAAACAATTCTACATTTTTTTTACCACGCCTACAAATTCCGCCCTTTTAGTATTTAGTTCACTGTGTCGCCAATTTAAGTCCGCTCAAAACATTTTATATATCGGTGTTCGCGGCTCTGTAAGGGCTACATTTCACTCTTTGATAGTTTTTTCTTATCACATCAATTTATAGTCATAACTTTTAAAAAATAGATTTGTACTCGATTCGATTAGGGTGGGTACGAATCGAATTTTAAAAAATTATGACTAGAAATTGATGTGGTAGTAAAAAACTATCAAAGGGAGAAATAGCCCTACATAGCCTCTAACACCGACATATAAAGTGTTATGATCGGACTTAAGAGGGTGACACAGTTAACGAAATACAAAAAGGGCGGTATTTAAAGGCGTGGTAAAAAATACAATTTTTTTTTTAGAATTATTTTTAAATTATCTTTAATCCTAGGGGGCGACTGACTCAACTTTTTCTTCGAACCACTCTAGTGTACACCGAAGAATTTGATCCAACAAAAATTAAAAACTTGTTTATACTAAATTTGATATTAATTTAAGTGATATCTGAGGGGTGGGGTTATATGAGATCTATGATCAAATGTAAACATTTGTTACCGATTTAAAACTTTTCCTATCTTCCTTTTTTTAGGCCCTATCTTGCTTTCAACTTCAAATATATAGTCTAACTTTACAAAATTAAAGAAACTAATTGAAGACATATTTTATCATTTCGAACACTCAAAACTAAAGTACTTTGAGTTTTGCTCGTAACTGTAAGTATTGTGTATTTAGCCAATATAAATATAAGTATTAGGGCTATTAATGGTTAATATTTTAAGGAAGTTAAACGATATGAAATTCCATTGATATCAAATTTGGACTTATAGGAGCTAGAAATTTTATATGAACTCATTAGTGTAAAAAAATGTATCTTTACTGGTTTAGTCTAGTTAATAACTAAACTGTCGATTGTTTTAACATTTTTTATAATATCACGCTGTTTGTCTACAATTTTATACCAAATCCCGCTTTTCAATCAACATCCTTTTTTTTTGGCAAATACCGTTACTTTTGTAATTTATAACAAATATTTTGTTATATCCCTAATATATTTATATTCGATACTTTGAGTTGCTGGAATACCGTCGAAAAATAACACATTTAATGGAAATATAGATAAAATTAATTAACTCATTAAATTGATTTGTTCTTACAGATGAAAGAACTTAATACCTCATCTGCTGTAGTAGGAAGTAGTACGTGGAATATCCATATGTCGTTGAATTTATCTTCTCTATCATCCGCTTTACCCCTTTGTATTTCTATGGTTTCGGAAAAAATAACTTTTTGCTTTATCTGTTTATTCGTCAAATGACCTTAATTAAACTAATTAAAAAATTAATATATATTATTAGTCTTTTATTGCTAAACATTTACGTTGGTATTCAAAAACATAATAATGTGGTCCGTGAACTGGATAATGTTGATTTGTTTGTTACATTTTTTCTAGATAACTCTTTTTTTAATAAGTAAATATACTAGTCAATCAAAACAGCATTTACCGCTAAACTCTAAGCAACGGATCAAAAGGTCAAACCAAGTGTAACTTGTAAAGATCGGGAAGTGATTTTAACTAATAATTAGAAAGTCGATCAAATCTTGCCAAAATTTAATAAGAAGAATATAACAGGTGGGCTGATATGTATATGTTTGTATGTGGCTTTCTTGGTATAGAACACATGAGTTCTAGTTTATCCTTAACTTCAAGAGATGAATACATATGTGTAAAAAATTTAAAGTAAACAGTCTACTAGTTTGTAGGACATAAATGGTGGGCAAATTTGAGGTTAGGAAATATATTAGCTTAAAAAATAAATGTTTCCCAATACGATATAAGCTATATGTTACCGATTAATACGTCAAAACGAAGAAGTGTTTCACACACATCAGGTTTACTTGATCAGCGTTTCTTCAAATTTCTTTTGAACCTGCCGTGTGTGAAAATAGACTAAGATTGGATTTTTCCTCTTAAGAAAATAAAAATTATTTGATTCAGAATTAGAAATTGATGCGATTCGAAATTAACATTTTTGGTCTTTATTCAAAAATAGTTTTTTTCCTAATTTAAAAGAAAAATTGTATAAAATGAAAAAATTCATATTTTTTATCCAATTTTCAAAGATTATTTAAATTTCCAATTCGGGCTCCGACAAAACGATTAACTGAAAATTGTGGTATCTTATATCTTTAAACCAGCAATAATTGTATGTATATATATATATATATATATATATATATATATATATATATATATATATATATATATATATATATATATATATATGGCTATCTCGAAATCAACTCTTAAGACACTGGGTACCTTTTTTGTCGTATAGATCGAATGTGAAGGGATTTTTGGAAGTTTTACCGCTAAGGGGGTAAAAGCGGGGAAAAAAATCGAAAACGTTATATCTCCTAAAGTAATAGGTATAGAAACAAAATTAAAATTACGTTTTGAACAGCTATGAAAGTAAGCGGACAGGTGTTTGGTACTTTTTTGAAAATATGTCCGATAGGGGGTAAAAATAGTTTTTTTTTGTACTTTTTTAACCCACTGTTATTTTTTAAACCAAAGAATATAGAAAGGAACTTTGTACTTCAGTCAATAGCTGTGAAAGAAATATTGAACACGTATTTTGTACTTTTTTGATTTAGGGCAAAATGGATAAAAAAGGGATAAAATGATAACTTAAAATCTCAAAAAGTTATTTAAATATGATCATTATGTTAACTGCGTTTTAATAAAATGTACCGAATTCAATTGATACCAAAGAAGTGCCAAATATACATATGAAACTTTTTTGAAATTAGGGAATAAAAAGTGGAAAAAGTAGTAATGTTATAATTTTTAAACAAATGAATGTTTGTCTGTATGTAAATTCTTTATAGAATAGCATTTAATCGTGCTCTTTAGCGAAGATGTTGCGGATAAGCCGGCAAAGGTTTTTAAGTTGGTAAGACTAACTTCCGAAAGGTGGCGCCAGTGAAAATTACTAAAAATTAATTATATAAATCGTAAACTGTGCATTTGATCACGCTATAATCTCTAGCAAAGTTGTTGCGCATGAGCCGACGGAAGTTTCTGTTGGTATGACCAATTTCCAAAATTACTCAAAATGAGTAAAACTGTAAACTATACAAAGTATGTAAACTATGTGTTGATCGGACAAAATGAATCAAATAATTCAAAATTAACTGAACATTTGTGTAATGTCTTTCCTCTAAATTTATTTTGGTACTTTATGAATAAAATTTATGAAAACTTTAAAATTTGTCTCAAAATGCTTATCAATAAGCTCCGAGCAAGACTCGGTCAATCAGGTACTATTAGTTTAAGGGACAAGTTTACAAATATGCCCCCCCCCCCCCTATTTCAATTTAACAATTTATGGGTCCATATTGTGAAAAATGTGAACTTCTAATAGAAATAGAACATAAAATGAAGTTTTGAGAAAAATAAAAAATAAAATTTTAATGTAAAATAATCTTATATTGGGAAATCAATCTTATCTTATATTGGGAAAACAATTTTTCTCCCTTGTTTTGCTGTAGTTTTGTGTTATTAATTCTTGCATAACTGTCTGTCTAAACCTTAAAACTATTAAGCGTGTTTTGTTTATTGTTTTGGCAACTACAAAAAATACTGCTACACGAACCTCCTCGTCAAAAAGTTATGTAGCACACTTTTAATTTGTCAAAAAGTTGAACATTTCAGAAATTTTTTGTTTGTTATACAATGTTTTGTTGTTAATTTCCCCGTTTTCACTTCTCATTGTCTGGATGACTTCTGCTGCACAATAGGGAAGTATGAATACTTTTTTATACATTAAACTTTTGTATGGATTTTTACAAAATATTTTGAAAATATTTGTTTTTTTCACCCACACATGGTATAAGTGGAACTACATTATCAAAATTAAGCGCATTCGAAGTTACTAGTTCTATAGTTTAAAATTTGTGAAAGTTTAGAATGGGTGAAATTTTCGATAAAATTCATCATTTGTCAGCCACCAGAACATCGCTGACGTTAACCACAAACTAGTTTGGCGATAGAATGCAAACAGTTATTTTTATTATTTAGCCGATAAACTACAGAAGTTCAACAGTAATGGAACTATAGAGCTACCCGATGCTAAAATTTGTTTTCTACATGGAAAAAAATTACATATAAAAATTTAAAAAGAATAGAAATAGCTGTTTGGTTCATTCACTACTACTTTGTTGTCTTAATAATTTCGCTCTAGAACGTTTAACGAATACGTTATTATACCCTTCACCACCATAGGTGGAAAGGGTATTATTAGTTTGTGCTGATGTATGTAACGCATGGAAATATTTGTCTTAGACCTAGTATACCAATAGACTTTAGTATACCAATAGGCTTAGCATCACTTTCTGAGTCGATTTAGCGATGTCCGTGTCCGTCTGGCTGGCTGGACGGCTGGACCCCCATGTAAACCTTGTAATTAAACTACAGGTCGCAATTCTAAGGATGCTTTGATGAAATTTGGCACAGATAATTTCTTTGATAATGGGACCATGGCTATTGAAATTCGTCATCTATCGGTCTATTATTTATGGTACCTCCCATAGGTCCCACTTCCCGGAATTGATATATTGGCCACAAATATAAATAGTTTTTCATGAAATTTCAATCAAATATTGCTCATATAAACTAAAATCACAGTACCAAATTTCGGTAAAATCGGTAAACATTTGACCATACAAACTTTTCTTTAAAAACGCACTAAATGAGACAAACATCACTAGAACGCTCGTAAATCTGAAGATAATGGGAATTTTAAGTTTATTTATTGCATACATAATTTTTGTAACAACTGTAATCAATTTGCCAAATTTCTCTCATATAAGTCCTAATGTCGGAAGCAGCTTAAATATATAAGTTTTGAGAAAATGTTTGTGTGATGGCAAAATTTAACAAATAATTGTCTTAATACAGGAAAAATAACACCTTTGACCTTAGTGGTGAAGGGTATCGTATGGTTGGGCTTGAACGACTATAGCACTTTCTTACTTGTTATATTCTAAACAAGTTTTTAGTTTAAAATTGCTTGAATATTTTAAACATAAATGCAAAGAAAAAAGGAAAAATTTATATTTTTTATTTTCAGATACCGGATCAAAAAAAATCTTTTCCTCATTTTAACTTTAAAACTCACTTTTAATATCTTTAGGTTTAGAGTACGTAATAATAAATTTTTGATAAGATGTCTCATATACAGCGGTAACCCGGTTTAACGAATTATATATTGTCAGGCCCTTTCGTTATATCGAAAAAATTCGTTAAATCCCGAAGTTTTTTTTTATTTTAACAAATAAGAATGCTATATTCGGCTATGCCGAACCTTAAATACCCTTCACCAATGGTGTTATAAAAGCAAGGTACAAAAATGAAAGAGTTTTTGGTCGATTACAAGTATGTATATTACCGAAGACTGATTTTGGTGAGTGTTACAAAAATACTAATATAAGTTTATTGATTTTCTGATCTGAGAAAGTTTCAAATCCCGATAATTAACACAACTTTTAAATGTATGTATGTTCTCAAACATTTAATTTTTGGGCGATATATGAATAATAATTTAATAAGTGAATAACCTTGTTTTATATTGGGTGTAAAACATTTTGGAGGAAGGTTGAAATACAAACAATTTCAGAAATTACACAACATTGTAACATTTCGCAACTTGTATTTAAATGCATATATCTTTAAAGTTAGAGGACCGATTAAATGGTCGCTTTAATGAGATTATTTAGCCGACCTATTTAGATTAGACTTTTGGCAACAACACTTTCGTAAGGTATGAATAAAGGCCATCATAATGTTGAAAAGTCACTTATTTAAGACATATTTCGGTATACTGAAATCAAGTTTGATGAGCTTCTAGATGACATACTAAAATAACTTATATGTACAGGTATTAGATGTGAATGGTGTTCTACGAAGTACACTATTAAATTGCAACATATATTTCTACTTACAACTGAGGTGTAGCCAAAACTTGTATAAAAACCGTCTTTTTGATTAAAATTCCCCAATTTGCGGATATTATTCCGATATGAATTATATATCAGATCTTAAAAAATCCTACAAAAGCAAAACGATATTACGTATGATCAAAATAGGTACTTTACAATCTGAGATATTGCCAAAATTCTAAATTCGTTGTCCCGAAAATTACCGAATTTAATTTTTAAACTGTGTATTTAAAAAAAAAACTTTTTTTGAACTGTATATCAAATTTTAGAAAAACATTAAACCAAACACCCTACTGAATTTCATCAAAATCGATAGATCAATAACTGAGAAATCACCAAAGCAAAAGATATCAATATACGCAAATTGGCAAATTTTAGAAAAAAATTTTGAAAAAAATATTAAAAAAAAAACAAATTATATATCAGATTTTAGAAAATACTCCAACTATACTACTATTAAATTTCATGAAAATCGGTCTATAAACACCAGAGATATCGCCAAAATTCAAAATTCGATGAGAATTAAAGAATTTTTATACCCTTCACCAATAGGTGAAAGGGTATTATAAGTTTGTCATTCAGTTTGTAATTTTTTCATTATTCGTCTTAGACCCCATAAAAATTATACCGATCGACTCAGAATCGGCAGGAGAGTCGATTTAGTCATGTCCGTCTGTCTGTCTGTCCGTCTGTCTGTTGAAATCAAGTTTGTGGAGCTCCTGGAGGGTGTAGCGAGATAAATTGTATATCAGATTCTAGAAAATTGACCTACGCAGCACGCTATTAAATTTCATCAAAATCTTTCCATAAACACCAGAGATATGGACAAAACACTAATATTCGATGGGTACAAATTGACGAATTTTAATTTTTTTTTTTTAATTTACTTATTTAAAAAAAATTTAATTCTCATCGAATTTTTAATTTTGGCGATATCTCTGGTGTTTATGGACCGATTTTGATGAAATTTAATAGTGTGCTGCGTAGGTCAATTTTCTAGAATCCGATATACAATAGCGTGCTGCGTTGAAGTATTTTCTAAAATCTGACATATAATTCGAAATTTTTTTTTAAGTGCTTATTTAAAAAAAAAAATTTTTAAATTGCCAATTTGCGTACATCGATATATTTTGCTTTGGCGATATCTAAGTTGTTGATATACCGATTAAGAAGAATTTCAACAGTGCTCTGCTTTGAATGATTTCCTAAAATTTGATATAAAATTCAGAAAACTTTCTTCAAAAAAAAAAGATTTTTTTTACAAAAAAAAATTTTAAATTCGGCAATTTGCGGGACATCGAATTTGGAGTTTTGGCTATATCTCAGATTGTTATATACCGATTTTGATGATATTTAATATCGTTTTGCTTTAGTGGATTTCCTAAGACCTGACATATTATTCATGTCAGTATACTATCCGCAAATTGAGGAATTTTAAACAAATTGAAGAATTTTATACAAATTAAAAAAATATAATATAAAACGAAATATAAAATTTATATATCTCAGGTGTTAATAGAAATGTATATTGAAATTTGATAATAAACTTCATAGAACACTATTAACATCCAATATTTAACTTATGTCGGTATGCCATCAAGGAGCTACACAAACCTGATTCAGTAAAATTAGTGGTATGATTTTTGAACATAGTGATTGCTCATTATTAGCGACATATAACAAGTATATTTATATTAAATTGTAGGTAATCTTTTTATGAATTATGCAAAATACAACTCATTACAATGGTATCCGTTCAAAACCATACATATACATATGTATACAAATCTAACTAAACCTATAGGTTAATATATTAATTATATATAATTACATATATTGGTACTAATTCTGCCTTCTAAATTCACAGACATTCAAGATTAACCATGTGCTTTTCCTATAAGAAAAACATATACACGTATTTTAAAATGTGATATTTGTTAGTTGCCAGATATAAAGTCAAGACACCGAAATCAGGATACAAAATTTTGAACAATATAGAACTTTTGCGTTTAACTTTTAAATGTATTTTAGGTCAAATTTATGTAAGTTTAACATATCAAAATATAGGTAAGATTTCCGTGATTAACACAAAAAACAACTTAATAAAATTGAAAAAATTAATTTTGAAAATATCCTTTCAAAATCTATATACAATATCAATCAATTAAAGAGTCTAAGTATACCCTAAGAACAAAAGGCTTGCCAAATTGAAAGAACAATACTTTCCAAATATTATTTCGAAAGTATTTATCTAACTTTATAACAATCTAAAACATATATTGATCGACTAAAGAATTACTACCAAATGGAATTGTCATAAGTCTAACATAAACTACTTCTTGTTTTTTATACCCTTCACCAATAGGTGAAAGGGTATTATAAGTTTGTGATTCCGTTTGTAATTTATTTATTAGCGATCGTAGACCCCATAAAAATTATACAGATCGACTCAGAATCGGGAGGATTAAGCGTTGTCCGTCTGTCTGTCCGTCCGTCTACCTGTCTGTCCTTTTTTCTGTTGTAGTCAAGTTTTTGGAGCTCCTGTTTTGTCGATATCTCAGATGTTTATTTTGATGAAATTTAATAGCGTTCTTCGCAGGGGATTACATAAATTCTGGTATATTCGGTAATTTGTGATAGATATAATTTAGTGTTTAAGCGATATTTCAGGTGTTTTGATCGACAATGATGAAATTCAGCTAATTATCAATAAATTCTTATGATTTTGTACTTTACTTTTGGAACACCATTGGTGAAGGGTATCCAAGATTCGGCAAAGCCGAATATACAACTCTTACTTGTTTTAAAATACTGTTTAAAAAAAATTAAATAAGTCAATTTGCGTACATCGATGTCTTTTGCTTTGACGATATCTCGCTTATAATCCACCGATTTTGATGAAATTTTATAGTGTGCTGCGTTAAATGATTTGATGTACAATTCAAAAATTAAAAAAAAACACAGTTTTTTGAAGAAATTGATTTTTTTATGAAAAATACAGTTTCTTAAACAATTTTTTTTAATTCTCATCGAGTTTTGAACTTTGGCGATATCTCTGGTGTTTATAGACCGATTTTGATGAAATATAGCATGCTGCAATGGAATATTTTCTAAAATCTGATAGATAATTCGATTTTTTTTAAATATTGTTTAATTTTTTTTTAAATATTCCAATTTGCGTACATCGACATATTTTACTTTGGCGATATCTCAG
The DNA here is from genome assembly GCA_933228675.1 of Stomorhina lunata. Lineage (NCBI taxonomy): Eukaryota > Metazoa > Arthropoda > Insecta > Diptera > Rhiniidae > Stomorhina > Stomorhina lunata. The sequence continues at coordinate 79,191,422 of OW121744.1, forward strand.
TTACTGATCTACTGATTTTGATGAAATTCAATAGTGTGTTGCGTTGGATGATTTCTTAAAACTTGATATACAGTTCAATAAACTTTTTTTAAAAAAGCATAGTTTTTTGAAAAAACATAGTTATTTTGAAAAAACATAGTTATTTTGAAAAAACATAGTTATTTTGAAAAAACATAGTTATTTTGAAAAATACAGTTATTAAAAAAACAAATTTTAATTCTCATCTCTCAAAGTGCGAAAATTTACAATGTTGTATAATTTCTGAAACTTTTTGTATTTCAATCTACCTCCAAAATGTAGACCCAATATAAAACAAGGTTATTCACTAATTAAAGTATTATTCATATATCGCCTAAATATATACATATATTAGTATTTTTGTAGGATTCACCTAAATCAGTCTTCAGAAACATACATACTTGTAATTGACCAAAAACTCTTTCCACTCTGCACTTTACTTTTGTAACACCATTGGTGAAGGGTATTTAAGGTTCGGCATAGCCTAACATAGCGCTCTTACTTGTTTCAATTTAAATTTGAATTGAATTTAATTGCAAGTAAAGTTACGGCGCTTATGATCCTCAATCATTTTTAACATTAATAAAAGTTTAAGCATTTAAAAATTAAACCTTTAACGCCACAGATCCCCTTATTATGTTTTTATACGAGGAATGCATTTTGCATTTTTCCAATGCCGAAGTTCCTACAGTATTTGGCATTTCTGACAACATAAGTACTTAGAACGTTTTAATGTACGAAAACAGTTTCTCGACCGTCTAAAAAAAGTAGTGAAACCAACTATATTGACCAATGAATGTTAAACGATGAACAAAACATTACAAACAAAATTCTTTCATCAGCTGAACGTACGTTTGTGAAATTCATTTCCCGTTTTTCCTATCAAGTGCAATAAGTAAAGTTCAAACCTGATATCCACAAATTCTAATCGCTCTGTAATCCTTTCCATATCCTATTATTCCAGTTCCACATAAAGCATCTCCTGAGTGCAAAACCTAATTAAAAACAAAAATGAAAAACTTCTCAATCATTGCAATTGTTTATGGGCAATTATACAAAATTTACATTAAACCATTATTCTTCAGAGATAAATACAGGAAATCAGTCTTTTTACATGCATTATTAAATCTAATTTACACAATCATAAAATACTTGAACGTTATATTTAAACATTTAAATTTGCAAAGATATTTATTTTAACAAAGTTCATTAAATATGAAACTCAGTTATCAATATATTTTGTACATTGAACATACAATAGATACATATAGATATTTTATTAAAAATATAAATTAAAGTACGTTTTATGCCATTATTGTAACCATTAAATAAAAAAGAATTTATGTAATTTATAAGCAAGTGTGTGTGTATGTATGTGTGTGTATGTGTAGACTACGAGTGTAATATTTAAGTGAAGTTAAAGCAAAGAGTACTCAAATGTACGTATGTAAGTATGTATGTACGTGCATATTTATATAAAACTTTTTAAATACGATAATTGAAAATGCAACGAACCATGAAAACGAGAAGAACAAAAAAAAAAATAGAAATATTTATCAGAAGTATTATGTTCCGACTAGCACAGTGTGGTCATTCCATATTAAGATTGGCCACTTATGGGACATAATTAATACAGAAATAACAACGATTCAATAAATGCTTATATAATGGGCTGAGCCCTCTATAGTTAGTTAGAATAACCTCGTATGTCCTCTTAGGCATATTTCGTAAAAATTTTTCAAGTATATGATAAAAATGTAAGTTCTTCTTAAAAAAAACTTCTTATATATGACAATTCGCATTTGTTTATATAATTTTGGTGAAAAATTCCTTAGCCGTTAGAGATATCGATTAAATTTTCTCTTTGTGGTAATCTGCAGGGTGTTCCTACTAATACTCTTGAACCTTTTTTATTCTTTAGAGTTTTGAAAACGGAATGAAAAAAATACTTTTTTTCGTCCTATGCAAAAGTGGCTTAATGTTAGCCCATTGTAACAAAAATTGGTATTTGAATATCTTCAGGTCTCAAAAAAGTGAAAAGTCAAACTGATTAACGTTTTTAAAAATAAAACATTTTTTATTGCATATGCTCGGGATAGTCTTCATGGATATGGGCAAATCCTGCATGACGGACGATAGATTTGCATGGATTTTGTAGTACTTAAATTAATACCATTGTCGTTTTACACGTCATATCTTTGCACAGAATTCGGAGAATATTAGGCCATCGATTGTGCTCTCGAATGGCATTTGTTAATTTACATACTTACTTTGGAGGAGAAAGATATTCGCTTTTAAAGTGCTGTGACGGACGCTAAAAAAAATTGAAGTTACTTTTTTTTCAACACATGTTTCTTTAATTTTCATCAAAACGGTCATAGTAATAAAAAAATTGTAAATACATTGAAGATAGAGGAAAGTCAGAGAATTACAAAACCGCTTTTTAAAAATATTTTTATGTTTTCAGTTTCACCAAAAATCCATAAATCAACTGCTGCGGACGCTACGTGACGGACGATACAGTTTTTACTTAAATGTTTTTTATTAGGAAAAAATTCATATTTTTTTAAGGATTCGTTAATCAGTGAAAATAATGGTTTTATTTGTTCCTGAATTTCATCTCGTTCCTTTTCTTGTTCGCGTTTAAAATGAGATTTTTGGGTACAATTTAATATTTCACAAAACGGCTAAATACATATATTTATTTAAAGTTTCACACTTCTTACATCTTATTTTTCGTTCCAGCTAGCCGTTAGAGTGTCCCAAATATAAAAAAAAATAAGATTTCAAAATCATCAAATTTGCCCCACTGTATATTTTTTTAACACCTAATATCTTAAATTTAATCTGTGGATATAGATAGTGTTATTGCTTTAAGAATAAGGCAGACACGTTATTAAATATTGTATTTAATAAATATAATTTTGTAAAAAATATATACTGTGACGGACGCTACACACATTTCTATATATATTATTCTGTAAAATGCTATACAAACATCTATATATTTTCATCCTAATGTAAAGCATACTATAAGTTCTCTTTACGAACCAAGTTCAATTGGAAAGAAAAAATGCACTAGTCAAATTAAAAAAAAAAAAACTTTATTTCTGTAACGGACGCTACACACTGTGAGCCCTTTTTTTACTTGACGTTATTTATATCAATCTAATTACTTTTGATGGGTTCTTTTACATCTAATTGTATAAAGACCTGCAATTCACGAAGAGAGCAATCAAAAATTGTATCCATTATATATTCTAAAAGATCAATATATGGAAAATTTTTCCATTAACACAAATATGTGATTTTGAGTTTTGAAATTTTGTCCTTGGTTTAAGGTTTTTCGGATTTGCCCATATCTGACTGTATACCTTTTTTCAAGTTTTTATATTATTTAGTACTGTCTAAATAGCATACAAAAAAAGTTGTGTAGTCACCCTCTAGGATTGGCCGCCTACAGATTTTGCATAACTACTTTTTTGTTTACTGTGTCGCCATTTTTGGTCCGATTAAAACACTTTAGATATCGATGTTCACGGCTCGTTAAGTTTTTTACTACCACATCAATTTTTAGTCTCAACTTAACTCGATTCGTACTCTATTCGATTAGGGTGGAACGAATCGAGTTTAAACCAGAAAGAAAGTGCTATAGTCGGTCATGCCCGACCATACGATACCCTTCAGTACTAAGGTTAAATGAGTTCTTTTTCCTGTATAAAGACAAATATTTGCTAAGTTTTGCCATCATAGGTACAAACATTTCCCTTAACTTATATATTTAAGCTGTTTCCGTCATTTGGGCTTATATGCGAGCTAGGGTTAAATATGGACCAATTATCTACAATCCACGAATTTCAATAGCCATGGTTCCACTATCAAAAAAGAAGTCTGTGCCAAGTTTTATCAAATTATCTGTAGAATTGCGAGCAGTACTTTGATTACATGGTTTATATGGGGGTCCAGCCAGCCAGCCAGCCAGCCAGACGGACTGACATATGGGTCTAAGACAAATATTTCTATGGGTTACATATATCAGCACAAACTTATAATACCCTTTCCACCTATGGTGGTGAAGGTTTTAAAAGTTATGGCTAGAAATTGACGTGGTAGTAAACAACTATCAAAGACCTTTACCATGAAAGATGCCTTTTATCCTTGAATATCCTGAAAAACCGTCTTTAAATTTTCTTTATTTTTTATAAATTATGTAGGTAGTGTTATGACTTTTGCTACGGTAGAGGAATTTTGTATGCGTATTTCTATTAAAATGTGTTACACTGGGGGAGGTAAAAATCTACGAAAATAGCTCTACGTAATATGTGAATAGCCCCTTAGCCCACATTATTTTGAAAAGTGAAAAAAGAAAAAAGTGAATACCTTGCCAATAGTTGCTCAAAAATTAAAAACTATACTATAGTTAAATTTTAGTAGTTTTGTTTAATCTCACGACACTGTGCACTACAAAGGCTTCCATTGACTCGTATCCATGCATTTAGCATTCTCACTGCTTAGTATTTGTATGTGTAAGTAGATATGAATGTATGAAATCCTTAGTTACCTGTCAGTCTTAAATGATGGTACGTAACTTTAATACTCATATAATACTTAACACAGACTTTTACATGCACATGTACCACTCACTCACATACATACTAAGATGTACATCCATATACTCTAAAATCAAGTATTATAGCCTTATAGTCCTGATAAGGACAAAGTTAAGAATCGTTTGAGAATAAACTTTACACATTCATATATTTATCCAAGTAAATATCCATTGTATGCGTATTTTTGTTAAAATTTAAAGTTAACGCATGAATGGGCGAGTGAAATACCACAAAAATGTTTTCCTTATAAATATTTTTTTTTTTTATTTTATTTAACATTCATAAGTACATACGAGTACATTGTTTTATTTCTTATCATAACTAAGAAATGGATTATATTTCGGTATTCAATAAAAAATAATTCATCTTTAATGGATCCACAACCGATTCTATTTGTTATGAGAAATGTAATGTGATCTGCTGTAATATTGAGACATTTTTAAATAATAAACAGCACCGAGATTTAATACTATATACAAACAAGTGGAACAGTAAATGCAAAGTTTTGCTTTTTGTGATTTTTGAGGAATAAAGAAAGTTTTGGAATAAGGTCTTGTATGGAATAGATGGAGTGGAACATGCGAATATGATATTAAAAATTTAGCTTTTAAACTGCTCTCGTTAAATGTATGATTTGTTACATACGACTTCTTCAAGATTTGATAATACTCATTCCACCTTCAAATAAAAAAAACCGACAACTTTGATGGTTCTATCTTATTGAATTTATTTATTTAAAAAGTGTCAAGTTTGCATTACAAAGATCAAATAAACATAGATATGAAATTGGCGTTCAGTGTCTTGAACCCTCTTAAATATAGAATTTATAAGATTTTAACCAAATATCGTAAAAATCAACTCAATCGGAATAATAATTCGATTAATTTTGAAAATTATTACTTATAAGAATCTAAGTGATACAAGTAAATACTGTTTAATACCTGGGCCCTATTTCACTAAGACTTGTAGCTACAATTAGAAGTATTTTTGCCTGTAAAATTGTGAACTTGTAAAAAATTGTGTTTTATTAAAATACAATTACAAGTTTGTAGCTACAAGTGATTTTTACAATTCACAAGTTTACAAGTCATACTTCTACAAGTGGTTTTGTTTCACAAACTTAAATTTGTACTTGTAGAATTGTAGAAAAAAAGCATAGGGTCGACTGAGACTCTCAAAAGTTTTTTACAAGTTACAAGTGAATGATAAATTAAATTCATATTTGGTTTTTAACTATCTTTTAATAAAAATTAGTTAAAATTAACACAAAATCAAATCAATATTAATGACCATTTATTTATTTTGTTTGATTACAAGGTTTACATGGGGGTCCAACCAGATGGACGGACGGACTGATATCAACTCAGGAATGAATTCTAAGTCCATTGGTGTACTAAAGGTGGTCTAAGACCAATATTTCTATGCGTTACATACATCAGCCCAAACTTATAATACGCTATCCACCTATAGTGGTGAAGGATATGAAAATATAATCATGTATGCAGAACAAGGGAAATCAATGATGTCTTTGACTCAAGGATACCTCAAAAAGCATATCTTTCATTTTCTTTATCATTTTCTCAAATGTGGATAATAGTGTAGACAACAAAATATGAAAACCAAAAAAAAAAAATGAGCCCATGGTGGATCGGAAAACAAAAAACTTTTTCTAAAATAATTCATAATATTTCAGTACAAATTTTGAATTTGAATACAAGGTTAAATTTTTTAATTAAGGGACATAAAACTACAGGACATATGCTAAAACATGAGTCTAGTAATAAAAATCTGAAAGTTATATGCATATTAAGTGGGTATATTTCGGAAAAAATCTTGAAAAAACGAACTTTGAACCGCCATAAAATCTGAACCAAAGCGAAATTAAAAATTTTGAAGAAGTGTAAAAATTGCCTAGGAGAATGTATATAATTTCATGAAAATCGTAGATGGTGTGGTTCAGTACGAGTTCAAAAATGTTTTATTTGACTCCATATATTTATCAAAATATTTTATTTAACATGTAGAAACTGTAATTTTAGAAATTGTAATTTTAGAAATTGTAATTTTAGAAATTGTAATTGTAGAAATTGTAGTTGTAGTCCAAAAAACTTCAATTGTTGTGTAAATTTTAATGAAACACAATTGAACAGCACTTGTAAGAATTAGACTTGTAATTGTAACTTGTAGACTTGTAAAATTGTAGTTTAGTGAAATTGGGCCCTGCTCATACGACATTTGTATTAATTTTGTAATATAAATAATTTTGTAATATATAACGAATAGATTTTTGGAATTGAAACTAGAGCTGTGATCTCATCATAAATATTTTTTTCTTAAGAGTGCCACTGTTTCTCCCCTAAAATTCATGCCTAATGATAAACCGCAAAAAAAAAATTACTTTGGACAGAAACTGGTTTATCAATTCAAGGCTTATAACTACTTAATAGTTTAATTTTGTTAATATATAAAAATATTTACTTAGTATTTTCCATATTCGAAAATGGGTAATTTTTCTCAGGCAGGTTTCAAAACTCATTCTATAATTTTTTGAAAATTTTGTTCAACAAATATTAGTAATTTAAATTTCTCTCATCTCATCAATCAAGGCAAGAAAACCCAAAAAATTAAGGTCGATATTTTTTATCATAAAAAAAATTAATCTCAGTGTCAAATAATAACTTATATGCTTTTTAATCAAAATTTGCTGAACAAAGTGCAAAAAAAATGTTGGGTCATTTTCCCCCTATGTCTATTAAGGGTTAAAATATATTTTTTAATAAAAATCCTTAACCCCAGTGTATTATGTTTACTTTTAAGTATATTTATTAAAATTCTCTAATAAATTAATAATATTGCGTATTTAAAAAATAAAAAAAAAAATACAAAAAATCTTTTTTTTTTCACATATGATCCCAGATAAAAATGGTTTGGTCTATCTAATTAAAAAAAAAAAAAAGAATCTGTTTATATTTTCCATAGTATCGAAAATTGTAAAAATAACATTTATTATTCATTTTTTCAAATTATGATCAAAAAATTACTTTTTTGCGAAATTCGACGAATTCAAACACAAGCTACGGCAAAACAGTTAAAGATGTCGACATCGATTTTTTAGAGTTTTGTTGTTTTATTTATGTACTTTAACAAACCGATGAGAAAAATTCAAATATGTAATATTTGTTTAACAAAATTTTCGAAAAATTAAAAAATGAGTGAGGTTTCAACCACCTAAGAAAAATGACCCATTTTCGAATATGTTTTTTCATATTCGAAAATATTTTTATATTTTGTCAAATTTAAACTATTAAGTACTTACAAGTCTTGAAATTATAAATCATGTCTTACTTTGCCAGTTTTTGTACCAAGTAATTTTTTGTGTCATGTCAAGGACACGAATTTTAGAGGAGAAGTCGCAATAACTCCAGAACTGTTTTATGGATTTCAAATTTTTATGACTTCAAGGAAAGCTGCTTTAGTTCACTTTTAGATTCTATTACTTTTTCTTTAAAAAACAAATTGTAAATGGACGAAATATAGCAAAAACTGCAAATGCTCTCATTTTTCCCCATACAAATGGGCTCAAAAATTTTGACACTATTAGAAGTCGTTTTTTGACAAAAGTCAAAAAACGACCCACCCTTATACATTTGTATACGTTATTTAGCAGAAATGCCGACTACTTTGTCAACATTTGCTAATGATACAGTATTTATAAGTATACAAAAAGATTCCAACAACTGCAAACTTAAATACGTGAAAAAACAAACCCACGGTCTTCTCTAGACCTATTTGGTTACACGGAATTCTGGTAGAAGTTTGATTTCGTTATTTACTAATTTAAGGTCGCTGTTTTTATAATTACCTAAATTTGGGAGAATCTCCAATAAACTGGTGAAATTTTTATTAAATCGGCCCACAAAGTTAAATTGGCCTAAAAGGGAAAATATTTTGGAAATTTGTTCCTAAATGAAATTAACCAGAAATTTTATGTACATCGATTTGTCGGAACCGGAACTGGACATTGAAATAAATTTCGATTATTGGGTAAAAAATAGGACGTTTTTCTAAATTTTGAAAAATGTCCTTAATAAGAAATATTTCTTTAAATTGGGAAATTCGTTTTATATTACTGACAAAATATATCTTTAAATAAAAGATATATTCGAATGAATAGTATAGCAGTAATTTCCAGTTTTGAATCATACAAACTAAAGACTAAAAGCTACTATTGCTATATCATTCATTGACTCTTCTTTGTCAAGCAAATTATTAAAATGAAAAAATTTTGTCTTGAGTGTTACGCCCTAACTCGTAAATGAACCTTTCACCACTAAGGTCAAAGGTATTATTTTTCCTGTATATAGACAAATATTTGCTAAATTTTGTCATCATACAAACATAAATAAAGCTATATTAGTTCTTTTTAATATTCTATTATTTTTTATTGTAAAAATTATTTATTTTTGGTCTAAATTTCACAAAAACAAAAAAATAACCCATTTTCCCCATACAAATGGGCTCTTAAACTTTGGACCCAATGCGCGCCCATAGAACGTTGTCCGATTTGGCTCAAATTTTCAGATCTAAACTTTAAGACCTAGTCCCACAATATTTTGTAGAAAAAGTTATAAAATTCGAAAAATCATTTTTCGTCATACAAAAAAGTGTCACCCTAATGTACGTAGATCAAATATAAAGTGAAATCTGTTAACTATAAGCAGATTGTTTTATTTCTAAGTAATACTAAACCTATGATATTGATTTCTGTGACACATAGAACCAATAGTATTGGAATTCATGACACCAAATTATTTTGTTTGTGTTTTCAAAACCAATTCCAATAATATTATTTTCTATGACACCCCTGATAGATCATACAAATAGATGAAAGCGTTTCGACTTTATTGATAATTTATACATTCATACATAAATGGAACAGTAGCAAAAACACTCAAATTCCCATTTTAATTAGGATGGAATTTCGAGTAATGACAATTTTAATTAAAATGACTGCTTTCTTAAGAAAAAGATAACCTATTTTGGTTTAAAGTACTCATAGCTACTCTAGTCATAAACTTAATCGGACAACAATGTTTTTGAGGAGTTATTGACTTTCGCTTTAATAATATTAGGTACAATTTTTAAATAGCAACGAATTTATAAAAATTGTAAGTCGTGGTAAATTTTTTACTTTACTCGAAATTATGATTAATACTGAGTCGATTGTGATAATGTCACAGACTCTCTAACCTTAAGAAATCTACATTATGCTCCATATTCGAAATAATGTACACATGTAGTATCTACTTATTTACTCTTATCTATATTTACAATTATGGTATATTTTTACTTCGTGGTGGCACAATTTAGTTGAAAATAAGAAAGTTCATAGCTAATATTTTCCACACTGCTACCAATTTATTGCATATGAAAGTTTACTAAAGTTTTTATATTTTAAAAAGCTTTTATTATGACAACACACACGCGTAATTCCAGGTAAAAAATTAAGAATCAGCAGAAAAATAACAAAATGTCTTTTGGCATAACTTTCCTGTGTTTTGAGTTCGTGTTTTAAAGTCAAATAAAAAAGCGACTGCATTTTTTATGGTTTTTCAATTAAGAATTTCACAGTCATTGATTTTGACTTTAAACGTCTATGATGCTTTCAATAAAAACAAGTAAGAAAGCGCTATAGTCGGTCAAGCCGACCATACGATACCCTTCACAACTAAGGTCAAAGGTGTTATTTTTCCTGTATAAAGACAAATATTTGCTAAATTTTGCCATCATACAAACATTTTCTCAAAACTTATATATTCAACCTGTTTCCGTCATTTGCACTTATATGAGAGCTAGAGTCAAATGTGGACCGATTATCTCGAAATTTGGCAAATTGACTACAGTGGTTACAAAAATTATGTATGCGAAAAATAAACTCAAAATTTTCATTATCTTTAGATTTACGAGCGTTTTAGTGATTTTTTGTCTCATTTAGTGCGTTTTTAAAGAAGAGTTTGTATGGGAGCTATGGTCAAATGTGGACCGATTTCAACGAAATTTGATACAGTGATTTAAGTTTACATAAGCAGTATCTGTTTTAAATTTCATGAAAAAATATTGATATTTGTGGCCAATATATCAATTCCGGGAAGTGGGACCTATGGGAGGTACCATAAATAATGAACCGATTTTGACCAGTTTCAATAGCCATGGTCCCATTGTCAAAAAAATTATCTATGCCAAATTTCATCAAATCATCTTTAGAATTGCTACCTGTAGTTTGATTACAAGGTTTACATGGGGGTCCAGCCAGCCGGCCAGCCAGCCGGCCAGCCAGCCAGCCAGACGGACGGATGGACGGACATCGCTAAATCGACTCAGAAAGTGATTATAAACCTATTGGTATACTAAAAGGTGGGTCTAAGAAAAATATTTCTATGCGTTACAAACATCAGCACAAACTTAAAATACCCTTTCCACCTATGGTGGTGAAGGGTATAAAAATAAAAAAGGTTAAAGAAAACCAGGAAATAACATATTTTTATATATAAATTTTAAATATAAGCTAAATTTTAAATATTACTACGCTAAGAATATTATTACCAACCGAACTATGCATATTAGGGTGGCTCGAATAAAATTTTCGCATTTTCGCATTAACTACTATACCTCGGATATGTTAAACCTTTGGATGCGTATAACTTTCGCCAATTTGGTCCGATCCAAAAAATTTTCACATTCTCGAAAATCTGTTAAATAAGATAAGGTAGACATGTTATACATGTCCACAATTAAGAAATTTGTTTAAGACTTTTGTCAAAAAAGTGCTACAACAATAAAAATTTACATATTTTTTTAATATCACTTTGTAAAGAAATTCTGAAATATTAATTTCAGAACTAGTTCTGAAATTTAAATGAACATTTTTGAATACAAAGATGTAAACTTTGGGCAATAAATTTGTGCAATTTTTTAACTTTACAGTTTCAACGCAAAAATATCATAAACTAAACAAGGTATTATGACCATTTTCGGACACAGTATATACCAATATCTTAGAAATTCAGAAATATAATTTTAGAACGGGTTCTGAAATTTTAATTAACATTTTTAAATACAGAAGAGTACGCTTTTCAAAAATTTTAGATAAACTGCCCGGGCCCTATCATTTAGTTAAAAAAGAGTTATGAATCCATAATCAAATTTTTTTACAGAGACAAAAAGCTCAAGTTTTTTGAAAAAAATGCTGTTTTTGATAACCGCTGATTGCAGTGCAAACTTAATATATTGAATGTACCTCAAAATCTTTTTGATTGCAAATATAACAAATAAGAGCTGTGCCGAATCTTATATACCCACCATCAAGTTGTGTTAAATTTAGAAATATATCTCATATATCTACGAGAGTGCAGCAAATTTAAAACGTGGACCAAATTGGAAAAAAGTTGTTACGCTAGTTGGTATTGTTGATAAAATATTTGGAATAACTTCGGTTGCAGTAGCTTTATAGTTCAACATTCAAAAGTGTGTAAGTGGTTTCCCTAATACATATTTACTTTGAATAAAATTCGTTATCGTAACCGGGAATAGTTTTACATTAATAAGTTATTAAATACTATTCGTTTAGCTTAATACTAAGTTAGGGTAAAGAAGTTGATAGTAACACGACTGGTCCATATATTTTGTTAGGAGTTCCTAATGCGTCTACCATATACATAATCTAAATATGCTGCTTGCACCTCCGAATCTTTTTGATTGTAGATATAAAAAAGGGGATGTAATATATATATATATATACATAAGAATTATAGCCAAATTTTACACACTGGCTAATATTTATTTAAAGCTTGTTTTTGCGAAATATGGTGGCCCTAGCTATCATAGTTTCTAATTTAATAGCTTTTAACTGGGCTTTGCTACATTTTTTTTGGTTTCCGGGAGTGTTTTTTATATGAAAGCTATAGTCAAATATGGACCGATTCCTTTAAAATTTGATATACTGACCAATAGTTGCATTAAACTTCCCTATTCTAAATTTAGTCGTCATAGCTATTACAATTGTATTAAATTTATCAGCATTCATGTGTTTCCCAGGGCGGGGTTATATGGGAGCTCTAACTAAATGTGCACCGATTTCACCCATTTTCAGTACGAAACTTTTTTTACACATCAAAAATGCTTTTGTAAAATTTTGTCTCTCTAGATTTTGTAGTTAAGGAGTTGTAGCGCTTTTATCTTACGGACAGGCGGACATAAAGCTCCTTTTCTTTTTGTATTTTGGTGTTTCCTTAAGTTTTTTATATGGGAGCAATATTCAAACGGTGACCGATTGTGACTGGTTGGAATTGGTATAAGACTTTCTTGTGCTAAATTTAGTGGTTATATATTTTAAAGTTTTGGATTTATTGGTATTTAAGTGTATTTTAGGTGAAATTTAGGCTGTTTCCGTAAGTTTTTTGTATGGGAGCTATGACTAAATGTGAACCGATTTTGATAAAATTGTATATGCTGCCTAGGGCTTATGTATGTTATGTTCTATATACCAAATTGTATCATCATAACTATTATAGTTTGTTATTTATTAGCAAATAAGCGAATAGCGTAGACGAGGTTATACGGGAGCTGTGGTCAAATGTTAATCGATTTTGCCCAATTTCAATACCAAAATTTCTTTAGAGATGTTTTCAGTAAGTTGCAGTGAGCTAGCTCATTTCGTTTAGGAGTTATCGTGATTTCAACAGACAGACAGACGGACAACGCTCAATTGTCTTAGAATTTCATAATTCCAATATTATTACTTCATACGGATTCAGAATACATATCGTTTTTGATTTTTGAGCCAATATTAAGGAAATTACAAACGGAATGACAATCTCAATATTACCTCCATTTTTTTTTTGATGTTGGGTATAATGAAGTAACTGTTTTTGAAAAAAAATAATTTTTCAAGCTTTTTTTCCAGCACAAACTTTGAATAATTTTTCTGTGATATTAACTTTACACAATTTAAAATATTTTTCTTCAAATTCATTAAGAAATTTATTAGCAATCTCAGAATATTTTTTAAAAAATTGTCGTCTAACCACAAATGATTTATAAAAAAATGTTTTGAGTCAAATATCTCTTAAGCTACAAGAGATAATGTAGTACAGTAAGATTATTTTTTCTTATTTTTTTTAGGAAGTTTTCGAGAATGTTAAAATCTTTTGGTTCGGACTAAATTGGCGAATGTTATTCGCACCCAAAAGTTTTGCATACACGATGTGGGCATCTTTGACTGCTGTTACAAATCATCTAAATCCGCCCAGTAGTTTAGAAACTGCAGAGTTAATACAAAAAAAAAAAACTGTGCATTGTTGCAATACAGTTTTGGAAAAAATATTTGTTTATGCCTGTAAGTCTGATTGCATTAGTTATTATTATAATTTCAAGAAAAATAGTCCAGAAAAGTTATTGAGTTGCGGCCGTATCTTCCCACCATGGATTGTTACAAATAAACGAGAATTTGGATAATGCACCGCTAATAAAAACTTGTTAATAAGATTTCGCACATGTGTCATCGAGGCTGGAGGCAATTTCAAATCAATTATTTTCAAAACTTCATGAATTACTTATATAAAAATATATTACTTTTGAAATTTTTCAAAAATTACATAATCTTTACAAAAAGGTTTTTGAGTTTCATAATGCAAAATTTATCAGCCACCCTGTACTCCAAAACAATTCAACGTCCTACCAAGAGACAAAGATGGCAAAGGGATTACAATGGAGCCACGTGTATCCTTTCTTGGCTTAACACGAAATCATTATCATGTTTAGTAAAGTTTTCAAAATTACACATTTTCAAAAATACTATTCAATTTATAACAAAGGATCCGATTAACTATTAATTACAAATTTTGTATATTTTAGTTTTAGTTGCTAAAGGGGAAAATAATAAATACTGTCTTCATTATTTAATAGATAAATTTATACAACTTTTAATACTTGGAATAACTTACATTTCTTTTTATGTTTTCAAAAAAATAATTAACAATTTAAACTTTAAATTCCCTTGATTTAAAATGAAATCAAAAGAATACAATTCTCTTACAGTGAATAAAGTTTTTAGTTTTCTTTTTAAGTAAAAAGTTAAAATAGAAACAAAATATTAAATGAATTACACGTGCAACAACATAAGTACATAAATAGTAACAACAAAAATAACTTGACCTACAATTCTGTAACTGTTTTGCAACACAAATTTAATCACACACACACACACATACATATCTAAATATCCCAGTAAGTAAAAAAGTTTATTCTCAAATTCGTGATGATTCATGATTTGAAAGTAAATGTTTTTATAAAACTCAAATGTTTGATTCTCAACCAAGAGTGGAGTTTATTCTTAAATTGAGAAATGCCTTTATTCCTAAATCATTATCAACCATCATTCTCAAAGGTTTTTCAAACATGGATATTATCTACATATGGGCAAATCCGAAAAACATTAAACCAAGGACAAAATTTCAAAACTGTCAAAATCAAGTATTTGTGTTTAAAAAAAAAAAATTACCATATATTGATCCTTTAGAATATATAATGGATACAATTTTTGATTGCTCTCATCGTGAATGGCAGGTCTTTATTTGAATTCGAATCTCGAATTTTTATACATTTTTTAAAATAATAGGTTTATAAAGTTCATAAAAATCACAAAAACATCCATTTAGGCATCAAGTTTCAGTAGGGGCTCAAAGTCTTCTTAATATTATACAATTAGATGTAAAAGATCCTATCAAAAGTAATTGGAGTGATATAAATAACGTCAAGTAACAAAGGGCTCACATTGTGTAGCGTCCGTCACAGAAATAAAGTTTTTTTTTTAATTTTACTAGTGCAATTTTTCTTTTTTCTCCAATTGAACTTGGTTCGTAAAGAGAACTTATAGTATGCTTTACATTAGGCTAAAAATGTATAGATGTTAATATAGCATATTACAGACGCTACACACTTTCCTATTCATAAAGTGTATAGCGTCCGTCACAGTATATATTTTTTACAAAATGATATTTGTTAAATTCAAAATTTACGAACACATGTCTGTCTTATTCATAAAGCAATAACACTATCTATATCCACATATTAAATTTAAGGTATTACGTGTTAAATAATATATACAGTGGGGCAAATTTAATGCTTTTGAAATTTGATTTTTTTTTTGGATTTCTGGGACACTCTAACAGCTAGCCGCAGCATTCTTTCGACGGAAAATAAGATGTAAAAAGTGAAAAACTTTAAATAAATATATGTATGTAGCCGTTTTGTGAAATATTAATTTGTGCCAAAAAATCGCATTTTAACCGCGAACATGAAAAGGAAAGGAATGAAATTCGGGAACAAATAAAACCATTATTTTCACTGATTAACGAATCTTTAAAAAAAATATGAAATATGAATTTTTTCCTAATAAAAACATTCAGGTAAAAACTGTATCGTCCGTCACGTAGCGTCCGCAACAGTTCATTTATGGATTTTAGGTAAAACTGGAAACTTTAAAATATTTTAACAACTGCTATTCGATAGCACACTCGATGGGCTAATATTCTCTGAAATCTGTGCAAAGATATCTAGTGTAATGGGATACATTTAAGTACAACAAAATACGAACAAATGTATCGTCCGTCACGCAGGATTTGCCCATATAAGTTCCACGACATTGTAACTTATTTGTCAAAAGTTCCCTAATAGTAAAAAATTTTATTTAAACTATATATTTTGACAGACAAATATAATTTTCTTGAATTTGTTTGCAAAATAAATTATTTTCAAAATCCCTAAAGTATGTTACAGATTTGGAAACTTAACATATTGACTTTTTTATATTAAAATTTTGAATATATCTGTGGCAATATGGAAGAGTAGCTTAATTGGCATAAGAGAGAATTGAGTTAGGGCGTTTATTGCATTATTTTCAAACAACTTATGTTAACATAAAACTGCACAATATATGTTTACTTTTTATTTAAACAGAACCTTTTAAAGAGCTTAAGTAGAAAAAGAGCTTATGTAGAAAAAACGTAAAATCTTCTGAATTTAACAATTTTTTCTTTTTATATTCATCTTTCTTCACTAAAAAGCATGTTATCCATATATTAATTCATAAATTATCCGCAGAAATCAAGCAGAAGAAAAATTACACAAAATTCATGATATCTCAAAACTTAAATTTTTGACTTTAGCTATTCTTTCACAGTGTCTTCTTCTTCTCCCAGTGGAGCGTAGGGCCTCAGCCATCCTTTTATATCGAACTCTATTGCGAGATGTTAGGCATACATCATTCCATGATTAGTTGGCTACTTGTAACTCCGCATCAATTGACCTTCTTCACATTCTAGCAGGTGCACCAACACGACTGCCGCTTCCTTGTGGATTTCAACGAAGCGCTTGTCGAGCAATGTTGGTATTTGGCCTTCGAAGTGTGCGGCCTATCCACCGCCATTTAAGTTGACATACCTCTATAGAAGAAGGGATCTGGTTTGTAGCGTTTAGTAGATCTCCATTTCTTATGCGATTTGTCGCAAGCATTGGTAACTTAGTTGTTGTTAATATTTGTCGAGATTTCTAAATAGCTCGGAGAATGCAGAATGCTGATTTTGACTTATTAATACGCGATTCAATATCCTCGTCGGCGCCACCTTTTGTAGATACCAAACTAAAAAGATAATTAAAGGTACCTACACATCAAACAACCTCGTTATCCACATTGATGTGTGGCGACAGGTTTGCGCCATAGCCTCCAGGCATAATCTTTGCCTTGGAGATATTGCTTTCCAGCCCAGCTGCCAGAGATTCAACAGTAATAGCTCTAGTGTTTTCTTGAAGGAGACTTGGGCTTTGGCTTAGAAGACATACGTCATCGGCGTATTTCAAGTCCTCGAGTTGTTTTAAGGGTGTCCATTGGATACCACGTCTACCATTCAGTGCCGTGCGCATTATATTGTCGATGACAAGAATAAAAAGTATGGGTGATAAGATATATCCTTGTCTTACTCCAGTAGTAACTTCAAACGGATTAGACAATTTACCTTTATGTAGAATTTGGCATTTAAAGTCCACGTACATTGCCCGAATTAAGTTCAGAATTTTCGGTTGCGGTTTTCTAAAATTTTCCATAGATAGCAACTGTTGGCACTGTCGAGGGCCTTCATAAAGTCGATAAACGATAGGTAAATGGGGGTGCGGAATTCATTACATTGCTCCAGTAATATTCTTACTGTGTTGATTTAATCAACACAAGATCTATTCTCTCGGAACCCAAACTGATTTTCACGGAGTGCTTCAGAAACTGCGTTAGACGTTCTATTCAAAATCACTCGACTTAGTATTTTGCTCGGTATTGGAAGAAGTGTTATTCCCCTGTAGTTATTGCAGTCTTTGGAGTCACCCTTTTTTGGTATTTTGACTAGTATACCTTTATTCCAGGAGGTTGGCAGAGCATGTTACCAATATATTAATTCATATATTATTCGCAGAAATCAAGCAGAATAAAAATTATACAAAATTGATGATATCTCAAAACTTCAATTTTTGACTTAAGCTATTTATAAACAGTGCACCACTGAAAAATTTCAAGAGAACATAAGGACAGGATCCCATCTGGCAATGTATTTCTGGAAAAGCTGCCCCATAATCTTGTGAGCAGATTTAAAAAAAATTCGGGCAATATTTAAACCTTTAAACATTTCTCATCTGTAGACCAGCACTACTAAATTTATTTTTACATAGTAGAAATGCTGATATACTCATATATACACACCTGAAGATAAAAGATACTTTAAATGTTTCTGATTGTAACTGTGCAACTACAACTGACTTTAAAACCTCATCACTAAAAAATAAAAGAACTAGAAGTTACTTTGTTTGGTTTTCCTTTTTGGTTTGTGTTCCTTTCATTTTTCAGTGGTAGATTGTTTATCGCAAAACTACTTCTGCTCAGGTTAAATCGTATTTGTACAAGTGTGTCCGTCCGATATCCGGCAGGCTAATAGCATAAATATGTATGTTTTGAGTGGGTGTATGAAAGTCATTTTGTTTTCGAGAAATTTGTTTGTGTGTCTTATCGCAAATGAAAATACTTTTAATTTGTAATTGTAAGTTGGCTTAAATGGAAATTAACATTTATTTTCTTGTAATATTTTAATGTTCACTTTCTATCTTTTGTTTATTTTTTTTTTTATTTATTTAATTTTCATTCGTTTATTTGTTTATTTCTTAAGTAAAGATTTGAACTTTGTATGATTTTTACGTAGCGATATCGAGAAAGTTGAGAACAAAAGGGCAGAAAATAGAATATCATTAATGTTAAACAATTGTTGCATAGTAGTTACACAGAAATTAAAGAAATAATATAAACTTATATTTAAGTATTTCGGATTTAATTAAATTGCCTTAATACATTTACAAAATTTTGTTGAAATTAGACAAAAATACAAAGTTTGATATTATATTATTCCTATATAAATGAGGTCCCAAACTTAAAGCGATTTGAGCTGGCTTGTAGCTTAAAAATATTCTGTAATATTTTGCATTCTTCTGACCTATGCACAGTGAGAAAATAATGCCAAAACTCAATAACTTGATCATTTCTTGACTTTTTTTCTTGAAATTTTTAGTATACAGTCAATGACTAAAGTCTTCATACATACCCAAAATTGCATGTATTCGTCAATCAAAGAGAACACAAAATTTTTCATTATTCTTTCAAAATAACAAGAAACCCAGAAAAACACAAATTATAAGAGTGGACAAAAGTGTTCATACACGACAAATGACTTCTTAACATTTAATTAGCATCATCACTACCTGCAGAAGCCTTGGCATTGCTGCAACAAGGTTTTCGGTCAAATCAGGGGTAATTTCCGACCAGATCCTGTACAAAGCTTCTTTTGACTTTTGTTTGTTGGTATCATCGACATGAGCAACTTTTCGTTTTTAAATATCTCAAATGTGCCAAATAGGATTAAGATCTGGCGATTGTGAGGGGTTTTCAATTGCCTTGGTGCATGATATAGCAACAAATCTCTTACAATGAGCGCGGTATGCTTAGGATCGTTGTCCTGTTGGAAGATCCAACTCTGGCCAAAACCCAACATATCAACTTATGGCTGCAAATTATATTCTAATAGTTGTTTATAGTAGTATCGATCCATAGAACCATTAATAAACACTAGTCCGCCAATTCCAAATGCTGCTATTGCGCCCCAATCCATTAAGTTGCCACCATCATGTTTCTCTGTTGGCACAACATTCTTCGGCTTAAGAGCTGCATTCTTTTTACGCCAAACCTTTCCTCATCCATCATTTTCGAACAAGTTCAACTTGCATTCGTCCGTTAATAAAATATTTTCTCAAAAACCAATAACTTTCTTAGAAGTGTTTTTGCAAATACTAGTAATGGGTGTTTTTTTTAGAGGTATAGAACTTCGAATTGAAATAAAACACAAGAAAATCGTTTTAATGTCCATCAATTTGGCTTTATTGGAAGGATAATTTTATGCCATTAATGTTTAAGTATGATTTCGGGCATGTGGCCGCCGAGCTGGCTCGAATAAAGCCAATTCTACAGGTCCAATTTCGTATGTTGGCAATAACGCCACGAATGTTGGCTTCCAAGTCCCCTAACGTTTCTGGTTTGTTGGCGTAGACGACTTTGTTGGCGACTTCACATATCCCCAAAGAAAATAATCCAGTGGTGTCAAATCGCACGATCTTGGTGGCCAATTGACAGGTCCATTCCGCGAAATTAAGCGCTCATCGAATGTTTCCTTCAATAAATCAATTGTGACGTGCGCTGTGTGGCATGTAGCGCCGTCTTGTTGGAACCACAACTCATCCACATTCATGCCATCCAATTGGGGAACAAAATAGTCGGTTATAATGGCTCTATACCGGTCTCCATTTATGGTAACTGATTCTCCAGCATTATTTCGGAAGAAGTATGGCCCAATGACTCCACCAGCACATAGAGCACACCAAACAGTCAGTTTTTGTGGATGTAATGGCGTCTCAAGGGTCTCATGTGGATTCTTCTTCCAAATGAGCCTCATCACTGAACAAAATTTTGCGATGAAAATCAGCATCGAGATCAATCTCATTTTCGGCCCATACACCAAAATCACGACGCATTGCATGCTCTCGCGGCTTTAATTCTTGCACAAGCTGAATCTTGTAAGGTCGCAAGCCAAGATCTTTAAAAGTTGATGTACAAAGCTCCAATTGCTGTGCACGGTGGCGAATCGATTCATTCGGGTCCTCTTCAACACTTTGCTCTACAGCGGCAATTGTTTCTTCGGTGCGCACTGTTCGACGTCGCTGCGGATGCGCATTATCACATAGAGTAAACGTAGTGCGAAAACGATTCATGGTTAACCGAATTAATTGCTCTGATGGACGATTATGTCGACCATAAAATGGACGGAGCTTGCGGTAAACTTCGCGAACTGAACCATTATTTTCGAAATAAATTTGCACGATTTGAGAGCGTTGTTCTTTTGTCAACCTGTTCATGATGAAATGGCAAACCAAACTAAATATTAATCACTTGACAGCTGACAAAATGGCCGCCAGTTAAAAAAGTGATGCTAACTTAAAGTTCTATACCTCAATAAAAAACACCCGATATGTATAAAATTTTAGGTATGTATGAAGATTTAAGTTCCTGACAGTATATAAATAATATACCTTTAGTTAAACTGAAAAAGTTTTTTAAGAAAATATAAAGGCTGTGGTCACTTAAAATTGGACAATTAAACATGCTTAAAAATCTTTTTTGGTGGTTATAAAAATTACTTACTTAAATTAATATGAAAAGAATAAATTAATATGAAAAGAATACCTATCCTATAATAAAATCGGATATGTCCTTTCAGAGATAAATATTGGGCTCATACTATGAGTTTATAACCAGATTTTGTATGCTTCTGACAAATCTACAGAAAAACTCTAAACATCGAATATTTTTATAAAAAAAGTTTACGAGTCCTTGAATAATATAAAATTTGCGAATTTTACAATTTTTATTGCGTCCACATTTATGTGACCTATATACTTAAATAAATTATATAAAGTTAATTCAAAATTAAAATTTTTGTGGTTTTTTATCTTTATGAATACATTTTGCACAGAGTTAGAAAGAAAACTAAAGAAAATGGCATACAAATATTACATCACACTTATTTCACTTCAAGTAGTGTTTTTTTCGCGATAAATTGCATAAAATTATAAAAAAGGATGTTAATAAAAACGTTACAATTCTTAAAATGGGATGCAAAGGGATATGAAATTCATAGAGCTTATTAATTAATGATTCAAATCAGCTTTTAGAGAGTGTTGTGCTTAAACCTCTAAAAATCTCTAAAAAAAAATTCGCGGTCTATCAAACTTTGTATATACAATTTTTTTTATAACTTTTTATAATTGGAATTCTAGATGAAGCATAGGTCAAAAAAATATCGAATTTGATGCGGTTGATTAGTAAAAGGTATCTTCTTTTTAATCCAAAAAAGAAAAAGTTAAAATTTTACACGTATTCCAAAATTAAGCGAATTTTACATATATATTCAAAAAGACAAATAATTTTATTAAGAACATATAAATAAATATTCAAACTTTGAGGAATTATTACAGCCTTAGTAGACAACGTAGTCTGGTAAAACTTTGGGACTACATGTTTTGAAATGTCTGCTCTAATCTGACATTAAAATTTATTAAATAAAATTAAAAACAACCGTAATTTCTACTGTACTGTGGTGGTAAAGAATATAAATATTTACATTTAAAGCATGTTTTTTGCAGTCTAATATAAATTTTTAGCTAGTATGAAGCTAGTACTTCACAATGAAGGCCGTGATGTCCAAATATCATTCATGCTAAGCTTACCAACCGAAATCGGCCAGAATTATAACCACAGGTGCAAATATTAGTCTGACACCCAACTTTTAGTGTACCCATAAACTAAGAATCTCTTTCTAAGTGACATTCATTATGAGGAGAAAAAACTGTAAAAAAACTGTAGTATTATTCTTCACTCGTTAAACGATTAATCGGTAACTCTTAGCTCCCCAAGGAGCAGCAACATTTTAGTACAAAGATGTTGTTCTTACAGATCTTTTTTTCCGTTTAATACTTTTACGCATGGATGCCTCGATTGCTTGCATTGCATATCAGTAACTGGAAAGCTTTATCTCAGGATCTGACTGCATATTTACTCGTCTCATTAAACCACGTCTTTATCTCGTATTTTATCGAAATATTTTTCATTTTTATAATCATTTGCATCGCCTACTTAATAACTTTAGAAATCATTTTCGCAGACGTTATTGTCGAGGAATCATAGTTTTTAGTCAGGTTGCCTATAAACTTCGTTGACCTCAACTTTTCGTGTTTTTTTTTTTGTGCAATGTAGAGGGTTTCTAAGAGGTGCAATAACCCCACTCGTCAGGGTGTAAATAAAAAAAAAAAAAAATTCAAGATTGTGAATGCCCTTCAACATATGTTTTTTATACCCTTCAACAATAGGTGAAAGGGTATTATAAGTTTGTGCATCCCTTTGTATTCGTAGACCCCATGAAAATTATACCGATCGACCCAGAATCGGGAGGAGAATCGATTAAGCGATATTCGTCTGTCTGTTGAAATCATGTTTCTGAAGCCATTAGAGGATGGACCTATATAAATTACATGTCAGATTTTAAATTTATTAAATTCCATCAAAATCGGTCCATAAACACCCGAAATCTCAATATCAGGAGAAATAAGTACTCCTGGTGTACGAGTGGTAAGATATTATATATCAGATCTTACGTTCCCTAAAGCACTCTGTAAAATTTTATCAAAATCGGTCCATAAATAACTGAGATATCGCCAAAAAACTAAATTTTATGTATTGCAAATTGCCCAAAGTGTGCATTTGAGAAAGTTTGTGGAAAAAATTAAATGCAGAAATAGGAAAAACCATCCTCCTGGGGCACGGACATACATTCATTTTATATCAGATTTTAGGAAATTCCCCCGCCAAGCACGTTATTAAATTTTATCAAAAGCGGTCCATAAACAACTGAGATATCGCCAAAACACTAATTTTGATGTACAGCAAATTGCCGAAAATATGTGTCTAAGAAATTTTGTTTACATTTTGTAAATAAGTAGTTTTTCAGCGATATCTCAGGTTATTTTGATGAAATTTGTCAGCGTTCTTTGCGGGAGGATTTCCTAAAATCTGATATCTGTCTCCCTGTCCGTCCGTCTGACTGTCTGTCTACCTTTCTATTGCAGTCATGTTTTTGGAGCTCCTGTTTTGTCGATATCTCAGATTTTTTTTTGATGAAATTTAATAGCGTTCTTCTCAGGGGATGACCTAAATTCTGATGCATTCGGTAATTTGTGGTAGATATAATTTAGTGTTTAAGCGATATTTTAGGTGTTTTGATCGACAATTCAGGTTGGGACGATATCCTAAATTTTACGTAAAATCCATGTGGGTATACCTTTCAGGAGCTCCACAAATCTGATTTTAGCGGACAGACACACTGCATTGATCTTAATTTTGTGTCTGACTTTTCAACATTATGATAATATTTGAGAATGTATTATATATCAAATTATAGGTAATCTTCTTAGGAAGTACGAAAAATGCAGCTAAATAAGTACATGATTTGCGTTCAAAACCTACATATGTATGTATGTCATATATCAACGAAAATTAAAATTTTTTAATGGCAATTGGGAGAAATCCGTTCACGTTTGACAATTGCTCCCGTATAACTTCGTCTAAGGCAATTATTTAGTAGTTAATAAATGACAAATTATAATAAATACGATGATGTCATTCAGTATAGAGACGTTGTATAATATTGTTATTCAGCGCGATAGCGCCTAAAATAAATTTTCCAGAGGGACAGCACTTGACAAAAGTATTTCTGATCTCTTGAAAAGTTCGGTATTGAAAATGGGCGAACTCGGTTCACATTTAGCGAATTCTCCCATATAACTTTAATGCTGATAAATTAAATCACATTATAATTGCACAAAGAACTAGAGCAAAACTTTCCACACATCCATCGGACAGGTCGAAAGAACAATACATCTCAAATATTATTGTTGAAGTATTCATCTTAATTAGTTTACTTACTTCAGATAAATAAGTAAATCTTCAATAACTTTTCCGACAAAGCTGATATCCATCTTTTCAAAAGCTATATATTTCACGTATGTATCTAAAACTAAGAGTGTATACCCTATAATTCGAAGGCTTGTGTACATTAACTAAATAATTATTGTTAAAGCTTTGATCTAAATCGGTCCGCTAACTTTAGAGTTTCACATAACTAATCAAGAACTTTTACTAGTTGGATGATACTTACGAATTAAAGTACACAACTGGGCATCAAATCGATTTGCTCTTCTATCGAACTTTATTAAATGTTCGTAAAATAGACACATATGTCGAAACTACTGGCTGACATAAATAAGCATTCTCTACTTGTAGTCTAGTAATCATTATCTTTCACAAAGGGACTTTAGATCCCAAGTGACTCTGCCTTCGACATCAGCCACCTGCCCAATCTATCCTTTGGATCCATAACTATTCTAGATGATGACGCCACCGAAAAGCTTTCGTTTTCCGACTCTTAGTTTTAAAGATTCTTTGCATATAATACTAGTATAACCAAATATTGCTAGGATTTACATTTAATATGAACAAAAGGAAATTTATATACATATCAAGCATTTGTGTGGGGCTTAACTAAGTCAGTAATCGAAAACTATATAATTATCAAAAAATTCTTACGATTTTGTACTTTACTTTTGGAACACCATTGGTGAAGGGTATCTAAGATTCGGCAAAGCCGAATATACCACTCTTACTTGTTTCATTAAACAGTTGCGCTTGGTAATTGTGCTCGTCGAATAAATCATCATATTGGCCTTTAGAACAATGTTGGGCAAAGTTTCTCTGATTCTCTCTTACTTTGTATTTTGCCTACCCCTAGGGTTATCAAAATTAAAAATCAGAGAAACTTTACCCAACAATGCTTTAGAAGTTGTGTGATTTGAATTACAAAGCCAGGATGAATTGTGAGCATTAAAATCACCATCGCAAATAGTTTCAGTATTCAGACGACTTTCAAGGATCTATGAAATCTCGAGAAATTGTTGCTGTGATAAGAAAATTTATCACAGATATTATTAAATATACTTCTCCTTTGATAGTTTTTACTTTCATCCCCTTTAGCTTTCATCCCCACAGATTATTTAGTACCCTTCTTTAATTATAAGCTATTATAAATGATCGTTCCTTCTTGTGTTTCTTCAAACAATCATTTTTGGCAAAATTTCTTTAGATTTCCATTTAAAGTTTTTTTTTTTTTTGTGAAGAGTGATGAAGAGTATAAAAACGTATAAAAAAAGAGTGATGAAGAGTATAAAAACGGAAAAACAAATGTCTCAGGCATAGTCACACAACAAATTTTAATAAAATTCTAAAGTAGAAAACCCAGATTTCTTAAACTTTTTATACTTCATTCGGAAGATTTTTGAATATTTGGGAAGTTTTTTTGATTTCAATGTAATAGAGTAAGATTCGAGAGTATTTTAAAAAAAACCTTGGAAATTAGACCTAATTTTTATGTTATTAATAAAGTATCAGCTGGTATGTTTTTATTTATAATATCAATATCTATAAAACTCATTCAATTAAAAATATGACGCAATAACAATTCGTTTTTTGTATCCTTGACATGGTCTGTAATTTCAATGTCACATAAGTAAATCTGACATATTGATGTTAGTAAGTCCTGAGATGTTTCCCATTAGTCCATTCATTAAGTCGTTCTAAGCTTTAATGATAAATGTGAATAAAACATTATATTGAATTGTATTTTTATACCCTTTACCAATAGGTAAAAGGGTATTGTAAGTTTGTCATTAAGTTTGTAATTTTTTTTATTAATTGTAGCAGACCCCACAAAATGTATACCGATCGACTCAGAATCGGCAGGAGAATCGATTAAGCGATGTCCGTCTGTCTGTCTTTTTGTCTTTCGGTCTGTCTGTCTGTCTGCCTGCCTGTTGAAATCAAGTTTGTGAAACACAAATTGATTTTATGAAATTTTCCTACGCATCACGCTATTAAATTTCATCAAAATCGGTTGAAAAACGCCTGAGATATCACTAAAATATCAAAATTTATGTGTGACATATAAAATTTTTCATTGAAAAGTACATTTCAGAAAGAAAAGAAAAACCATACTCATGATGGACTAGCCTTTATAAATTATATATCTTATTATAGGAAATCCTTCCGTCTCTGTTAAATTTCATCAAAATCGGCACCTGAAATATTGCCAAAACACTACATTTGATGTTCCCCAAATTGTCGAAAGTGCTTATTTGTTTTACAAATACAATAGAAAAATAAGAAAAACTATTTTCTTTGACTATACCCTTCATAAATTATATATCAGACTTTAGGAAAGAAGCACGCTATTGCATTTCAACATTGGTCTATAAACACCTAAGATATGGTTAAAATAGTAAAATCGATGTATTGCAAATTGCCAAATTCAGAACTTTTGAGAAAACTTTATTTGATTTTTTTGCAATTTCTCAGGTGTTTATGGACCGATTTTAATGAAATTTAATACTCGTAGTGTATGTTGAGGGAGTATGTCCTAAAACTTGACATATAATTTATGTCGGTGTATACTTTATACTTTATACTCATATATCTTAAATCAGTGGTCTGACTTTTGAGGATTGTAAAGGAAATATATTTATGTATGATGAGCCTGTATAATTCAATATCAGATTTTAGGACGCTCAGCACGCTATAGAATTTGATAAAAATCGATCCAAAAACACCTGGAATATCTCCAAAACCCTACAGTCGATGAAAATTTCCTAAAATGGTATGACATTCGAACATTGTGAAACCATTATATCATACAAACATTTTTTAACAAAATACGATAGAACTTTTGTCACTTTTTGTATTGAATTGTTGTATATCGATGAGGATTATCTTTCTAGGATTTACACATACAATAATTTACTTAAATTGACAGCCTAAAATCTTTTTAAAAATTTATTTTGCACATTCATCTAAACCTAATAAACTCTGAAATGCTTCGATAAAAGATAACTTTCAAATATTGTTCAGGAAGAATCGGTCTACTTACTTAGGAGATGGACGGTTAACCAAGTCCACTAACTTTTTAATATAGTTCTGATACATGCACATTAAAAATGCATGTATGAAATATAATTTGGATACTAAGGCTAGAATAATACTTCTCAAATGTAATCGTTTACGTATTCATCTTAGTAAGTCCAATAACTCTAAAGTTATAACTATTTAAGTACTTTTTCGATATAGATATTTTACGTTAGTAACCATAAGTTTTTCTAGTATAGGTTTGATATCCATTCGAAAGTTTTATATCTCATTAATTCCGTATACCCTAACATTCTAAGGCTTGTATACATTGACCAAAGGTTATTTCTAAATCGGTCCGCTTAGAGTTTTAGATAACTGACCAAGAATTTTTTATAACTGTCATACGAAATTAATGAATTCAATCATATGTGGGTTAATTCCAAACACAATGTTTTTTTTCGTCTCAAGCTTTTTATTTCTTTCATGTAAAAGAAAATAAAAAAACAAAAACGGCAAGTAAGCTCTAAAATAATTAGCAACAAACAAAAGTAGTTGTTATTATTGTAAAACTTTCTGCTAAATTGTGCAAATGGTGCTTTACCTGTATATCATGCCTATTACATACAAATATACCTGTCTCCACACATGTTATTCATTAAGCAACATGGAAAAAGAGTTGAAAACAATAGAACAATAATAAAAAATTCAACTGTTTTTCAATGATTGTATTTATTTTTATTGCTTTTTCCTGGTTTTACCTGAAAAATGTTATCAATGTCATTTTGACGTTCTAATTTTACTTTGTCTCTGCGCTTTTTCCGTAATGTCACATTTTTTTAATTAAGTCATAATCATTACTTGATCTGTTTCGTTTGCTTTATGTGCATCGCTATTAAAAAGTGCAAGAAGTGATAAATCGATTAAGATAAAAAATAAAATAATAAAATCAATTATTTGGTGTTTTCAAGTGAATTTATAATCGCACGATGGTAAGTACAGCTAAAAATTTCCGTACTGTCACACAGTTATTTACTAAAAAATCGTAAAAAATAAAATAAATAAAAATGTATATTAATATATTACGAAGTTTTGATCACTTTTTCTTGTTTTTATTTTCCGTGAAATAACTTTTTAGAAGAAAAAAAAACAAAAAAATATCGCAAATTTCTTTACTGTCACTTTTAAGTAAAAAGGTTTTTTTTTATTTTAAAAGCTTATTTCTCGAAAATTCTGATTGATTTCAATACTGTAGTTCTTTTGATGTAAAGATAAAAACAAATAGAAAAAAAAACCAATCGGGAATCAATTTTTTATGAAATATTCACAGATTGCGATGAATAGATTTGTTCATGAATTTTTTGTTAATATAATTGGATTACTTTTGTTTTTTGTTTCGTTTTTATAAAAAAGAAAAAACAAACAGTAACCAAAAACAAAATAATTAATAAATGTTTAAGTTTTCGTTACACTTGAAATTTAAATTGGATTTTCTTTACTGTCACAAAAAATTCCGTACTGTCACTTTTTATTTTTTCAAGTTTCCAGCAAAATACAACAATTTCTTCCAAATTGTTTGAAGCAAATTTGTTACTTTAAATGTAAGCTGTACAAAAACGAATTTTTGTAAAAAAATTACTTTTTTTTAATTCTTGAATTATAAAAGGAAAAAAAAAATAATTGGAATCTCTTCGAAAAATTACTTTTTGCTATTACTAAACCCGTTTTTTTAAGAAAAACATCCAAAGCTGGTAAATAATAAGTGAACGAATGCGATAGTAGGCTTTGTTCTAACATTTTTGCATTAATTTCTTAGTTTTGTAAATTTTTGTAAAAAGTGACATTCCGGAAAATATTTAACCAAAATGCAATAAAAAAGCAAAACAATTTTTTTTTTAAAGAAACTAAAAGTAATTTCGCAATCTGCACAAATCTTAATACAAGTAAACAATTTCAGAGAATGAATTCCTCAACCTTAAAAAAAAATGCTCATGTACACTACTTTTGGAATTAACCCATGTATATGATTTACCAAATATTAGTGAAAAAGGAATCAACGGCTTATTAAGTTAAGATAAAGTCTTACGTTTTCTGAGTTCACGAATCACAAACTATATATATGTAATAAATGTATATACACTCCGGTTCACTTATTTAAAGGCACTAAAAATTCCATATTCAGCAGCTTGCATCTTTTGCAATTTTTAACCGATTGTAGAATTTTAAATTAGAAGTGGAAGCTAGACATCTTGAGATATAAAAAAGGTCATGGCAATAGTGGTTTCTTAAGTAAAGAACAACTTTTTTTTATCAATTTATAAAAAAAGTCCAAAATTGTGATATTTTTTTGGTTCATTTGAATAAAGGCACTTTAGAATTTTTTTTATTGTTTTTAAAGTAAGCGATGATTTTTTTATACAGAGCGTTTGTTTATTACAATTTATTACATCTTAATCATTTTACGAGTCAAAATGGCAAAACAAAAAATTTTAAATCAATCGGAAAAAACTAAAATCGATGTTTACCATTCTGAAAGGTATTCTAACCGCGCAATAGCTAAAAAAATTGGACGAAGCCCAACAGTTGTCGACAATTACATCAAGGACCCCGAGGGGTATGGAAAAAAATTTTAAAGGAAGGGTGTCATTGTCTTTATCTACGTATGAAAAAAGAAAAATCATCAGAATTGCTTCTAATTCTGCCTTATCCTTGTCAAAAATAAGAGCTCAAGCTGGAGTGCAAGCGAGCAAGTCATCAGTACGCAGAGTAATTAAGAGCTGTGAGTATCTTAAATACCAAAAATTACAAAAAAAGCCGCCACTTAATGCTCCTCGTAAGGAAAAGCGGCTTCAATTCGCAAAAGACTACATTGTATGGGATGTGCAGCAAAGAAGTCATGTAAATGACTGGAGAACCGTTGTATTTACGGATGAGAAAATGTTTAATTTGGATGGGCCTGATGGCTACAACTATTATTTCCATGATGTGCGCAAAGAAAAGCGATTTTTGAACCGACATCACAGCCGAGAGGGCGGCGTTATGGTGTGGGGTGCTGTTACGTACTATGGCACCATGGATCTTAAATTTCAAAGTGCAAAAATGACTGTGCAAGCTATAAAACTTTATTGGAATCGGCTTTTCCGAAGTTATGTGAACTATTTGGTCCTATATCTTGGATATTGCAACAGGATAATGCCCCTATACACAACGCCAGAGTAGTAAAGGAGTTCATTGCAAGCCAAAATATTAATATTCTTGACTGGCCACCTTATTCGCCAGATTTAAACATTATTGAAAATATCTGGGGTTGGTTATCTCGTAAGGTCTATGAAGGAGGTAGACAATTTGATGACAAGCAGTCACTAATTCAGGCCATTAAGGATGCTTGGAATCAAATTTCGTTAGATTACATAAATTCTCTATATCTGTCAATATTAAAAATAAAGGGGGTTGTACCCATTATAAATAGTTCTTCAATAAAGTAATAACAAAATAAAATAAATTAAAAAAAAACAAGAAAAACTGTTTTTCATTAAAATTAGTTAAAGTGTCTTTATTCAAATGAACCAAAAAAATATCACAATTTTGGACTTTTTTTTATAAATTGATAAAAAAAAGTTGTTCTTTACTTAAGAAACCACTATTGCCATGACGTTTTTTATATCTCAAGATGTCTAGCTTCCATTTCTAATTTAAAATTCTACAATCGGTTAAAAATTGCAAAAGATGCAAGCTGCTGAATATGGAATTTTTAGTGCCTTTAAATAAGTGAACCGGAGTGTA
Source organism: Stomorhina lunata (assembly GCA_933228675.1). NCBI lineage: Eukaryota > Metazoa > Arthropoda > Insecta > Diptera > Rhiniidae > Stomorhina > Stomorhina lunata. The sequence continues at coordinate 79,223,030 of OW121744.1, forward strand.
TATATATATATATAGATACTTAAACCGCAATATAAGCCAAGGTAATTAAAAAATTAATTTATACCGATGCATAGCGATATAGTTTATACATCGGTCTTAAAAACATCAGAATATATCTATACTTAAAAAGCTTTGATAATTGCAACGACCTTGAACTTATCAGCTAATCCATCAACCATTTCATAACATTAAAACACAATTGGTGAAGGGTATCTAAGATTCGGCAAAGCCGAATATAATGCTCTTACTTGTTTATCCTTAAATAACTAAAAATAACTAATACGTGTATAATAAATACATCTGAGTAACGCAAGTTGAAGGTTTTTTTTCGGTGCCCAACAATTACTTTTTAGATCCTTGTTAGTGGCTTGTAATAATTTTGTATTGGAAGTAATTAACAATATTTTATTATTTGTGATTATTGTTTATTTCTGAATTAAATAATATTGTCGTAATTGATTTTGAATATAATACGAATAACAAAGATATAAATGTGTATAGTATGTATATTAGGATAATCCATAGATAAGGACATGAAGACAAAGAAGTAAGATATTATATTCGCCGAATCTTATGTACCTACCATCATTTCATAACTTAATGTTACTTAAATTCAAATGAATATTTATTAAAAATTTTTATAGTTTAATTTAAAATGTATATCGAAGTTTATAAATGCACTGGGAGATGCAAATCGGCGTATAAGAACACTCGATATCAGTAAGAGTTTGAATTAATTAAATTCAACTATATTAATATGTTAAAGGTCCTGCATAAATTCTGGAAGCTTAATATGTGGTCTCCGTTAGAACATGGGAGTGTTAACGCGTTGACTTCTTAGAAAGAAGTCTGGGAAAAATAAGCAAAAGCAACCGCAAAAGTCGGTTAATTCTACATCGCTACAATATCAGCTTACAAATATCGAGGTATGGGACATTTGAACACATAAACGTCGAGTTAAATTGTCATCCGCAGTAATGGTGATGCATTTAAAATGCATTTAATAGATGCAATTTGTGTGGGGGGTATATTGAGATTGTCATTCCGTTTGTAATTTCTTTAATATTGGCTCAAAAATCAAAAGCGATATATATTGTGAATCTCTATGAAATTGACTGAGCGCTGTCTGTCTGTCTGAAATCACGATAACGCCTAAACAAAAGAAGATAGCTCACTGAAACTTATTAAAAACATTCTCCATCTCTGAGAAAATTTTGGTATTGAAATTGGGCAAAATCGATTAACATTTGACCATAGCTCCCGTATAACCTCGCCTACGATAATCGCTTATTTGCTAATAAATAATAAACTATAATAGTTATGATGATACAATTTGGTATATAGAAGTTTTACATAAGCCCCAGACAGCATATAAAATTTCAACAAAATCGGTTCACATTAAGTCATAGCTGCCATACAAAAAACTTAAGGAAACAGCCAAAATTTCACCTAAAATACACTTAAATGCCAATAAATCTAAAACTATAACAGATATAACCACTAAATTTATGTCAATGCCAACCAGTGTGCAAAATTTTGTCACAATCGGTCACCATTTGACCATAACTCCCATATAAAAAACTTACGGAAACACAAAAATACAAAAAGAAAAGGGGGTTTATGCCAGTCTGTCCGTCAGATAAAAGCGCGATAGCACCTTAACAAAAAGGGCTACAGCAACAAAATTTTACAAAAGGAAGTTTTATGTGAATGCCAGCCAGTGTACAATAGGTTGCTATTTGACCATAGCTCCCATATAAAAAACTTACGGAAACACAAAAATACAAAAAGAAAAGATGGTTTATATCCGTTTTTTCGTCAGAGAAAAGCGCGATAGCTCATTAACTACAAGAGCTAGAGAAACAAAATTTAGCAAAAGTATTTTCGATATGTTATGGTGCTAAAAATGGGTAAAATCAATTCACATTTAGTTAGAGCTCCCACATAATCCTGCCCCGGGAATCACATTTATGCTCATAAATTTAATAAAATTGTAAAATCTAAATTTTGAACAGAGAAGTTTTATGCAACTTTCAGTCAGTATGTCAAATTTTATAGGAATCGGTCCATTTTTGACCATAGCTTTCATATGAAAACCGCTCGCGGTAACTAATGAAATGTCACAAACGCCAGTTAAAAGCTATTAAATTATAAACTATGTCAGCTATGGCCACTAAATTTTGCACAAAAGAATTCTATATTTATACCAGCCAGTACATTTAATTTTGTGACATTCGGTCAACATTTAGCTATAGTTATTATAACATATAGTTATTATATATATATATATATATATATATATATAACATCCCCTTTTTATACCCACCATCAAAAAGAATGGGGGGTATATTGAGATTGTCATTCCGTTTGTAATTTCCTTAATATTGGCTCAAAAATCAAAAACGATATATATTCTGAATCCTTATGAAATTCTAAGACGATTGAGCGATGTCCGTCTGTCTGTCCGTCTGTCTGTCCGTCTGTCTGTCTGTCTGTCTGTCTGTTGAAATCACGATAACGCTTAAACGAAAGGAGCTAGCCCACTGAAACTTAGTTAAAACATTCTTCATTTATTAGAAAATTTTGCTATTGAAATTGGGCAAAATCGGTTAACATTTGACCATAGCTCCCGTATAACCTCGTCTAGACTAGTCGCTTATTTGCTAATAACTAACAAATTATAATAGCTATGATGACAAAATTTGGTATCTAGAAGTTTTCCATAAGCACTAGGCAGCATGTAAAATTTCATCGAAATCGGTTTACATTTAACCATAGCTCCCATATAAAAAACATACGGAAACAGCCAAAATTCCACCTGAAATTCACTTAAATGCCAATAAATGCTAAAATGTAATAGCTTTCGCCACCAAATTTAGCACAAATAAGTCTTATGTGAATACCAGCCAGTGTGCAAAATTTTGTCACAATCGGTCACCATTTGACCATAGCTCCCATGTAAAGAACTTACGGAAACACAAAAATACAAAAAGAAAAGGGGGTTTATGTCCGTCTGTCCGTTAGATAAAAGCGCGATAGCGCCTTAACTGAAAGGGCTACAGCAACAAAATTTAGCAAAAGCAAGTCTTATGTGAATGCCAGTCAGTGTGCAAAATTTTGTTACAATCGGTCACCATTTGACCATAGCTCCCATATAAAAAACTTACAGAAACACAAAAATACAAAAAGAAAAGGAGATTTATGTCCGTCTGTCCGTCAGATAAAAGCGCGACAGCTCCTTAACTACAAAAGCTAGAGAGACAAAATTTTACAAAAGTATTTCCGATATGTAACAAAAATTGTGTACTGAAAATGGGCGAAGTCGGTTCACATTTAGTTAGAGCTCCCATATAATCCCGCCCCGGGAAACACATAAATGCTGATAAATTGAGTACAATTGTGATAGCTATGACGACTAAATTTAGTATAGAGAAGTTTTATGCAACTATTGGTCAGTATATCAAATTTTATAGGAATCGGTCCATATTTGACTATAGCTTTCATATAAAAAACACTCCCGGAAACCAAAAAATCGGTCAACATTTGGCTATAATTCTTATATATTTATATTACATCCCCTTTTTTATATCTACAATCAAAAAGATTCGGAAGCACAAGCAGCATATTAAGATTATGTATATGGTAGATGCATTAGGAACTCCTAACAAAATATATGGACCTGTCGTATTACTATCAACTTCTTTATCTTAACTTAATATTAAGCTAAACGAAAAGTATTTAACAACTTATTAATGTAAAAACATACCCGGTTACGATAACGAATTTTTTTCAAAGTAAATAATTACTAGGGAAACCACTTACACACTTTTGAATGTTGAACTATAAAGCTACTGCAACCGAAGTTATTCCAAATATTTTACCAACAGTACCAACTAGCGTAACAACTTTTTTCCAATTTGGTCCATGTTTTGAATTTGCTGCAGCCTCGTAGATATATGAGATATGTTTCTAAATTTAACACAACCTGATGGTGGGTATATAAGATTCGGCACAGCCGAATATAACACTCTTACTTGTTATATCTACAATCAAAAAGATTTGAATGTAAAGTCAGTATATAAGGATTGCATCTACGAAATTAGATAGCTATCAATCAATATTAGGTCCAGACTTTATACACGGTAGATGCATTAGGAACTCCTAACAAAATATATGAATCTGCCTTGTTGCTATCAACATGTTTATGGGACAACGAAACAGCTTTATAATGTAAATAATTCGGTTATGGAGCATTTTGTCCAAGGTAAATACTTGGGAAACCACTTAGATACTTTTAAATGTTATAGTTACCACTGCAACCGAATTTAGTCCAAATAGTCCAACAATACCACATTTTATCAACATTTTGAATTAGCTGTACTCTCGTACAACTTATTGGTGGGTATACAAGATTCGGCACAGCCAAATATAACACTCTTACTTGTTTATGTTATTCTTTAAAAAACTTTACTATACGAATGTTATTCCCAGATGGCCGCGCTGGTATTGCGTTATCTCGCATCTGTAAGATTTTTGGGTGCGTTAACATACTTCGCACCTAAACTAATAAACTAATAACTAATAATAACATTAGGCTAATATGTCGCCCTTAGAGTTAGAAGATACAAATTCCGTTAATAAAAATAACTTGGCATTGGTTTTAATCGGGCTTGACCTTCTACAGCATTACTTGCTTTAGATTGATTTGCCTTAAAGAAAAAACAACTAAGAAAATGCTATAGTCGGTCAAGGCCGACCATACGATACCACTAAGGTCAAAGGTGTTATTTTTCCTTTATAAAGACAAATATTTGCTAAATTTTGCCATCATACAAACATTTTCTCAAAACTTATATATTTAAGCTGTTTCCGTCATTTGGACTTATATGAGAGCTAGGGTCAAATGTGGACTGATTGTCTCGAAATTTGGCAAATTGATTACAGTTGTTTTCATTATTTTAGATTTACGAGCGTTTTAGTGATTATTGTCTCATTTAGTGCATTTTTAAAGAAGATTTTGTATGGGAGCTATGGTCAAATGTGGACCGATTTAAACGAAATTTGGTACAGTGATTTAGGTTTACATAAGCAGTATTTGTTTTAAATTTCATGAAAAAACATTGGTTTTTGTGGCCAATATAAATCCGGGAAGTGGGACCTATGGGAGGTACCATAAGTAATTAACCGATTTTAACGTATTTCAATAAAAATGGTTCCATTATCAAAAAAATGATCTGTGCCAAATTTCATTGAATTATCTTTAGAATTGCGTTCTGTTGTTTGATTACAAGGTTTACATGTGGGTCCAGCCAGCCAGCCAGACGGACGGACGGACGGAAAGTGATTCTTAGCCTATTGGCTTAGAAACTTATAATACCCTTTCCACCTATGGTGGTGAAGTTTATAACAAATAATCATTTGTTGTTTTTTAGTTTTATTTGGAAAATAATATTTGGTTAACTTCTATTAACATATATTTTTTTTTAAATAAAACAAAACCTTAAACATGGTCGCTATACGTTTTGGTAACGATATCTTAATATGAGTACGTATGTATATGAGTATAAGTATATACAAGATCAATGTTTGAGTGAATAACTAAATGTTTATTATTAAAAAAACGTGACGAAGAATAACGCCCCTTTAATGGAGTATCCGGAGTACAAACATAGTCCGACAATAACACGCATTTGAAAATGTAGTCACATACTCCAAATGCTTAACTATTACCATTTCTATGTACTCACATTTATTCCCATTTGTTTTGTCTTTCACAAATTATAAGTAAAATTTGTATTAGAAAATTATCAGAAAGAAAATGAAAATGTTTTTGAAAACGAAAAAATATACATTAGAGTACCAATTAACTATATGGGGAAATTTGTATACCCTACAACACCATAGGTGGAAAGGGCATTTTAAGTTTGTGCTGATGTATGTAACGCATAGAAATATTTGTCTTAGACCCTTTTAGTATACCAATAAGCTTAGAATCACTTTCTGAGTCGATTTAGCGATGTCAGTCCATCTGGACGGCTGGCTAGGGGTCCAGCCAATTCTCAAGATAATTTAATGAAATTTCGTACATATAATTTTTTTGGTAGTGGGACCATGGCTATTGAAATTCGTCGAAATCGGTCCATTATTTATGGTACCTCCCATAGGTCCCACTTCCCGTAACTGATATTTTGGCCACAAATATCAATATTTTTTCATGAAATTTAAAACAAATACTGCTTATATTAACCGAAATTACTGTATCAAATTTTGTTGAAGTCGGTCCACATTTGACCATAGCTCCCATACAAACTCTTCTGTCGAAACGTACTAAATGAGGCAAAAATCTCTAAAACGCTCATAAATCTGAAGATAATGAGAATTTCTTTTTTGCATGCATGTAATAAATTTGCCAAATTTCAAGATAATCGGTCCACATTGACCTTAGCTCTCATATATGTCAAAATGATGGAAACAGCTTAAATATGTAAGTCTTGAGCAAATGTTTGTATGATGACAAAATTTAGCAAATTTTGAAGAAATATGTTTCACGCTAACTCCCACATTTGTTCGAAATGCAAAAAAAATAGTCCCTTTAAAATTTGATCTCAATCGGATGAGGGGAAAGAGTGTCAGTGACCTGTTCAAAATTTGCAAAATACCTGCTTTTTAAGTATATTAATACTTTAGAATAAAAACATTCCAAAGTCAGACATGATTTACAATTCTATTGCCTGTTTGTACTAAATTGCCAAGTTTTGTCAAAATATTATAAAATTAGCTTGTTTTTTTATTTTATATTAGAAAATTGTATTTTTTTCTCATGTCGGTTTTAAAAACCACTTTTTTCATGAAACAGCTTCAAAACTTTTTTTAATGTTATGACTTTGAAGAAAGCTTTTGTTCTGTTTTAGATTCTATTATCTTTTCTTGAGAATATGAAAAAACACTCTCATGGTTTCACATCTACGGGACGGGTTCCCTAAGCCTAGAGCACCAAATTTAGTTTTTTGGGACACGTCATTTCACTTTTTAAAAAAGCCAACATAAAAGTTTAACCTTTTATTTACTTTTCGTTTTTACTTCTTGTGTCCTTTTTTATTTTGATCTTTAAGTGTTTATATATTACGAGTATCTTTTTTTTAATACAAACACACCAAAAACCATTATCTACACACTTAAACATTCAATATTTTGATAACCTGATAGAAGAGTATCATAACTAAAAATATCATTTAAGAGTAAACGTAAACGCTTACATACTTAAATGAATGGCCTTTATGATCTTCTATGCATGTTCTCTTATTTTCTAGGCCAAGTTTTGAAAGATTTTTGCTACTTGGTCTTTCCATTAAAGTTTCGGACGTCCTCTTCAACAAGTTCCCTCGGGACGATTTTCTGACACTGACATTGGCATAGTAATGTCAGTGAGCTCATGGTTCATTCGATATTTATCGTTGACGCAGACTGGTCCAAAGATTTTTCGTGGAATCTTCCTCTCAGAAACTTCAATAATAGCCTTATCTACCTGTGCAAGTGTCCATGATTCACCACCATATAATAACGTGGGTAGTGTGAGCGTTGTATAGAGCGTCATTTTAGTTCTTATAAAGAGGGCTTTATTTCCTGCCTGGCCAAAATAGCATCTTTTGGCAAGCATGGTTGATTTTGAAGCTATTGTAGTTATTAATGCTTACAATAGTACCAAAGACCATGTGATCCAATTTTAGTGGACGGTCTGCTTTGTTTTCAGTCAGTTTTGTTTTTGATTAATTGACAACTATACCCATTGATTTATTCTTATTACTTGAAAAGACGTCCTCGCTCAAGATTTTCTCTAATACAATATTGAAGAATCCTTATGATAAACCATCGACTTCCAGTTTAGTTATAAAGAACTCCGATAGCATCTTACCTATATTACCTGGTTGGGTTATATTAGCAAATGTCATCCTACATAACCTTATTAGCTATATAGGGATGCCACACTCAGACATTACTATACTATTATATATTCTTTCCTATCAGGCTGTCAAAAGCAGCTTTGTAGTCAATGAAGTGATGATATGTGTCTACTTGTTTCTCTGGGTCTTCTCCAGGATTAAAAGTATTGTGAAGATCAGGGCAGTGGTAGATTAACCTGTTCTTAACATAAGACCAGGTAATTCTACCACGTGTCACAAACTTATTAACTTTGTAGGAAAACCGAACTCAGACATTGCTTTAAACACCTTCGTTCTTATCGGGCTGTCAGAAGAAGTTTTGTAGTCAACGAAGGGATGATATGATGATGTGATTTGTTTCTTCAGGATTTGGCGTTGTGCAAAGATCGGGTCAGTGGTAGACTTTAAACCACATTCTTTTATCCTTGACTCCCATTAGAGTATGGGGCCATAGAGCCACATTGGTAGGTCCCAATTATTTTTACTTAAAAAGCCCTACAGGCAAATCTTCGCCATCTGCAGTTTTGTTTTTTCCCAGTCAAGTGGATAAGCTTGCCACCCAAACTTTATAGTAAAGTATTGTTCTATATTTCTAGCAATTGTGTAGGTGGAAACCCTAGTTGTGGACATTACGCGTGTCATTTTAGCTTATATCGATATCTAACACAGCCTGTATTTTTGAATTAGTTAAGTTTTCTACAAAATTGGTGACAAAGGTAAGTTGTATATATGTGTATGTAAGTAAGTAAATATTTATTTTTTGTTTTGTTTGCTTGAGTATTTGTTCTAAAAAATAAACTTTTTTCGTTTGTATGAGAGTTAGACCTATTAAGTAGCGCACAATATGCCTTTCTCATGAAAAAAAAAAAAATATTTTTTTTATTAAAAATGTTTAATTTATGAGTTTTTCTTTGTTTTTAATTCTTCACTTGAACAAAATCTTTCAATATTTTGTAAAGCGTGAGGCAGGATGTGTTGTGATACGGTATGGTTTATTGTTTTTCTTGTTAAATTGTGGTATTACATGAAATAACCCTTTTTAAATGGCACAGTGTTTGGAAAGTTAGAAAACCGATACATAGTGTTATAGCCTAAAGGAGAGCTCTTCAGAAATCTGTATGCATAAAGCATATATACTGCTACAGCTACATCAGTTAGACTAAGAGGGCCGGAGTCTGTGGCGAGGTAGAGAAACCATGCTCATTGAACGTTTATTTGTCATAGGTAGGCCATGTTTGCCTGGATATTGAACAAGTGGTTTCAAAGGACCAAGTGTTCTGCTCTGATCCGTAAAGAAGTTGTCTAATTACTGATTTGCAGGTGGATAGCGGTAAGCCCGTAAATTGATCGATGTTATCCTGACTCAGGAGAGTACCGGATTTAGCAAGTCTGTCCGCAGTGGAGTTACCTGGTATGTTGTTGTGAAAAGTTCGATATTGCAATGTCTCGGCATCTCATTATGAGATGCCCGGCATTTACGGGTAAGAACAGATGTCGTGTGGGCATTAGATAAAGAGTGCTCTAAATAAAATTTGTAGTTGGATTTTCTTAAATAAAAATCAAACCTTTTAATATAAAAACTCTACAAAATACGCAAATATAATGGCAAATTATACAAAATCATTTAGCATTAAAATGTTTACTTAGTACTCGGGTTTTGCAAAATTATCGACTTTTTTCGGAAACCCTCCCATTAAAGATTTTACAGTTGCTTCTGATACCTTTTTGGAGCATGTGTTCCACCTGCGCTTAAAATCGGACATGTTCTTAGAAATCTTTCCTGTGTTCTTCAATTCCTTTTTTACCAGAGCCCAATACCTTTCCACAGGCCGAAGTTCTGGACAGTTAGGTGGATTTGCCTCTCGTCGTACAAAAATGACATTATTCTTTGAGTACCACTCAAGTGCCTATTTTCCATAATGGCATGATGCCAAATCGGGCCAAAAAAATGTAGTCACTCTGTGCTCTCTTAAAAAGGGTAACAACCGTTTTTGCAGGCACTCCTTTATATAAATTTCAGTGTTTATTGTGCCAGATGCCACAAATACTTTACTTCTTTTGCCACAACTGCAAATAGCTTCCCACACGAGAAACTTCTTAGGGAATTTTGTTTGTTTTTTTGTGCGAAACTCTTGCCGAACATTGCCCGGTTTATCAGCAACATAAAAATCTTGACCAGGAAGTTGAGAAAAGTCTGCCAGTACGTATGTTTCATCATCCATCACACAACAGGTGTATTTTTTTATAAAATCAGACTTCAATTTTTTCGTTCGTTTTTTTGCTTCTAAGTTCTTTATAGCATTGCGATCTGGAACCTTTTGGACTTTGTATGTCTTCAATCCAGCATAAGCTTTGACTCTATGTGCAAAATTCGTAGAACATTTCACCGTACGAGCAGCTTTTCTTAAAGAAGTGTTAGGCGCTCTTCGAAAGAGTCGCTCGACTTCTTTTGCCTTAGCAATATCTGTAGGACCTTTTTTCCTCCCTGATCCAGGTTTTCTTTCAATGCTCAGGTTTTCCTTACACCGTCTGATGGCATTAGAAACCGTTCGAGGGTCAACTTTCAAATTTTTAGCTATTTTTTTTAAAAGTCCATGACGGATTTTTTTTAAAAGTTTTAATTATATTTTCACGAACTTTTTTTTCGCAGTCCATTTTGATTGAAATAACTATTGAAAATTAATAATTTCTAAAATAATAGTATCTGACATATCTATAGAAACTAACTTGATCAAAAAATAAATTATTTCTTGCACTATGGATAAATTTTGTCTAAAATAGTAAATGCATATTTTTTTTAGAACACTCTTTAGGGATTTAATGGCAGCCTGACTGTCGATACAAAAGCGAATATCCCTGTCGTATTTTTTGTAGTATCTTAACCATTTGGTAGCTTTGTATATGGCCGATATCTCGGATTGAAGTATACTACACTGATCAGGAAGCTTAAACAAGATTTCCTTCCCTAAAAGTGAGATGAAAAAGCCCCCTCCACGCCCATCTTTGACTTGGATCCGTCCGTATATACCTCCAAACAGCCGTCCTGATAGCAAATGGGACCAGGTTCCGATAGTGCTGAGTTGTGGGCGATTTGCTGTGCCATTAGTTCGACTGGGAGCCAGTTGATCATGACAAAGAGCGCCTTAGATGGTGTAGTTTTAAAATATAAATATATGAAGTTTCAAAAAACTTTTTCATAAAATAAAACTGTTATTGAATAAAATTTTTTTTAGTGCAAATTATCAGAAAATTAAAAATTCGAGTAAACTTTTAATTTTATGAAAAGGTTTCGTGCGAATTTTAAATTCTGTAACAATTTACACTAAAAATTTGCAATTTTGATTTTGGAATAAATTTGAAAATGAAATAAGTCCCAAAAATATTTTTAGAATTTAGGGGAGTAATTTCATATAAAATAATTCCCTAAAATGAAAAAATAAAGTAAATTCCCAAAAAATTAAATAAACCCCCAGAAAATTTTGTAGTTGCCACTCATAATTTTTTTGGGGAGTTATTTCGTTTTCGTTTTGGAGAGTTATTCTACGACGCCTAGAATTTTAATGATTTGGAACACTGTGTCATCATTCCCATTATTTATACCCTTTCTGGAATATGGGATAGAAAAAAAATAAATGTTTATGATTTTATTTTATAAATAAAAAAAATTATGGTCTTCTTTGTTGATTTTATTATGAATTTTTATTTTCTATGAAATACAATTTTAAACAAAAGTTTCGCCTGTTGTTTGGCATGATATTTTCTTTTCCTTTTCTTTTATTTTTGTTTCTGTTTTATATTTATATTTTCCTTTTTTTTATGCTTTGAATTTTTCATAAGATTTGATTTCAAAGATGCTAAATTTTATTACGAAATAATGTGGCAAATGTGTCTATGTCCCTACTTTTTGAAATACATAAAAGTTGTTTGCCAAAACACACACACGCACACACCACTCACACATTTAGATTTAGGATGTAATTTATATCCTTCGATTTCATTTTGAAAAATATTTAAATGAAAATGGGTTTATTTAAAGCATTTAAATAAATATACCGCTATAACTCAAAATATATGCAGATTTAAGAACACTAAATATTAGCCCTTTCCTTACGATTCCAACTAATTTCAATTGGTTTCTTCCGTTTTCAATAAATTGAAATGCTCTTAGGTCCTAAATTGCCTTTTGCCCTTAATTTAGACATACTTATCAGTATTTAATTCGTTACGAACAATAAATACATCTATAAATATTTAATGTTTGTACTACGGTTGCCTTTTGTTGGCTTATGTGTTCAGATTAGAGGAAATTAGCTTTTCAAAATATATGTATGAAAAATATCATAATTTTTATTTTATCGATGCACTTTTTCCTTCCGACTGAGGCACGTCTAAAACATATTTACTGAGCGCGTCAACTGCATTAACAGGTGTCTAAGAAAGTTGAACCCAAACAAAAACTTATTATAAATCCAAGAACTTTTTTCATTCCGATTTAGGTATTTCTAAATCATGCACATTGAACCGCTCAAATCAGTTGTCTAAGAACATTGAATTCAAAGTTTACAAAGTTTAAAGTTTGGGAACGAAAAAAAGTAATTGGCGTCGAAATCAGGACTATATATCGGACTATACATATCTTATTTAATTTACGTTTAGAGCGCCAAGAAGCCCCTTATCAGTGCCGCTGTGTGCAACCTCGCATTGTCGTATCGGAGAATGATACGTCTTTAGAAGTTTGGTTTTTCTATTTTTCCGTAAACATTTTCTTCAGTGCTTCAAGCCAGAATAACTTTTTTTAATTGATTTCGTTGTACTATATACTACAGTGCTATTTTATTTCTGGTTAATATGCGTAGATCAACTATTCTTCATCTGTCACATCTGTATTTTTCCGAACTTAAGTCTTAAACAGCTGTTAGTCTTAGACACATACCCAGCAAAACTTTGGTAATGACAAGTACTCTGGTAACTGGTTACCTTGTAATGAACACAACATATCCTCCAAATAACTAATAAGTTATTACAGAAGTACTTATTTGTAATTAAAATGGTAATTTGGACTGAATGGCCCGGGTTCGAATCCCACCAAGACCAACAATTTTTTAAAAATTTTTTTTTGTTATTAAAAACGTCTTTTTAAATGATTTTTTAATTTTAGGAACTTAAATATTACCTTCTGTAAAAAAAAATTTTGGAAAACTAACTCACGGTAATGAAAAAATACCATCATGCGTCAATTTTGATTATGTAGGGGATGTTGGATACCAAAGACGTTTCTGATTGGTCTTAACTTGGTAAGCCCAGACATATCTTGGTTATCCTTTATCTCAACTGTGAACACTGACCTCCTCGTGTTATTACTCGGGGAACAAGTTTAACACCCCTTAATGTAGTGAGCTAACATGTACCGAGAGTTTCATAAGATTGATAAAAATGGGTTTGGACGACGGGCTAGTAAAACCCACTCTTGGAAAAAACAATTACTATAAAGAGGATAAAATTAGAATAAAAATGTCCCACCAACTAATGTTAGAAGGAGACGTCCGAAACTTCAATGGAAAGACCAAGTAGAGGAACATTTTTCAAGGCTTGGCCTATAAAATTGTAGAATATTTGCACAAGATCAAAGTGCTCGGACTTTGACCTTATCAGGTTGTAACTATAGGCCATTAAAATAAGTAAGAGTCAATATTATATAAAAACTTATACAAAAAGGAAGATTTAAATTGTTTAAGTTTTAAAATAATTAAAAAAAAACTTCTTTATTGTTTACTATTATTAAACGTTTACAAAAAAACGTATAGAAATATTTTTCCAAAAATTACAACAAAGCAAAAAAATCAGGGAAAACAAAGTTATTGTCACATGATTTTGGATCCAAAACTAAAAATTGTATATATTAATTATAAGCTGCTAGGTTTTCAATATATGAAGTAGCTCAATGGAAGAGTCTCCGACTAGCACTCGTAGGGGTCTGGGTTCGAGCCCCCATGGGGCCATACAAAAAAAATTGTGTTTCGTTTAAAAATATGTTTTTTTAAATAAAACAACAACAACCAAAGTTTTTGTTGTTGTTTTCCAATTGATAACAAAATTCATTACTTTTCTGCAATTGGTAAGTACTTGCCTCTAATGACATCCCCATGTTAATGTAATGACTTAAACAGTGAATGAGTAAGTAGTTCGTGTTCAATAGTTTAGCTGTTTAACTCATTATTTGGTAATGAAAAGTTTTGCTGGGTAAATATGTATGTAGTAGGGTGTTTCATTATACCCTTCATCACCATAGGTGGAAAGGGTATTATAAGTTTGTACTGATGTATGTGAGTCGATTTAGCGATGTCCTTCGCTCTGGCTGGCTGGCTGGCTGGACCCCCATGTAAACCTTGTAATCAAAGTACAGGTCGCAATTCTAAAGATAATTTGATGAAATTCGGCACAAATCATTTTTTAATAATGGGACCATGGCTATTGAAATTCGTCAAAATCGGTCCATAGGTCCCACTTCCTGGAATTGATATATTGGACACAAATATAAATTTAAAAAAAAATCACTGTACCAAATTTTGTTAAATTTGACATATGACCAAAGCTCCCATACCAACTCTTCTTTAAAAATGCACTAAATGAGACAAAAATCACTAAAACGCTCGTAAGTCTAAAGATAATGAGAACTTCATAATTTTTGTAACAACCGTAATCAATTTGCCAAATTTCGAGATAATCGGTCCACATTTGACACTAGCTCTTATATAATTTAATTTATAAATTTAGCAAATATTTGTCTTTATACAGGAAAAATGACACCTTTGACCTAAGTGGTACGATACCCTATGGTCGGGCTTGACCGTCTATGGCACTTTTTTACTTGTTTTTACCAAAAATTTGATACGCATTTAACTTCTCCTTCGCCCCGAGTCTCGGTGATATAAAAGTTATATAACCGAATTTTAGGAAGATTGGATGACGTTTAGATGTTGCACATTTGACGTCTTGCGATTTTGGGGCTAAGAAAGATAAAAAATGATATGCTAAAAAAAAAACAATTTTGAAAAATAAAGTCCCAAACTAAGATATATATAACACGGTGCTACAAATGAGCAACTTTTGTAAAAACTTGGAAAGCGACCTAATGAGGGTTATATGCCTAGGTTAAGACATACAAAAATCATTTTCAAAGATTTCGAAACACGTACAAAATTTCGAGATATTCGTGAAAAACTTTTTTCTGGTATTTAGGTCGTAGTACGTACAATTTTCACATTTGCAGAGCGATTTTGAAATTTTAATCAGTTTGGTTAGTCATAGGAACGGGAATTTGGCAAGGTGTATGAAAAGGGCTTATATTCTAAGATTCTATTTTTATCAAAATTTTCGATTTTTTTTTAATTTTTCGTTATTTTTAAAATTCGAAATTTACTAAAGTTATTTAACTTTTTCCAAAGTTAAAATTTTTCTATTGCAAGCAAAAAGCTTTTTAAATTAATTTCTGTCAAAAATGTTTACATGCCGTAATACCATGTTAGTACATAGTACATAACCTAGTCGGCTTATGAAAAGCTTTTGAGTTTTTGGTCTGATTTAAAAAATTAAAACCAGGTTTTACTAGGAACTAAATTCTCTTGTTAAACTCTTGTGAGCTTTCATATAAGAAAAATCAATAAAAAGCTACTAAATTCAAAAAATGAGAACAAGTCTTGTTTTATTTTAAGATATTGTCACGAATGTTAAGTTATCCGCCCCATTGTGCAAAGTTAAGTACTTTTAATTCTTCCCCTACGAACGAATATTGTGGAAACAGTTTAAATTGAGACGCGTATAAGAGAACAGTGAGACTAAGAATATTTGTAAAGCAATTTTGTGAAGTGTGTTAAGTGATTAACTCTAATGTTAATAAAAGTATTACTTTATAAAACGACATAAAGTGCTTTAATTTTGCTTTCGGTTATTTGCAAAAAGAATTCCTTTTACGTTTTTAAAGGAAAAACGTAACAATATTCTTAACAAAAAAAAATACTTGATTTACAAATGAATCAAAAATGATGAGGTATTTTAAAGCGCAATTTGTTTTCTTTTATTTGCTGTTAAAAAATCGAATACAAACTGGCTATGGGTCGATAAGTCGACAAACCTCGTTTTTTGTGTATAACTCTTGAACTAGGACGTATTTCTGAAATTTTTGTATGCTATTTGTCATGGGGTTTTTTTTTTCTAGTGTACTAGAGTGTAATAATTTATATTACAAATGAAAATCAAACATTTGGTATAAATTAAATACGCAGGATATAAAGCTTTTGAAAGAATATTAAGTCGACTTTTGTCAATTTTATTAAATTTATTATGGTCACAAGAGTTCGATATTACTCAAAATTTTGTGTCTTGATGTCGGTGTCTCATCGATAGCTGGAGTGTTTAATGATATAAAAGCTTTAAGTAGTCCTAATTTTTAGAATTATGAAAATTCCCTACAATTTGATATAAATACTTGAATGTTATGTTTAAGAGTCAGACTTCAAATTAAAGACTTAAGAAGCTACTCTCTGAAATCGGGTTTGTTTACCTCTAGGAAATTATATCAACATAAATTACATATTAAATTGAAATAATTAAGAAAGTGCCACTTCACCACTCAGATTAAATGTCAAATATCTCTTAAACTATAAGAGATAAGGTAGTATAGTAAGCATTTTTTTTCTTTATTTTTTTAAGAAGTTGTAAAAATCTTTTAGATCGGACCCAATTGGCGAAAGTTATACAGACCCAAAAGTTGTATATACCCGAGATAGGCAACTTTGGCCCACTGTAGAGCCCACTGTGCTACCGACAAATACTAATACTAATATCTAAAAGCCTCACTCCTCTTCTATTGTTGTTGCAAATTTTAGAAATTGCAGAGTTAATACCACTGTGCACCATTAATTTTAGTTGCACACATTACTCTCCAATACTCCAATATTTAGCTTCAAAATGCTATGGGAGGCAAAGTTTTCACAGCTTTTAAAGGCTACGTATTAAAGCTTGATATACGTGTTTAGTATCATTTTATCGGGAAAGACCAGGAGATGAACACCAATTAAAAATCTTTTTTAAGTGAGTTAATTTTTTTATACTTTGTATCGTAAAACAAAAAAATATTATTTTCTACTGTTTTAAGGAAAATAATTTCAATTTTTGATATTTTGCAGAAATGACATGGATGAAACCACAATGAAATTTTGTAGGTTTCTAGACCAATAAGTTCTACAAGCAATAGTCTAAAAAAAAATCCCAATTTTAACTAAAAAATTCCCCAATTCCCAACTCGGGAAAAAAGGGTTTCAAAAAATATTTTTTTTTTATAAAAGTGGCAACACTGACTCTATTTGCAGCTCGTTTCAGAAAAAACTTTTCTAATCAATAACAGATATATTGGGAAATATGAACATTATTTTTTTTTTTCAAATCGGTGCTTTGCTTTTTGAGAAATTTTTATTTAAACTAAATTTTTTTTTACAAATTGCCATTTTTTTGGATAGGGCATGTGCGAGGACCAAAAGTCCAATTAGCAAGAAATTCGTTTTATTCGCATTCTCATTATATTTCTTTTAAAAACTTTAAAAATCTTTTTATGTTTCTTAAGAAAATATTTTTTTATTAGTGAAAAAATATAGCTATCTTTTAGGGAAAAACTCAAAAAAAAGCGAAATTTTTTTTAAGTTTCAAATTTGAATATTTTTAACTTTTAAACGAAAGAAGATATCTGTAACCAACTAGCACAAAAATTATTCAGAATTTTATTGCAAATTTAACATATATTCTTAAAAAATTGTTGGTTCTCAGATGCGTCCACCAGATCAAAAAAAGCGTAAAAAAATAGGTAAAAAATCAACCCAAAAATTCCTTTTTACCCAAATATCTCGAAACCTAAAGAAGATAACTTACACATGTAAGCGCATTTTTTGTAGATCTTCTTAACAACAACTTAAGTTTAAAATTTCTTTTCAATCCATCCATAAATGGATTTTTGGCGAATTTTTAAAAAAGTCGAACACCCGCGGTGACCAACTTTGAAGGTCCATTAATCACTCTCCCGACCCCTCATGGACCGGTGCTTTTGAAAACCAACTCAAATACTCCTTGACTATCACCATTAAAATATCTCTAGTCGTTCAAAAGTTACAGAATTATTTCCAAAAAAAGCGTCCGTTAACCACTGTGCGGTGTATCCTTAGGCGTATTGTCAAGGACACGAATTTTTGGGGGAAAATCGCAATAACTTCAAAACTGCTTTATGGATTTTAAATGTTGATGACCTTAATTAAAGCTGCATTAGTTTGCTTTTAGATTCCATTATCTTTTCTCTTAAAAATAAGTTGTAAATGGACGAAATGTAGAAAAAACTGCAAATACTCTCAGTTTTCCCCATACAAATGGTCTCAAAAACTTTGGGCCCGTTGCGCGGGCTCGTATCCTAAAAATAAATTAATAATATTTTGCACACTTCCAATTTACATAATTTAGCCACATAATTTCACTATTAGAAGTCGACTTTGGAATTTATTTATTCTAAAGTAGTTTTTTCGGAAAAAATTTGAATTCAGTGGTGTAAGGTTTAACCGTCTGTAATACTTGCTTAGTTATTTTCCTATTTTTGATCACGTATCAATAAAAAAGTGCACTGTACATCTCTTAATTGATTTGTTTAAAAAATTAATTTTTAAAATTCTAAAAAAGCTAAAAATATTACCATTTAAAGCACCTCAAAAATTTACGTTTTGTTATAAAAGTTTTGTTAAAATACTTATGTATGTATGTAGTTTTTTCAAATAAACTGTTTTAACAATTTTCCTAAAATGCAATTATATGAATGTATATGTGTGAGTACTGATTACAAAACAAAAAAAGATAAAGAAATATTTTTGGGGAAAAAATTAGTTTGAATTGTACAAAAGCATTCATTTTATTTAAAAACTAAAATAAAGTTTCAAGGAAATAAATGTCCAAAAATAACATGACCAACAATAAAACTAAAATAAAAAACTCAAATATACTTAGTTGCTCGTAAATCGAAAGGCTTTTGTTGCAACAAACAAAAACGCTAAGTATGCATGTATGTTTGCTGTATATGTGTATTTGTACCCAGTAGTTTCATACGAAACAACCATCTCAAAAATATATGCAATGGCTTAAAGAAATTGAATATGTTATTATCACTAAAGGTGGACATAGGCTTCGCCAAGTGGTGCCTTGCGCTTGTATTCCATTTGCCAACATTCAACCTTTAATAAGAAGTCTTCAATTTAGAACTGCTGGTTATACATATACAGATGCATACATACATGTGCATCTTTGTATTTGTATGTATGTATGTGTGTGTGTGTGTGTTCGAAAATAAAGATACATTAATCTAATAAGATACTTGTAAATATTACATTGTACTTATGTTTCTGCTTTTGAAGCTCTTTATCGTGCCAGTGTTCGCTAGAATTCTTGGTTATTTTTCGTATTTACGAGATGTTAAGGGAAATGCAAAAATCTTGTTGTTCTCGTAATGCATCACTGACTGTATCATCACCGAAATGGAGCGCAACATAAAAAATTTACAACAACGAGGACATTTTTTATTGTGTTAGATTTTATTTTTCTAGTTTTCTCCAAGTATTTTATTGTATATGCGCTTTCATTATATTATAGTGCAAGTACCTCGCAGTTCAAAGATTAGATATTTTGTTATCAAATATCGGCACAAATACTATAGCTGTCAAAAACTTTTATCGGGGGCCAAATCGCTGCATTCGAAAGCTATCGAAAACTCAGACTTTTAAGCAAATATTGTGTAGCATACTTTAGGGATTTTCAAAATATTTAATTTGCAAAAGGTTTAATAAATTTTTATATCCTTCATCCGCTCTTTGCGTCGAAAACGATGGATTGCTACACAATTTCTCTGTTTTTTTTTTTTTTGAAGTGATAGCTTCAAGTTAATAAAATTTATTGACTTTGAAAGAAACATCAATTTGCATAATTTGTTTTTATGTGGATAAAAATAAGATTTTTTTTTTAAATTTGCTATAAAAATAAGAAGTTTTTGATAAATTTCCTATAAAAAATTAGAAATTTTTGAAAAACTTTCTATAAAAATAAAAAAATTTTATAAAATTTAAAAATTTTTCAAAAAATTCCTATTAAAATAAGAAATTTTTAAAAAAGAATACGAAAAAATATACGAAAAAATTTCCTTTAAAAAATAGGAAATTTTTGAAAAATTTCCTATAAAAATAAGAAATTTTTGAAAAATTTCCTATTAAAATAAGAAATTTTTGAAAAATTTCCTATAAAAATAAAAACTTTTTGAAAAATTTCCTATAAAAATAAGAAATTTTTTAAAAATTTCCTATAAAAATAAGAAATTTTTGAAAAATTTCCTATAAAAATAAGAAATTTTTGAAAAATTTCCTATAAAAATAAGAAATTTTTGAAAAATTTCCTACAAAAATAAGAAATTTTTGAAAAATTTCCTACAAAAATAAGAAATTTTTGAAAAATTTCCTACAAAAATAAGAAATTTTTGAAAAATTTCCTAAAAAAAATAAGAAATTTTTGAAAAATTTCCTAAAAAAATAAGAAATTTTTGAAAAATTTCCTATAAAAATAAGAAGTTTTTATAAAATTTCCTATAAAAATAAGAAATTTTTGAAAAATTTCCTATAAAAATAAGAAATTTTTGAAAAATTTCCTATAAAATTAAGAAATTTTTGAAAAATTTCCTATAAAATTAAGAAATTTTTGAAAAATTTCCTATAAAAATAGGAAATTTTTGAAAAATTTCCTATAAAAATAGGAAATTTTTGAAAAATTTCCTATAAAAATAGGAAATTTTTGAAAAATTTCCTATAAAAATAAGAAATTTTTGAAAAATTTCCTATAAAAATAAGAAATTTTTGAAAAATTTCCTACAAAAATAAGAAATTTTTGAAAAATTTCCTAAAAAAATAAGAAATTTTTGAAAAATTTCCTATAAAAATAAGAAGTTTTTATAAAATTTCCTATAAAAATAAGAAATTTTTGAAAAAATTCCTATAAAAATAAGAAATTTTTTATAAAAATTAGAAATTTTTGAAAAATTTCCTATAAAAATAAGAAATTTTTGAAAAATTTCCTATAAAAATAAGAAATTTTTGAAAAATTTCCTATAAAAATAAGAAATTTTTTAAAAATTTCCTATAAAAATAAGAAATTTTTGAAAAATTTCCTATAAAAATAAGAAATTTTTGAAAAATTTCCTATAAAAATAAGAAATTTTTGAAAAATTTCCTATAAAAATAAGAAATTTTTGAAAAATTTCCTATAAAAATAAGAAATTTTTGAAAAATTTCCTATAAAAATAAGAAATTTTTGAAAAATTTCCTATAAAAATAAGAAATTTTTGAAAAATTTCCTATAAAAATAAGAAATTTTTGAAAAATTTCCTATAAAAATAAGAAATTTTTGAAAAATTTCCTATAAAAATAAGAAATTTTTGAAAAATTTCCTATAAAAACAAGAAATTTTTGAAAAATTTCCTATAAAAACAAGAAATTTTTGAAAAATTTCCTATAAAAACAAGAAATTTTTGAAAAATTTCCTATAAAAACAAGAAATTTTTGAAAAATTTTCTATAAAAATAAGAAATTTTTGAAAAATTTCCTATAAAAATAAGAAATTTTTGAAAAATTTCCTATAATAATAAGAAATTTTTGAAAAATTTCCTATAAAAATAAGAAATTTTTGAAAAATTTTCTATAAAAATAGGAAATTTTTGAAAAAGAAAATAGAGCTAGAGCGACAAAATTCTACAAAAGATTTTCGATATCTTCAGAAAATTGTGCATTAAAAATGGGCAAAATCGGTTCACATTCAGTTAGATCTCTCATATACCTCGCCCCGGAAGTCAAATTAATGCTGACAAATTAAACCCAATTGGAATAGATATGAAAACTTAATTTACAACAGAGATGTTTTATACAACTATTGGTCAGAATATAAAATTTAGGAATCGGTTCATATTTAACCACAGCTTTCATATAAAAACGACTAAAATGCCACAAACTCCAGTTAAAAGCTCCATAAATGAGCTTTATATAAATACCAGCCAATGTATAACATTTTGTGACAATGGGTCAACATTTGGCTATAGTTCTTATGTGCATACCATCCCCATTTGTTGTTGTTGTTACTGAACTTTTACAGGTAACAATTTTGCCCGTAACATTTTACAAATAAAACTGTCACTTTTTCTCAAAAATTCTCTCTGTTTACCTTTCCCCTCTAAGTTTTGGGTAAACGAACGACTTTCCGCAACATTTTGTAATAATTTGTACAAATTTTAATGTAAACGAACGAACTTAATGTGTGTTCACAATGTAATCATTATTTTTTAGCTGCATGCCTAGTTTACCCTTGTACTAGGGTATGAACTTTACATCGTGAATACCTTTATTGTATTGATATGAAATTTGTATGATTCGGAGAAATAAAGCTTACTGTTTTGAAGTTAAGCGAAAAAGAGTGCTATTCAATTAAAAAAGGACAATTCTATGAAAATCAATTAAAAAAGGATAATTATTTTTATTTTTTCTTTAAAGGCTGGTTTGGCACCAGACTTGTAATAACTTATGTAATCAATTCAATAACAATTATGAATATTTGTTTCAATAAACAATATTTTATTTGAATTCTTTAGATTATTCTAGAATATAATATTTTGGATTACAATATTATAGATTATTGAGATTCCAATGGACATAATGTCCAGTGTTGCCACAAATCCCTATCGTTTAAAATTATAAAATTATTTCCTTTTTTTCATCGTAAAATTAATCGGTTTTAAAATTTGTATTGTCAAATTTCATTTCTTGATTCTTTAATGCTGCAGGGTATAGATGCAACATAGATGGTGCTAGTATACACGTGTATTTATATGTATGAATAGTAGAGGAATCCATATTAGAAAACAAAATTAAAAATTTACTTTACAGAAGGCCTTTTCCATTTTTATTAAAAAACCAAGGTATATGTACCTTATTCCAATCAAATCGGACAATATTTAAATTATCATCTTACAAAGTACTTTTAAGATTTTTGAGCATAACATCCTACTTGAAAACGATTAATCTAATTGGTACACCAATGCATTAAGCATAATTGCGCTTATAAATAACTGAGGAAAAGTAAACGACGTTCAGAAGTGCTAATGTACCATGATTCTTTTTAATAAGCCTATTTCAAAAAATTTTAAATGTCACATAAATGATCACAATTTACCAAACAATTCTACAACAGGCTTATATGCAAATATTCCAAAGTTTTTCCTCAAACAAGCACTCCGCAAATATTTGAGGATTTACAATTAGACGCATAGAAATATTTGTCTTAGACCCACCATTTAGTATAGCAGTATGCTTACTTTCGAGTCGATTGAGTGATGTCACCGACAATTTTAGTGGGGACCATGACTATTGAAATTCGTCAAAATCGGTCCATTATTTATGGTTCCTCCCATAGGTCCTACTTCCCGTTATTGATATTTTGGCCACAATTATCAATATTTTTTCATGAAGTTTAAAAAAATACTTCTTATGAAAACCAAAATCACTGTACCAAATTTCGTAGAAATCGATGCACATTTGACCATAGCTCCCATACAAACTCTTCTGTCAAAACGCTAGGAAATCTGAAAATAATGAGTATTTTTATTTTATTTTTTGCATTCATAATTTTCGCAACCACTATCATACATGGGCATACTGCAATACTTTTTTACTGCACTAAGCGTTTCAGTAATCAGTAAATGTTTACTGAAACAAAAAATCAGTATTCAGTAAATGTTACTGATTACTGAAAAAATAAATCAGTATTCAGTAAATTTTACTGAATACTGAAAATTTTTTCAGTAAAATTTACTGATTACTGAAAAAAATGTTCAGTATTCAGTAAATTTTACTGATTACTGAAAAAAATTTCAGTATCCAGTAAATTTTACTGATTACTGCAAATAAATTCAGTAATCAGTATATTTTACTGCTTAATGATTAGATTGCAGTATTTAGAGTTTTTCAGCAAAAATTAAAAAAAAAAAGTTTTTATTTTAACACAGAAATGTCATTGTAGACAAGCACTTAGTAAGTAATGGTACTACAAAAAGCCCATCTATGGTACTTGCCTTATTAAATTACAAATAGGGAGTAAAATAACCCAGCAAAACTTTTGATTACCAAGTTATAAGATAAACAGCTAAAATACTGAATAGTAACTACTTACTCATTAGCTGTTTAAATCGTTACATTAACATGGTGACGTCATTGGAGGTAAGTACTTACCAATTAGGGACTTGAGTACATACATACATAGAAAATTCAAACGACATTACAATTGGAACAAGGGGTACTTCTCATAGACAATGAGCTGCATACGATTCTATTTTTAGACTCATTAAAAGGAAGCTACGTTTAAACTCCGGTTCCTAACGGCAAATGCATAAGTTAGAAAATTTTAACATAGGCTAATACTGGTGTGGCCGGGGATCGAACTTGGGACCTCTGTTTGTTTGCACAAGGGAGTTTATGACCTTTTTTGGTATCTAAACACGTTCAGATTATACTGGTGTGTTCACAAAAGTTGTTTAGTTTTACGGTGGATTTCCAAAAAGTTATGATAAAACAATATTTTCTTAAACATTTTTAAAAAAGACATCATAAAATTTTATTAAGAAATATTTTACATGCTCTTGGCTACATTTTTCCCAACATAGTTAAGCGATATTTTTAAGTGCTGATTAGCCATTTGGGAAAAACTGATTTTTTTGCCATCATGCTAATATTGGGAAACTTTGGTGCCTAATAAAAAAAAAACGGTCACTAAACTATACAAACTTAGTACAGGGTTTTACTACAATTCGATAGTAGAATAGGACCCATATAGTCACGGCCTTGCACTTTTAAAAATATGTTCATTTGTTGTGTAGTTTAGTTCTTGTTTTTTTAATTATATAATCAAAACCACCAGATACTGCGTTCAATAATCAGTATTACTGATTTTTTTTCAGTATTCAGTAAAATTTACTGATTACTGAAATTATTTTCAGTAATCAGTAAAATTTACTGAATACTGAAATTTTTTTCAGTAATCAGTAAAATTTACTGAATACTGAATTTTTTTTCAGTAATCAGTAAAATTTACTGAATACTGAAAATTTTTTTTAGTAATCAGTAAAATTTACTTATTACTGAAAATTTTTTTCAGTAATCAGTAAAATTTACTGAATACTGAAATTTTTTTTCAGTAATCAGTAAAATTTACTGAATACTGAAATTTTTTTAAGTAATCAGTAAAAATTACTGAATACTGATTTTTTCTTTCAGTAATCAGTAAAAGAAAAAAAATACTGAAAAAGTACTGGTACTGCAAAGTGCCCATCTATGACCACTATAATCAATTTACCAAATTTCGAGATAATCGGTCAGCATTTGGCACTTGCTCTCATGTAAGTAAAATTATGGAAACAGCTTAAATACATATATAAGTTTTGAGAAAATGTTTGTATTATGGCAAAATTTAGCAAATATTTGTCTTTATACAGGAAAAAGAACACTTTTACCTTAGTGGTGAAGGGTATCGTATGGTCTGATATGACCGACTTTACCGCTTTCTTAATTGTTATCCATAAAGCTGGTACAGCTAGCCACACTAAACCAAAGGAGAAAGACCAATCTGTTTTAGATCTTTTCTTTTTAAAAACTTAGAACGAATTACTGATGTCCATCTTAGTTCATCAATAAATTCGCTTCTACTCTCCACATCACAACATGCGTACAACAAAGGTTAATCTGCAGAACCGGAGTATGGCAAATTATTACTTGTTGCCTGTCTAGACATAACGTCGCAGTTTCGGGTAAATGCCTGAACACTATATCGCAGTGACAGGAAATTACTTTCTCCACGCTAACCAGCTTTAGCGTTTCCAATAGATCGTGATTTAGTCCCGACAAAACTCTCGAAGTAAGACGGAATCAATTTCGATTTTTTTTCTTAGTTCAGGAAAATAAACAGCTTTCGATTTACGTGAATTTTTTAAATAACGCTTTATCTCGAAAACCTGAGCCAATCTAAAAAACGGTTAGCATCATTGAGTTCAGCGTAGTTCTCCCTTTTGTCGGTTTCATTTTACATTTGTGGACCACCTTAACGACTATTCATACATATTTACTTGTTAGAAAATAATTTATTTTCTGTGTTAAAGACCAGGTCATTTTATAAAGTCAAAAGAAAAAATGAAATCATACATTGTATTTTTACATTCCTTTAAGTAATTTTTGTAAACATATATACTTGCTGACTCATACATACACATCTGCACATCTATACAAAGAATATCGGCAAGCGACAATGAATAAAAGTGCACTTAGAAAAACGTTGCCATTTTCCGATTTCCTTATTTGCGCTGTAATTTCCCTATGTTTTATTTTTTTATATTCTTAAAAAAAAGAAGTATCACAGTAAATCATAAAAAATCATAATATGTATTTTTATTGCAATTAAAATATGAATTACGAGGGCAGGTAGATAAGTTTCTGCTCCAGCCCCTGACATTATACACATTTCTAAATTAAAACAAGTTGCGTCATTTATTTTGTGTTTAACAGCCGTTAATAGCATATTTCCTAGAGTTAAAAAAACACTAGTCAAATCAAGGTTAACCTTTCTACTTTCCTTGGATTTGTGCCCTTCATACTACCCTTTGGGTCAATATGACCAAATAATGCATTATTCACAAAATTTCGTATTTAACATAGGATTCTTTTTAATTTAGGACCAGCACTCAGGGGATGACCCCTACTTATGCAATGCATTGTGTTGGAAGTAGGAAAATAGGTTATAGGAGGACAGATAGGAAAGATGGAATATTGTTTATGGCTTTGAATTTACCTATATTGCAACTGTCAGGTAAAACTTCTGCGGGGAGTGAACTATACGGCTGAAGAACGAATTTAATGTAGCGTGTTGTTCAGTCTACCGGCCAATCGACCACAAAGGAATGAGCCCTAACAGAATGACGTGTATTGCTTAAAAAAGTCCGAATTTCGGGAACGAGTTCTTTGATTTCGTTAGAGCATATTTAACTGTGTGACACAACTCAAATTGCGACAGTGCTGTTGTAAATCAATAGAGTTGGATACCCCACTGCCCCGATGAGTACTTTCGCCATTAGACTATGAAGGTTTGGCCCATACGTGAGGTGGTGTAAGTAGTAAGGAGATCAGGTGGAGTGAAGTATCTCCTGCACCGTTTTAGAAAACCGAGGCACTTGAATGCTTCTTTCGACACTTGAAAGATGTATTTTGTCGAACGAATATCACATTGAATTCTCATGACCAGAACATCAAGATCATTCGAAACCTCAATATGTACAACATTAATACAAATGAAGAAACATGGTTTGCCGATCGACCCCATTCTGAGATTTTTTTAAAATCTCGGTTAAATGATTATTTCATATTTTGTCTCATAGCGCTAACCTCAAGAAGGCTTGGCCTACGATTGAATTAATATGAATGGCAAATATTACTATCATTTGCAAAAGAGTAGATAGGATTGGAAGTTTGACGTAGAAGGTCATTTATAAAGATAAGAAATAGAGTAGGAGAAAGAACAGAGCTTGCGGTACTCCAGAATTAATCTTAAGGTCGTTTGAAGAGAATCCATCTACAACAACTCGTATAGGGCGATCTCAGAGGAAGCTCGATATAAACCGAGAGGAGTTATTACCGACACCAAGGCAATAAGTTTTGATAGAAGTGCTCCGTGCCACACTATATCAAAAATTGCGAAAATAGTATTACGTAATATGTGAACAGCCCATGAATAGCAAAGTATTCAATGAAAGCGATTTTATTGATTATTTGACTGAACAAATTATTGAAAGATGATTCTGAATGAAGGTGAACTCGATTCAATCATATTTTCTAAGAAAAAAAATATAAAGTGGAATTAAGCTTGAAATCTCGCTTTCATTTCATAGCTTTGATATTGATTTAATTTAGATACAAAACCTTGGTTTTAATCTGCAGAAGAAAATAACTTAATCTCGTACATAGCTTAGGAGATATCAGGAAATCAAAAATGTTCTACAAAATTTAGTGTTTTCGTTTTGCTTTCGACAAAAACTAAGTTGGGTCGGTTTTGCTCGGAGCTCCCGCAATAACCACGTGAAAGGCGAAAGTCTCTTCTTGAAAAGTTCAAAATTTTCTGAAAAAAGTCACATAAATGGATACGCACAATTTGAGTAAAAAGTGTTGCAGTCCCTTAGGCTCAAAAATCAAATTGCGTTTAAGTATAAGTCCAGGGCAGGTACCCCTAGGAGTCGACTGATTTCAACTAAAATTAGTAAAGCTCTTCTTTTGATCAACTTATAGACGTATGCCGAATTTAATCAAATGTTGAGAATTGCGGTTTATATATTGAGAAAAGAAATAACTAAAAAAATTAGGCTCCTAAGCAGGTAGCCTAAGGAGTTGATGCATTTTAACTAAAATTAGTAGAGCTCTTTATAGAATAAAGTAATAGACATGAGCCGAATTTCATCAAATTTTGTTGGGAATTCCGGCAAAATAAGTGAAAAATGGGGGTCCAGGAAGTTACCTCAAAGTGTCAAGGGATCTTAATCAAAATTAGTATAACTCTTTCTTGAATCTTGGACTTCATTCTGTTGAGAATTGCGGCTTATACATTGAGAAGAAAAATTGGTGAAAAATGGCGGTTCAAAGCAGGTTTATCCAAGGAGTAGACGAATTTCAACCTAAATTAGTGAACCACTTTTTTGAGTAAATTAATAGTTGGTGTTAAATTACATCAAATTCCCCAAGGAGTCCACGGATTTCGAAAAATTTTTGTTATCTATATAAAACTAAACAAGATTTTGCACTTCGATGTATGAAGAAATACCACTGTGCGGTATGTCGTGGCAACAGTTTAAAGGAATCCTATTCTTAAAAGGAATGATCAATTACACTGTGCTCGATTTTGACAACTTTTTTTTACCAACAAAAGGTAGACCTAGTGGGTAAAGATAAATCAAGTACGCTGAATTCAATGGAGTTAACCGTTTTTTATTTAGCTTTTCTTTATTTAAAAAATAAGTAAAACTGTTTATTTTCTGAAGTTAAGTAAAAAAATGTATTTCCAAATGCGTTAAAAAAGTTTACGTGAATAACACACTACGACAAAATAAATGAAGTGAAAGTTTCTGGGATGTTATAACATTTTTCTGGTAGGTACTGTCGAGTAGAACAACACTCTGTTTTTGGAATTTTCAAAACACCACCAAAACCTGGAGCTACGGATAAAAAACGGGGTTTCATAACCGGGTTTTTATACCCTACCGATTTTATGCTGAATAAACCAGTCATTTTTTTAAATTATAAGGCTCGTTTTATTGATATTATATATCTTTAAAATCAGATCATAAATTGCACGGTTCCTATACAAAAATATTGTGTAACAACGTCCCGAAAATAGAAAAATGTGGAAAAAACCGGAAAAAATATATTTGGTGCTATAAAAAAAACACATGTATGTAGAGTATATTTATAAAACTATATACCGTTAAAAAGGGAAAAGCCTCTTCTTTTAATACCTTTCAAAAAACTCAAAATCGGTTGTTATTTGTCTAAGTTACAAGGTGCTAAGTGCATACGGTTATGAAAACCCGGTTTTTTACCAGTAACTCCAAATGGGAGTGTTTTGAAATTTCCAAAAACAGAGTGTTGTTCTACTCGACAGTACCTACCAGAAAAATAGTATAACCGCTCAGAAACTTTTACTTCATTTTTTTTTTGTCGCAGAGTGTAGTTATTGCGGAGCCTCCTCCATTTTCTTAATAACGCTATATTTAAGAAAACGTCTACAACTATTGAATTCAGTGTACTCGAACTATCTTTACCCACTAGGTCTTCTTTTTGTCGGTGTTGTCAATCTGGTCGCTATTTAAAAGTTGTTCTAGATGGGACATGATTCAATGAGTTCAAGATTAGTTTTGGGGTACCGTTCAGCTGTGCTTTCATTTATTAATACTTAAGCTGTTCAATTTATTAAGTGATTAAAACAGTTTTTATATAACTCATCTTCTTTATTATTTGTGCCATTATTATGCGTAAGAGCTTAAGATGACATTTTTAGAGTATGCATCTTATGGCAACGCTGGCTAAGTAAGAATATTAGTTTTGAAGGCTTTAAAACTTGGCCTCAGTATTATTTTGTTATTTATTTTCTTTATTCCCATTTTATTTTGCCTAAAGTCTCCACAAGGAAGAAAGGACATAATTAACCTCATATTTCGTTGCACATTTTTATTATTATTCGTTTAAGCACGAACTCAACTACACAATAATAGTATCTAGAATACTTTGCAACAGAAATAAATTTACAGTAGAAATAACTAAGGAGGGGAGAGGAGAATGAAGAATAAGCAGAAAGAATGTTTGTATCACTTTCAGAAATGTCTACTCAACAATGCCGTGAATGCAACGGAACAAGCTTAATAACAAACCAACTCTGTGCCAAAGGATACCCATTCAATTCATCAACACACGCCTTTAGAAACGCACTAGCTGCTCAAACAGACACAGCGACACACGGGTTAACTACAATACATACATAAATACATACATACATACACCAATAGAAAGAAAAGAAATAGATGAGAGAAATCTTCGCGTTTTATTATTTTGTATTTTATTTTTTAAACAAACAGACAAACAAACAAACAAAATGCATAAACATAAATCCTTCTTAGTTCTACTTCACTCTCTATTGTACAATACAAGTAACGACTACCAACAGCCCCACAATTACTCTTTTTTCCATTTGTGAATTTTATGAAGCTGCAAAAATTTATTACATTCTTTATGTTCCTATTAAAAGTTACAAATAAAAAAATATTTTAAAAGCAACAAAACAAAAAAAACAACACAACAACTATAAAACCGGAAAGCTTTTGATTTGTATGGGACATTTTAAAAGCGAGTGATCACATTATTATCTTGACGTCTTTTCTTTTAATTTTCAAATTTTTGCTAAAGATTCTTAAATTTAATTATTTCCCAGCAAAAAATTTGCAACAATTATCATAATCAAGTGTTAACGCCTTATCATAAATCTGTTCAAATAACAAATACATAATTACACTAGTTTACAAAATATAACTTTTTGAGTTGCATTTGATCCCCACTTATACTCTTTATCACAATAAAGATAAAAGCAAATTAGTGTCTTTGATTAACAAACAACATAACTGGCTTTGTCCTTGTAACAAAAAAAATATTTCATCATTATACCCTTCACCACCATAGGTGGAAGGGGTATTATAAGTTTGTGCTGATGTATGTAAGGCATATAATAATTTGTCTTAGACCCACCTTTTAGTATACTAATAGGCTTAGAATCACTTTCTGAGCCGATTTAGCGATGTCAGTCCTTGGGGGACATACAAAAAAAGTTAAACACACTATAAATTGAGTATAAACTGTTTTGTTAAGAAAATTTGAAGATATTTATTGTAAAAAAAACAACATATGGAAAAATCGTACGATCGCGACCCGTATGTGCGCGACCGGAGCTTTAGCCAATTCAGTAAAAAACAACATAGATATTTTATTTTCCAAATACTGGATAGACCCCTACCTTAATAAACTTTTAAAGTAAATGAATCACTTTTGAATATGACGTTCCATTTCGCAGATTTTTATATTTCACTACTGTCGGCGCAATGAGAACAAAACAAAAAAATGATCGGCAGAGTTGCCTTTTTTATACTCTTAACTAAAATAGGTATTTTATTCAATGTGTGGAACTACACTACGTTTTAAAAAGACAAATTTTTTTACTTCATTTTTTTTTTAATTTTTATCAAAATTTTTTCTTTAGAAAATTTTTTATCAAAAATTTTTCTTTAGAAAATTTTTTTATCAAAAAATTTTTTTAGAACATTTTTTTATCAAAAATTTTTTTTAGAACATTCCCAGTAAAACTTTTCATTACCAAATAATGAGTTAAACAGTTAAACTATTGAACCCAAACTACTTACTCATTCGCTGTTTAAGTCATTACATTAACATGGGGATGTCATTGGAGGCAAGTACTTACCAATTGCAGAAAAGTAATGACTTGGGTAAGCAATTTGAAAGCAACAACAACTTTTTTGTTGTTGTTTTATTAAAAACATATATTTTTAAACGAAATACAAAATTTTTTTTATGATCCCATGGGGGCTCGAACCCAGACCCTCCGACTGCTAGGCAGAGACTCTTCCACTGAGCTACTTCATATGTTGAAAATTTAGCAACTTATAATTAATATAAACAATTTTTATTTTTAGATCCAAAATCATGTGAAAATAACTTTGTTTTTTCCTGCTTTTTTTGCTTTGTTGTAATTTTTGAAAAAATATTTTTATACGATTTTTTGTAATTATTTTAAAACTTTTTTAAAATTATTTTTAAACTTAAACAATTTAAATCTTCTTTTTTGTATAAGTTTTTACATAAGATTGACTCTTACTTACTTAAATGTTACAACCTGTTAAGGTCAAAGTCCGAGCATAATTTAGAATTCCATGGATTTCGATCTTGTGCGAATATTCTCCAATTTAGGCCAAGCATTGAACATCCTCTTCTAATATTAGGTAGTGGGACATTTCAATTCTAATTTTATCCTCTTCATTGTATTTTTTTTTTTTCAAGAGAGGGTGACTAGCCCGTAATCCTATCCCATTTTTATCGATCTTATGGGACAACTCTCGGAACATGTTAACTCACAATATTAATGGGTGTTAAACTAGCTCCCCGGTTGATACCATGAGGTGTGTGTCCACAGTTGAGATGAAGGATGACCCAGATAAGTTGGGCTTACCAAGTTAAGACCAATTAGAATCGTGCTTGGTATTCAACATCCCCTACATAATCGAAATTGACTCATGATGGTATTTTTTCATTAACATGAGTTAGTTTTACAAATTTTTTTTACAGAAGATAATATTTAAGTTCTTAAAATTCAAAAATCATTTAAAAAGACTCTTTTAATAAAAAAAAACTAAAAAAAATAAAAAAAAAATGTTGCCCTTGGTGGGATTTGAACCGGGGCCATTCAGTTTAAATTACCATCTTAATTACAAATAAGTACTTCTGTAATAACTTATTATTTATTCGGATGGTATGTTGTAGTCGTTACAAGGTAACCAGTTATCAGAGTACTTGCCATTACCAAAGTTTTGCTGGGTTTTTTTATCAAAAATTTTTCTGCAGAAAATTTTTTTATCAAAAATTTTTCTATATTTTTTTTATCAACATTTTTTCCAAAAAGAATGATTATTCGCATTTGATCCCAAATCTGTTACATTTGTTTATTAATGCAACAGACCAATTTAATGATAAAAAGCCAAAAAATGTTTGCGCAGAAATCAAATTCCTCGACTCGTTTCGATGGTTGGTTAAGCCATCTCTTCAGGAGAATTATCCCTAATTAAGACAGATCGAATTCCTAAAAGTTTTGTTTGTAAATTTAGTAACAATGTGAGTTTTCGATCTTTGGGGATAATCCTCCTGAAGAGATGGCTTAACCAACCATCGAA
Organism: Stomorhina lunata; assembly: GCA_933228675.1. NCBI lineage: Eukaryota > Metazoa > Arthropoda > Insecta > Diptera > Rhiniidae > Stomorhina > Stomorhina lunata. Next base: position 79,256,609 of record OW121744.1, read on the forward strand.
ACGCTATGTCCGTCTGTCTGTCCGTCTGTCTGTTGAAATCACGATAACGTCTAAACGAAAAGAGCTATGTAACTGAAACTTAGCAAGAACATTCTTCATCTATGGTATTGAAATTGGGCAAAATCGGTTGGTATTTGATCATAGCTCCCGTATAACCTCGTCTAGGCTAATCGCTTATTTGCTAATAAATGACAAATTATAACAGTTACAATTATATAATTTGGTATCTAAAAGTTTTACGTAAGCACTAGTTAGCATATAAAATTTCATCGAAATCGGTTCACATTTAGCCATAGCTACCATACAAAAAACTTACGAAAACAGCCTAAATTTCACATAAACTACACTTATATGCCAATAAATCTAAAAGTATAACAGATATAACCACTAAATTTGGCAAAAGAAAGTCTTATATCAATGCCAGCCAGTGTGCAAAATTTTGTTGCAATCGGTCCCCATTTGATCTAGCTTCCATATAAAAAACTTACAAAAACACAAAAATTCAAAAAGAAAAGGGGATTCATGTCCGTCTGTCCGTCAGATAAAATCGTGATAGCTCCTTAACTACAAGAGCTAGTAAGACTTAATTAAGCACAAATAAGTCTTATGTCAATGCCAGCCAGTGTGCAAAATTTTGTCACAATCGGTCACTATTTGACCATAGCTCCCATATAAAAAACTTATGGAAACACAAAAATACATAAAGAAAAGGTTGTTTATGTCCGTCTGTCCGTCAGATAAAAGCACGATAGCGCCTTAACGAAAAGAGCTAGATAGACAAAATTTTATTTTGGATATCTTGAAAAAGATGTGTGTTGAAAATGGACAAAATCGGTTCAAATTTAGTTAGACCTCCCGTATAACCCCGCCCCGGGAAACACATTAATGCTGATAAATTGATTACAATTGTAATAGCTATGACGATTAAATTTAAAATAGGGAAGTTTTATGCAATTTTTGATCAGTTTATCAAATTTTATAAGAATCAGTCCATATTTGACTTAAGCAGAAGGGGATTTATGTCCGTCTGTCCTTCAGATAAAATCGTGATAGCTCCTTAACTACAAGAGCTAGTAAGACTTAAATAAGCACAAGGAAGTCTTATGTCAATGCCAGGCAGTGTGCAAAATTTTGTCACAATCGGTCACCGTTTGACCATAGCTCCCATATTAAAAACTTATGGAAACACAAAAATACATAAAGAAAAGGTTGTTTATGTCCGTCTGTCCGTCAGATAAAAGCACGATAGCGCCTTAACGAAAAGAGCTAGAGAGACAAAATTTTATTTTGGATATCTTGAAAAAGATGTGTGTTGAAAATGGACAAAATCGGTTCAAATTTAGTTAGAGCTCCCGTATAACCTCGCCCCGTTAAACACATTAATGCTGATAAATTGATTACAATTGTAATAGCTATGACGATTAAATTTAAAATAGGGAAGTTTTATGCAATTTTTGATCAGTTTATCAAATTTTATAAGAATCAGTCCATATTTGACTTAAGCAAAAGGGGATTTATGTCCGTCAGATAAAATCGTGATAGCTCCTTAATTACAAGAGCTAGTAAGACTTAAATAAGCACAAGGAAGTCTTATGTCAATGCCAGGCAATGTGCAAAATTTTGTCACAATCGGTCACCATTTGACCATAGCTCCCATATAAAAAACTTATGGAAACACAAAAATACATAAAGAAAGGGTTGTTTATGTCCGTCTGTCCGTCAGATAAAAGCACGATAGCGCCTTAACAAAAAGAGCTAGAGGGAAAAAATTTTACAAAAGTATTTTGGATATCTTTAAAAAGATGTGAGTTGAAAATGGACAAAATCGGTTAAAATTTAGTTAGAGCTCCCATATAACCCCACCCCGCGAAACACATTAAATTGAATACAATTGTAATAGCTATGACGATTATATTTAAAATAGGGAAATTTTATGCAATTTTTGATCAGTTTATCAAATTTTATAGGAATCAGTCCATATTTGACTTTAGCTTTCATATAAAAAACACTCACGGAAACCAAAAATTTTAGCAAAGGCCAGTTAAAAGCTATTAAATTAGAAACTATGATAGCTATGGCCACTAAATTTTGCAAGAATAAGCTCTATCTATATATATACCAGCCAGTGTGTAAAATTTTGTTACAATCGGTCAACATTTGGCTATAATTTTTATATGTATAACATCCCCTTTTTATATCTACAATCAAAAAGATTTGGAGGTACATTCATTATATTAAGATTGGACCTATGAAATTAGATAGGCATCAATCAATGTTCAGCCCAGACTTTATATATGATGAATGCATTAGGAACTCCTAACGAAATATATGGACCTGCCGTATTACTAATAACGTGTTTAGCCTAACTACATATTAAGCACGAAAAGTATTTAACAACTTATTAATATAAAACTATACAGAATTTTGATCAAAGTAAATATTTGGGAAACCACTAAAATATTTTTAAATGTTGAACTATAAAGCTACGGCAACCGATTTTAGTCCAAAGGTTTTACCAACAATACCAATTAGCTTAGCGATTTTTCAGTTTTTGTCCAGATTTCAATTAGCTGCACCCTTGTAGATATATGAGATATGTTTCTAAATTTAACGCAACTTGATGGTGGGTATATGAGATTCGGCACAGCCGAATATAACACTCCTACTTGTTTTTAAAATAAAATTGTTTATTTTAAAACATCTTACCCCCCTCTTCTTCACAGCATTCTGCATATATTTAGTAGCCGACGGCTGCAGCAGGAATGTGGGAAGTGAAGGTAGATGAAAACTGAAAAATGTTTGTTTTTGTTCAGTCGATGATCTACGCTTTTTCTTATGGTTTATGAACATAATTCTGAATAGTTGTGTTTGTAAATATAGTAATAATGCGAGGTTTTCGATCTGTCTAAATTGGTGATAATCCTCCTGAAGAGATGGCCTAGCTAACCATCGAAACGCGTCGAGGACTTTGGCTTCTCCGCAAACATTTTTTGCTTTTTATCAATAAATTGGTCTGTTACAGAGAAGAGACTGAATACATTCACAAATATTGACAGCAACGTATGCATGTTGCTTTTGCATTGCCTACAAAGGCAATAACTTTTTATACAGATGCCTTCATTGATTCACACATTTTCGTTGATTGCCTTTTTACACACTATTTTATTATTGCACTGCACGTTAATCAACGAAATAGTTTGATGTCACACTTTAAGTTAGAAAAAATTCGAACCACTCTCTCATTTTTCGTTCTATTCGCAAAGTATTCGTATATATTATACGAATACTGCGTTGTTATCAGTGCTGCCATATGTTTTTCTTCGCTTTCCCGCTAAATTATTGGGCCAACATTTTTTTTATTGAAAATTTTTCGATAAAATATTTTTCTATAGAAAAATTTTTGATAAAAATATTTTTCTATGAAATATTTTGCTATAAAAAATTTTCAATAAAATATTTTTCTAAACAAAAATTTTCAATTCAATATTTTTTTGTAGAAAAATTTTCAATACAAATGTTTTCCATAGAAAAATTTTCGGTAAAAATATTTTTGTATAGTAAAAATTTTCAATAAAAATATTTTTCTATAGAAAATTTTTCGATAAAAATATATATTTCTATTGAAAAATTGTTGATAAAAATATTTTTCTATAGAAAGGTTTTTTTAAAAAGTATTTTTGTATGGAACATATTTTTCTATAGAAAGATTTTCAATAACAGAAAATGTATACAAAAACTTTTGATAAAAAAATTTATTATAGAAAAAAATTTTATTATAGAAAATTTTTTTTATAATAATAATATAAAAAATACAATCGAAAACTTGTTTTTAAAACGAACTACATACATATTACAAAAAATTATCAATATTAGTTAAAAGTATAAAAACGGCAACTCTGCCTACGTTTTTGTTATGACTTCTTCGTACCTTAGCGGTAAATAATGCTAAAAAATTGAAATCCCGCTAACCGATAAAGCGCAAAAGAAAATATACCACTTTGACTTGTTTTTGAATAGAGTTGCACATAAATACATATTACCTAGTAAAGCTTATAATACACTTCATAAAGAGTTTGTTTATAAATTACTTAAAACGGATTTATGAATCTAAGGTACCCTATTTTGAGGTCTGTGATTGTCCGCCCTAGTAAAACATATGTTTTGCAAGTTCAAAATTTGATCTCCCTAACACTTACATGCTACGGTTAATTTCTTTTTCTGCCGTCCCAGTGTTTGACGACTTTTTACTATAAATTTAAAGATTTTGCATCCATTTCATCTGGCAACTTGTTACTTTCTTTTTGCCTTTGCCCACCTATACAACTATAGTTTTGTCTTGTGCACAACTTGTCTTGTAACACAACTAAAATCATTCATAATATTTCGTAAACACTCTAGCATTCACTATTAAAAAATGAATGATTGAATGTTTTCCTAGTGTATTGGTTTGCATTTAGAAACACAAGCAATGCATGCAGTAAATTTTATTATACTCTTATTTTGCGAATATGCATTGTTTCGTCTCATTAAAATATTGCAAATTGACGGCAAGCTTTCATTTATGTGTGAATACATTCAAAGCAAGAAAACAGCCATTCAATCTCTTCTCTGGTCTGTTACATTAATAAATAAATGTAACAGATTTGGGATCAAATGCGAATACTCTTCTTTTTGAATAAAAAATTTGTTTATCAAAAATATTTCTATAAAAAATTTGTTTATCAAAAATTTTTCTATAAAAAATTTGTTTATCAAAAATTTTTCTATAGAAAATTTTTCTATAAAAAATTTTTTTATCAAAAATTTTTTGCAAAAATTTTTCTTTCAAAAATATTTCTATAGAAAATTTTTTTATCAAAAATTTTTCTATAAAAAATTTTTTTTTTAAAAGTTTTTTATGGAATATTTTTTATCAAAAATTTTTATTGGAGAATTTTTTATAAAAAATTTTTCTATAGAAAATTTTTTGATCTAAAAAATATAAAAATCTAAAATTGTTTAATATAAGAATTGATTTCTGTTTTGAAAAATATTCCCAATATTTACAAAAATGAAATGAATTAACAAATGCTATTCGAAAGTACAAACGATGGGCTATTATTCTCTGAAATCTATGCGAAGATATCTCGTATAAATTGACAATGGTATTCATTTACGTAGGATTTGCCTATATATATTTACATTATAGCACCTTGACTTATATGAAAGAAAAAAAAATTTGCCGTACACCATCGAGTATAAAGTATGGTTGTAAGACAGTTTCGAAAATTTTTTTAATTTTTTTTTTCGCCAAAATACATTTTTCGTTATATCTTCGGCATTAACAGTCAGATCTAAAAGCGTGATATATTGATTTTTTGTCTCGTATTGCCCAATATTTTGCTTTAACACTCATTGATCTCAGATATCCAGTTGTTGTATTTATTCATCAGACCTCAGTTCCTACCACCCTAATGTACCACCTTAATATCAGAAAATAAAATCTCTTTAAAAATCATTATATTTTTACTAAGTAAGTTTTTCGATAATTCCAACCGAACTATTAAAAACAAGCAATTTTTGTTTTGTCGCACATTGGGATCGTGGTATCACCCGGGGAACTAGTTTAAAACCCCTTAATGTAGTGAGCTAACATGTACCGAGAGTTGTCCCATAAGATCGATAAAAATGGTTTTGGACGACGGGCTAGTAAGCCATTTTTGGAAGAAACAATTACCTTGTAGTGACTACAACATACACTCCAAATAACTAATAAGTTATTACAGAAGTACTTATTTGTAATTAAAATGGTAATTTGAACTGAATGGCCCGGGTTCGAATCCCACCAAGACCAAAAATTTTTTTTTAATTTTTTTTTTATTAAAAAAAGTATTTTTAAATGATTTTTGAATTTTAAGAACTTAAATATTACCTTCCGTAAAAAAAATTTAAAAACTAACACACGGTAATGAAAAATTACCATCGTGAGTCATTTTTGATTCTGTAGGGGAAGTTGGACACCAAACACGGTTCTAATTGGTCCTAACTTGGTCAGCCCAGACATACCTTGGCCATCCTTTATCTCAACTGTGGACACTGACCTCCTCGTGTTATCACCCGGGGAACTAGCTTAACACCCCTTAATGTAGTGAGCTAACATGTACCGAGAGTTGTTCCATAAGATCGATAAAAATGGGTTAGGACGACGGGCTAGTAACCCACTCTTGGAAAATTATAAAGAGGATAAAATTAGAATAAAAATGTCCCACCAACTAACCTTAGAAGGAGACGTCCGAAACTTCAATGGAATGACCAAGAAGAGGAACATTTTTCAATGCTTGGCCTATAAAATTGTAGAATATTTGCACAAGATCAAAGTCTACGGAAGTCTGAAATATGATAGAACTTTGACCTTATCAGGTTGTAACTATAGGCCATTAAAGTAAGTAAGAGTCAATGTTATATAAAAACTTATACAAAAAGGAAGATTTAAATTGTTTAAGTTTTAAAATAATTAAAAAAAAAACTTATTTATTGTTTACTATTATTAAACGTTTACAAAAAATCATGTAGAAATATTTTTCCAAAAATTACAACAAAGCAAAAAAATCAGGGAAAACAAAGTTATTTTCACATGATATTGGATCTAAAAGTAAAAATTGTATATATTAATTATAAGCTGCTAAGTTTTCAACATATGAAATAGCTCAGTGGAAGAGTCTCCGCCTAGCAGTCGTAGGGTTCTGGGTTCGAGCCCCCATTGGGGCATACAAAAGAAAATTGTATTTCGTTTAAAAAATATGTTTTTTTAAATAAAACAACAACAACAAAAGTTTTTGTTGTTGTTTTCCAATTGCTTTCCCAATTCATTACTTTTCTGCAATTGGTAAGTACTTGCCTCCAATGACATCCCCATGTTAATGTAATGACTTAAACAGTGAATGAGTAAGTAGTTCGTGTTCAATAGTTTAGCTGTTTAACTCATTATTTGGTAATGAAAAGTTTTGCTGGGTAAATTATAAGCTGCTAAGTTTTCAACATATGAAGTAGCTTAGTGGAAGAGTCTCCGCCTAGCAGTCATAGGGGTCTGGGTTCGAACCCCCATGGGGTCGTAAAAAATAATTTTGTTTTTTGTTTAAAAATATATATTTTTTAATAAAACAACAACAAAAAAAGTTTTTATTGTTTTTTCCAATTGCTTATCCAAGTCATTACTTTTCTGCAATTGATAAGTACTTACCTTTAATGACATCACCATGTTAATGTAATGGCTTAAACATCGAATGGGTAAGTAGTTCGTGTTCAATAGTTTAGCTGTATATTATTTATATAAACAGAAAATTACAAGAGAAAAGGTCAAGAAATGACCAAGTTATTGAGTTTTGGTCGTATTTTCCCACTGTGCATTGGTTAATAAATCCTCGAATTTTAACACTTTACTTTTGTATCTAAACGATTGCTTTCAGTGTTTAAAAATATCTTTGATAGTTGTTATCTTATTTACAAATGTGGTCAAATTTGTTAAGCCTACAGAAACTCAAAACAACAAAAACTGCAAAAACCTAAAACAAACTAGAAATTTATTTTAATCTTTTAAACCTAAATAAACTCAAAGTTGTCGAAAGTTTTAGAGAATCTCTAGAGTTTAATTTGTGTTAAATCTCCTTCCTTTTGTGTCCCATTTAAAGCACAAAAAAATAAGTGATGAAATTCTATTCTATTCTAGATTGTAAATGTCTCACTCATCATTCATTTTTCTGTTTTATTTAATTGTTTTACGTGTAATGTTTATTTCGCACATTCATCTAATTTACTTACCATCTCATCCTTCTCGTCCCCCCTCCACGTCCTGGTGTTTCTTTTGTAAGCAAATAAAAGTTTTTCTTTGGCATGAATTTCCATCATTTGCCAGTGGAATTTGTTCCATTATGACCACACTTCATATTTAATTTGGTTTAGGGTTTACAACTAAATATACAAACGGACAGAAAGACAGACAGACGGACATCTATATTGGATAAGGGGTGGTTAAGAGTAAAATTGCTATCGGTTAAGCTTCCAAGTGGAGGTTTGGCTCAACTGTAATAAAAATAAACTAATTAAAAATAATTATTAAAATTATGGAAATTTATCTACGTGCCTGTGCTTTTCCTAGGATTCTTTGGCTTGTGACTGAGTCGTATTTGAGTTTGAGCTCTTGTAAACTTTGTGTCTCTTGCCTGCAACGACTGTCACCAACTTTAAAAGTTTAAAAACTTAATAAAATTAATTTTATTTATTGCATTATCTTTTATTTGTCAAAGTAGAATTATTTGTTTTATGTCGTTTTTGAGCTTATGAAAATTAAAAGATTAATTGGTGCCGTAAATAGTCGTAAACATGGAACTAAATAATTTAGCGAGCCATTTGTAAGGACCAACGTAATTTTTGCGTTAGGTCAAACTCGGTTTTGAATCCTGTTTAGCGAAAAAAGTTTTGGATTTAACAGTAAAAACGTTTTTACTTTAAGTTAATGTAATTCCAGCAAAAATCAAGAAAATTAAAAAAGTTATAAAGATTCTGTTATTTAGAATCGGATCGCATTTTGTTTGGAGTGTCCCTAGCTGTTTTTCTTTTTTGAATCTGAATTATTGAATATGATGTTATGAACTATTAAATCTTTTAAATTATTTTTCTTAGTTTTTAAAAGATTTTTTATAACCATCTTTTTACAACATTAATTGATTATTTCGTAAGGGAACATTAGGGTGTTCATTTTACTCGACTTTTAATTGTTTGAGTAATCAAATAACTTGAAAATGGGGTTTTTTAGTTACTCGGAAAATCGATTAATCGTTAAATATTACTCGAGTTAATCGAGTAAAAAATTCATCTTAAAATTATGCGAGTAAGATTTTTCTGTAAGCTTTTTATAAAATTTTTTTAATACAACAATTTTTTAACAAAATTATAGTGTTTTATTAACAAAAACGCAATAATTCGCAATAAAAAAAAGAAACAAATATATAAAAATTTATTTTTAATACAAATTAACATATGTAACACCCTTAATATTTTAAGTGAGTTTATTTACTTCCATATATAGAAAGCAATCTTTCGATTTCATAAATCCTGAGTTTGATCTAACAGATAAGTAGGCTCTACGACTACCTTTTACTTATGTTTACAATGGGATCTTCAACTGGACTAAAGTAGGATCTACGATTACATTGCGTCCTTTAACTGAACTATAGTAGGTCGTACTGTTACTATAGTAGGACCTACGATTACACAGGGATCTTTAACTAAACTATAGTAGTATTTTATAACTAAACTATAGTAGTATTTTATAAAATTGCACATTAAACTAACAAGACATAGCTTTCCATTTGGCCAACGTTTTTTTTTTACAAACTGAACAGTTTAGAATTACCTTGAGACCAATTTTAGTCGTTTTATTTAAAAAAAATACTTAAAAAATTATTGAAATAATTTTACTCGAGTAACTCGATTACTCGTGGAAAATTACTCAAATAAATCTTTATTTGAAATTAACCATTTTATTTTACTCGAGCGATTAATCGATTTTATTTTTCCGATTAATCGAGCAAACATTACTCGAGTAAACACCTTAGGGAACATCTAATTATACCCTTCACCACCATAGTTGGAAAGGGTATATTGGGTTTGTGCTGATGTTTGTAACGCATAGAAATATTGGTCTGAGACACACCCTTTAGTATACCAATAGAATCACTCCCTGAGTTGTTTTAACGATGTCCGTCCGGCTGGCTGGCCGGTTATCCATATAAGCTTGTTATCATTCAACAGGTCGTAACTTTAAAGATAATTTAATAAAATTTGGCACAGACTCATATTTTTGCCCACACTTTTACTATTTTTGGGCGAAATCTGATTAATATTTTGGATACCTCCCATAGGGATGCCTTTCCGGAATAGAGTTTTTGGTCCTTTTCAGTCACAAACATAGTTTTTTTTATAATATTCAGCACAAATATTACTTATAATAACCTTAATCAGCGTACCAAATTTTGTAGGAATCGGCCTATATTTGACCATACCTCCCATACAAGAAACATTCTCAAAAGACGTTTATAAGCACATAAAAGCTCTAAAAATAATTTGCATTTGGTTACTAAAACTTTGCACAGATAAATATTTTGTAAATATAAACCAATAACCAAAATTTTGAACAATCGATCCACAGTTGACCATAGCTCCCATACAGGCTCTCAGCTGGAAATGACATAAATCTAGAAATTTTGAAAAAAATATCACATAACATATGCATGTATGTATGTATGTCTCTTAGACTTAAGGAAAATTTGTTAAATTGTTGGTCTATATTTGACCTAAGTAGTGTAGGGTATCATATAGTCGGCTTGACCGACTATAGCTTTTCTTACTTGTTAAGTTTTATATTTATTTAAAAAATGTTTATGGAACAATCCTCGCAATATTTTGTATACTGATTTTTATTTAATTTTTTTTTTTTTTGATTTCTTGTATTTTTAGAAAGTTTTGCAAAAGCTATAGATTTTTTTTAATTTTCTTATTTTTATAGGAAATTTTTCAAAAATTTCTTATTTTTATAGGAAATTTTTCAAACATTTCTTATTTTTATAGGAAATTTTTCAAAAATTTCTTATTTTTATAGGAAATTTTTCAAAAATTTCTTATTTTTATAGGAAATTTTTCAAAAATTTCTTATTTTTATAGGAAATTTTTCAAAAATTTCTTATTTTTATAGGAAAATTTTCACAAATTTCTTATTTTTATACGAAATTTTTCAAAAATTACTTATTTTTATAGAAAATTTTTCAAAAAGTTCTTATTTTTATAGGAAATTTTTCAAAAAGTTCTTATTTTTATAGGAAATTTTTCAAAAATTTCTTATTTTATAGGAAATTTTTCAAAAATTTCTTATTTTAGTAGGAAAATTTAAAAAATGTCTTATTTTAAAACGACATTTTTCAAAAATTTCTTATTTTTATAGAAAATTTTTTAAAAATTTCTAATTTTTGTATTAAATTTTTCAAAAATTTCTTATTTTTATACTTAATTTTTCAAAAACTTTATAATTTTATAGGAATTTTTAAAAAATTTTTATTCTATAAGAAATTTTTCAAAAATTTCTTGTTTTTATACGAAATTTTTTTAAAAATTTCTTATTTTTATAAGAAATTTTTTGAAAAATTTCTTATTTTTATAAGAAATTTTTTGAAAAATTTCTTATTTTTATAAGAAATTTTTTGAAAAATTTCTTATTTTTGTATGAATTTTTTAAAAAAATTTTTATTTTTATAGGAAATTTTTCAAAAACTTCTTATTTTGATAGGAAATTTTAAAAAAATTTCTTATATTTATAGAAAATTTTTCAAAAATTATTTATTTTAATAAGAAAATTTTCTTATTTTTATAGGAAATTATTCAAAAACTTCTTATGTTATAGGAAATCATTCAAAAATTTCTAATTTTTATAGGAAATTTTTCAAAAATTTCTTATTTTAATAGAAAAATTTTCAAAAATTTCTTATTTGTACAGGAAATTTTTCAAAAATTTCTTATTTTTGTAAGAAATTTTATAAAAATTTCTTATTTTTATAGAAAATTTTTCAAAATTTTTTTAATTTAATAGGAAATTTTTTAAAAATTTCTTATTTTTATAGGAAATTTAAAAAAAATTTCTTATTTTTATTGGAAGTTTTTAAAAAATTTCTTATTTTTTATAGAAAACTTTTCAAAAATTTGTAATTTTTATAAGAAAGAACGAATTTTTTTTATTTTTAAAGGAATTTCTTAAAATTTTTTTAAAAATTTCTTATTTCTATAGGAAATTTAAAAAAAAATCTTATTTTTAACTTTTCAAAAATTTCTAACTTTTAAAGGAATCTTTTCAAAATTTTATTATTTTCGAAGGTTAAATTTTTAAAAATTTCTTATCTTTTTAGGAAATTTTTCAAAAATGCCTCATATTCAGTTTAAATTTTTTGAAAATACATTAGTTTAATTTTATTTATTAAAGATTTATAAAAATGGGAAATGTGAAATATGCAATGGTTTTGTTGTAATGCCTTAAAATATGCAAAAAAAAATAACACTAAAAATTAACATTTTTATGTGTACAAGTACAAAAAGTAATAATAAAACAAGTAAGAAAGTGCTATCGTCGGTCAAGCCCGACCATATCATACCCTTCTTCATCAAGATCGAAGGTCTGTTCTTTTTCTTGTATAAAGACAAATATTTGCTAAATTTTATAGTTAAACAAACAATTTCTAAAGACTATCGGTCTTATGCTAAAAAATTTAACAACGATTGGTAAACTAAAGTTAAGCAAAATTTCTTAAAATATTATCCTAAAACGATTATTAGCTTAACAAACCGATGTTAATCTTTTATTAACATCGAATAATTTAAAGTAGCTGTCTACATAATTTAAAGCTACGTTAAATATTTTACTGTTTTGACAAACAATATTTTGTGAAAACTTTTAAAGAAAATATTTAACTTTTCAGACTTATCTAATAAAAATAATGTTTTTGCTAAATTTCGTTATCATATTTTTTGTAATTTGCTATTTTTTTAATCATATAAAAGGTTTCAGGAGGTGGTAAATTTATAAAATCTAATTTCCATTATATTTCGTACTCTATTTTAGATATGTATTTCATACTAAAATCAAACTTTTCAAAGAAATTGATAAAACAAATTCTAATTTTTAACAAAAAATTCGTGTTTTCAACAAAAAACAGACATCGGTCAATGAAATTTACAAAAAAATATTATAGTGATGTATATCGTTACTTTAATATAGAAAAGCCCTAAGTCGTTTTTCATTCAAATTGCTTTTTAAAGCTTTAAATTATATAATTTTATAAAAATATTTTAATTTCATACAACATTATTATGGCATTAAATCCTTCAGAGAATTTAGTAAAAAACTGCGTTTAAAAAATTTCTGTATCTTCAAAACTTAAGATTTTATTTAGTTTATTTTCCCTGTCCTGTTATGTAAGAAAAATATTAGTTAGGGCTTTTCTATATTAAAGTAACGATATATACTCAACATAAGTTAAAAGTACTCAATTTTTAAATAATCGGTTTAGACCCTTAATAAAAATTTGTCTATTTATTATTTTTCTGTATTATAAATGTGTTTAGTTTATGCTTTTATGTAACATAAACATTATTTTACATTAAGAAAAGAAGAAAAATGTTATTTTATATTAAAAACATACAAAACATTATTTAGAAATTCGACTACCCGGAGGAAACAATGAATAATTAATTCGTTGTTTTGTATATTTAACTATAAAGAGACAAGAGAGAATGACGATGTTGCCAGCATTAACATGTAAAATTGACTTGACGTATTCATTAGTATCCAAACTATTTTTTAACAATCGTTTGTTAGCCTTAAAGTATTTGGTAACTAACGTGTTCTTTAAGCAATATTTAAGATTTTTTTTAGCATAAGACCGTATATATTTAACACTTTATGTGACAGTGCATATAGAAAGGGACCTAAAGGTATTTAGCCCTTAGGTCCTTTCTCTATGTGCTCTCACATACATTTAAGATATTTTCTTCATTTTGGACTGTAAAAAATTTCAGAAAAACCGGAAAGCTAGTTTCGGCTCACATTAATATTAAACAACATACAAACAGACGCGGAAATTTGTTATGAGTATAGATATAATTTATCTTTTCCAATTTTCGAAATTCTATCGATTAATTAAAAATTTTAGATATACAAGTTCTAGAAACTAATTTACACAATGAAGTTCCTCTAAGGTCAATTTAATTAATATGTGGACCGATATTCTCGTTGTTACAATTTATCCAAACTGTAAAGTTTCTGTAAATTTTGTGAGCAAATGTAGTAAAATTTGAATTTAAATCCATAAAAATTAATAAATATATATCGTGCCCTTAGATTTAAAAAATCTTAAGCGACATTCCATTAAAAACCTCCTAAACTATTAGAGATAGCGTAGTACAGTAAGCATATTTTTTATACTTTCTTAAGTAGTTTTCGAATGTGTAAAATAAAAATAGCTATAATACGTAGTTAACCATAAACTTTTTCACTATTGACTTTCTACCTATGCCTTTTAAATGTTTATAATTGACATTTGTATCTAAAATTCCAAACAAACAATCTTTAATATTATTGACAAATGACTTACCTAATCGGTATACTAACTTAGAATTATAAGGAATTACTTTTAAATTTTACACTATATTCCTGATATCCATTAAAATACTATATTTTATATCAGTCTGCAATTATCTTATGATTTATAAACGTTTCTGTAATTTTCGGGGCATTGACAATATTTTTATACCCTTCACCACCACAGGTGGAAAGGATGTTATAAGTTTGTGCTGATGTATGCAACGCAAAGAAATATTTGTCTTAGACCTACCTTTTAGTATACCAATAGACTTAGCGATGTCAGTCCGTCCGTCTGGCAGGACCCCCATGTAAACCATGTAATAAAACTACAGGTCGAAATTCTAATGATAATTTGATGAAATTCGGCACAGATAATTTTTTGATAATGGGACCATGGCTATTAAAATTCGTCAAAATCGGTCGTTTATATATGGTACCAAATTGGCCACAAAAATCAATATTTTTTCATGAAATTTAATTTTACACTGCTTATGTAAACCAAAATTAATGTACGAAATTTCTTTAAAATCGGGAGCTATGGTCAAATAGCTCCCATACAAACTCTTCTGTCAAAACTTACTAATTAATACAAAAATCAGTAAAACGCTCGTAAATCTGAAGATAATGAGAATTTTCAGTTTATTTTTTCAAAACATAATTTTTGTAAAAACTGTAATCAATTTGCCAAAAGATATGGGCAAATCCTGCGTGACGGACAATACATTTGTACGGATTTTGTTGTTCTTAAATGTATCCCATTGTCGTTCTACACTAGATATCTTTGCACAAATTTCAGGAAATATTAGCCCATTGATTGCGCTATCGAATGGCGTTTCTTAATTTACATACTTATTTTGGAGGAAAAAGATATTCGCTTTTAAAGTGCTGTGACGGACGCTACAAAAAATGAAAGTGATTTTTTTTCAACACGTGTTTCTGTAATTTTTATCAAATCGGTCATAGTAATAATAAATAATAAAAAAATTGTCAATACATTGAAGATAAAGGAAAATTAGAGGATTACAAAACAGCTTGTATAAAATATTTTGAAGTTTCCAATTGCGGAAGCTACGTAACGGACGATACACTTTAAACTTGAATGTTTTTTATTAGGAAAAAATTCATATTTCATATTCTTTTTAAGGATTCGTTAATCTGTGAAAATAATGGTTTTAATTGTTCCCGAATTTCATCTCCTTCCTTTTCATGTTCGCGATTAAAATGCGATTTTTGGGCACAATTTATTATTTCACAAAACGGCTAAATGCACATATTTTTTTAAAATTTTACACTTTTTACATCTTATTTTTCGTCCCAAGAATGATGTGGCTAGCTGTTAGAGTGTCCCAAAAATATAAAAAAAAGTCAAATTTCAAAATCATCAAATTTGCCCTACTGTATATTTTTTTAACACCTAATATCTTAAATTTAATCTGTTGATATAGACAGTGTTATTGCTTTATGAATAAGACAGACATGTGTTCGTAAATTTTGTATTTAATAAATATCATTTTGTAAAAAATATATACTGCGACGGACGCTACACACTTTCCTATACATATTATTTTGTAATATCCTATATAAACATCTATATATTTTTAACCTAATGTTATGTATACTATAAGTTCTCTTTACGAACCAAGTTCAATTGGAGAAAAAAGAAAAATTACACTTGTCAAATTAAAAAAACTTAATTTCTGGGACGGACGCTATACAGTGAGAGCCCCTTTTTACTTAACATTATTTATATCACTCCAATTACTTTTGATGGGGTCTTTTACATCTAATTGTATAAAATTAAGCAGACTTTGAGCTTCTTGATAACTAAATGGATGTTTTTGCGATTTTTATGAACTTTTAAAAACCTAGTACCTGGTTGACCGAGCCTTGCTCGAAACTTTATGATAAGCATTTTTAAGCTAATTTAAAAATTTTTTATATATTTTATTTTATAAAGTAGTAAAATAAATATAGAGGAAATACATTGTACAAATATTTTGTTAATTTTGAATTATTTTATTTATTTTGTCCGATCAACACATAGTTTGCATAGTTTACAGTTTAACTCATTTTAAAAATTTTGGAAATTGGTCATACAAACAGAAACCTCCGTCGACTCATGCTCAACAACTTTGCTAAAGATTATAGCTTGATCAAATGCACAGTTTATGATTTAATTCATTTTGAGTAGTTTTCAGCGGCGCCACCTGAAGTTGTTCATACCAACTAAGAAACCTTCGTTGTTACGCATAAACTTTGCTTATGATTATAACATAATCAAATGTAAAGTTTACGATTTAATTAATTTTGAGTAATTTTCAGAAGCGCCACCTATCGGACTTTGGTCATTTCCATTAATAAACCTTCGTTGGCTTATCCGAAACAACTTTGTTAAAGATTATAGCATGATTAAATGTACAGCTTACGATTAAATTGATTTTGAGTAATTTTCAGTAGCGCCACCTGTCGGAAATTATTTACAACAAATAAAAAGCCTTAGCCGGCTCATGCGCTACAACTTTGCCAAAGTTCATAGCATGATCAAGTGTACAGTTTACGATTTAATTAATTTTTAGTAATTTTCAGTGGCGCCACCAGTCGGAAATTACCAACTTACCAACTTAAAAACCTTCGCCGGCTTATCCGCAACACCTTCGCTAAAGAGCATAACATGATCAAATTCACAGTTTACTATTCTATAAAGAACATACATACAAACATTCATTTGTTTAAAAGTTATAACATTACTCATTTTTGCCCCTTTTTATCCCCTACTTTCAACAAGCTCCGTATGCATATTTGGTACTTCTTTGGTACCAATTGAATTCGGTACATTTCAACAATTCTTATTCATATTACTTTTTGAGATGTTAAGTTATCATGTTATCCCTTTTTTACCAATTTTGGCCCCAAAATCAAAAAAGTACAAAATACGTGTTCAATATTTCTTTCACATATATTGACTGCAGTACAAAGTTCCTTTCTATATTCTTTGGTTTAAAAAATAAGAGTGGGTTAAAAAAGTACCAAAAAAGAATTTTCACCCCCTATCGGACATAGTTTCAAAAAAGTACCAAACATCTGTCCGCTTATTTTCATAGCTGTTTAAAACGTAATTTTAATTTTGTTTCTATCAATCAAAATTTGTATCCATTATATATTCTAAACGATCAATATATGGTTAGTTTTTTCATAAACACAAATGCGCGATTTTGACAGTTTTAAAATTTTGTCATCGGTTTAAGGTTTTTCAGATTTGCCCATATGTACTTTTGATTTGATTTAGATTTTAACGATATTTCGCATGGCTTTATCAGAAAATGAATTTCTAAAAAAAGCTTTGTCTAGCAATAATGTTTAATTATAATGCATTATTGCTAGACTACCTCGTCAGTTGCAGAGTGTTAAAAATGCTTCCTTAATGGGTTAAATTATTAAAAAAATTCTAGGGTTAAAATTTAACATCATTTAAAAAACTTAAGAAAATATAAAATTAATATTAGAAAACTTCGCAAACATTTATGTTGTTTTGTTTACATTTTGACTTTTTCTCCAATTACATTGAACTTCTTATGTAAAAATTACATGTGTAATATGTGAATGAAAAACTACAAAAAAAAGTCGTTAAAAACTTTGTTTTAAGAAAAAAAATATATATTTGCTCACTTGACCTTTTAATGATGTCGCATTTCCCTTTGGAAAATTTTGGTAGTTAAACATTAAGATCCTTTTCTTTATTGTTATGTGCATTTGTAAGGACATGCATGTTTCCTTTTATTGATTTTGTGTAGCAATTTGTGGTATGTAAATAAATAAATAGAAAAAAACTTTGAAGTAGAAATTTGCAATTTTCAAAGGGCAAATGTTTTTTAATTTATCTTAAAAAAGTATTTAAAAGAAGTTAACTAGTATTATAACCAACAATCAAACTTTTAACCGAACACATTACAACTTGTGCAGTCCAGCAAATACCGACAAAAAAGTTTTTATTTTAAATAATTTTAGACTCATTGGCCTCTTAGGTTTTAACTTCGGCTTCGAGCGGAAAACGCATTAGTTAAAAAAGTTTTTCATAGCCTAATACTCAATAGCCAGTGGCTAGCTGAGTTGTGAGGTGAATGGCCTTTTTGAAAATTTATTTTTTCATGTGGGTCTAATGGGGGATCGAACTTGGGACCTTGGTATACCAGGCGGATGTCGAACCTGCTATACCATGGCGGTTCACAAAATTTCGTTAAATTATACAGCTATACACAAATTTAGATTTTTGTTGGAGATACAAGTTTTTTGTCGAAATGGAAGTTTTGAACGAATAGTTTTAATATATAGTCCAGTCGACTATAATAAAGTCGACTATAGTCCAGTTGACTATAGTCCAGTCGACTATAGTCCAGTCGACTATAGTCCAGTCGACTATAGTCCAGTCGACTATAGTCCAGTCGACTATAGTCCAGTCGACTATAGTCCAGTCGATTATAGTCCAGTCGACTATAGTCCAGTCGACTATAGTCCAGTCGACTATAGTCCAGTCGACTATAGTCCAGTCGACTATAGTCCAGTCGACTATAGTCCAGTTGACTATAGTCCAGTCGACTATAGTCCAGTCGACTATAGTCCAGTCGACTATAGTCCAGTCGGCTATAGTCCAGTCGACTATAGTCCAGTCGACTATAGTCCAGTCGACTATAGTCCAGTCGACTATAGTCCAGATGACTATTACTTCACAAGTTCCAAATATTCATCAACATATTAAGCAATCTCGTCGTGTATAGTAGAGTGCCAATAGTCAATATGGGGAATTTTTTTTTTTTTTTTTGAAGAAATACGTTTCCGGCCAACCCCAGATTGGTCCTTTGAAATTCAATCGGATAGCAAGAAAGCGTGCCCATGGCCCGCCCAAAATTTGCAAAATACCTGATTTTTTACTTAGATTGTAAATTACTTAATTAATACTTTAGAATTATACAAGTAAGAAAGTGCTATAGTCGGTCAAGACCGACCATACGATACCCTTCACCACAAAGGTGTTTTTTTTCCTGTATAAAGACAAATTTTTGCAAAATATTGCCATATTTTTTTCAAAACTTATATATTTAAGCTGTTTCGGTCATTTGGACTTATATGAGAGCTAGTGTCAAATGTGGACCGATTATCTCGAAATTTGGCAAATCGATTTCAGTTCTTACAAAAATGATGTATGCAAAATAAACATAAATTTCGCATTGTCTTCAGATTTACGAGCGTTTTAGTAATTTAGTGCTTTTTGACAGAGGAGTTTGTATGGGAGCTGTGGTCAAATGTAGACGGATTTCAACGAAATTTGATACAGTGATTTTAGTTTATATAAGAAGTATTTTTTTTAAATTTCATGAAAAAATATTGATATTTGTGGTCAATATATCAATTCCGGGAAGTGGGACCTATGGGAGGTACCATAAATAATGGACCAATTTCAATAGCCATGGTCCCACTATTAAAAAGCTGATCTGTGCCAAATTTCATCAAATTATCTTTAGAATTGCGACCTGTACTTTTATTACATGGTTTACATGGGGGTCCAGCCAGTCAGACGAACGGACGGACATCGTTAAATCAACTCAGAAAGTGATTCTAAGCCTATTGGTATACTAAAAGGTGGGGTTAAGGCGGTTATTTCTATGCGTTACATACATCAGCACCTATGGTGGTGAAGGGTATAAAAATTCCAAATTAATTCATGATTTACAATTCTATGGAATGCAATTACTAAATAGCGAAATAGGGTTTCGTCAGAATATTGTCAAATTTACTTAGCTTTTTTTTTCATATTAAAAAATTTTACTTTTCTCTCATGTTCTACTGTTGCGTAGAACATGATAGGTGGACAAAATTTATGTTATAATTTCCAATTTCATTTTTTGCAAAACATAAATAAGTCTTCCAAACCCCGAATTCCGAGAAAAGGTTGTTTATCACATTCGGAATAGATGAGTTAAATCGGTCAGAAGTCATATTTTTAATACAACTTTTTGAAACACTCAATTTGAATTTAGTAGTAAATGTAGTAGCATTGTGTAATATTTTAAAAATTTTTGTGATGGATATTAATAATGAGGGTAAGTGCTATTTTTCAATGTATTTTTTAAATCAAAATCTATTAACTTAAATTTTTAGCATTATTTTAAATATCCTATATATTTTAGCGTATTTTTTTTTATAAGAAAAATTTCAGAATATGCAGAAATTCACCTCTGTCCGGGCTAGTTTTTTGACATTAAGCAGAAATATTCTTATTGTTCGTAAAAATATACATATTGTTTAGCACACTTCAGTAGAACATATTTTTTTTATTTTTTTAAGAACACTCTATTTCAAGGGAAGCCTTTTTTGAAAAGTGGTTAAAATATACGAAAAATGAAAAAAAACTCGAGTGTATATGACTACAACTCATCACAAGACTCCGATGATAGTAATAAAGTTAGGCAACTATTTTTACCCTGACATGTAAATATTTCCCCATTAATTAAAAAGGATTTCAGTATATTCATGTATTTTAGTTTTTGAAATATATTTATCTAATTTAAACAAAATAACCCACACATAAAATTAACCAAAAACTGTCAATAATAACTCAATACTACTTCCACTAAGAATAATCATCTTTACATAACATAAAATAATTTTGTCCACCTAGCATGTTCTACGCGACTATCACTGTGGGTCGGGTTCAAGAATCAGTTTTTGATTTTTTGAAAATTTTGTTCAACAAATATGAATAATAAATAATAAATGATCGTTGCAGAATAGAATTTGAATAAAGCCTATTTTGAACAAAAATATATTTTCTTTGGTAGGATCAGTACTTTTCCGCCCATGACATAAAGTTTTCTAATTTTGATAAAAGGTGATAAATGTAAATGGGTGAAAATTTATATTTTTAAAGAAACACAAATTTTAATTTTATACTATCATTTATAATTTCATTTTGTCTCTTTGCTAGCCAAGGTCTTTTGACTACGGATGGAAAAACAAGCACATAAGTACATACATATGTTAGTACACAGAATCCATCCGTATGAAACCCACATTGAATTCCTATGTACATATCTAGTCTTCCGTACCAACTAAAATTCAATAAATTTAACAAGACTATAGAGTAAACTTTAGAATTTTTTTTATTTTGGAGTAAAACCAATGTTTACATTTGAAAATTTTGCTGTAGATTAATGTACATTTGTACCTACAATGTTAAATACATTCTGTAGAAGAACAATATGGACCAAGTATCAGCGAAGATAGTTGTTGTACTATATACTACGACACTGAAAAATACTCACGTGCAAATGACTACCACAACAACAAATATCTAGTGTGTGAGTCTTACAGTGGCTCACTCTGGATGAAGCATACAACGAAAATATACCAAATAAATATGTACTTACGCATATTCGGACAAACGAGTAAAAAATATGAAAATAACTCTCAAGAGAATAAATAAAGGAAAATATTGCCAAGAAAATGTTGTAATATATTTAATATACAAAAACAGTGTAGCCAGATTGAAGATTGGTTATAGCTCGCGAGCTGTCGATTTGGATAATTTAAACAATACAACTAATGGGCGATATAAAAAAACTCTGAGAGTCTAAACCCTCCTATAGATATTAGATTATGTTTGACAATAAAGTAATAAATGGTAACACTGGCTGTACAATTAGTTAGAAGGAGTTTGCAACAAATAAATAAAATAAAAACCATATAAGTCATACTAACATAAAAACAGACATACATACACACAATTTGGGCTTTAAATAACTCTATACGATACGTTACGCAACATATGTCCACTACTTTTTCCATACAACTATAAATAAATACAAATGTATATTCGTACATATGCACATAGCGCTTGTATCTGCAATACATACAAATATACATACATAAATACTCGTACAAATGTATATGATGATAATTGAAATAATAATAGTTGGGAGGATTAAAAGATTCACAACAAAACAAATTCGTATTGTACACATTACGACAAGAACACAGAGTGAACATGTGAGCAAAGAGTGGGAGGAATAAGGATATGTTATGATGATGATGACGATGAGTACTTTGTATTTGAGAAAACAATAATAAAGTACTTTGGTGGATCAACATCGGCTTTAATATACCCTAAACCAGACCTATCCAAAAACTCATACATTTATATTCCTATTTGTGATAAACAGCTTTGAAAGCTCAGTCAATATGACAGATTTACATTTTTCTTCACATATTCGAACATTCTTCATATAATCGAGCAAAACATTATAATCTGGTAGCACTGACTTTGCAAAGACAATTAAACGTAAGTGTCACTGGTACAAACATAGTTGCGTCTCGTTCTTATATAGTGTGTCGGTGTGAAAGCTCAAAAGCTCTTTTGTAAAATTTCGGATATTGTACTGTATTGTGTTATTACCAATGTATTTATGTTTAAATGGTAATGATTTCTTTTTGTGTACGAAATCTTATGTTGTTTAAACCATAATAGTAGCAACGCGTATTTTCATTTCGCTCATACTTAAGAGACAATTCTACTTATAACAAATTGCTATTCATTTTGATAAGCCCTGAATCAAGAATAGGTTTGCCCTAACCGGTACAACTTGTAAAATTCAAAGGCCGACCATATTTTAGAATTACATGCGCTTCGATGTATGCGTATATTCTCCAATTTTGTAGGCCAAGCTTTGAAAGACTTGCCTCTACTTGGTCTTTTCATCAAAGTCCTCTTCTAATATAAGGTGGCTTTTTTATTATAATTTTATATTTTTCATAGTAATTGTTTTTATAGGAGAACTCGTGTTACATGTTAGCTCACAATATTAACTGGTATTAACGTAATTCCCAGTTGAGATGAAGGATAACTAAGATTAGTCTGGCTTTACCAAGTCAAGACCAATCAGAACCGTTGCTTGGTATCCAACATCCCCTACATCACCTTTGATGATGATTACAGTAAAGTGAAAGTCTTATTGATTTGAACTCTTGTTCTGAAACTAGTACCGACCAGAGACATGGATTCTTAAGGTAAAAATTCAAGATTCTTAAGGAAGAATTATTATTATCTGCGAAATGCTGTCATTAACATTGAGAGATTTATAAAGTTGATTTGGAAACTTTTACTGTCAAACGAAGAGAGATTTTGAGACAGATAAGAGGCTTTTCGGAAAAAGGAGATTCTTTGAAATTGGCGAGAGGCATTTTTGGAAAACTTGTGATGAGTAAAAGATTGCAAAAGCCTGATGATCTACTGGCACTCAGAAGGCCAAAAGCTAGTGAATACATAAACCCAAACATGTTTAAAGATGTTGTCAAAGATATCCGGTAGTGACAAACATCAACAGAGGAGAGGAAGACGGTAGCACTCCTAGAAACAAGTAGACTGAAAATTCAATGTCATCAATGTATTCCTAAGTCCTAATGGTTACGCCGGGTATATCTTTGATCTATAGCAATGTAAGCGTTGTGTTGCTATGAGGAAAATGGGCAAGGTATGAACACAAGCTGCTCTGGGTGTTGTCAACAAAGATGATATATCCACCAGAAGCTGGGCACACTGTTGATTCCGTCAATTTCAGAGGGCACGGAGTATATAATCAACAGATTAATTGAGTCAAATCCTTACTTTCTAACCCACAACGGTTCTATGGCTTAGTTGGTTAATACTTCGATACTAAGCATAATATATGATATTCAGCCTCGGTTTGATCCCCAGTCTCGACAATATAAATTTCTGTAATTATCTGTAAGCCTACAGCAACACGCAGTCTATAAAAGATAAATAACATTGGCTGTAGAACAACAAGCTTAAACAATGCATCAAATATCGCAACTTTACTGCTCCAGAAATACTAGAGCTTTATCTTTCCTTTTCACCAACTCTCATCACTCTACTATCACCATTCCAGAGAAGGTAACCCAATTCGTATATACTCTATATACAATTACATAGGCAGTATTTGCCCGAGAGTTACTTCATTTACCTTTAAATCACCCTAAAAAAACTTAAGTTAGTTACCCTGTGTTTGGTTTTTCACACATATGCAATCTCTGTGTATTTTGCTAAAGGAACATAGTTATTTTTTAATCAAAATCATTTATGAGTATAAATGGCATATTTATTTAAAATATCGTTGAATTTTACATTAATTTATATATGTTCAATACATTTTGCACAAAAAATCGATTATTATCGATTACAGGAGGAATAGATTTTTTTTTAGGAATTTCGAAAGATTGCTCTGAAGCTCTGTTGAGCTTCAGATGGTTCACGGATTAGTTAACCTTATGAATGGGTTATTGAGCCAATTAGTTCATCATCTTGGTACGTCGTTTATCCCTACATATTTACAAGAGTTGTACTTATTGTAAATGCAAAAGTTGATTGGTACAAGAGAACCTTTTCATATTCTAATAATTTACTCAGGGATAACCCTTACATATGCATTGTTAAGGAACTAGAAAAAAAATATTTTGGAAAGGAGAATCGTGCTGTGCGGCTAAAAAACGAGTTTTCTCTGTAGTGCATCTTACGCTTACTTGCAAATTCGACTACGAAGAAATGTACGTTTTTCAGAAACAAGTTCGATCACACACCGTTATAGTAGCGATAGAAAAGTGAGACTCAACTCACGTTACATCGATGCTCCAATGAGTCAGTATAGTTAGCTACAATATTGCCATCGATAAGCACCTTCGCTCTCTCGTGTACCCGGTCGAGAAGCTAAAAAATAGACATTTTTTTAATGTACCCTAAAAAATTTTTTCTTTATCGTACAAAAATGGTTCAGTTAGTGTGATTTTCCACACAAGGGTGACTTAAAGGTTAAAAAAAGAACAAGATTTACCTACTCTCCGAAAAATTTTAATTATGCATTATTGGAAAAATATTCTATGTTCAGACTAAACATAGTAGTTTGACTGTTTGAAGACCCCGAACTCCTTCCCCTTTGATGGATGCTTCAACAAGATAATGACCCAAATCCAAAAAAGTGACGTCGAAGTTTTCAGCTGACCGTGTCGAAAATCTATTGAAATTCATAAAAGCTGCTTTCTTTTCCGAATTCCATCTAAAAAGGAAACGACAAACAACACTGAAAATAACTTCCAAATGGTATATTTTCGGCAAGAAAGAAATACAGTGATTTATTCCAGATCATCGATGAGAGGCTTATTCAAGGCAACCTGTTGCCTTGATAAATCAGTCTATTTTACGAATGTCAAAACTCTGATAAATCATGCAGCAAAAGCGCCTCCAGATTATGAGCAGAGAAAATGTGTTACTGTCTCATTCTCTTCTATGATGTGACAACCACGACAGAAGTCATAGTGTTGGAGATTAAGTCTTCTGGCGTGCAACCCAAAAACACAGTGTCCTGTTAAGGTTGAGATTAGGTTGCAGAGTCGGTGGCAGGGTAGAGGTACCAAGCATTTCTCATTGTAGGCGAGCCATGTTTGCCAGGAGATTTAACAAATGGTTTCAGTGGACCAAGTGTAAATTGGTCGACGTTTTCCTAACTCAGCACCGGATTTATGGCAGCGTAACTGTCGAGACAGAAACGAGTATCCCTTTCTTATATTTTGTTGTATTTTATTCCATTATGGCCTATATCTCGGCTTGAAGAATACTACATAGATGAGGAAGCCTGAAACAAATTTCCTTCCCTAATAGCGAGATCAAGAAGACATCCAAACATCCGTCATCAGGAGAAGTGGAGTCTCCAGAGATAGTCACTGTAAAGGATCTGTCAAAGAGACAGGTTAATATGCAGTAGTCGATGTAAGTAATTTTATCCAGAATTGGGGAGTGTCCAATTTGTAAGTGGGACCAGGTTGCAATAGTGATAAGTCGGAAAGCCGAGTTAAGAGCAATTTGTTCGACTGGGAGCCAGTTAACCGTGACAAAGAGCGCATCAGATGGTGTAGTTCTCGGCTTTCCGACTTATCACTATCGCAACCTGGTCCCACTTACAAATTGAACACTCCTCAATTCTGGATAAAATTATTTACATCGGCTACAGCTTATCAACCAGTCTCTTTGACGGATCCTTTACTGTGACTATCTCTGGAAATCGCACCATACATTAGTATAGGCTTAAACAAATTATGTTAAATAGGCCATGTAGTTGGGCAAAACTACTCAAGCTAAACAGTCAATTATATAGGAACCTGTTAACGGTTCATGCGGGAGGGGAAGAACAAAACTTGGAGTTTAGGAAGATATCTCGAAATTTAAGAAATTAAAAAATTAGATCTTTTCTATTTAACAACAAAATTTTTGAAATTCGTTAGATATATTGTATATGTACTATGATATTTTGGTGTAGCGTATCATAAGACCATAAATAAACAAGTAAGAGTGGTATATTCGGCTTTGCCGAATCTTGGATACCCTTCACCAATGGTGTTCCAAAAGTACTTAATGTAATTCGTAGCAATATTTGGTTTTACTAGTACCGAAAACCTTTCCGGTGGCGTCATCATCTAGAATAGTTATGCACCCAAAGGTTAGGTTGGGCAGGTGGCTGATGTCTAGGGAAGCTTCACTTGGGTTCTAAAGTGGTCCCTTTGTGAAAGATAATGATTACTAGACTACAAGTAGAGAATGCATATTTAAGCCAGCCAGTAGCTTCGAAATAAAATAGACACATATTTTACGAACATTTAATAAAGTTCGATAGACCAGATAAACCATGCAGAAAAGATGCTTCAAAATGTAGATGCCCTTAGATTTACAATAGCACATCGATTTGATGAAGTTTAAGTATTCTGACATGCAACCCAAAAACGCTGTGCACTTTAATTCGTACGAATTATCCAACTAGTAAAAGTTCTTGATTAGTTATGTAAAACTCTGAAGTTAGGGGACTGATTTAGGTCAAGCTTTAACAATGATTGTCAATGTATACAAGCCTTAAAATTATAGGGTATACACTCTTAGTTTTAGATACATACGTGAAATATATAGCTTTTGAATGGATGGTTATCAGCTTTGTCGGAAAAGTTTTCTTATTAATTTGAAGTTAGTTAATTAATTAAAATGAACACTTCATCAATAATATTTGGGATGTATAGTTCTTTCGATCTGTCCGATGGATGTTAGGAAAGTCTTGCTCTAGTTCTTTGCGCAATTTTAATATGATTTAATTTATCAGCATTAAATCGATTCCCGGTCGGGTTTATATGGGAGATTTCACTAAATGTGAATAGAGCTCGCCCATTTTCAATATCGAACTTTTCAAGAGATCAGAAATACTTTTGTCAAATGCTGTCCCTCTAGAAAGTTTATTTTAGGCGCTATTGTCCTGAATATCAATATTGTACAACGTCTTTATACTAAATGTCATCATCGTATCTATTATAATTTGTCATTTATTAGCTACTAAGAGATTGCCTTAGGCGAAGTTATACGGGATCAATTGTCAAACGTGAACGGATTTCTCCCAATTGCAATTAAAAAATTTAAATTTTTGTTGATATGTGAGATACTTACATACATATGTAGGTTTTGAACGGATATCATGTAATTAGCTGCATTTTTGTACTTCCTAGGAAGATTACCTATAATTTGATATATAATACATTCTCAAATGTTATCATAATGTTCAAAAGTCAGACACAAAATTAAGATAAATGCAGTGTGTCTGTCTGCTAAAACCAGATTTGTGGAGCTCCTGAATTGTCCCACCCTGAATTTCAACATTGTCGATCAAAACACCATCGCTTAAACGCTAAATTATATCTACCATAAATTACAGAATGCATCAGGATTTAGATAATCCCCTGCGAAGGACGCTATTAAACTTCATCAAAATAAACATCTGAGATATCGACAAAACAGGAGCTCCAAAAACTTGACTACAACAGAAAAAAGGACAGATTGGTAGACGGACGGACAAACAAACAGACGGACGGACGGGCAAACAAACAGACGGACGGAGGTCGCGAAATCGATTCTTGTGCTGATTCTGAGTTGATCGGTACAATTTGAATGGTATTCATAATCAAATTTGTGGAGTATATATATCAGATTTTAGAAAATCCTCACATAAAGAACGATGTCAAATTTCATCACAATCGGTCCATAAACACCTGAGATATCTCTGAAACAATACTTACAAAATGTAAACAAAATTTCTTAGACACGTACTTTGGGCAATTTGCTGTACATCAAATGTAGTGTTATGGCGATATCTCAATTGTTTATAGACCGCTTTTGATAAAATTTAATAACGTGCTTGGTGGGGGAATTTCCTAAAATCTGATATAAAATTTATGTAGGTCCGTACTAAAGGAGGATAGTTTTTCCTATTTCTGCATTTAATTTTTTCAACAAACATTCTCTAATGTGTACTTTGGGCAATTTGCGATACATCAAATTCAGTGTTTTGGCGATATCTCAGTTGTTTATGGACCGATCTTGTTATTTAAAAGTGTGTTTCAATCAAAAATTTTAAAATTTTCGTCTAATTTTTGGTATTTTTTCGATGTTTTCGGTGTTTATAAACCGATTTTAATGAAATTTAATAGCGTTCATTGCGGGAGAATTTCCTAAAATCTGATATATAATTTATGTAAGTCCATCCTCCAGGGGCTTCAGAAACTTGATTTCAACAGACAGACAGACAGACGGACAGACAGACAGACAGACGGACATCGCTTAATCGATTCTCCTCCCGATTCTGAGTCGATCGGTATAATTTTTATGGGGTCTACGATCACTAATAAAAAAATTACAAACGGAATCACAAACTTATAATACCTTTTCACCTATTGGTGAAGGGTATAATAATATGCTTAGTAAACAAATAGTATAAACATTTAAACGAGAGAGTCCAAAAATATGAGAAGGATAACAGAGAATAAATTGAAAACAGCTGTAGAAGCTCTACATAAAGAAATTCAATAAATGTCAAAATAAATTAATAAAAGTGACAATTTAATTAGTTTTGATTTTATTAAAAAAAATATTTATTTTAATTAAAATTATTTTTATATATTAAAATAGAAAATTTTATTATTTTTAAAATAAAATAAAAATGAAAATATTTTTAGTCATATTTTATATGCAGCTCAAAAAAACCTAATTTTTCGATTTATGTTAAACAAAACAAAAAAGGAAAACCTTTGATTTCCAGCTTCGTTTAGACAGGCGCATTCCACAATATCAAACTCTGTTCATGTCTTTAAATGATTTTTGAAATATGCCAACGACACAAAACACATGATGCCCTCGAAGAATATAAATTATAAAGGGGAGCATGAAAATATTTTCAACATTTTTCCAGTTTCCACATTCGAATTTCGAAAGTGAAACTCCTGCTGAGCCACAGAACAAAACAATAATAACACTCATTCCTCATTGATGCCTGGCTTCGACTGACAGACCGACTGTTGGTTTATTTTTGGAATCATACACTTTTAACCTTCGTTTGCAAGACACACACACACTTTACTCCAATGAACACATGTTTGTTCATTGTTCTTTCTGTTCGCTCGCTCGCTGGCTCTCTGTTTATTGTTATTTTGGTTTTCTAATTTGACAAGAACAAGAAAAATAAATATGAGCATGAAAACATTTTTAGAGTTGTATTTAGGGATAAATACTCTCAGCTTCTCTTGTTTACTCTCTCAGTTACTCATTTGGTAAAATTTAACTCTCTGTTAGGTAAAGTTAAATGACGCATTTGCGTCACTCTTTCATTTGAACTCTCTGATTATAAGGCCAGTCTCTCATTTTATGAGTAGATATATATCTTTTACAGCCTCCACTTTTTCAAGCTGTCAAGTGCTTTGGGATCTAGTGCGTTTTATTAATGTTTGTGTGTGTATAAATACAGTTCTTCTGAAAACGAGTGTGTTGTCATTACATGGTGAGTGCCTTAGCAGGAGAGTTTTGAGGAAAACTCTTGCATGTGTTTAGCTGTTGCGCTGCAGTTTTGAGAATGTCTATGCGGAAACTGCCGTTAGTTCGGTTTTAGCTCTGAAACGGTATTGACGGTCTCCGAAGCCAAACTATGCGCTTACATTTTTTTCATTTAACATATATTTGCTAAACCAAAATAAAACAAGTGTAAATGAAAACAGTAGCATCACAGTTCAAAGCAGCAAAAACAAATATTAAATACAGCAAATATCATGATTATTGTTCAACTGTCACCTATTTTTAACGAGAATTTTCATTGAATTATTCTTTACTTAAAAAAAATGAAAGAAATCTAATTATAAAAGTCGAGAAAAAAGAAGATACAAATTATACGATTCTTAAAACAAGTGCAGAAAAATTAACTACGAAATTTTTTTTATAGAGATTTATAGTGAGTTTTCCCGAGTGTTTGTGTGCGTGTGAGAGTTTTAAAGAAAATTTGCATAAACGCAAGAAAAATATATGTATTTTCGCATTGCAAAAAAAAGGAAAAATAAAAAAAAGTTTGTGCTTTTTACGCCTAACGTTTCTTAATAATATTCAGAGCTTCTTACGGTCGGTTAAATCAATTATCTTTAAGAATATTTATGAAAGTGTCATTATCCTTTAAACGTAAAGGATTTAATATAAAAATATCTTAAAAAGTGTTTTTAAAAAAAATTCAAAATTTTGTGCGTAAAACAAACAAAAAGTAAATAATTGCCAAACACAAGTGTTTATAACGATTGTTGAGACAGTTGAGAGTCCTAGCACGTTTATAGGTCTTAATTAGCAGCCATACATTAGATAGTTTCAGCTGATGTAAGCATTAAATCGAACAGGATTCTAAGGCTCATACAAAATAAACAAAAAAATATAAAAATAACTAAGATTCTGTAGAAATACCAAACGCCAGCACCAGAAACTAAAACAAATTGAAATAAATTTATTTAGAATCACAAACAAAAAAAAAAAAAAGATACTGTTCTGGTCAACAAACATCCAGCCATCATCAAGCCAAGTCAAAGCATTAATTTGTAGCCCAGCTAGAAATTACTTACAAATACAATCTACAGACATCCACCCACATATGTTCAGCTTCAAACAAGCTCTTACATAAACATCTTCATATACTTCATCACAACATCAGCAGCAATACATTCCCGTTAGAAATTTGTGTGTGTATGTTGCTGTTACTGTTAATGTATAAGTAAAAGTATAAGTAAGCAGGAATGTCTATATGTGAATGACAGGATATGGATGTATAAATATATGTATATGTATGTGAATAAGTGTGTGTTTGAACCTAAATACATTATTTATAAAATAAAAGTACAAGTGGACTGGACCCCCACATGAGACAATGAATGAGATTTGTTGATATTGATGTCGAATGTATCATTACAATTTGATAATATGCGTTTGTTGGCAAGGATCTAACAAATGGTTATTTAGAGAACACACACACAAACAAATATGACGATGAGCAGCAAATTGAAATGTTTATAAAAGGCGTTTTTTATGGCTATAAAAACGACAAAAACAATAACTTGTACCTACTCGATAACATAAAACAAAGAAAATATTCACTAAACTTATGAAAATTTCAATATAACTGAAATTGTTTGTTTGTTTGCTTGGTCGGCCCTACGGTCAATGGCCCCCTTTTATCATAGACAACAACTGCTACCACTACCACTTCAACTATGACTATTACCACTACTTTTACTACTTATAAATAAATATCCTTATAAACGAAAGCAAACATTCATCCAACATTCAACTGGCCTTTGGCTTATCTTTCTCTGTGACTCAGTTTTTTTTTGTCCAACTTAAGGCTCGTTCAACAACTCGAATGATGGCACAATAATGTAATCCTAAATAATACAAAAAACGGCAGAAACAAAAAAAATAAAATTCAAAAAAGAAGAAAAAAAAAAATAAATAAAAAGGAATTCTTAATAAAATGTCAGAAATGCCAACAGCATCGACATTTCAATTTTAAATGTTTGCATGTAAGTGTGTGCCCGAAAAGCTCACAGGAAACAAACAAACAAAAAAAAACAACCAAAATTAAAAATAGAAAAAATCCAAGATATCTAAAAAAGAAAGAAAAAAGTTTTAAGTTAAATAAATATTAAATCTTCATAATAAAATATAAGAAATTTACAAATAGAAACAAATTAAAAGAACCCAAATAATTAAAAATAAAACAAGTCAAAAATAATAAAAAAAGGAACTGACAACATGTAATAATGTTTTCATCATTTCCAAGTCCATTGTGTCGCTTTTAGCGCTTAAACACAAAACATCTCAAAAATATAAATAATAAATAATTATTTGTAAAAAATAAAAGCAAAAAAATCCTTCATATTAAAACAGCAGCAACAAAAAAACCCTTTCTACAGCTTAATTTTACTTATCAACTCATTCACTCTTTCGACTTTTTAAAAGTTTTTGACTAACCAAAAATAAAAAAGAAATTACAATTTAACCAAATTACATACCAAATATTAAAAACAAAAAGAAAAATTTTAATAAAAATTTACTCCAATAAATTCACAAAAATAAAATGCAAAAGATAACCCTACAAACACTCAACTCTTTTTCGGTTGTGGCTGAAGTCTTTAGCAAAATGAAATTAAAAGATCCTTTGGAAACGCCTTTTCAGTTACAAAAAACGGATGTTGCTGTTGTAGCTGCTTCTACTTCTGCCTCTGGCAATAACTGTCAACATTGTCATCGTCTTTATCAGAAAAAACAGCAACAACAAGAACAACATCAAGACAAACGTCATCATCATCATCAGCAGCAGCATTTGCAACACCATCACTCCCAGCTCCAGCAACAGAAACAACATTATAATCAGGAACAGCATCATCGGCATTATCACTATCGCCAGTCAGCAGTACATTGGATTAAAAATCTTCATTTCATCTGGTTTGGTAAGTGCAACAACCAACACTTTCCAGAATGCATCAGTTTCTGTTTTATTAGTGGTATTCACTTGCTAACCTTACAACCATAGAATACACAGAATCTCTTTTCAATCATATACAAAAAAATTGTTCGAAACTAATTAACCCCTTCTGAAATAATGGGACTACATAGTTACAGTCTCATTTAAATATAATGAAGTGCTTTAACAAGGTTCTATTTAAAGCAAGCATACACCATGTTAAGTATACCCTACACCACCATAATTGAGAAGGGTACTATAAATTTGTGCTGACATATATAACGCATAGAAATATTGACCTTAGACATACTTTCTATTTAGAATCACCTCCCAAGTTTTCTGTTAAGTTTACCAGTCAATTCAATGTTATCAAAGTAAATGTACCAATTTTAAAGACTTTACTTACATATTTTCTTACTTCAATGGCCTATATTTATAACCTGTTCAGGTCAAAGGCCTAGCATATTTTAGAATTCCATGCGCTTCGATATTTTTCGCATATTTTCCAAGCTTTGAAAGACTTCCCCTTTATTTGTTCTTTTCGTCAAAGTTTCGGACGTCCTCTTTTAACATAAGGTTGGAGCAGTTTTTATTCTAATTTAAGCTTTTTCATAGTAATTGTTACTAGCCCGACGACCTAATCCATAGTTTCATAGTTCATATGGGAAAACTCGTAGCACATGTTAGCTCACTACATTAACGGGTTCTTACGTAGTTCCCCTCGTTATACCAGAAGGAGGTCGGTGTTCACAGTTGAGATGATGTAAATATATATAATTCCCCGACCATATTCCAATTGGAACAAGGGCTACTTCTCTCAGACAATGAGCTGCATCCGATCCTATTTTTAGACTCATTGCAAGGGACCTTCGTTTTAACTCCGGCTCCGAATGGCAAATGCATTAGTTAGAGAAGTTAATTTTTTTTCAAGTTGGACTGGTCAGGGATCGAACTGGAGACCTCTGGTATACTAGACGGATGACTAACCTGCTATACCACGGCGGCTCATACAGTTGAGATTAAGGATAACCAAGATAAGTCAAACATCCCCTACATCATTCGCAATTTTAAAGATAACATGATGCACTTTTGTTTTGGTAGCTATTAAAATTGTACTAAATCGGGCAATTGTTTCTGTTACAATAATGCTGACTTCCTAGAATAGTCATTTTCATCATCCACAAAATTTCGGTATGTTTTAACTTTGTAAAAACAAAAATCAGTTAACCAGTTCCATTAGAATCGGTCGATATTCGACTATAGCTCCCATGCAAAGCTTACTACCAAAAATCATAAAAACGCCAATAAGAAGATCATAAAATTGCCAGTAAGTCCAGATAACGACAATATTATATTCATTTTTTTTCACATATAAGTTTCGTATAACAAACAAAAGTTATTTTCTTAAAAAGGGGTTTTCAAAAATTTTGGGACATCAAACATTTAATTTAAAAGTTTTACTGTAGTGTATTGCACTAAAATCCCAATTTATTACAATTGTTTATTATTGTAATAAATAATTTTTTGATACGACCAAACAAATGTTGGTGGGGAAACCTTTCCTCGACGCGTTTTGATGGTTGGTTATGCCATGTTTTTCAAGAAGATTATCCCTAATTCTAGACAAAGCGAAAACCACACATAATATCTAATTTGAGGGATAAAATAAATACAAATTTATGCGTTCGACAAATATCAACATATAGCGATGATTATCATCTGAACAGAAACACACAACATTTTTCAGTTTTATATTTTCTTTATTTTCGATTGATCCATTAATTGGTCCTAACTGTTTTTGATTTGGTGACTGTTGGATCACATTTGACCTTGGCTATAAAGGGTATCATATGGTCGGGAAATATTTACAACACTTACCTCTTTATATAGAAAAATGCTGTAACTACTCCTTTTTGTTTACCTAAAGCAGATCATAATGTATTAAGGTTTAAGTTGTCTCCGGTCATGCAATACATGACAACCATGGATCTAGGACAGTGTTATAGAAAATTGATAAGTTTAAGTTCCTTTTGGAGTACACCTTACACTGGTTGGTTGGATGCCCATGTAATCATATTATCAAAGTTCAGGTCGAAATTTAAACGATAACTTTATAAACTATGACACAGAAATTTTCCTTGGCCCAAGTGTGATCTTTGAACCAAATCGAATTATTATTTCGGGTACCTTTGATAATTTTGGAATCGGTAAATATTTGACGAAATCTTAAATACTACAGAAATATGACAAAATTTTAAGTATATTGATAAAACTTTGCACAGATACGACTTTTGCAAATATAAATCAATAGCAAAATTTCATAAAAATCGATCCATATGTGATCCTAGTATCAGAAGTAAAATTTCATTAAAATCGTTATATATACCTCCCTAGTATCAGATCCGAAAATGACATAATTATACCTAAATCTCGAGAATTTGTTGCCGAGTTAAGAATATTAATATTAGATATGTTTTTAAGAATAAATAAAAACTTTAAGATTTATTGAAAAGCAGTCCCTACTTGGTGAAGTGTAGGGCATTTTGTTATTGAGGTTGAATTCCCTTATTATTTGCTTCCTATTTTTTGAGATTTATTTTGTTTCTTTATGGTATCATGTGCATTAAAATAATTATTTTTACAATTTTATTTACTTCCTTATTTTCCCTGAAATCGTATTTCAAAATATTTTCGTTCAGTTTTAACGTTTTACGAAAAAAGTTCATTTTAATATTTTTAATCAGGCAAATAAAATAGAATGATATTTATGTATTGTAGGTCTTCAAATATCCGGTTAAATTTCAAGTATTTATTTTTATATTTCATTTAAAGTTCCCACGTCAGTCGTTTCTCTGCACCAGAACGACTCGAAAATCTTAGGATTACGACCAAGGACGATCCTTCTGTATTACCAATTATATCGGAACATTTATATGGAATTTTCATTAGATTTGTAACTTAAAAGACTTTCGGTGTAGAAAAACTCCTTAAATAACATAGACCAATTGCTACCAAAATATATACATATCGTCGTGCGGGAGTTAATGTGCTCTATACGTTAAAAATGCATTTTGGGAAAATCGATCTTAAAGTTTTACCTTAATTTTTCAAAAAAAAACTTTTTGAGACTTTTTCACCACATTTTTGGCGTATAGAGAAAAATATCACGAAAAAATCTGTTTTGAAGGCTATAGAACAAAACAGACACCATATATCTCAAAAATTAGACGAGGTAGCCGAAAAATGGCGGTTAGAGCACATAAAATCCCGCACGACTATATGTGACGCTCAAAATAGAAAGGGACTTAAGGATTTTCTTCAGGAGAGCTATTTTAAAGATTTAAATACGTCCATCATTGGTGAACCATCACTAAGCGTGTTGGTATTGGTCTCATTTGAAAGCGACACATCGCATGACGTCAGAAACGTGTTGGTCAGCCTTGTGTAGGTCGTCCTTACCTCTTGTTTTGTGTAGTTTTATGTAGTAGGTCCCTTTCTCTATGCGCTGTCACATATACGTTACCTTTCAAAGTTGGAATTTATTGGACGCCAACCCCCTAATAGTGATTTCAAGATCTGCTTCTAGTGTTTGAAGCTATAGTCCTATTCCCACCGACTTTTTTTTCAAACTTTTCTTCATGCCTTTAATAGGTTTTATAGTCCGATATCTTCGGATAGAATTGGTTTCATTCATCAGAATGTTCTTGCATAGTTTAGGCACTTCCAAAATCGTTGTGCCAGTTTTCGTAGCAGGGGATTTCTAGCATGATTAATCCTTGGAGCAGTATATTCTTTAATTTTGTTTCTTTCCATGCTTAAAACATCGTAAGTTCCCCGTTTGTATAGCGAGCCGCTCGATCCGACACTGAATATATAAATAAATAAATAATTTTCGACTCTTAAACCAAATACGTTGGAATGGCTAAGATAACTCCCTCTCATATAAGCCCCGAATTCCACACAGGTTGCTTAAGGCATTTTCAACTAGGTTGCTCAGGTTATCAGGATGTACAACTAGGAGGTTAGAGTAGGAATTAAATACATTTCTTACCTGTTAGCTGGGGACGCCAGGCAACATCTGCATTCCATTACATCCCACTTTATAGTCTAAATGATTCTGATTACCAGACTGCCACACTAAACTGGACTAATCTAAATCAGAAGCAATATTATCGTAGATTGAAACACGTTGTGTAGTTTTGTTTGTAATACAACGTGACCCTATATTCAATACCGCCTATGAACCAATTTTTTTTAAATACTTTTTATTGGAAAACTGCTTTTTTATAAAAGAACATCTCTTGTAAGAAGAATCAGAGGGAAGAAATCTATTAAGACAGTTATTGGTAAAGGGAATGTTGATTTCAATTAAATTATTTTGGATATTAAACAGTTCTTTGCATTCCTTAAAAATATTTTAATTGCTTCATAGCCGGTATTGAATATAGGCTCACGATAAATATTGTTTCTTTTCTATTTCTTGAAAAAAAAAAAAACAAATATATGTATTATTAAAAATTCTATTTTAATTATCATCTCTAAATGCATATCTCTAACATTTAATACAATATGTGCAATTAATTCAATATTGAATGACTGCAATCATTCATTGAACCATTTATGCATTTAAATGCATACAGTAAACATAGCTTAACATCCCGATTTCGAGTTATTAAAGCGCAAAAACGTTTTAAATAATTTTAAGCAAATAAAAATAGATTGAAAAAAAATAAAAAAGAGAAAAAATCTAAACAAATATAATCTGGGTATTTGAAAGGGTTTTACTGTATGATATGAGTAAATATTTGTGCATAATGACATGGAAGTACTTGGGCTCTAAACAAAATGTTTTATATGTATTTACAAAAAGTGTCTAGTATTTATACAACCATCCATACATACTTATACATGAATACATATACATATAAATAAATAAGTATTTGTTGATGTTGCTATAAATTCTATTTACTCATACTTACATACATACTTACATATTGTTTAAATATATTTAGACTAGAAATGAAAAAAAAGAATGAAATAAACATGCAGCCATTTATTTATTTATTTACTCGCATTTATTCATGCAACATCCATCCATCCATCCATCTATCCAACTTATACACCTGTTAACTTAACTTCACTATAGTTTAGCTTAGTTTATGTTTGTCTGTATGTACTTGTACTAATATAAGTACATATTTGTGTGAAAAATGATTTCCAGTTTGGAAAATTGCACATTTGCTTAAAGCACTTTTGATATTTTTACAGGTCAGCGTACTCGTGCTGTGTATGCAACATTTTTAGTTTTTAATCAAACTCACACACAAAAAAAATTGAGAATTAAATAAAGTACACATTTTGTTAAATTAATTATTGAGAGCAAAAAAAGCGAATAAACTGAAAAAAAAAAAAATGAAAATTAACAAGATTTGGAGAAATCGTGGGAACGAGGCAACAAACAATGGAAATATATTTTGTTACAATACGAGTATTTTATTTCAACACATGTGTTGCTTCAAAATGAAGATGATTCTTTCGGAAATGGTAAAAGTGAATGTCAACATGGACATTTGTGTGTAGTTCAGAAACCATTTTTTAATCCGAGTATAAAGAATACTCGGATTAATTGTAAATTAAATAATAAAGTTATTAACATTTTGCGCTTGACGTGATATAGTTTTCACAATTCTAATGACGTGATAGACTAACATTTATATTTTCCAAGATTGGTGTTGAAAAACTAATAAAATATTTTTATACCTTTTACCACCATAAGTGGAAAGGGTGTATTGGGTTTGTGCTGATGTTTGTAACGCATAGAAATATTGGTCTGAGACCTACTTTTAAGTATACCAATCGACTTCACTCCCTGAGTTGTTTTAACGATGTCCGTCCGGTTGGCTGGCTGGCCGGTTATCCATGTAAGCTTGTCATCACTCTACAGGTCGTAACTTTAAAGATAATTTTATGAAATTTGGCACAGACTCATATTTTGGTCCAAGGACGATCCCTATACTTCTTGGGCGAAATCGGATTACTATTTTGGTCCTTTACAGCCACAAATTTAGTTGTATTTTAATAATATTCTGCACAAATATTGCTTATCATAACCTTAATCAGTGTTCCTAATTTTGTAGAAATCGGCCCATATTTGATGATACCTCCCATACAAGACACATTCTCAAAAAACGTTTATATACAAATAAAAGCACAAAAACGTTAATTACTCTAAAGATAAATGCATTTGATTACTTAAACTTTGCACAGATAAATATTTTGTATATATAAACCAATAATGAAAATTCGGTAACAATCGGTCCACAATTGACCCTAGCTCCCATATCAGGCCCTTAGCCGGAAATGATATAAATCTCGATTTTTTTTTTTAAATAGCACATAGTTTATGTATGTATGTCTCTAAGACTTAAGGAACACTTGTTTAATTGTTGGTCCATATTTGATCTTAGTTGTGAAGGGTATTATATAGTCGGGCTCGACCGACTATAGCTTTTCTTACTGTTTTTTTTTTATTGTTGAGTGTAAGTAATTATTTATATAGTTACTCTTTTAAATTCAAAGCGAATATTAGTTGTTGTTGTCGGCTTGACTATACGTCAGTCCTTGAGGGTTAATCTCAAAATCAACTGTATATCATTTCAAATCAATTATTAACATCATTCACTCGAAAACTTTTTGATTCAGGAAAAATCATCTTAATTATTAAGTTATGCAAATTCAGAATCGGTTATGCTCATAAAATTGTGTGTCCCTGACTATGTATCTAATGTTGTAAAGTCAAATTAATTAAGCCCTTTATAAAAATTTTTAAGAAAAAACTTTTTATATTTTCTTAAAACGTAGAAGTGACTATAGTGACAGTTATTACCTATCATGTCTCTTAGTTTCCTATCTCAGTTAAAGGGAAATGGTTCAGTTTTGTCATTTTTTCGACAATGGTGGGATTCTCTCATTGTTCATAACTTGTTTTTGATATCAAAATAAATACTGCCCTTAAGTCTTCCATCTGTAGTTAAAAAGGTAATTAAGCTTTACGTGCTATTTATCGTCAGATGGCAAAGGTAACCCGTTATGAGTTAACTTTGGCCAATCTGACTTGTTTGACTAACTCTAAAACCAACTAACTTACTAATATCGATTCATCATGAGTTTTTGGTACGAGTTTTTATAGCAAACAACAAAAAGTTTACATCTCTTGAATTAGTATTTAGACTTAGAGCTCTAAAAAAGTGTCAGATCTGCCCCAGTCTTCTTTACAACACTTGTCATTGTCTCGAGTTAACGAATGATAGAGCTAATTATATGGGAAAATCTTCAGTGCACAATTGATTTGATCTTTCAAACATATAAGTAAGTTCGAAATATTTATTTATTGTAGCTTTAAAGGGCTGTTTTAAATTGATAATAAATTTTTCAATAAGAGCACTACAAAGTTTTTTAAACCAAATAGAAACGGTTTTGGATATCAATGAAATTATTTATTCCTGTTAAAGCACGTTTGATGCCATTATGTATGGAGCTCGATTTCTGAATCCAATTTTCGACAGTTTTCAAGGATAAATTAGCCGATACTAACGCTTTTACGTTCGATATTCGTACGAAGTTCATCAATCGTCGCTGGCTTTTTGGCATAGACCATAAACTTGACGTAGCCCTACCGGAAATAGTCTAACGGCATCAAATCACACGACAGAGGCTGCCAATCGACTGGACCATTTCGTGAGATAACACGTTCTCCAAACTTGTGACATTCGCTGTGTGGCTTGTGGCGATGACCTGTTGGAACCATATGTCGTTCAAGTCCATATCATCCAATTGGGGCCAAAAATATAATTGAACGTTAGCGATTCCCATTCAAAGTAATGTCCAAGTGACAGCCAATGACGCCACCGGTCCATAAACTGTACCAAACCGTAATTTTTTCAGGATACAATGATGACTCATGGAGTACGTGTGGATTGCTGCCTGACCAATAATGTATATTATATTTATTGACGAAGCCATTCAGTCAGAAATGAGTCCATCGCTGAGGATGATTCACACTCTTAACATTGAGACCAATGATTTCGAATTCTGTAGTAACTTTAATTTCGACTCGTTATTGTCTCGTATTTCTTTCCATCATGAAATGGCAAACTGAAGAGAAGTCTTAAAAGAGCAGTAAGAAATATGGCGCCGTCTGCTGTCGCTGTTGCTGTATTTTTGTTGCGTCCCTGTTAAAAAAAACCCGCGGTCTTCTCAAAACATCATGGGTTCTATAGGCTTGTTTCAAAACTTATTTAAGTTGTTTTTCTAAATTTCTTTAATGAATGTCAGTCTCTTCTTTTTTAAGTTAGTTATTGCAGTTATATATGAACTTATGTATGGCTATATAAAATAAAAGTTTCGCTTGTATAATTTTCTAAATACATCCTTTTAAAGGGTAAATTCGGTTGCTTTGTATTTTCTTGGATAATAAGGGAAAACAGCCATTGAGTAAAGGGTAAAAATGGGCAAAAAGTACTTGTAAATTGGTTCTTTTTAATCATCAACCTGAACGAATGTTATAAAATGTTATGTTTGGAAATTTCCTAATTTTAGAAAACATCTTAACGTAACCTGCATCTTTTTATGCAAAATAATCTGTTGTCCGAATTCTGCTCATATCAAAATTGGGACATAAAGAAGAAATAATTATGAAATACTTATATTCCCCCGGATATATGCAACAAATATTTATTTCTACATTCATTTCTTCAATTATAAATTACCACAGAATCCTCTATTGGCAGTAGGCCTACAGCAATAACATGCTCTCGTTGTAAAATAAATAAATACAAACGGCATTACTTTACTATTCTAAAAAAGGCATATAGCCATTTCACAGAATGAAATGAAATCCGTATTTTGCTTATATATAATATAAAAAGTAAAACGATTTTGCTTACGGAATAAAACCACTTTCTATTTTCCGAGTGGAATTGAATTCGTATTTTTTTCTTTGTTAATTTAATATTTGAACAAGTCCTGAAATAAACATAGAGTTACTGATTTCAATCGAAAAAATCCTGTTTTTTAATGTCTGAAAGCATTTACAAGTTTTTGGAATCTATAGAATCTAAAACCATTTCGATCGAAATTCAAATACAGAATGGCTTTAATTTCGAACGGAATTTGTGACATGCCTGACAATGTGCAATTATAGAGTTGAATAATATAATAGCTTTATCTTTCATTTTCACCAGCTCTAACCTCTCTACTATACCCTTTGAAATGAAGTTATAGGCAGGATTTGCCTATGTGTTACTCTTCGTCTAAAAACTTGATCAAATATTCCTAAATAGACATTAATTTGTTACAAGTTCCAAATATCATATTATAGCAAAAATTGTCCTTATATCAGTTAACCTAAAGAAAGCCCTCTGTCACTTATTTGGC
Source organism: Stomorhina lunata (assembly GCA_933228675.1). Classification (NCBI taxonomy): domain Eukaryota; kingdom Metazoa; phylum Arthropoda; class Insecta; order Diptera; family Rhiniidae; genus Stomorhina; species Stomorhina lunata. The sequence continues at coordinate 79,299,098 of OW121744.1, forward strand.
CTTGTAAGGTATAATTAATTAGCTCAAGTCTGTAAAATTTTTAATAAAATATTTTCATTCTATCTTCCTCATCGTTTCTTTTACAGCTTTTTAGTTTACTAAAACCAATAAAAGGATCTTATTTATAGACTCCTTCTTTCTACCGAATACAAATAGAAATGAATTTAAATTGTTGTGTCAGTTGAGGTATTTAAAGTTATACAATTTAATGATCAATTTGTCAAACAACTTTATGTCCATTACTACCATCGTACTTTTTTTATGGCTTGTCTTCTTGTTGCAAATAGACACGAAATGTCGTGAAACAATTTATGGCTGCAAAAGGCGCCACTCACTCACTCACCACAAGTGAATGAACTAAATATCACACCTTGTTGTCAGAGTTTATTAGCGATTATTTGTAAATTTTAAAACTGAATTCTCAGTCGTCTTTACTTGTCATAGTCATAGGGAAGAGCTCATAAATATTTAAGTATTTAGTAAGAATTTTGGTAATAAAATTCAGTTGTTCCTGCCAGGCTCTACTACCGCTATTACTGTCAGGTTGGTTTTGCAAATGAGTCATAAAAATGTGTGTGTATCAAAAACGGATATTTGGTTAGAATTTTAAAAATATTTTAGCTTTGCTCTCCAATACTCGAGAGTACTATCATCATTTTAAAGTTTACGATGTCACTTAAAAAAATCTAGACAATAAACAGATATTTGGGCGATTACTGTTTGGTTCTGTCTCTGTATTTGTTTGGTATCCATCCATTCATATGTAAGAGTATTGTGTTGGGCGTTGTGTGTGTGGGGGGTCTATTATCCACGGCCTACAAATTATTCAATTTCATAAAGATAAGTCTGGTCACAGTGACTGACTAGACGCAGATACATTTTTCTTGTTTTGCGTTTTTATTGGAATTCTAACATTTTGTGGTAAATGGCAGGCAGACAGACAGACATTCAAACAAATCGTCTATTTTTGAGGGGCGTAATTTTAATATGACATTGGCTTTAAATCGATATTTTCTTTGAATTGTTTTTTTTTTCTTTCTATTTGGTTTTGATTATTTCATATTGGAAATGCTGACAACATTAAATGACAAGTTATTTTCTTTATGGTTCTTGTAAAAGACCAGCAAAATGATAATAATAATAATAATAATGATAATGATTATAAAATCCTAAAAAGAAAGTAGAAATGATGATAAGGTATTGTTTAATATCCGCTATTTGTGTATAATAATATTTCTTTACTTGTACGTATTTACGTTTTTTATTTGTTCGTTGAATTCAATTTATTGGTCAATACTCCTGTTGCAAGCAGTTGTAGTAATTACCAACTATCATGATCGTCATCATCATCATTATTGATGTTAAATGTATGTTTTTTGTTTGTTTTTAGAACATTCCCAGCGGTCTTCTGGCAAACAAACGCCTCCAATTAAGATACCTGCTTATTATAGCAGATGAATGTATGTATATGTATATTCCCAATACTGTTCCCCTTTTTAACCAACAAATTTGAAAATCTTTACCAAATGCAATTATAATGGATTCATTCACTCACTGTGAAACTACTGGGCTATATTCGAACAAGTCATTTGATTCAACAGGGATCTAAAAACAGGTTGTGTTTTGTGTTTATGTTTTTCTGTTATTTTATTAGTTACGTGATATAACCAATATTGAGGTTCTTAAAAGAAAATACTCATACCTATGTTATCCTCGTACAAATGGTGGTTCACTTCAACTTGCTTCCATTCGTAAAAAAACAAAAAAAAAACATTTAGTTCTTCTTTTATTTTTTTTTCTTAAACGAAATAAAAATGTACTCGTAATCAATAAGTGGAAGTGACTGCCAACAGGGTCTCGTGTGTATTTGCTTCCCTGTCAGGTTGTGTAACATCGTCGTGGTCCACAAATATCGTTAATTAACGGAAGTGTACAATATCTATCAATATAAGAGAGCTGATGGTAACGGGTATGGTTTGAAGTGCAAGAGTATTAGAATACATACAAAAATTTAATAACAGTGTATTGATTGAGGTTAGAAACTAATTTGGCTCTTTATTTCGAAAAAAATCATTTTTATTGATATCAATGTAAATATGGAAATTAATTATGGTATACTATAATATTGGGCAAATATCCAGTTCTAGCATATTAGCAAGTGGCCATTATTTTTTTTACAAAATTTTGAACCACATCTTACAATAAAGCTTAGCTCGTCAAACAGCGCGAATTTTACCTTCGCCTAAATCCATGGAAATGGAAACAGAGAAAATAATTCAGTGGCGAGAAATAACAAGAAAGAGGCTTACAATAGCCTTCGCCAGATTTTACGCGACAAGGAGAATTTACACCACCGATGGCAACATAAGCCAATTGTGGTCACAAAAAAGCTATTATTATGGTTGGTTAGCGCAGAAAAGGGACGATGAATCCGCCTGACCACCAACCACATCATACAATAGCTTTCGCGTCATCTCTATGAACAATTTTGTTAAAAAATGCATTGTTATTTTCATTTAATTATTTCTGCTTTTTATGGGGCACTACCATTGTTATTACTGACTTAAATTTACTATACTTACAACCTGTTAAGGTTAAAGACTGAGCATAATTTAGAATTTCATTCGATTCGATCCTATGCGCATATTCTCCAAATTCATTGGACAAGCTTTGAAAGATTTTTCTTTACTTGGTCTTTTCATCGAAGTTTCAGACGTCATCTACAAACATTAGGGAGACCGTTTTAATTCTAATTTTAGTTTTTTCATAGTAATTGTTTTTTCTAGGAGTGGGTTACTAGCCCGACATCCTAACCTTTATTTATATCGTTCTTATGGGAGAACCCACGGCACTTGTTAGCAAACTACATTAACGGGTGTAAATGTAATTCCCCAGGTGGCCGTGAGGAGGTCAGTGTCCACAGCTGAGATGAAAGATAACCCAGATAAGTCTGGGTTTATCAAGTTAAGAACAATCAAAAACGTAGCTTTGTGTGCTCATACCTTACTTACTTACTTAAATGGTCTATAGTAACAACCTGTTTAGGTCAAAGGCCGGGTATATTTTAGAATTCCATGCGCTTCTATCTTGTGCGCATATTCTCCAATTTCTTACGCCAAGTTTTGAAAGATTTTCTCATACCTAGTGAGACAAAAAGTGGGTTATAAAAACATCATTAAAGTAACATAGATAATCTGGGAATAAACTCTGAATTGATAAGAGGTTTACCCACACCGGTTTATTATAGTTGACCAAAGATTCAATCTGATTACAGGCTTCGATTTTAATACCAGGAAGGCCCATTTTTATATATATTTATTTTAAGTTACATGTTTAGGAAACAAAAGCACTTTATGCTTTGGACATTGGAATCCAGTATAAAGTTCGGTGATTAAAGCGATGTAAAAGCTATGACTGAACTCCTACCTTATTCTTCTAATATCCTTGACTCCTAGTGGATCATAGGGCCTCAACCATTCTTTTATATCGGACTCTATTGCGAGATATTAGGCATACGTCATTCCAAGCATAGCTTGCTGCTTGCAACTCCGCAACAACTGACTTTCTCCACATTCTAGCAAGTATACCAACATGACGGTCTCTTCTCTGTGAATTTCAACGAAGCGCTTGTCGAGCAATGTTGATATTTGGCCTTCGAAGTATGTAGCCCATCGCCATTTCCGTTGACATACCTCTATAGGAGCAGGGATTAGATTTGTCGCGTTAAGTAGATCTCCATTTTTTATGCGGCTTGGCCATCATATATTAAAGATTTGCCATAAACATTTGTTTGCAAAGGTTTGCAGGCCCTGAACTCCTACCTGAAACTGATACAACTCTCATATATAGGCCTTTGCTTCAAATTATGTATTTTTTTAGGACAGTTGACTTGCGCCATCTGTTGTTAAAGCAATATTTAAGCTTTTTGATATACATCAGTTTTATTTCTTTTACGTCACGGCGTGTTAATGCTGCACTGCTTACCGCCGATGAAGGTTGCTGTGGTAATTAACAATTTTAATAGGAATTCATAATTAGAGAAAATGATGTTGCCGTGAATGGGGCTCGAACCAGGTAGAATTTGATATGGTATACGAAGTAGTCAACGTTCTAATATACTAAGACTACAACACACTTCTTACAAAAGTTTTCAATTTTTATACTAAATGCCTTTAATCTTAATTCCGCCTTTAACGAAATATGGGTACATTTTTGCCGCATATATCAAGTAAGAAGAAACTTTGGCACTAATGGCTAAAAACGGGTAAAAAAGTGAAAAAATCGTAAAAGTTATATCTCCTAAAATAATTGGTATAGAAACAAAATTTAAATAACGTTGTGAACAGCTATGAAAATTAGCAAACAACTGTTTGGTACTTTTTGAAACTAAGCCCGGTAGGGGGTAAAAGGGGGAATGTTTTTTTAGAACACTTTTTTTTCATCTACTCTTATCTTTTGAACCAAAGAATATAGAAAGGAAATTTCGTACTGGAATCAATATATGTAAAAAAATGTTAAACACATATTTGGTACTATTTTTGTTTTCGGGGGGCAAAAAAGATAAAAAAAGGGATGAAATGATAACTAAATATCCCATGAAGCAATATGACTAGAAACAAAATGTTAACTGCTTTTTAATTGAATGTACCGAATTCAATTGATACCAAAGAAGTACCAAATATGCACATGGAACTTTTGTGAAATTAGGGGATAAAAAGGGGAAACAATTAGTAACGTTATAACTTTTAAAGTAGTAGGTATAGAGACGAAATGTAAACTGCGTTTTGATTAACCTAAAAAACAAAAAGTCAAGTAATTGGCGTATTTTGGAAAAAAGGGCCAGCAGAACCAATAATGTATAAACAATATTTTTGGTTTTGATTTTACTTTTGAACAAATTATCTTAAAAACAAAAAGAAATATCAATCGATTGATTGGTCAAAAAGGTACTATCTGTTGAAGAAAGTAGTTCGCAGCTGTCGCTCTTGATTTTCGTTTCCGGGTCGTTTTAAAGCAACCTTAAAAGGCATGGACCTAGAAAAAATTTCAAACGAAAAACCTGTGACTATCAACATTTCTATTTTAGTGCAAACTTATAATAGATAGCCTTCTTATGTGTGGTGGTGTAGAGCATTAATAGTATTTTAATGTCATAATGATGAACTTAACATTTTTATGAATGAAATTTGTTTATGTGAATATACACTATATTTACGCCCACTTTTTTAAAATTTATTTTAAAATTAACATGATAATCTTTATCTACAATTTTCTAATAAATGAGTTAATTTTAAATATATCAAATGCCTGTATATTGACGACAGTTGTCTAATAAATCCCATTAAGTTAACAAAATAGCTTAACATCTGTTATATAATAAATGTAACAAATTTGATTTATTGAAATTTTTATCGTTAAATAGATTTTCGTTAGAAAACATTTATGGTATTGAAAGTATACCATCATCTTTTTTTAATTAATACAATAAAAAATCATACACATGATTGTGTATTTGTCAAAATAAGTTTTACATTTCGCATAAATTAGTTGTTAAATTTTTGTATAAACTCCCACTTGAAAATAGTAATTATATTTGGTTTTCTATTTTCAGAAAAAGAGAAAAAAGTTTCAGTTTCTTTTTAAAAACAAATTGAAATTGAAAACCCAATATACTTCTCGGAGATAATACCATTTGTGGTTGTAGACAATGAAATGCTTTTAAGTGAAAGAAATTTTTGATAACTCACAGGTTTAAGCAGTAAAATTCAAAATTAGTTTTCTGCAAATTCACCAATATTCATGCCAAGTAACACACACACACACATACATATTCTTGTGTATTGTGAAAATGCATTTCTAAAATTATCTCAAAATATGTATGTACGACTGCATGAGAATGAAATTATCACAGTTGACAATGTCATTCTGTTGGTATTTTTCATTTGTTCATGTTGTTTCCTCCTTTTGTCTTTGGCTTTTAATTTTTTGTTACTTTTTTTCCTTTTTTGATAGTAAAATTTTGGTTTTTGCTCCAACTGACCCATAAAAGTCAAGACTAGTTTAGTCATACACTCCGGCAGACATATGATCTTTTGTAGTTGAATTTGAATTTTTGGTATGTAGTTATCCTTTCACTGCAGTCGAAAAAGCAAAAAGAAAAAAAAATAAGTTCAATTTTTCTTAACATTATTATTGGTTTGTTGATATGACTAATGTGTTCCATAATATAGGGGCGTATGTGAGCTTTATCAGTGTCTATTATGAAAAAGAGATATGTATGCAAATTCTTTGATTCTGGTGAAATGAAGTCTTAGATTTTTTCAACTGAAATTTATGTCAAATGCATCCTTTTAATTGCTCGTGCCAAAATTGTGGTCAAATGAATATTTTGTAAAGGAAATATTTAAAGTTAACTGTGAGTTACAAGGGTAAGGAAAGGTTTTTAAAAAGGGTTATTTTATTAGGCAACCACGAATTTTTGTGTTTAAGCTTGGCAGTTTTTGCAATAATTATAGTTTAGAGTAAGTCGTGAACATATTCGATTTGGATTTAATTAACAACAGTCGTCGTTAAACCCAATCGATATATGATTTTAAAGCACCTCCGAATACCTTCTTAAAATTGGTCTCCCAACGATCATATATAGTATTTTTGTATTAATTTATTTAAATTACAATACAAAGTTAATTATACCCTTCACCACCATAGGTGAAAAGGGTATTATAAGTTTGTGCTGATGTATGTAACGCATAGAAATATTTGTCTTAGACCCACCTTTTAGTATACCATATAGGCTTAGAATCACTTTCTGAGTCAATTTAACGATGTCCGTCCATCCGTCTGGCTGGCTGGCTGGACCCCCATGTAAACCTTGTAATCAAACTACAGGTCGCAATTCTAAAGATAATTTGATGAAATTTGGCGCAGATTATTTTTTTGATAATGGGACCATGGCTATTGAGATTGGTCAAAATAGATCCATTATTTCTGGTACCTCCCATAGGTCCCACTTCCCGGGATTGATACATTGGCCACAAATATCAATATTTTTCATGAAATTTAAAACAAATACTGATTATATAAACCAAAACCACTGTACCAAATTTCGTTGAAATCGGTCCACATTTGACCATAGCTCCCATACAAACTTTTCTTTAAAAACGCACTAAATGAGACAAAAAATCACTTAAACGCTCGTAAATCTAAAGATAATGAAAATTTTGAGTATATTTTTTGAATACATAATTTTTGTAACAACTGTAATCAATTTGCCAAATTTCAAGATAATCGGTCCACATTTGACCCTAACTCTCATATAAGTCCATATGACGGAAACAGGTTAAATATATAAGTTTTGAGAAAATGTTTGTATGATGGCAAAATTTAACAAATATTCGTCTTTATATAGGAAAAATAACATCTTTGACCTTAGTGGTGAAGGGTATCGTATGGTCGGGCTTGACCGACTATAGCGCTTTCTTACTTGTTTATATTCTAATAGTTTTTGCAAACGGAATGACGAAAACCATATGTCCCACAGAACCCATAATCTCCACACAAGTTGTCTAACACACTAGACCAATGAGGGACCAGCCATCAAAAAAATTTAAATAATTGTAAGAAAAACAAGTTCGATCTACAGTAAAACCGACATTAGTAAGCAATTCTTTGTACCAATAGAGCGCTAGTGGAAATTTTAAGTTAGTCTCGGGTAACATTTTAATACAGTCCATAAAATTCTCTACCAACACATATGCATATTCATTGTGTTGCTCTGAGGAGTTAATAGAGTTGGCTACCTTTCTGTCATGGATAAGCACCTTTGCCCTCCCTTGAACACGGCCAAGAAGCTCCAAAATTTACTTTAAACCACAGGCCTATACATGATAGTTATATTCTATTTTCGGTCGGATTTAAGTGGTATAGATATTAAGGAGATCAGATGGAGTGAATCTTACACAGTTTTAGAAAGCTTCTTTTGTCATTTGAAAAACGTGTTTAGTCCAACTGAATTTTCATGCCTAGAACATCAAGAGTTTTTTAATCCTCAATATTTATACCATCCATATTTACAGATGAAGCAACATGGTCCGTAACGCGTTTGGGTGTTAACACACAAAATTAGGTCGACCCTATTTATACCACCCCAATTGGATAGGTCATTTATTTTAAAATAAGAAATGGAGAGGGAGAAAGGTCGGAGCTTTGGGGTACCCCCGAATTAATCTTGAACTCCCATCTATAACAACCCTTATAGTGCGATCTCGATATAAACCAAGAGAAATTGTTACCTACGCCAAAAGCATTAAGTTTTGATAGAAATTCTCTATGCCATACTCTATCAAACGCCTTGAAAATATCGAAAGCTAAATATAAATTTACTTTCGCCAAAACGGTGAGAGCGGCCCATACGAAATCCATACGGCCGGTCATTTAGTAGGTTATCAGACTCCAAATATTTGACTAGATAATAGTTTACTATACTTTCCATTACTTTAGAGAGCATGGAACAAATTGCTATTGGGCGGAAATTTTCGTGGTTGCCATACTCACCTTTTTGGGGAATGGCGTAACATTAGCAACACATAGAAAAATGCACCGACATAGTACAAGGTGCTAAAAAGGTTGGCTAATGGACAGGTTAACGTCAAAGAGCACTGATTCAAGACCATTGCTGGTATGCCATCCGGCCCAGGATACTTACTTATGTTAAGATCTGCTAAAGTTTGTTAAAATCTGGATAGTAAAAGTATTTTTATGCTCTTATGTGTCATGTATGTGTTGCCTAGAGTGGTTCGAAAAAAAAAGTTGAGTCAGTCACCCCCAGGATTAAAGATAATGTAAAAATAATTCTAAAATGTTTTTTTTTAAGTTTTTTACCACGCCTACAAATACCGCCCTTTTTGTATTTTGTTAACTGTGTTGCCATCTTTAGTCCGATCATAATACTTTATACATCGGTTTTCACGGCTGTATAAGGGCTACATTTTTGATTGTTTTTTACTACCACATTAATTTCTAGTCATAATTTTTCAAAATTTGATTCGTGCCCATCATAATCGAATCGGGTACAAATCTAGTTTTTTTTTAAATTATGACTATAAATTGACGTGGTAGTAAAAAAACTGTCAAAGAGAGAAATGTAGCCCTTACAAAACCGCAATATATAAAATGTTATGATCGGACTTAAAATGGCGACACAATGAACAAAATACTAAAAGGGCGGTATTTGTAGGCGTGATAAAAAAATATATTTTTTTTAGAACTGTTTTAACATTATCATTTAACCTAGGGGGTGACTGACACAACTTCTTTTTTTTATGGAAGGCGAACCGCTCCAGTGTTGCCTATAACTAGTTATAGCCAAGGTCTTAAAAATGCTCTAAAGTACTGTATTTTAAGGTACCGTACTGTACTTAGGCAAGTTAAGTAAATAGTCACATACATAACAAAGTGTTCAATTTAAGTATAGGTAACGTACTACGTTGAGTACTATAACGTACTTTGTTGAGTACTTAAATGAGAATGAGAAAAACAGTGTTGCCAAAAGTAAAATTAAATAAAAATAACTCTGTCGTTTAGGATGGAAACCCTTCATCTGGCAACACTTTCTTTATTGAAAAACTATGTCCCAATGCAAACAATTAACATATTATGCATTTAAATTTAAGAATTTACCAGCAGTTCCAAAATGATGGACTGCTACCAAGTTGGTAAAATGCCTGAAGATTTTAACATGTACTTCTGATTCAAGGAGGCTAATATCTCATGATAAATCACCCATTAGGCAGTACTTTGATATCCCCAAGTACATAATTTACTTATCAAAAAGTAGGTACAAAACCTGGTCATTTTGTCAGTATTTAATATGATTCTTCAACTTGGAACTGTTGGGGTTTTTTGAAAATATACGAGTTATTTATGAATGCACAATAACAATACTTTGTCAAAATATTACGAACGCAGCCACAAGTAAGTTTTCTAAAAATTCGTAACTTAGTACTTTATAGAAAAGTTAACTAAAAAATGCCCTTAAATCCTAGAGAACGGTACGTTATTATAAGGTACCGTTAATTTTGTATGATGCCTTTGTTTACATAACTTTATTTCCGATTTAAATAGGTACTTTTAAATAAATAACTTTTTTCTGTATATAAGTTCGGTATTTAATAAGTTACTATTTTTTTCGAACTTTGGTAATAGCAAATGAATTATTTGCTCTGGCTGACAAAGATATAGCTAATATGATACCTAAAAACCCATAGAGGCACCCATATAATAAAGCGTGTTCTAGTGGATCAACTAGAAAACGCTTCTGTGAAATGTCTTAAAAAAATAAAATTTATTGATGTCAAATGTATCGGAATGAACATTTTTCAGATATTTGAATAATTCGCATAAACAAAGAATTTAAATAAAATGATTACAAACGTTCCCCGGTTTTCATAAGGCTTATATTTCTGTGGCTTGATGCTAAAAGGGCCAATGTCAATATTTGGCTGTTTTGAGTTAATCATTGCATTAGATTCCCTTCTGTTCCCTCTTTTATTTGGCTCCAAAAGTTAATCTCTAACTAAACTCAGAACAGATTTATATGAGTTTTTCTGGACCAGGTTACTGTGAATTTATATAGAAAATAAAAACTTTAAACTAAATTTTCTCAAAACTATCTTTTATGACATTGGCCCTTTTAGCACCAAGCCACAGATTTATTCATATAAATTTTTATTTTATATAAATTTCTATGGTTTTATTAAAATTTTTGTAATGGTATAGTAAATCCTTTATACAGATATTAGCAAATAATTACATAAGTATTTGTGTATTTTTAAATACATTGACTATTTCGAGGAATATAAATAAATGTTTAAAAATCTATTTGTTTAAAACACACAATTATATAGTTTAAACTGTTTTAGTGATGGTATGTAAGTGTATGTATGTACATAAGTATATGTATGTAAATATGCATTGGTATGTCTTTGTGTTTGAATATGGTGGCATTATATGCCAATCGTGAAAATTATGTTGCGGTTAAATGGGTTAATATGTGAGTGCATAAAAGTGGTTTCATTTTAAATATGTTGCGGTTGCCACTGCTCTGAAATGAAATGTTATTAAATTGAAATAGGGTACATCTGTGACCCTTTTGACACATTTTACAAGAGTTATATAACAAAAAGGACAAAAAAAATCCTACACAAATACTGTTACACAATAACCAGTGACATTTTTATATACAGGCAAAGATAGGATTTATTTTGTTATGAGTGTGTGTGTGATGGAGAGTGGAAATGAGTGTTAGTTAGTGTATGTGTGGTTATATCCTTTTTGTAGGTTTATTTTGTGGCTTCACATTAAATTGTTGGCTATCGAATGATGTGTTATGTGTCATTTAATAAGGTTTCCTTTCATGTCATTAGAAAATTAAATTTCAAGTTTTATGGACATTTTTAATAATTTATTAATTGGTTTTGATTTGAAAAATGTTATTACAATTTTTTTTTGTTAAATTGATGCAACAAAATAATAGGTTTTAGTATTAAAGTAATTTTCATAAATATAGGTCACACTTACTAACATAGATATCGCCAAAATATATCTAATATAAAATTCCAACAATTTTAACAAGCATCAATCTAAAACCTTTATTTATTGCTAAAGAAATAATTTTCAGTTTAAGACAAATGTGTTAAAGATTTGTATGGGAAATTGTTAAACACCCCTAGAAATTCCTTCCAGTTCAATTTTCTCTATTATCCTTTGAGAATTGTTGTCAACAATGTCATGTTGTAAGTTGTCGAATGTCTAAAGTTTTGACGGAAGTTTTATTGTCAATTGTTGCTTATTGCATGTTGCATGCTACCACTTACTACAAACTGACTACAAACAATATGAGCCAAAGAAAGGAAAACCCACATTTTCTAAATGTGGTTCGTGAATGAAAAAAAATGCATAATAAAAAATTAAACAACAGAGACTGTAAGAAAATACAAAGAGAATAATGCTACAATACCCATTACGCAGCACCATTTGTCATTTTCACTTATAGAAAACTCATGTTTCAAAATTAAGGACAAAAAAAAGTAACATTAATAAGAAAGACATATTACGATAACAAAAAAAATGAAAAAAGGAGAAAAATTTGCAACAATATGTAGCTAAAGTTTCTTTTTGCAACACTTGAAATTACAAAGAAATTTCAAATGGAAAAATTTTAAGGAAAGAAACTAGAATGTCATAACTATTTCTTTTCGAATTTTTTCTCCCTTTTTCCTGGTTTTTTGTATTTGAAGTAGTTCTCAATATTTTAAATGCTAGTATAGCTTCTTCTAAAAATTGCTAGGAAACTATTTTTTTGTCATTTTACGAAAAGAATAGAAAAACAAAAAACCCAAGGTTCGAAAAAATACGCTAAAATACTGTATTTTAAGGTACCGTACTATACTAAGGCAAGTCCGGTACATAGTCACATACATAACAAAGTGTTTAATTTAAGTATATTTACCTTAAAATTTAAGAGTACCTGTTAAAATACATAACCTTTATCATAACGAACTTTCACAAAGTACTATAAAAATAACGTACTTTGTTGAGTACTTTAACGAACTCTTATGAAACTAACAACAATGAGAAAAACAGTTTTACCAAAAGTGCAATTAAATAAAAATAATGCTGACGTTTGGGATGGAAACCCCATGCCTGGCAACACTGGCTTATATATAAATATAAATATATACATAAATATATTTATGTGTATATATCCAGCTAGCATTTTTGGAAAATATTAATCGAATATGAGTCTTTTTTGACTTCACTGCACGATAAAAATGATCATTTATGATGATATTATGAGTCAAAAATGATCTGTTTGTGTGAGAAGATGGTACCCTTCATATGACTCTTCAAAACGAGTCTTTAATGACTAGATTTGTAAAAAAAGGAATAAAGCTTTTTATTACTCAACACATTATATCTATTTTTAGAACAGTGAAGTTGCGTTAATAATTACAGAAATTGATACAAAATAGTCGCTTTTAAGGTATTTTCTTAGCCTTTTTGTGGCTGATTAAAACTGATTAAAATAACATAAAAAATAGTCGTATTAGAATTGTTTGCACGATAAGATTTTGACTGCACACGTTCTGCAAGAATTATTTGTGCTTTTGTAATCTAGTCGTTTTCTAAGCGTTTTGAGGAGTCTTTTTGGAATCTTTTATAGATCACCAAGCTGATTAATCAGTTTTTGGTCATCTATACGAATCCCAAAAGGCTCATTTTGCCGATATTATCGTCAACAATCACCAAATTGTTAGCTGCGTCATAGAAAATTTTTGTTACCAATACAAACACAATTGACAAATGCATGTAAATTTGAAGAATTTACAAGCAGTTCCAAATTGAAGGACTGCTTCAAGTTGTTAACATATATTTCAGATTCGAGTAGGTAGATATTCACTTTTACCTCTGCCATTTGCCAGCACTTTGTTATCCCCAAATAATTTTCCTACCAAAAAGTAGATAAATGTTTAAATCCCTGCTTATTTTGTCAGTATTGAATATGGTTCTTCAAGTAGGAACTGTTGGGATTTCTTTTATGAAAATATATGAGATATTTATGAATGCACATCAACAATACTTCGTTAAAATATTACCAACGCAGCCACAAGTAAGTTAACTAAAAATTCGTAACATACATAGTACTTTAAATACTCTAAAGTTAACTAAATACAAGTAAGTCGGTCAAGCCCGACCATGCTATACCCTTCACCACTAAGGCAAAAGGTGTTTTTTTTTTCGTGTATAAAGACAAATATTTGCTAAATTTGGCCATCATACAAACATTTTTTCAAAACTTATATATTTAATCCGTTTCCGTCATTTGGACTTATATGAGAGCTAGGGTCAAATGTGAACCGATTTTCTGATTGCAAAAAATAAACTCAAAATTATTATTATCTTCAAATTTACGAGCATTTTAGTGATTTTTGTCTTATTTATTGCGTTTTTAAAGAAGAATTTGTATGGGAGCTATGGTAAAATGTGGACCGAAATTTGGTACAGTGATTTCAGTTTACATAAGCAATATGTGTTTAAAGTTTCATAAAAAAATATTGATATTTGTGGCCAATATATCAATTACGGGAAGTGGGACCTATGGGGGGTACCATAAATAATGGATCGATTTTGACGAATTTCAATAGCCATGTCCCATTATCAAACAAATTATCTGTGCCAAATTTGGTATACTAAAAGGTGGGTCTAAGACAAATATTTCTACGCGTTACATACTTCAGCACAAACTTACCTTCACCACCATAGGTGGAAAGGGTATTAATACCCTAAAATCCAAAAGAACGGTACATTATAATAAGGTACCATTCTATTTTATTGTACCTTTATGTACTTAACTTTGTGTCGGACTTAGTTAGATACTTTAAAATAAAAAACTTGTGTGTGTGAGTAAGTTCAGTACAATATAATAAGGTGCTGTTTTTTTCGAACTTTGAAAAAAACTATCTAGAACTTATTAAATATTTAATGAGTACTTGTTCTAAAACATACACATTTAAAAAGACATGTATGAGTGTGAGTTTTTTTACTGTATCCTTTTTAAGTTTTATTCCACATTTCTAACTACTTCTGGCAACAATTTAATAAATGAAAAATATTTGTCCCTAGAAACTTGTTACGAGACTATTTAAACTTTTTTTTATGTATCATTTACAATAATTTTTCAGTTTGATATTCTTTGCCATTTCGTTTATACAAACATTTTTTTTTGTTGCGTTGGTAGACATGAAAAGATGTCATAAAATTTTAATCTGTACGCAATGTGTCTGTCTGTCAGTCAGTCATTCGGGCAGGAGAATAGGCAGTCAGTCAGGAAGCCAGTTTGGCAAATGAAAATGATGCGTACACTTGTGCAAGTATGTGTCAAATTACACAAAGGCATTTTCGCAAAATTTGTATGTCAAAGTTTAGGGTGTTTAAACATACATACTTACTTAAGTATATACAATAGGGTGCCAGTAATTTTTCAAAGTTGGAGTTTGTATGAGGCCAACCCCCAGATTTGTACGAAATGCTAAAAAATGGTACCTTGAAGATCTGAGATAAATCGGATAAATTTGATTAACCCTTTCACATACAAAACTGCTACGCAAAGCTTTTTTAAAATATGAATGTATTATATAGTAAATTGAGGGTTATTTTAGACATATATAAATAAAAAATGAAAAATGTTATTAGATTTGAAAAATGGTCTTATCTATATCCCAATATATTGACATGGTGTCGATTAACAAAAAATTCTTGCTTCAAAATCGCTTTTTATAAAAAAACACTAAAAATTTAAACAATACTTATCATTCATTGCAATGTATCGAAATCAGGTTTGAAAAATGCAAAATCGTATCGAAAAAAAGTTTTTAAAAAAATATATTATAAAAGTTATATTTTCCATTTAAGCGGTAAAACCCTTTGAATAGAGTAAACAGCTGTTAACATGAGACCGATTGGTTTATCAATAAATGCATAATTGTTTTTCATTTAATAAGCATCGATGGGTTAACGCTATTCGAGCCTACTTTAATAAAAAAAATAAGAATATATTTATAATATAGACTTTTTTGAAGTAGATGCCTTTTAAATTGTTCAAAGGGTCTTAGAGTTATAGCGTTTTATTTCGTGAATTTCATTTCCCTGACGACTTACACAGACAAATTTACCCCAAAACAAGTAAGAGTGCCGAATAAAATATACCCACCATCAAATTGTATTAAATTAAGAAACTCACATATCAACGAGATTGCAGCTAATTCAAAACGTGGACCAAATAAGAGAAAAATATTTTATGCTAATTTGATTTGTTGGTTAAATCTTTGGACTAAATTCGGTTACAGTAGCTTTTTAGTCCTCTCATGACGGAGTATAATTAGGACAAACACGTTGAAAGTAATACGGCAGGTCCATATATTTTGTTAATAGTTTCTAATGCAACAATCGTATATAAAGTCTAGACTTGATAGCTATCCAATTTCGCAATCTTAATATACTGAATGTACCTCCAAAACTTTCTGATTGTAGATATAAAAAGGGGATGTTATATATGTAAGAACTATATTTAAATGGTGGCCGATCGTTATTAAATTTTATACACTGGCTGGTATTTATATAAAGCTTATTTTTGAAAAATTTAGTGGTCATAGTTTCTAACTTAATAACTTTTAACTGGCCCTTGTGGCATTTAGTGGTTTCCGGGAGTGGTTTTTATATAAAACCTATAGTCTAATATGGACCGATTCCTACACAATTTGATATCGATAGTTGTATAAAACTTCTCTGTTCTAAATTTAGTTGTCATATCTATTACAATTTTATTTTATTTATTAGCGTTAATGTGATTCCCGGAGCGGGGATATATGGGAGCAATAACTCTATGTGAACCGATTTTGCGATTTTTAATATAGAACTACTTTAACATATTGAAAGTATTTGTCTCCCTAGCTCTTCTAGTGAAGACGCTATCAAGCTTTTATTTGACAGACAGGCGGACAGAATTTTGTGTTTCCTTAAGTTTTTTATATGAGAGCTATGATGAAGTGGTGATCAACGTAAGACGAAATTTTCTACACTGGCTGCCGTTGACATAATACTTCTTTGTGCTAAATTTAGTGGCCATAACTATTACAGTTTATCATATATTGGCATTTAATTGTATTTTAGGTGGAAATTAGGCTGTTTACGTAAGTGTTTTGTATGGGAGCTATGGTTAAGTGTGAACAGATTTCTATGAAATTTTATATGATGCCTAGTGCTATGTGAAACTTCTACATACCAAATTTGATCCTCATAATTTGTAATTTATTAGCAAATAAACGATTGGTCTAGTCTAGGTTATACGGAAGCTATGGTCAAAAGTAAACCGATTTTGCCCAATTTGAATACTAAAATTTTCCTAGAAAAGAGTATCTTTGCTTAGTTTCAGTAACATAACTCCGTTCGCTTAGGCGTTATCGCGCTATCAACAGACAGATAGACGGATAACGCTCAATAGTTTTAGAATTTCATAAGGATTCTGGATATACATATATCCCTTTTAGTTTTTGAGCCAATACTAGGGAAATTACAAACGGAATGACAATCTCAATATACCTCCCATTCTTTTTGATTGTGGGTATAAGATAGCTAGATTTGAATTTTTGAGTAAAATATAATGTAATTATACCCTTCACCACCATAGGTGGAAAGGGTATTATAAGTTTGTGCTGATGTATGTAACGCACCTTTTAGTATACCAATAGGCTTATAATCACTTTCTGAGTCGATTTAGCGATGTCAGTCCGTCCGTCCGTCTGGCTGGACCCCATGTAAACCTTGTAATCAAACTACAGGTCGCAATTCTAAAGGTAATTTCATGAAATTTGGCACAGATCATTTTTTTGATAGTAGGACCATGGCTATTGAAATTCGTCAAAATCGGTTCATTATTTATGGTACCTCCCATAGGCCCCACTTCCCGGAATTGATATATTGGCCACAAATATCAATATTTTTCATGAAATTTAAAAAAAATAATGCTTATGTAAACATAATTTACTGTACCAAATTTCGTTGAAATCGGTTTGACCATAGCTCCCATACAAACTCTTCTGTCAAAACGCACTAAATGAGACAAAAATCACAAAAATCACTCGTAAATCTGAAGATAATGAGAATTTAAAGTTCATTTTTTGCATACTTAATTTGTAACAACTGTTCTCTATCTGATAGATTTCGAGATAATCGGTCCACATTTGACCCTAGCTCTCATATAAGTCCAAATGACGGAAACAGCTTAAATATATAAGTTTTGAGAAAATGTTTGTATGATGACAAAATTTAGCAAATATTTGTCTTAATACGGAAGAAGAACACCTTTGACCTTAGTGGTGAAGGGTATCGTATGGTCGGCTTGACCGAGTATAGCTCTTTCTTACTTGTTATAATATAATTTTGTTAATATTTTTCGTTTCTTACCTTTTTTTTAAGAAAAATATTAGGATTTTATTGTAGTTAGTTCCACATATCAGGACCATAAGTAAGGGTCTTATGGTATGAATTGTGTTGGAACTAGGAAAATAGGTTATGGAAGGGAGAATAGAGGGAGTAGTGTTTGTAGACATTCGATTTGAATTTTCTATATTGCAACTGTCGGGGAAAACGTTTGGCTAAAGAACGAGTTTTGTCTATAGTGTGTGACTCGGTCCACTGGTATATCGACAACATACTAATGAGATCTAGCACATAGACGTATAGTGCGCATGAATGTGCATTTCGCCGACAAGAGCCTTGATTTCGTTAGAACAGTGTGACCCAACAATTTAAGACAAACGAATTTTCTGTTTTAAAAATGCTACTTTGCGTGCTGTGATTGACTAATGTGCTTGAATTTTTTTGAAATAAACTTAGCCCACCCTAATAAAAGTAAATACATACATTCACACATATATGAAAGTACAACTTTTAAATTAATTTTAAAGTATGCATGAGTATGAGTCTATGTTCAATTACAACAAGTTGCTATTTACGACAATTTTCATACTTGTCCTACAAACACGTAATATTTACTTTGTCTATTTGTATGTTGACATTTTGAAATCGACCAAAATTTAGAAGACATCTCATTTTCAACATTACATTTTTAGCGTTTTTTTAATGGGGTTTATTTTAAACAATTTATTTTAAATACATATTTCATTTAACGTCAATTATTTAAGATGTTATTTAGGAAATCTAACAATGTCAGATTTTTATTCAGAAAATGTACACCAAGCCAATAACATACAACACGAATTTTTGCTTTTTATTTAAATTCAAGCATCGACGAACTCGATTTTTGACTATAAAGCACCATCAAGCCCTAAGGTTATTCGTTGGTTTACTTTCAGTTGTGATTATATTATACTTACTTACTTAAATGGTCTATATTTACAACCTGTTAAGGTCAAAGGCCAAGCATATTTTAGAATTCCATGCGCTTCTGTCTTATGCGCATAATCTCCAATAAATCTTTCCATCGAAGTTTCGGACATCTTCTTCCACGAGTTCCTCTGGATAATTTTCGTCCTAGCTATCGGAGCCTCTTGGTGCCCCTATGTTCCAGCAGGAATTAAAATACTAAATACATATCGGAGCCTCAGCTATTTAATTCGTTTTACTATATCCATGTCTGCGTATAGCTCATACAGCTCATATTTCACCCTATGTCGATATTCATTGTTGAAGCAGACTGGTCCAAAGATATTGGTAATGTTGGATACCAGGCAACGGTTCTGATTTGTCTTTGGTTAACTTATCCTGACAAATAGTGATTCTATTGATCTGAGCCCGAAAGTAAACAACAGTAGACGGAATGAGTTTTCTAAGTTTAGCAAAACAAAATTTACTTCGCAGTTTTTTTTTCGAAAAAACGGAACCAATCATAACCCTTTCAGACCATGATACATCGATTGTGCGGGTGGGTTTTAATTCCAATATTCATGCTTCTGTTAGTCCAAAGTGAAATAGACTAGCATGCATCGATTGTGCTTATTGTTTTTTATATTTGCTTTCTGTTTGATTGAGCATTTCTTGAATTATTGCAAAATTCTCCAGTTACACTTCAGTTTTATCAAAATGAGATGTGGAAGTAAGTTGTGTCTTTAATTACAAAAGTATTAATCGTTTGTAAATAAAGAAGTGCACATACATATGTATGTTAACTGATAAATAATGATAAATTTTAATGCTTTTAACTAATTGAAATAGTTTTATGCAATAAAAATGTGTTTCAGTTTAAAATATTAACCGAGATGCATCAATTGTGCGTGTCCTGAAAATACCTGTTGGATATAAAAATGATAAAACCTAATAATTGATTATGTTTTCATACACTGTAGAGACCACATATTCCAAAAATTATGAAAAGATTCCTAAAGGGATAATCGACCATTGTACTAAAAATCTGGTCTGGATGTTAAAAAAAATATAAATCATCAGTGAAAATGTTCTTTCTTTATTTTTTGACTAGGAATTACTTATATATTCTTTGGAAAAAACACTCCTTTAATGCTCTGAACACGCTTTAAACTTAAACATATTATATCTAGAGAATATGTAAATGACATGCGAAACTCTGATGTCAGATTGTCAAATCACTGAAAATAAGACAAGATAAGAAAGACCACATGTGTTTAGTTTTAATATCAAACTTATTGTGATTAGTGTCTGACACTGTGGCTGCAAAACAATCAAAAAATGTGACAACAAACACATTTAAACTTTTGCATAAATACAATCTTTAAACTTATATAACTCCAAGAATTAAGCTTAGAATTTTCCTATCGCTAACTTTAAATGGAAACGCAATAAAATAAATTTATCTGCTATGATTTTATCACTTGTTAATTAAATAAAAGCATTTAAAAATGAATATAAGTTTTAAAATTCTTGTTTTTCGTTTTAAATTAAAACTGACACCAATGTTGGCGAATAGGTTGTTATACAAACATTTTTTTCTATAACTATTTTTAATTTTATTTTTATATTAATTTAAACCAACCAAGTTTAATGTTTTATATAAGTATTTTTCTTAAGTCTTAAGAAACGTGTTTAATTACTTTTGCCACTGAGCCTTAGCTATTTTGTTGGTCATATTAGACTGACATGCTCAGAACCAGATTATTGTGTTAAGTGTTTGTACGGCTTGTACCATGAGATGCTCGATCAGCTTCTGTACACTGAACATTTGAAAGTAAGATGTTCGTATGTATGTTATATAGTGTGAAACAGCCCACTTACATTTTTTCAACTTTCAGTTTCTTTCGACTAGAAAAATTGTTACACACTTTTGTCTGTTATGTATATTTTTACAATTTTAAAATGTTTTCTTATATCTCTTATGAAAGGCTTTCTAATTCTTGTTTAGCTAAAGACACTTTTCTCTGGTTGGTTTTAGCTGCTCATAAATCGGTGACCCAAGTTTTTTTTGTGATCTGTAGATATTTGACAGTTGCATTCATCTTGGCCAGTCTTCAGATATACTGAATTATACAAGAAAAAATTTTAAAGATATTAAAATTTATATGTTTATAAACTTTTAGCCTGAGTAACACGCCCACTTTTCTTAAAAAGCCCTATAAAAACAGATACTGCAAAGTGTTAATACTCGTCGTTACTACAATTCTCAATTATTCCCTTTCAGTTAAGACAAACAATATTACATATCGAGGGTTTATATTCAAAAAGTGCTATCTACAAATTCACAATTTTACAGGAGAGGGAAAAAACTGTTTTTGTCATTAACTATAAGAGAAGTAAATAAACTTTGTTTTACAATACCATACAAATTGGGGCAAAGATCTTGTACAAATTAAGTTTTTTTATTAACTCCTTATATTTTCGGTTCTATAGTAGATAGCACTTTTTACGAGTTAAAATTTGATAGTTTCAAGTACTAAAGCAAGTAGATAGCATTATTTTAACAAGAAAAAAAAAATAAAATATAACGGAAATTGAAGCTTTTATCAACATATCACGAATTTTAATTAAAATAACAAGTTTTTTGAATAAAACAAGATTTATTATAAATATGTCAATAGAATTCAAGGTATTCTCTTTCTTATATGACGTTGATTTACAATCTGTTAAGGTCAAAGGCCGAGTATATCTTAGAAATCCATGATTACAGTACGTTGCAGGGAATTGTGGTCCATTTTGTTGGTTTATCACAAATTACAATGTATATTTTATAACAATTGCTATTATTTCCACAAACATTTGTTTTTAGATAGCACTATTTTTTGATTATGTGTAGATAGCACAAACACAATTTATAAAAAAAAAATGTTTTAAAATTATTTTTCTTCCTTAAAATTTATATAATATATGACAAATAAGCCAAGGAACACGTTTCCATTAAAAACCATTTTGGTCGAAAATGTAGATAGCACTTTTTGAATATAAAGCGTCGATATCAGATATAAACAAATTTTGTCAAAAAAAAACCTAATCACTGCCGTGGCATAGCAGGCTAGTCATCCGCCTAGCATACCAGAGGTCCCAAGTTCGATCCCCGACCAGACCCACTAGAAAAAATAAATTTTCAAAATAAAACGGTTTACCTATAACTCGGCTAGCTACTGGTTATTGAGTATTAGGCTACGTAAAACTTCTCTAACTAACGCATTTGCCATTCGGAGACGGAGTTAAAACGTGGGTCCCTTTAAATGGGTCTAGAATTGGAATGCAGCTCATTGTTTGAGGGAAGTACCCTTGTTCCAATTGGAATGTCGTGAAAATTTTGTATGTATGTAAAAAGAAGGCGTTTTAACATATGTAATTAAAAGGTACAATTGTCAAGTCCGACTATAAGATTCCCTTATTGAATATATAATCTCAGACCAATATTTTGTAACGCATGGAAATATTGGTCTGAGACCCAACTTTTAGCACATCGATTAACTCAGAATCACTACCTGAGTTGCTTTAACAGGTCCTAACTTTAAAGATAATTTGGTGAAATTTTAAACATACTCATATTTTGATCCAAAAACGATCTCTATACCTTTTTTTGAAAAATCGGATTACTATTTCAAGACACATTCTCTTGAGTCGTTTAAATAAACATATGTTCACACAAAAAGTGGGACTTTTTGCGTGTGCTCGTCGTGTCAGTGTAGAAAATTTTACATTTTCCCATGTGTTTGATGCAACATATTATGAAAGGAACATGATGAATTTTAAAAAGTTTGCACGTTTTATTTAACCCTCATACTACGTTAGAAAAAAAATACACGTGTGATGTCCGGGTCATATTTTCACCCCATATTTTTTTAATTGAGAAATTTCTAATTTTGTACATTTCAAAAATATTTTTAAGGCTTGTGAGTAATAGTTAGAGTAATTATTTGTCGGTGTAACGGAGAAACAGGTTTTTTGCAGGTTATGCACAAAATAAATGTGTTTTTTGACGTTCAAAATTTGCACCTTTTCCGTTTTGTTCTGATCACAAAGGGGTTTTGTTGACTCTCTTTCTACAAACATGCGTTAGTTTTTTGGCGTTTTGTCTATCATTCTTATTTCGTTTGTTTTGTTGTCATGTAAAACATACAACATTCCAATTGGAACAAGGGGTACGTCTCTCAGACAATGAACTGCATCAGATTCCATTTTAGACTCATTGAAAGGGACATTTTAACTCCGACACCGAACGGCAAATGCATTAGTTATACAAGTTTAACATAGCCAAATACTCAATAACCAGTGGCTAGCTGAGTTATAAGGTAAACCGCTTTTTTGAAAATTGTTTCAAGTGGGTCTGGCCAGGGGTCGAACTTGGGACCTATGGTATGCTAGGCGGATGACTGACCTGCTATAACATGGCGGTTTACAAAAAACAAATGCAAAGAACATATAATATAGACATATAACATTATATATATATTATTCATATAACAAAAATGATAGAGGGTCATAAAATGACCCCAACATGATATGTGTATACACTTGCAATAACAAATTGTCGAAGCCTAAAATGGTGATAAAACTAAGTGAATTCAATATATTTCAACAATTGGTGCACTGAGTAGTAAGAACTTTCAAATGTATTCCACCAGTTAGAAATACGGTAATGTAAAATACGATTTGGGTCATCAAAAGACCCTAACATCATAGCACGGTTAAAAGAACACGAAGAATTGTACAATGTTGCACGGGTGTAACATTTTTGTTAAGAAAGAAATCACTATTAGTTTTATATATCCCAAACTTTTAATTTTAGTTTTCTGTTTCTTAAAAATATCTGTTTCAAATGACTCTTTTATATTTCAGTTAATTTTCAAATCTTTTTCGATTTTATTTTTGTGGGGCGTGTAGGCTGCAAAATTTATAGTTTCTGATATAGTTGTTGTTTATAACGACGACAAACTACTGCTGTCAACAAAACCCTGCAGTTTCCGAGACTTTATCAATCCAAAATTCAGGCATTATACCTAAATCGTAAGACGTTTTTTAGATAAGAAATAGTCACTTAATTGATAGAAATATTATGGCTTAAAAATTCTACTGTGGTGAGATTTTTTGGGACTTAAGGGTATAATATTTATTATATACATATGTATGTATGTCTGTATGTATTATATTAAAGTTATCTGTTTGTTATGACTCTCACTCTCTTCCCAAACAACTTAAAGCTCTAGTTTTGTTAAATTATTTAATTTTAGCTGTTAGTTTTTACACTTTGAAATTGTGTTGGAACTACAAGAAAAACTGGCAGTAACTGCTTGAGCACCTCCTACATGACATGTTTTCTTTTCTTTCAACAATTTTAAAAGAAACTCAGGCTGACTTGACTGGCTCTGGCTCTTGATTATTTTTACTACACGGAGTAGTTTTGTATATTTTAAAATTTTTTCTGTGGATTTTATTTTACTTTTTCTACTCTTATTTTGTTAGTGTATAAATTTACACAGATTATATTGTAGTATTTGTACAATTTGCTGCAGTTACATTTTGAGCTTTTTTTTTGTTTGTTTGCTGGCATTACCAAGTTGGTGACTTTGAGTTGTACCAGTTTTTGAGTGTGTCTGTCTATCTGCCTGTTGGTTTGTGTAAGTGTGTGTGTTTTAACAACAAGTGTTTTTTATTTTGTTTAGTATGTGGGTTGCAATTTTGTCCAACAGACAGCTAAAAAAGCAAAACACCAAAAGAAGAAAAAAGCTCAACCATAAACAATTTTATATTTTTACGCAATTTGTCTCCGAAAATAAAAGACATGAAGTGATAATAAACAAAATCTACTTCAAGTTACAGCCGCCAGTTTGTGTGTTAAAATAAAATTTATTATTGAAGATTGTCTTGGTCTTGCAAAATTGCCTTTTAGTTGCATTAATTTTATTGGTAACAATTGCCTTCGTAAACCTTGTCAATTTATGTAGTTGCTTTTCATTAATTAATTGTTAAATTATTTAGAGGAAGTAACTTGTTGAAGGCTTTAAAGATAGCTGAATGTTGACTTAGAACCATAAGTACATAATGGTCTAATTAAATAGCAGATTGACCCTTTTTTACCACGATATTTGTAATGTTAAGATTGGTATGAGACTAAATGATTGACTAAAACCCACTTTCTGAGTATGTCAATTCGTTCGCGTGGATGACTGGATGGTGCTAATAGCATCACTAATTAAATGGGTCAACTTTTTTAATTATCTCCTATACGATTAGCATCTTTTAGCTTGAGGCCCTAAGCTCCACTATAAGTCAAGGATAACAGACGATTAGCTTTTTGGAAGGAAGGTTTTTTCCACACTATAATTAACTACAATTCGGAAATTATGGCAACAGAAATCTTGTATCACACATTTCAGAAGTCGGTCTATAAATGACACCTCCCTTACAATCACTTTATTATAATTTTGCGATCGCCAAAGTTTTGTTTAGAAAATTTAACGATCGCTATATTTTGCCTTAGAAAATTTGACGATAGCTAAAGTTTTCTTTCGAAAATTTGACGATAGCTAAAGTTTAATTTTGAAAATTTTAATAGCTAAAGTTTTCTTTAGAAAATTTTGCGATCGCTAAAGTTTTCTTTAGAAAATTTTGCGATCGCTAAAGTTTTCTTTAGAAAATTTTGCGATCGCTAAAGTTTTCTTTAGAAAATTTTGCGATCGCTAAAGTTTTCTTTAGAAAATTTTGCAATCGCTAAAGTTTTCTTTAGAAAATTTTGCGATCGCTAAAGTTTTCTTTAGAAAATTTTGCGATCGCTAAAGTTTTCTTTAGAAAATTTTGCGATCGCTAAAGTTTTCTTTAGAAAATTTTGCAATCGCTAAAGTTTTCTTTAGAAAATTTTGCGATCGCTAAAGTTTTCTTTAGAAAATTTTGCGATCGCTAAAGTTTTCTTTAGAAAATTTTGCGATCGCTAAAGTTTTCTTTAGAAAATTTTGCGATCGCTAAAGTTTTCCTTAGAAAATTTGACGGTAGCTAATGTTTTCTTTAGAAAATTTGACGATAGCTAAAGTTTAATTTAGAAAATTTGAATAGCTAAAGTTTTCTTTAGAAAATTTTGCGATCGCAAAAGTTTTCTTTAGAAAATTTTGCGATCGCTAAAGTTTTCTTTAGAAAATTTTGCGATCGCTAAAGTTTTCTTTAGAAAATTTTGCGATCGCTAAAGTTTTCTTTAGAAAATTTTGCGATCGCTAAAGTTTTCTTTATAAAAGTTTGCGATCGCTAAAGTTTTCTTTAGAAAATTTTGCGATCGCTAAAGTTTTCTTTAGAAAATTTTGCGATCGCTAAAGTTTTCTTTAGAAAAGTTTGCGATCGCTAAACTTTTCTTTAGAAAATTTTGCGATCGCTAAACTTTTCTTTAGAAAATTTTGCGATCGCTAAAGTTTTCTTTGGAAAATTTTGCGATCGCCATAGTTTTGTTTAGAAAATTTAACGATCGCCAATGTTTTGTTTAGAAAATTTAACGATCGCTATAGTTTTCCTTAGAAAATTTGATGGTAGCTAATGTTTTCTTTAGAAAATTTGACGATAGCTAAAGTTTAATTTAGAAAATTTGAACAGCTAAAGTTTTCTTTAGAAAACTTTGCTATCGCTAAAGTTTTCTTTAGAAAATTTTGCGATCGCTAAAGTTTTCTTTAGAAAAGTTGACATTCGCTAAATTTTTCTTTATTTGACGATCGCTAAAGTTTTTTTCCGAAAATTTGGCGATCGCTAAAGTTTTTCAAAAGTTTCATATTTTTTTAGGAAATTTTTAAAAAATGTATTTTTCTTAGAATATAAGCTAATAAAAGCTTGATCACTTGACTTTACAAATCTTTTCAAAATTTTAAAATTGCTATTCAAATGTGAGATTTGCAGATACTAAAGTATTACGACCTACCCGAAAAACTGTTTTTTGAGTGTATCTCGAAATTTTGCACATGTTTCGAAATCTTTAAAAAAAAGTTTTTGTATGTCCTAACCTAGGCCTAAATTCCCGGTAATAAAAAATAAAAAGTCAGGTCAATATATTTCGATGCCAGATGAAACGATTGATGCGTTAACAAGTTTGTATTGGAATGGAAAAAGTGATTCGAAAATTAATTAAAGAAGAATAAAAGCAATAAAGGCATTTCAATATCTAATCTTGAAACATTAAAGCTCACTTTTGTCTAAAAGCTTTCGAAATCTTTCGAAAGGAAACTACGAAAGTGAAATTATGAATTTGTATTGTTTTCTTTTTTATACAATATTTAAAAGGTTTCTTTAAATTATGAGTTATTTGTTTAAACAAATATAGAGTAACTCATTTCATTAAAAAAAATTGTGTTTTGTAATTAATATTTTTCGGAATGTATAGAACCTTAAACCATTTGAATCAGAATTAGACTACGAAATAGTTTCAATTTCGAACGGAATGGTTACAATTCTGAAAGGAATTTGTGACGTTCATGTAGATTTAATATTTGTGATAACATAAATATGTTTGTCTAAAACATAAATATGTTCGCCGTTATTTTATTTAACTTTTTTTTTTTTTTCTACGTGTGCCAGTGGAGGGGAGTACTTTCGGTAATACGTGCGTATTATTTATTAAGGGGCGTTATTCGATTTATAGATACAAAAGCTGACCAAGTTTATTTGGACTGACTTATTTGAAAAAGTCTTTGTCATTCTATTTAGAAACTACATTAAATGTTTCTTTAGCTCTTGCTGTTGTTCCCTGTTTCTGTGGACATTGTTGCTGTTGTGTTGTTATTGTTTTTATTATTGTTATTATTTATTTATAAATAATTGCCAACAAAGGTTAAAAGACATTTAATGTGATTATTATTAACACAAGAGCAGTTACAATAGAACATGACTAATAAATCGTACCAAATGATATATATTTTTGTTTTCTAATTTTCTTGGATTTCATTGGATTTTTGTGGATTTTTCTGCTGTTGTTTTCTTTCTTTTAAGATAAATTATTATATTTTGTTTTGTTTTTTTTTTGTGTATTTTTTTTTCTGAGCACTCAGCAAATAATGAACATAGAACATTAATTATTTAATTGGTTCTTGTTAAAATAATGGATCTTTTGCATGACCATTCATGTTAAATGAAAGATTTATAACATAATTGTTTAAATTCTATTAAATATTAAAGTTTGGAAAAGGTTAATGAAATTCTTAGGACTTGTTTGAATATTTATTTGAGTATTTTGTTAGTCGAATTTAAATTTTGACGACAAATTTTTCAGTTTTTGAAAATCTTTTTTGGGGAATCTTTTTATTGAAGGACTTTTTTTTTTCGCTATAGAACTATAATAGAACTATTTTTTCTCAATATGGGGTCTTAAGGCCTTTTAATATTTATTTCAGTCTCTATATTCATTAAGCCCCATTGTGCAATAGATATTACACAAGTTATAGAAAGTTTTATTATTCAAGCGTGTTTTGATAGGTTGATTGAAATTTAATAGGGTAAGGAATTTGTTTTTACCAAAAGTATTTCAATGATGCTAGAATTTAAATACAATTTCTCAACATAAATAAAACACCAATAATAAATTACTGATAATATTTATGAAAACAAAAAAACATTTTTACGCATGTATGTATTTATACAATTTGTTATTCATAAACTTTCAAACAACATTTTAATAAATATTAAATTACGAAAAACAAAAAATATGAAAAAAAAAACACAAAATCAATATCAATTTCAACAGAAACACAAATTTCCTTCAGTCAATTTGTAAAAATTTTTAAACGTCAAAAATATGTATGTGTACAGACTTTTTGAAAAGTTTTCATTCATTCGTAGAAGCGAACGAAAGTTGCTAAAATTTTCCCAACAGACACTGAAATGTGTGAATATTAAATATTAAAGTGGTTTTAAAAGTAAGTAGAACAATAAATTGTTGCTAAATTAAAATTAATACACATACATATATATTTTTTTTAACATAACTAATAATTTTGATATGAAAAAAAATGTTTAAATTGAAATAAATATTTAATACATTTATAAATCATCATTGTCTGAAGCTTATATACATATGTATGTGTATGTGCACATTTGTACATATTTGTTCTACAATATATAAAAATTTAAATGAAAGCTCTTGTTAATTTTCTGCAATTAATTTTCTCTCTTTTTTTTCTTGTTTTTATTTAATTGTTGGTTTTCATTTTGAAATTGTTTATTGTATTTGTTTGTGGAATTTTTGCCAACAAAGAAAAGGAAACATGAAAAATTAACAAATTTTTGTTCATGTACCAATTAGTAGATGGAGAAGGAATATTAGGCTTCCTTACAATATTCAATCAATATATGTAAACAATAAATAATTCTATGAGTCAATAATAAACTAAAGGGGAAAAATTAAGGTTTTGGGGCCTTTTAATTTTCCTTAATTCTTATATACAGGAACTCCCCGCCGCACAGTGGTATTCATTCTACAACGATGAAATTTTGCACACTTGTTCAGTTTTATATAGAGGGGTAGCTGCTTTTTCAACTGTTTTTCTTCTCAATGTATAAGTCGAAATTCTAAACGGAATTTGATGAAACACACGTCTAATAATTAATTGAAAAAAAGGAACACTAATTTTGGTTGAAGTCCATTGACTTCTGCCTTTGACTTACACTTAAATACACCTAAATTTCATAAAAGAAAGTTAAGCCTAATTGACTGCAACACTTTTTACTTAACTTTACTTTTTTCAGAAAATTTTGAACTTTATTCTACGATCGGTAAGCTTCGGCGAATTTTATTCACTCAATCTAAAAAATAGACTTTCGCCTTTCACGTGGTTACAGTGGAAGTACCGAGTAATACCAAGCCAACTTAGTTTTTGTCCAAAAAATAATGAAAGCATTGAATTTTGTAGACTCTTTTTGATTTCCTCATATTTGCTAAACTATAAACCAGATTAAGTTCTGTATCCTAATTAAATCGATATCAAGATAAAAGCTGTGAACGTATATTCGATGCATGAGCTACTGAGTTTTATGAAAAATTTCATAGCTTTTCATTTTGGAACATTAAAAACATTTTAATACCTTTTTTATAACATAAAGTATAACTTTTTCTTGAAAACAATTAAATCCTTAATACCTAAACTCTTCTCTATAAAACTACATCATTTGATATTTCAAAAGCGGTGGCAATGCGCCGCTTTCTGGAAGATCTTGAAAGAAAAGCTCTGAAAATAAAGCATTAACATATTGAGATTCAATAAAATTTGAAATTGATGCATTGGTTCTAGAGTTTATTCAAAAAATGATTATTTACTCTCAAATCGAATTTGAAAATTTCCAAAACCCATATGTATTATGACATATCATATCTGAGAGATATTTTTAATTAAAAGCCAAAAAATCTAGACAGTCTATGTAAAGTTAGTGTGTCAATGTAATAATCAGATACACTTAGACTAACAAAATGTATATACATTAGAGTGTATCACCTTTGTATGGAGAAAATTGAACTTTGTAATACAGAAAGACGAACTTCCCAAATTGTTTACTTTTGAAACATCAATAATCCAGATATAAAGTTATATTTAGATCGGATATCGGGAAAGCGTGCCGACATTGCAGTTATATATGAAAATTAAGGAGTTTCCTCAAATGCTTAAAACAAATCCACTTAGAATACATTTTCAAAAAAGTGTTTAACAGCATGGTACTGAGAATAAATGGGCTTTCCATCGAGATATATTACTTTAAAATCGGTTGAAAACTTTCCGTTCTATTAAGGGTTTTCCAAAATGTTTTAAATCCTTGAAGACTCTCCTAAACATATGCAATAATAATTATTTCTTAAAATTATACTAAGTTTGATGTTTTTTTACTTTTTTGAGATCTCGACATATTTAAATATCTATTTTTTTACAATAGGCTAACGTTAAGTCACTAACGCATAGGACGAAAAAAAAATATGTTTTTTTCAAAACACATTTTTTGTTTTCTTCAATAGATTGTTAACCTAATTAAAAAAAAATATTGCATAGTGTTAGTAAAAACACCCTACAAATTACTTCAAAGAATAAATTGTATCGATATCTCCAACGACTTAGCTGTTCCTGCTACTTAAAATAAAAAAAAAATCGCCATTTTTTTACAAAAGTTTAAAAAACACGTGAATTTTTATATGTTAGCAGTTTTTATAAGCAGAATTTAAACTATTGCTGCTATGATTGAAAAAATATATAGAAATTTGTTTGAAATCGTATATGGTTAACCCTTTTATTATCAGTGCCAAAGTAAAATTTTTGAAATGTTAAATTTTGAAAAAAGGCACGTTTAATTATATTTTATAAAAATTAACCCTTGTTTACCTATAGGCTAAGCATGGGAACTATTTAGAGCCCATGGGTACGCAATGGTTAATTTGTATATTAATGTATTTAAAGGCGCGTCTGAACGATTTTCCACCTTTAAACTACATATCTGGACCGCTTCAGTGCAAGTGCAGAGAAAAGGTTTTTCAAACCCCACCACATCTCTACACCTACTGCTAGAGTATTTCGAAACTTTGAGCCCAACCGTTTTCTACCGAAAAGGCCTTTTGTTATACCTTTCACTACCATAAGTGGAAGGTTACATACTGAGTTACATACTGATTTATGTAACTCATAGAAATATTGGTCTTTGGACCCACCTTTAAGTATACCAGTAAACTTTGAATCACTTTCGTAACCCCCATGCAAACCTTGTAATCAAAGTATAGGTCGCAATACGGAAGATAATTTTATGACATTTAGTAAAGACAGTTCTTGGTAGTGGAACCACGGCTACTGAAACTTGACCATTACTTAGGGTACCGCTCATAGGTCTCACCTTCCGGATTTAGTATTTTAGCCGCAAATATGTATCAGTATATTTTTATAAAATTTAAAACAAAAAAGTTTATGGAAACTATACTAAATTTTTTGTTTAAATTGGCCCAAATTTG
Organism: Stomorhina lunata; assembly: GCA_933228675.1. Classification (NCBI taxonomy): domain Eukaryota; kingdom Metazoa; phylum Arthropoda; class Insecta; order Diptera; family Rhiniidae; genus Stomorhina; species Stomorhina lunata. The sequence continues at coordinate 79,331,055 of OW121744.1, forward strand.
ACTATAGCTCCCATACGAACTCTTCTGTAAAAACTTACTAAATGAGACGAAAAATCCGAAGATAATGACAATTTGATGTTTATTTTTTGTATAAGTAATTTTTGTAAAAACTGTAATGAAATCGCTGAATTTCTAGACAATCGGTTTATATTTAACCTCAGATCCAATATAGATCAAAACGACGAAAATAGCGTAAATATACAAATTTGGGTAAAATCTTTGTATAAAGACAAAATTTAGAAAATATTTGTCTTTATATACGAAAAAAAGACATTTGACCTGTATTGAGGGGTATCAAATGGTAGTGCTTGACCGACTATAGCCAGGGACCGAAAATAACTGTAATTTTTTATTAATAAAAGGAACCTCAAGGAAAAGTCGGAGAATAAAACCAAGTATACCATTTTGATAGTCTTGGACCAAATTTTCATAAAATGTGATGCTTTTTAGAAAAAATAACAATTTTTTTTTTTCATTTTAATTTTTTTGAGCAAAAATAACAATTATTTTTAACTTTTATTTTTTCGAGCAAAAATAAAAGTTGTTTTTTAAGTTTTAATTTTTCGAGCATGAATAACAGTTTTTTTTTTACTTTTATTTTTTCGAGCAGAAATAAAAGTTATTTTTATATTTTTAGCCCCAATTATGATCGAAAACCCAACTCCATTTATTTTTGAGCAGATGCAAATTATTTTCACTGAAAAATTATCTTTGTTTGAAAAAATTTTTTAATGAATTTATTATGAATTTAAATAAAAATAACTTTTAGTTCTGTTCTAAAAAATAACTTTTATTTCTGCTCGAAAAAAGTCAAAAAATAACTTTTATTCAAGCTCGAAAAAATAAAAGTCAGAAATAACTGTTATTTTTGCTCGAAAAAATAAATGTTAAAAAAATAACTTTTATTTTTGCTTAAAAAAATAAAAGTCAAAAATAACTGTTATTTTTATCGAAAAATTAAGAGTCAAAAAATAACTTTTATTTTCTGACTTTTACGATAAAAGTTATAACAGTTACATTACCTGTCTCTTGTACCCATATAATGTAAGTGTCGCTTGTTTAACCCGTCTAAATGTTAAATTTTCTTTATGCCCAGTAACTTTCTAAGATATGTAGCACAGTCCGCGAAAGGGGTTTCAGTACCTACTCTACACTGATATGATTTGGTACCTCCTTGTGAAATGAACAGATTTAGATTCATCGCAAGAACAATGTTGTCAGCTAACTTTGCCATAATAAGAATGGCCCTCAAAAAATGTCAATCGATAGTCAATCTTTACACCAGAATATTAACATTGCCACCATTGACATCTTGGAATAACAGAATCTCTAGCTCTACGAGATGTTTCTCTATTTGATCCCAAAACGTATCTATTTATAAGATTTTATATCTGGAGTTATATTACGCTCCTTCTTTATCTAGAAAAGATACAATGGTATATTTTCATGCCTAGTGCCTTCAACGAATATTGAAGATTGGAAATGAATACCAGCGAAGCAAAATAAATGAGCCTTAAAAGAAGGCCCCTTTTATAAAGTCTATTTCCCTTTAGCAAATACATAAAAATGTGTACCAGTCTTGATATTATTAGCACAATAAAAATATAACTACCAGAAGCAAGTAACTAGATAAATCATGAAAACAGTGTGTTTGTCCTTTTCTCATAACCATAAATTAAAAATAAAGATGACGATGAAGAGAAAATAAGATCGAAAAATTGTGTATATGTATGTGCAATATGTATTCTTTTATATTAAAATATTTGCCAGTATAGATATTTGTCCTTAGAAATAGACATCCTTGAAATAAGAATTTTGGTACCAGCATATGCTTTATAAAATTAGATTTAATATAAAGACCACACACACCCACACTCACAGACAGGACATATTTGTTTAAATATGCTTATGTGTTTGTACGCTTAAACATACATACATTAAAATCTGATAGTTATATTTTATAAAAATTGTATGTCATGGAAAAGAGGCAACAATGAAGTTATTGATTCCACATGAATGCCAAACTGTACCAATTGTAAATCTAGTTAAAATGTCCTACATGTATAAAGATATATATTATTTTTTGATTACCTTTCTAACTTCTGTGTTTATGAGTGAGTGTGTGTGTGTGTTTTAGTATGTTTTCTACAGATATTCCTAAACTTTTGCATTTTATCATTTTTTGGATTGCATTCCAACTAGGACACGTATGCAGACGAATTCGTGGCAATTGAGAATTGGAGGAAATAAAAATTTAAAGGTTTAAGTTTATTTTTTTTTAGATAAAATATATTATGAGGTATTTTTTTTAATAATTTAAAACACCTGCTTGTATCCTACATTAACATACAGAGATTCATATATAACAGTTTATGACCCAGACGTAGAGGTGGTCCTTATTTGAATATATGGTCAATGAAAATTCAAACCCATTATTAAAAATTTTTAATCAGAAATCAGAGGATAAAATCTTAACTCAAATAGCGTTTTCTTTTCTGACCAAAAATGTTGCTTGTTTTTTGTGTAACACTTTTTTAATGTTACCCAAACACTAACAAAGTGCAACATTTTTTTATATTATAAAATAACGACATTTTCTCCCTAGACATTTGAACATCTGGGGGGTTACTGCATATCTCCATTCGAAAATATAACTGTTTGAATTTGTATGCTTAAAGAGTTATATATCGAAAATATTTTCTTTCGAATCGAAATACGCAATAACCTCTCTGGAGCTTTAACATATTCAACGATTTTTACATGGAACAAGCAATTTCAATCACATATTTATTTGTTTGCGCAACATTGTTAGCAACACTTATTTTCAATAACAACAAAAGTGTAATACACTCACACTTTTAACTTATCGAGTGTCAAAATTGTTACTCATTTTGCACTTTTTATTAAGACATTTTTAGAAAAGAATATATTATTTTTTTTAAGTGTTACACTTTTTTCAGAATAGAACACAAAAAGTGGAAATGGTAAAAAAATTTAACATTTATGTCAGAAAAGAAACCGGTATAAGTATAAACGAACGAAGCCTACCATATTTTGTTCCTACCACATTCTGCTGAATTTTGTCATTGGCAAAACTGTTGAAATAATGTAACAGATCGTAGCATATCAGTAGAAATATGGAATTAATATAAGAGCATGTCGGCGGACGTCCTTTTTTTTACAAAATTGGTTGTTGCTTGTGGCGCCGTCTTGCTGAATCCAAAGTTAAATGATGTTAACATTAGCCAACTGTGACCACAAAAATCTGTTTACATGGTTTGATGTAAACAGATTTTTTTACAAAAAGTACTGATCCATGATGCCATCAATTATGCGAGGACTGTTTATGGATTTGTGAGTCCCAAATTCGAACGTTTTGGTAATGAAGAAGATGAAAAATTCGTTGTTTCGACAAGTTTTCAAAACTAAAGCTTCGAGTTGCGTTGCATTTCAAACTTTTACTAAATAATCCCATTAAAGGATGTCGCCTCAATTCTAGACATTTCATCATTTGGTAGCCAATTTACTTATTAGCTCAAAATTTACCCAAATTTCATTATTATATTTTTTCTATAGTATCATTTGTGCCAGTAAGAGGCCACATTATCTATTGGAGGTAGGCTGTTCTATGGGAGGTACCCAAAATAATAATACAATTTACACCAAAATCTATAACCTTTAAAATTGATGCTATACTCTGATGATAAGCTTACGATAATATCGTTCTTTCTTGCCAGTTGACCAACAAACTACTCAAAAATCAATAATGAATCGAGTGCTATTCTTTAGTACCTGGTTGACCGAGCCTTGCTCGGAATTTTATGATAAGCATTTCAGAGCAATTTTTAAACTTTTCATAATCATTTATCAGTTAATTTATGTTTATCATAATAGATTGCACTCTCTCTATATAAAACAATTTTCTTAATAGATTGCTTTACACTTTTTATTCTAAGTTTATTTGTTCAAAAGCAAAAAAGTACCAAAAATATTTTTTACACATTATTAGTTCTGCTCGGCCATTTTTCCACAAAGTACCAATTACTCGTCTTCTTATTTTTTCAGCTGATCATTTTGGTACATTTTATAAAAACGCAATTAACATTTGTTTCTATTCATGTTACTTTATGAGATATTTAGTTATTGTTTTATCCCATCAAAAAAGTACCAAAGACGTGTTCAATATTTTTTCACAGTTAATTTGTTTAACAGTAAAAAAGTACCAAAAATATTTTTCACACATCATTTGTTCTGCTCGGACCAAAAAAAAAAAAGTACCAAAGTACCAATTACTTTTCTTCTTATTTTTTAGCTACTCAAAACGCAATTAAAATTTTATTTCCATACATATTACTTTAAGAGATAAAACGTTACCAATTTTTTCCTCTAATTTCAAAAAAGTTCCATATGTATATTAGGTACTTCTTTGGTATCAATTGAATTGGATACATTTTATTAAAACGCAGTTGACATTTTGTTTCTATTCATGTTACATTATAAGATATTAAGTTATTGTTTTATCCCATTTTGCCCGCCGAAATCAAAAAAGTGCCAAATAAGTGTTCAATATTTTTTACAAAGTTCTTTTCTATATTTTTTCGTTTAAAAGATAACAGTGAGTTAAAAAAAGTACCAAAAAACTATTTTCATCCATTTTTAGAACCTATAGAGCATAGTTTGAAAAAAGTACCAATCACCTATCCGCTTATTTGCATAGCTGTTTAAAACGTAATTTTTCTTTCTATACCAAGTACTTTAGGAGATATAACGTTTTTGTTTTTTCCCCTTTTTACCCATTTTCAAAAGTCTCTTTTTTTTCGATCTATACGGCAAAATAGGCACCTACCGTTCAATTTTTTTTTTAAATCGTTAGAGCCGTTTCGAGATAGATATTCTATATCGAGCCCTTAGATTAAAATGATCGCAAGCGACAGGAAAAATATTGATCGTAAGCGACAACGATCGTAAACAAAAACTGGGAATGTTTTAGTGCATAACATTTTTGTTCTTTGTTATTTTGCTACTTACGATAAACTAATTAAATTTTTTCCAAATGGTTTAGAAGTTATGGTGCAAAGTATTATATGTGAAATTTTTAAGTTTTACTTTAATAACTTTTAAGCTACTGGGCGGATTGTGACATAATATGCAGAAATCGGACAATGGGTAGTTGGAGTTGTAGACCAACTTTTAAAAATATGCCTATTTTTTGAACAGTGTACACTGAGCCAAAGTTGAGCATTATTGTATGTAAAACCTATTGGTCCGTATAACTTTCGAAAATATAAACCTATCGAAAAGATTTTTACACATTCGAAAACTACTTAAGTAAGAATGAAAAATATGTTTACTGTACTACGCTGTTTCGAATAGTTTAAGAGATATTTAACGGAATATCGCTTACGATTATTTAAATCTAAGGGCTCGATATATATGTGGTAAGAATGAAAAATATGCTTACTGTACTACGCTATCTCTAATAGTTTAAGAGATATTTAACGGAATGTCGCTTACGATTATTTAAATCTAAGGGCTTGATATATATGTGGTAACAAAATATAATGGCTTTTTCATTATATGTATTAAACTTCTTTATCACCCCATTTTTCATCGGAATCTTAAATTAGTCCTTGACGTGTTTAAATAATAAGTACAAGGAATATGTTATATCCTCAAAACATTAATGAATTTCTCTTAATTGCAAAATGTATTAATTAGATCCTAGGACCTTAAGTGTGATATCTAGATAAAAGTACACTTGCCTTAATATTAGTTTAATTTGAAACCGAAATATAAAAGATTATTTCAGAAATAATTGTCCCAAACATTGAATAGTTTAAGAATCCCTTAGCACTTAACAAAACTCTTTAGTTATAAAACAATTGATAAACTTTGGAAGTTTTGGTACAAATAACTTAAAAACTTGAAAACTTGTTAAAGTTTTTTTTTTTTGTTTCAAAGTAAATCTTATTTTTAAATAAAATTTATATTTCCAAAAGCTTTTATATCAGAAATATACTTATATAAGTATGATATGCATACATGGGTACATACATATGTATAAAAGTATATTTTTAATATAATGATTCTATTTATATTGTACTTTCTTACCCATCTTTTCCTTATAACTAGAAAATATAATTTTTTTGAAATAAAGAAATAAGAAACTAAAATAAAAGGCATAAAAGCAATAACTTCCAATTGATTACATTACTTAAAAAAATGTTCGTCTTCCTTGAATTGGAAACATATAGACATACATACAATTTTTACAATCATATATTATATTATACAAAAAAGACCTTATATAAAATTCATAAATTTAAATTTAAGGCATTAGGCCAAAAGTGTTCACAAACACACTTTGAAGCGAGATACGAGAGAAAACTAAAAGAACACTCTTGTCAATAACTCCCCTTTAAAGTACTATAGAACAGTTTATAAGATGCTATTATTTCTAGGCAAATTTAGAAGAAGAAAAAAAAAAACAAAAGTGGAAAAAAAAGGAATCAAACAAATTATATGCATAACCGAGACACACATAGTCGTCACCCTATCAGCCACTCAAACACTTTCTTAACAAAAATTTCCAAAGGAAAAAAAGGGAAACAAAAACCAAATGAATAAGTAAATGTATGGATGGATGGATAGATGGATGGTTGAATGAAATGAAAAGAACATTTTGGGAAATGAAGTTGTTAAGTAGTGCTTTAGCAAGAAAAATTGAGAAACTAAAAGTAAATGTGGTGAAAAAATGTCAGAAGCGAACGAGAAAAAAATTAAGAAGAATAAAATTTAATTTTACTGCAACTGGAGTGGGAAGGTTTATCTGCATAAACTATGTATATACTTAGCCATACAAAGCCAAAGTCATATACAAACAATACATATATACAAAAATTCATTCATTCAATATAAAGGAGCTATTCCAAAAAATATACATATAAAGATAAATACACACAAAATCCAACAAGCCCATTAAAAAGTAAAGTTCTTCTGTTTAGCATAAGGAAACGGAAACCATTGGCAAGCGTTCAACCCTCCCCCTACCATTTTATGGTACTTAAATATTTTACAATTCATTGCAAACCAATAGAAGAAAATCAATCAACTATTTCCAATTTCTTTTTCGTTTTTATTCTTACTTAGTTATTCATACTTCAATTCAAGCAATTATCAGTGGTTTGTGTCATCAATATCGAAACTAAAGTTGACCAAATAAAAAGATATTATCATTATGACCAACATTATTGTCATCCTAATCATCATCGTAATGATAAGCATTATAGTCATCTTTATCATTACATCTGAAGAAAGCCATCGAAATATGGAAATTTAATTCATTTCTAGAGTTCTATACACTCATACATAAATGTTTGTTTCTTTTACGCAAGTGATTTGCTTAGTATGTTTCTATGTATGAAAGAAATGTGATATATTCATACCCTACACTACCAAAGGAAAAAACGGTATTGTACGACACCCACATATGTCTTCAGATTAATGAACATTTTGACGATTTTTCTTTCCATATTTCAATGGCTTTCATTTTCTAAAGAAATCTTTTTCTAAAAATCTACATATATCATATAGTATAGCTTGGCCGACTTTTCCACTTTATTATTTTAAATAATGAATTTTTCAAAATTTTATTGGCCTATATTCCTCCGACTGAAATTCACTCACTCTAACACCAGATGAGAGTGGGGGGTGGTGGCAGTCGTATTAAAAAATATGACAAATAAAGTCAATAAAACTCATAAAATTTATAAGGTTATATAAATTTTATTTTATATTTGCCAAAGACGCTTTGGATTTGAGCAATAAGTTACTCTATGCAATTTTATTTTAATATAGCAGCTTTCAATTTAAAATACACAAAAAGGTTTTTTATCATATAAAACAGTTTGACAAACAAACGTCTGTCTACCACTCGGCATGTAAAAATATCAAGAGTTATGGTCTTTTAAGGCTATAACCTAGTTGAACTTTGAGGTTTAAGTGAGAAAACGTTGTTTTTTATGAGTCTGTAGATATATGTATTTTATTCTTATATCTACCTACTTTCGAATTTAATTTTGTCCCTTCAGTACCAAACAGTTGGCCTGAAAAGTTCTAAGCAAACATTAATAAAACTTGATTGCATTATCCAACACAATTTCCTTCCATGATACAACATTTATACCGGTCATTCTTAGGGATGAAACGATACGAGTAAATATAAGTACTTACTCGATACTTTTCCTTCGATACCAAGTACTTTTGGTATCGATACTTTAGCACCAACTACCAAGTACACTCAGGAAATTATTACAGTAACTGATTGTATGTTGTTTAGGAAATTTTCGGTTATGTTGTTTTCAAATGAATATTCATTTAAATTTACATGAAAATTGATTTTTAACATATTTATACATTTGTTTAAAAAACAACCTACAAAAAAATACTGAAAATCCGTAACATTTGAAAATATCAGTTGTTTAGTTTTTATATATTTTTTCAATTATTGTATCAAATATAATTCGTATTTGTTGAATTATTGGCTTTCCTTAAGTATCTTAGGTTTAATTACTGAAGAAGCTTTTTATAATACTGGCCGCCTATCACGGGGCCTAAGCAAACAGCAAACTTTGTTTTGACTGTTTGGTTCTTTGATGCTTTAAAGGATATAACCTTTATATGGTTTCGTCTTTTTTATTACGTTAATTACAAAAACAAATGAAAATTGTCCGTTTTACGGAAATTTTAAGTAGTTTTTTACCATTAAATTTTTTAAAATAAATGAAAATTTCCGTTTTTTATACTAAAAATGTAGTTTAAATGTTTGTCAGTTATTTTTTTGATAACAACTGAATATTCCGTTTTTAAAACTTAAAATGTGGTTTAAATATTTGTCAGTTAAATTTAAATGAAATATTTATTGAATTTGAATGAAAAATCAGTTAACCGGTTTTTAAATGAATATTCATTCATTTCAAATTACATTTTAAGTTAATTCTACTTACATAATATTCTGAGTGTAGATATCGGTAAAAAAGTATAGTATCGGTCAAAAGTATTCGTTACATATTACACACACAGAAACAGTATTAACAGCAAAGTCGTTTAAACGAAAATTTAATTTTAATTTTTTAAAAAATGAAATTAATTGTTACAAATAAAGGGCCTGATTCACAAGGACGGAAAAGAGATGTTTGAGAAAATTTTGTATGGAAAATATTCCAAATTTTGAGTTCTTATTTTGCAAAATTTTCTCAACCGTCAAGCGTTTTAGTGAATAAGGGGGTAAGTTTAGGTTTTATTGAATTGTGACTATATTGGAGCAAAGGCGAGATTAAACATTACACAAACATTTGATATATAAGTAGATTGTTTCCTTTTTTCAGCGGTACGTACGAACGTAATTCCCACAAAATTCCAATTGAAACAAGGGGTACATCTCTCAGACAATGAAAGGGACCGTTTTAACTCCGGCTTCGAACTACAAATGAGTTAGAGAAGTTTTACATAGCCTAACAGTGGCTAGCTGAGTTATGAGGTTTTTTTTGAAAATTTATTTTATTCAAGTGGGTCTGGCCGGGGATCGAACTTGGTGTCTCTGGTTTTTCAGAAAGTGGCGCAAAATATAGCAATATAAATATATCTATGTGTATATTATATCTCACATGCAGAAATATGAGGCCTTTCAATGTCGTTGAATGAGAAGGTTTTTTAAGATTGCTGAAAGAGTTAGCGCCATATTATAGAGTCCCTTCTTTTACACATTTTAAAAAATTGTTTATGACAAATATCACAGTTTAAAATTAGAATTTTCTAAAAGGATATGAAATGTATCTGCATTTTGTGTCATGCTTGATATGTAGACTGAATGCATAAACGAAAAAAGCTTCTTGGGTATAAATTTTTTGGGAATAAAAAATTCACTAGTGACAATATTTATTAAGTTTATTTTGACCGATACAAGTAAGTATCGATACTTTTATTGCAATACTGAGTAGGTATCGATACATTGAAACCGATACTGTATCAAGTAAAAGTATCGATACCATGGCGGTATCGTTTCATCCCTAGTCATTCTAATTTTCAATACCATTTTTATAGAATGTTTTATCTTAAAATGTTCCGGTGATTTTTTTTCATCGAGAATTCTCTTTCGGTCTAAGAATAGGAAAAATTGGCTGCGAGGCAAATGTTGAGAATACTATGGATATGGAACCAATTGAAACACAATTTATGCAATTTTGCTTTTTATCTTAACGATAATTTTTCCCCAAAGTACCTTTCAAACTAACAAAAGTTGCTTTACTCAAAGTGCTATGTATATCTCACAAACTAACTAACCGACAGCTGTTGAATATACGTATCTTTTGAAAGTTAGGGCGACTTAAAAATAAAATATGTAATAAATTTGTTCGCAACCTAATTTTTTAGCCTACATGTTATACAAAAACTTTTTATGCAAAATTATATATGGGCAAATCCGAAAACATTAAACCAAGGAAAAAAATTTTAAACTGTCAAAATCACGTATTTGTGTTTATGGAAAAATCTGCCATATGTTAATCCTTTCGAATATATAATGGATACAATTTTTGATTGCTCTCTCCGTGAATGGCAGGTCTTTATTTGCACTCATCTCGAATTTTTATAATTTTTTAAAATAATAAGGTTTTTAAAAGTTTATAAAAATCGCGAAAACATTCATTTAGGAATCAAGTTTCAGTAGGGGCTCAAAGTCTGCTTAATTTTATAAAATTAGATGTAAAAGACCCCATCAAATGTAATTGGAGTGATATAAATAACCCCAAAAGGGCTCACGTTGTATAACGTCCATCACAGAAATAAAGCTTTTTTTAATTTGACTAAAGTAATTTTTCTTTTTTCTCCAATTGAACCTGGTTTGTAAAGAGAACTTGAAGTATGCTTTACATTAGGCTAAAAATATATTGATGTTAATATAGCATTTTACAAAATAATATGTATGGGAAAGTGTGTAGCGTCCGTTACAGTATATATTTTTTACAAAATGATATTAATTAAAGACAAAATTTACGAACATGTATGTCTTATTCATAAAGCAATAACACTGTTCATATCCACAGATTAAATTTATTGCATTAGGTGTCAAAAAAACATACAGTGGGGCAATTCTATGCTTTTGAAATTTGATTTTTTTTCATTTTTGAGACACTATCTAGCTGTTAGACTAGCTTCAGCTTTCTTTCGACAATAAGAAAATAAGATGTGAAAAGTGTAAAACTTTAATTCAATTTGTGTGTGTAGCCGTTTTGTGAAATATTAAATTCTGCCCATAAATCGCATTTTAACCGTGAACATGAAAAGGAAATAGATGAAATTCGAGAAACAAGTAAAATCATTATTTTCACTGATTAACGAATCCTTAAAAAAAATATGAAATATGGATTTTTTCCTAATAAAAAACATTCAAGTAAAAACTGTATCGTCTGTCACGTAGCGTCCGCAACAGTTCATTTATGGATTTTTGGTGAAACTGGAAACTTTAAAATATTTTTTAAAAACTGTTTTGTAATCCTCTGATTTTGCCCTATCTTCAATTTATTTTTTATTACTATGACCGAATTTATAAAAATTACAGAAACATATGTTAAAAAAAGGTCACTTCCGTTTTTGGTAGCGTCCGTCACAGCATTTTAAAAGCGAATATCAACCAAACCAAATATGTAAATTAACAAATGCAGTCCGATAGCACAATCGATGGGCTAATATTGTCTGAAATCTGTGCAAAGATATCTAGTGTAGATCGACAATGGGATTCATTTACGTACAACAAAATCCGTACAAATGTATCGCCCGTCACGCAGGATTTGCCCATATGTAATTTCAATTTCGTCACTACTCTTTATTCAAAGACTTTATATTGAAAGATTGAATCATGTTAATATAATAAGACTAAATAAGGTCTTATAGTAAGCTAATTATCATGACTTTTTCTGTCTCGTATTAATAAAAGCTGTTAATACCTTCAATACCATATAAAGACAATCAAGAACTGCAATCACATACTGTAAACATCTTATTGGATAATCTTCCTTATTTTTATTTTTTATTATTATTTTTATTTAATGTATCTGGTCACCTCTGTGCATACAGAGAAGGCATTGACATTTTATTGCCATTGTCGTTGGATTTTATTACCAATGGCTAGTGGAGCATTACAAATAAATTGAATTCTAATGCAAATTAAGGTGACAGGAAAAATATATCTATATTGTATAAATGTATAGATGTTGCTTTTATTGTTGTGTTGTTGTTGTTGTTGTGGACAAATATAGAAATACTATACAAAAATCTCCTGACAATTCTATATCAATACACGATACATATGTAAAAACATACGTACAAACACAGATACAAATTGTGTACTTATAAGTACATTTTGTATATGTATAAACAGACGGTCGGACGGATGTTTAAATGGATGGACGGATGAAGGGATAGACTAATAAATGAATAAATAGTTTGAACATGGTCATTTAGAAAAGTCCTTGTGGCATAAACCACAAAATTAAGACATTTACAAATTGTATTGTAAGTAAAAGTTCAAATGTCCAAAGAACGTGTTAAGCAAAGATGTGAGAGAAATAATCAATTTCTTAATATACTCTCTCTTTCACACATACATACACATGCAATTTTACTTTGTAAACAAAAGCAAATTTATATATACATACATACATATATGTATAAGTAAATTTTTACATTCACTAGGGTGTCTCTTATAATATCGTTTAGATTATTTTCAAAAAATTTTTGTTTAATCGAAGATGTAAATAATTTTTCAATTGTAACGTATGACCGCCCAAAACATTCTCATTACATCTAAGCAAAGGACTCGCTGAACCTGATACGGAAGGCAAGGTCAAATATTGACTTATTTTTAAGAAAATTTGTATATGAAATCCGGAAAAATCTTTAGATTTATGACATTTTGCAATTTTTCGGCTTTATGAACTCCTTCGACAGTGTCAATAGTTGCTATCTATGGAGAATTTTAGAAAATCGTAAATGCCAACGAAAATTCTAAACTTAATTCGGGCAATGTATATGGGACTTAAATGTCAAGTCTAACACAACGGTAAATTGTCAAATCCGTTATAAATAACTACTGGAGGTGTATCTTGTCACCTAAACTTTTTATCCTCGCCATCGACAACATTATGTGCATGGCTCTGAAGGGTGGAGACGGTATGCAATGGGCACGCTTTAAACAAATCGAGGACTTGGAATATGCTGATAACGTATGTCTTCTAAGCCAAAGTTCAGATCAAATCAATATTTCCAAGACAAATCTTATGACTAGGGGCTATGGCACAAACCCATTGACATACATCAATGTTCATAACGAAGTTATTGGATGTGTAGGAACCTTTAATTACCTTGGAAGTTTATATATTATATATATAATTCCCCGACAACATTCCAATTAGAATAAGGGGTACTTCTCTCAGACAATGAGCTACATCCTATTTTATTTTCAGACTCATTGAAAGGGACCTACATTTTTACTCCGGCTTCGAATGGCAAATGCATTAGTTAGAGAAATTATACATAGCCTAGTACTCAATAACCAGTGGCTAGCTGAGTTATGAGAAAATTTATTTTTTTCATGTGGGTCTGGCTGGAGATCGAACATAGGACTTCAGATATGCTAGGCGGACTAACCTGCTATACCACGGCGGTTCACAGAAGTTTGGTATCTACAAAAGACAAAATCTTGGCAAATATAAACAACAACTAAATTACAAATATACAACTCGAATATCAGTCTATTATGACTGCGAAACTTGGAAACGCACAAATGCTATCGATAAGCACCTAAAAACCTTTGCAAACAAATGCTTACTGCAAATACTTAATGTATGATGGTCGAATCCCATAAGAAATAAAGATCTATTAAACGCTTCAAACCAAATCCCTGCTTCTATAGAAGCATGTCAACGAAAATTGCGGTGGATAGGTCACATACTTCGTTGGAATCCATAGGGAAGCCCATGGAATGACGTATGCCTAACATCTCGCATTACTTACTTAAATGGCCTATATTAACAACTCATTAAGGTCAAAGGTCGAGCATATTTTAGAAATCTATGCGCTTCGATCTTGTGTTCATATTCTCCAATTGCATAGACTAAGCTTTGAAAGATTTTCCTTTTTTAACCTTTAGGGGACCGTTTTTATTCTAAATTCAGCTTTTTCATGGAGTGGGTTACTAGCATGACGTCCCATATTTTTATTGTTCTTATGGAAGAACTCGCGTCACATGCTAGCTAACTACATTAACGGGTTTTAGTGTAGTTACCTATGTGATACCACGATGAAGGTTAACCAAGATAAGTCTAGGCTTACCAAGTTAGGACCAATCAGAACCGTTGCTTGTTATCCAATATCCCCTACATCACATAACGCAATAGGGTATGGTTGAGGTATTATTTAGTTTATTCGACGCTGAACGGAATACTACTGGCAAAACTTCAAAACCAGAAAAGAGTTGTCCATAGGATAAGTCAATTCCAAAAGAGGTGGGTAATGGTATCTCCCTCCTTAATACTATCACATCTCCTACTGTAGGCGTTGAACTTAAGATTTATTCTTCTAGATTAAAACCTAAACCAATAATTCCCAGGAAAACACAAATTAAGTTGTCAGTGGACCCTGTTTGCTTTGGAACAGTACCTGAGAATAGTCTGAGCTAACCTATAGAGAATTGACTTATTTTCATTTACAAACAATACATATGTATATACTGGTGAGCATCTTTTTACTAAGGAGATCACCAGATTTCGAAAAGTTATCTGCAATAGTGTTACCAGATACGTTCTTATGACTAGATTTCTCGCCAGAGATATTAGGCATTTAGTGCCATGACTGACATTTTGTGAACCAACAGGGTATAGCAGGTAAGTCATAACTCATAACTTGGGGTCCCAAGTTCAAACCCCGGTATACCCACTTGAAAATACAAATTTTTCAAAAATGCGGCGGTTCACATCATAACTCAGCTAGCCACTGGTTATTGAGTATTAGGCTATGTGAAACTTCTCTAACTATGGCATTTGCCATTCGGAACCGGAGTTAAAACTTAGGTTCCTTTCAACGAGTCTAAAAATAGAATCATTGTCTGAGAGAAGTACTCCTTGTTCTAATTTTAATTTTGTCGGGGAATTATATATAGAAAAGGTCAGCCGCCCCTATTTCTTCTTCGATTTAGATTAGCGATGTCCACTATTTCTAATTTCCTACCACGAGTGATACTTACATGCACATTATTCGTTATTATATTTAACCCTACGGAGACTACATAACAGTTTTTTGACCAAACTAATCTGATACCCAATCTTTATGTAAAAATGTCTGCAGAATACGAATTTGCAATCAGAATCTTTAAAAGTAGAACAGTTTTTGAAAAGATTATGTCTCTATAATTAAATTACATAGGGATTAGGTGTCCGATTAATTTGGCCACGACTTTCTTAACATTTTGTTAAGTAGTGTGATTTGGATCCATTCATGAAAACCTCTAGAAGTCCATGTTCGGAGATATTTTGCCTCTAGAGATATTCGCAGAAAAAAATATATCATATGTGCGAATGAGACCATGCTTCTAGTACTTAATTTAACTGCCGTGTAGAGGCCTATATACTATAAAAGATTTCTATAGATTTCTGTGTATCTAATGGGAAACATAACTTGGTCGATTTTAGGAATAAATCAAAACCTCATCTTTAGCATCGGCAGTATTAAGCTTATCTTTAACGAAATTGTAGTTTTAATAAGAGCTACCCTAATAAACAAACATACATACATATATAAGTAAATATAAAAATATCAAACGTTTTACTGGAAAAAACAGTAATTACCAATTAAAAATAATAAAGGAAATAATTAAGATTCATTTTTGAAGTCATAAAAATCATTTAGGAAATTTACTTAATGTTTGCCAGTAAAAATTAATTACATTTTATTTAAATAAAACGTAAAGTTGGCATTAAATACTGACTAAATAAATACTTTTCAAATAATTTCAATTTATTTTCAAAATCCTTGTTCCCTGAAAAACATATGTAGGATATGCTCTGAATATCTCATACGAATATTGTTTTAATTAAAATAATTCGCATTTGAAATTTGGGAAATTATTGTTTCAAAAACTAAACAATAAAATCCTCTGAATAAGCAATTAAATGTTTTTGAAAAAAACAAAAAATCAATTTTATTGTGTTATTTTATTTGTATTATTTTATTTTTTTGTCGTTTATAGAATTAACTGAATGTCAAATGGATTATGCTATATTTTTCACACTAATTAAGTACATGGAAACTATTGTATTCTAGCGTTTTATTAGTTTGACAATTCTATAGAATTTAATTTGACAAAAATAAAATTTACATAAAAAAACAAAATTGTATAAAATTAACATCGATTTTAATGGAAAATTAAAAACTTAAATATTGTACAACAATTTTCGATCAATTTTCTGTGGCTTATTAAATAGTTGGAAACACATATTGGAGCATTAATCCTAAATGGAATTAAAGTAAAAATAATAATTTTGCCATTGCAGCTTAGACAGTAGTTAATGGATATATGAAAATAGCCAAAAATAAACTTTGTAAGAGAAACGCCATTATAAAAATTCCACAAAAAGGAATAGAAGAAAAAATATTTCTTTGTATTATTTTAAGGTTTCTTTTATCCAAGACTTACTGTATTTATTTACTATTGGCCTAACATCAGTTCCGAATACACTGTAATCCAGCAAAAATAGAAGCTAATTCCTATAACTGAGATTTACATTTATTTTAATACATTTTTAAATGTATTCCAACGTTTCCAAGAAATTTTCTTATTGCATTCCAAAAACCTAAACCGAAAATGAAATTAATAACTTAAAATTAGAATATTTTAATATTTACAACTATTTTCTATTTTATATTTTTCCTATTAAACCAATTGATTTTAGCCTCCGATTATTGACTGTGAAAATAATGGATAAAAATTTAATGTAATTAGAAACAAATTAGTCCACAATAGTAGATAATCGGTTTTGTAGAAGCAAGGCTTTTAAAATTTATCATTATAAATACATGCACACAAATTCAAAAAAAAAAATAAATTTACTACATACTTTAGTGCCTAAAAATATGCCCAAAAATCACAGTAGGAGATCCCAACAATATATTTAAACACAAATATCTAAAACAGCCTCCTCATGGTATTATTATTTTTGTATTAAATGTACTTTATGTTTACAATACATACACACATACATACAATCAAACAAACTAAAGAGAAAAACTCAGCAAAATAAACATAAAAATACTTATATAGAATTTGTTGCCACAAATAAAATGCATGGGTTCATATGTACGTACAAGTACTTGCATTTTGGTGTAGCCAAACATCATATTTAGTACATACGAGTAATGTAGAATAATATGGAAATTTCACAAAATTTAGGCAGATAGAGGCAGACGGACAGACATACTTACAACACAACATCAACACATGTGAACATTAACATTAAAGTGCATTTAACCTTAAATATGCATAAATGAATAAAAAAATCCACATAGATGCAACTATAACATATGTATTTATTACTAGTGCCAGTAAAACAAGATCAGTTGACAGAATACAGTCACATCCAAAATTTATAGTTTTTGAAATGTTTACTACTAAATATTAAAAATTACAAAATTATAATTTTTCGTTACTATTGATCACGACTGTCAATCCGGCTGAGTGCTGTAAAATATTTGATTGCTATCCTGAGCATCACACAAATAACGAGTTTGATACATCAACACCAACATCTCTAGAAATAACTGCCGCAATTAAACGCCTTAAGTCTGGAAAATCTGCAGGTATGGACGGAATACCACCGGAATTATTAAAAGCTGACACAATGCTATCCACAAAGCTTTTAAAGCCGTTAATAACAAAATACTGGTCTGGCGAAAGACTCCCAAATGTCATAAGAGAAGGTCTAATTATAAAAATCCCAAAAAAAGGAAATTTGCATGACTGCTCGAACGGGAGGGGCATCACTCTTCTTAACATGGTCAATGAAGTCATAGCCCATATTCTGCACAGTCGCATAGCATCTATTGTCGAACTACAGTTAAGACGGGAACAAGCTGGCTTTAGACCAAATAAATCATGCATTGATCACATCAATAGCCTAAGGGTTATTGTGGAACAATCGGTTGAATGGCGTTCTCCCCTTTACCTACTGTTTATTGATTTTAAACGTGCATTTGATACATTAGAGCACAGCCCTATTTGGGAAGCTTTAAGATGCAGAGGAGTACCTGAGAAGATTATACGACTCATCAAAGAGCTCTACAATAACGCGTTCTGCTGTATTCTCCATGAAGGTTGTCAGAGCCAACCAATCAGTGTGAGGGTAGGAGTCCGTCAAGGGTGTGTGTTATCCCCATTACTATTTAATATAGTTCTTGATGTTGTATTGAATAACTCGATGTCTGGGCAACAAGGTATCTCCTGGGGTCTTCACGACAGACTAGACGACATTGATTACGCTGACGACGTTTGTCTGTTCGCTCACCGATTTTCTAACATGCAATCCAATCTTCAAACCTTTGCTTCTCGTGCTGCTCTAGCTGGTCTTCAGATTAACATCAAAAAAACTAAGTCGATGCGAATAAACTCACTAAATGACACCAAATTTTATCTTGCTGGGCAACCCATTGATGAAGTCGAAACTTTCTGCTACCTTGGGAGTATTATTTCAAAAAGCGGAGGCAGCAAAGAACATATCCAAAACAGGTTATGCAAAGCAAAGCAAGCTTTTGGAATTCTAAACAAATTCTGGAGATCACAAAATATCTCAACCACCACCAAAATTAAAGTTTTTAACACCAATGTCAAAGCCGTGCTCTTATACGGCTGTGAGACTTGGAATATCTAGAACCGTGAGATAAACAGTCGGTAAATCGGTGCCATAGACGTATACTCAAAATTTGTTGGCCCTGCACAATCTCTAATCAAGACCTATGGTTGCGCACAGCTCAATAACCTCTTCACACAAGTATACGCACTAGAAAATATAGTTGGCTAGGACACACACTGAGAAAAGCAGCCACTGATATTACTCGGCAAGCTGTCGAATATAATCCTCAAGGTTCCAGGAGGTCTGGTAGACCTGCAAATACATGGAGATGACAAACTGAGAACGAGCTGAGGGAGTTTGGTGCATCATGGAGCGAGATGAAAGTGCTGATTACCGATAAACCATCATGGAAAACATTTGTTAAGGCCCTATGTTCCACCAGGAATTAAAGGACTAAATACATATATATATATATATATATATATATATTGATCACGACTATATGTATTGATACTCTTCACCACCTCTGGGTTTGTGTACTAAGGTTTGTAACGCATAGAAATATTGGTCTGAGGCCCTCCTTTCAGAATCACTCCCTAAGTTGATTTAACGATGACCATCTGACAGGCTGCATATCCATGTAAGCTTATGATAAAAGTATAGGTCGAAAATTAAAAGATAATTTAATGAAGTTTGACCCAGGTATTTTTTTGTTCCAAGGATGTTCCCTATACCTTTGGGATAAAATCGAATTATTATTTTCGATTAAATCATCGCGATTGAAATTTTCTTGCAACCAATTGCTCTTTTTAAAGTTTCACAGAGAACAAAACTTTTTAACAGTTAGGTTACTAGCGTGTTTACTCGAGTAGTGTTTGCTCGATTAATCGGAAAAATTAAATCGATTAATCGCTCGAGTAAATTAAAATGGCTAATTTCAAATAAAGATTTATTTGAGTAATTTTCCACGAGTAATCAAGTTACTCGAGTAAAAACATTTTAATACCATGGAATAGAATAGCAACGAACGGAGTAAGAATTAGAAGGCCAATAGGGATTCTAAGCTAATTAAAGCTAATTAGAAAAAATTGGTCGAGAATCAGAGGCATTGTGGGATATTTTCAAAAAAATATACAGTTCTACCAAGAATATCTTAGGAATTTTCTCAAATTTTATCCAATGACATGAAGCTGAAATGAAATTAGTCAAGAAGCGCAGTCACAGGTTGGTTAAGTTTGAAATAATTTTGGGTCCTGCAAAGGATATAATGTCAGTTTCCTTAAGTTTAATTAAAAGAGATTAACCTGGAAGCACTACAGCGTTATTAACTCGAGTAATTGTTAGATAAACTCGAGTAATTTTTAGATAAATTGTAATAAATACTCGAATAATTTTTAACAATTAATCGATTTTCCGAGTAATTTAAAAATCCAATTTTCAAGTTATTTGATTATTCAAACCATTAAAAATCAAGTAAAATTAACACCCTTCTGGTTACCTATATTTTGCAATCTTGCATTATCTGTTTACAACAGCATCAATATTTTTTGGAATAAGAACCGATTCTGGACGACCTTTACGAAACTTCTTTTTGTGCGAAGTATATTTACGATTGAAACCAGCAAACCATCTAGATTCTAGAAACATTGTTTGCACTCTGATACACTAAGAAAAAAATTCTGAAAACGACCTAGCGTGGGTTATAGACCTTATTGAGGACATGACAAATCGTGCAAAAAAAAATTCAGAAATACGTCCTATTTTTGTAATTATACGCAAAGAAAAAACGATTTTAACGCGGTTTATCAACTTTTGGACTCGTAGCTTAGTTTATATCAAATTTAATTTTTTTAACAGCAAATAAAAGTAAACAGATTGCGCTTTAGAATGGCTTAAGATTCTTGATACATTTGTAAAACAAAAGTATTGTAAAGGGATATCCATTTTGCGGTTTCAAAAGTTAACGCAAAATGTTGCAAGCATTGATTCTTTTGAGGTAATTTTCGAACACTTTTTGATACATATTGGGCGTCATTTCAGCCATAACTTGACGAATGTTGGCATAACACGGTCTTTCGCGTAGCCCCATAAAAAAAAGTCTATTCATGTTAAATCCCATGATCTTGGTGGGCAGTTAATACCGCCACGACGAGAAATTACGCGGCCAGGAAATGTGTCTTGCAATAAAGCCATATTTTCTCGAGTTGTGTGGCATGTGGCACAGTCTTGTTGAAACCACATATTCTCCCAGTCGTATTCTTTAATAAAGTGCCGTAAGACAGTCCTAATTCCTGAGAATGACATGGAATCGACATATTCGGGTCTTCGGCAACACTTTGACTTACAGCAGCGATATTTTCAAAAATTTAAATTTTTTTTTGAAAAATGGGCCGTCAGACCCCATTAATAGCCGGGCCGCATTAGATTTTTGCACATACTATTTCAAAAATGTAAAAATATTTTGGATCGGACCAAATTGACGAATATTATACGGACCTTAAAGGTTTCATATACCTGTGGTTGGCAACTTTGGTCCACGCAAGAGCCAACTCTACTACATGTAATTGCAGAATTAATACCAAAAAAATTTTCGCCACTGTGAACTGCATTTAAGTATATTTTACTCAAAAATACAACCCTGAAAATATTGAATACTTACTTTTGGTCATCGAGTACTCAAAAGTTTACCTGGTATAGAGTACTCAATACCCAAATACTCAATACTTTTACAACTCTATTTCCGTGTTATTTATTGAGCTCATCGATGTACTATTGCTTAATGCAAAATAGTATAAAATAATTGACCATAATTTTCATACAAATCATTCTTTAAAAAATCACTTAAATAACTTGAAAGTGACAATTTCAGAATAATGTTTTCGACTAAAGTTAATAGACATTTCAAAATTTCGAATCAACAAATGTTGGTATGTTAAAAAAAACTAATAACAGATCTTCTTCCAAGTATTAAAAAAATATTCTATATTTGTTGAAAATGGGTCTACATTTGATCTTAGAGATAAAGCTTCATACATATAATAGAGTCAGGCTTGACCAACACAATAATTTCTAACTTGTTTTGAGTTATGACACTATTTTTGCAACTAAACAATATGTTTTTCTGTTATCCCAAAATAGACATGAGGGCACAGAAGAGACCCAAAAGTCGTAAAATATTCCTAACATAAAACTTTTCATACACACACACAAACATACAAAGTATAGTAAATGCATAGTGTGAGACACATCCAGGATATTAGAAGAATCCTTCTAAATATAACGACAGTAAAATCAACAAACAAAAACAAAAAAAACTGTCTATATTTTTATGCTGTTTATCTGTATAATATTTATGTTATGCTCCTATTTTTATTAAATGTTTTATGTGCAACAAATTTCCAAAGTGCATGTTATATTGTTGTTGTGCTGCTATTTTGGTAACATACGAAAATGACCTCCTCCAACAAATTTTGCTGGAGTTCATGTTCATGTTCGTAATCGTATTGATGTTGAGTGGCTGTTTATTTAAAATTTGTTCCATGTTTTGTGTATATTTGACTTTTATTTTTCCCAGTTTGTTTTTTTTTTTTTGCTTTCTCCTTTTGGAGTACGAGTACGTTGTCGATGTTGTTCATAAATTTATTTTGATTTGTGAACAAAAATTTTTTTAATTTAAATATTTATGTTAGGTTATGGTTGTCTTTTACTCACTCATTTTTTGGCTTGAAGCTAATTGCTTTCAAATATGATTAAATATTGCCCTCGTTGTATTGGTTGTATGAAACATGATGATAATTTTAAATAGAATTTTCTTGACTGTACTACCGCCGAGTGTTGAATATTCGTTGTAAGAGGCCTGTGGCGGAGACACATTGTGAACGTGTTATTAATTAATGCAAAATTTTATGCGAAAACATATTTCCGAAATAATTATTCTAATAAATTGGTTGAGCAACGTAACGCATCGCTGTGGGGATTATGGAGACTGAGTAAAGGGATTTTCTAATGTTTTTGAATATTGAAATAATTTTATTTTTAATATTTTAAATTATGTATAGCGAGTGCTTAAATATTTTGCATTTCATTATTTTGTTGCCACGTTTTTAAAACTGAAAAATATTCTTTATATCAAATCTCCTTTATTTTTATATTTTCTAGATCTTTGCACATAAATAAGCAACAACTTTAAAGATACATGAATAACAAGTAATCTCAAAATTGTAAGAGTTAAAAATTGTTATAGGAAAACTGTTATACTAAGACTTTTTTATAGAATAACTTTAATATAGGCACTTTTTGTAAAAAAAAAACTGTTATAGAGAAGCTTTTCGTATAGAAAACAAATATATAAACATATTTTCTATAAAAAAAATTGTTACGCGGCCACTTTTTCTAAAACTGTTGTCCAGACTCTTTTTATATAAAAAAAAACAGTTAAATATACTAACACTTTCTATAGAAAAACTGTTGTACTGACACTTTTTCTATAGAAAAACTGTTGTACTGACACTTTTTCTATAGAAAAACTGTTGTACTGACACTTTTTCTATAGAAAAACTGTTGTACTGACACTTTTTCTATAGAAAAACTGTTGTACTGACACTTTTTCTATAGAGAAACTGTTATACTGACACTTTTTCTATAGAAAAACTGTTATACTGACACTTTTTCTATAGAAAAACTGTTATACTGACACTTTTTCTATAGAAAAACTGTTATACTGACACTTTTTCTATAGAAAAACTGTTATACTGACACTTTTTCTTTAGAAACACTGTTATACTGACACTTATTCTATAGAAAAGCTGTTATACTTTCACTTTTTTTATGGAAAAACTGTTATACTGACACTTATTCTATAGAAAAACTGTTATACTGACGCTTCTTCTATAGAAAAACTGTTATACTGACACTTTTTCTATAAAAACCTGTTATACTGACACTTTTTCTATAGAAAAACTGTTATACTGACACTTCTTCAATAGAAGACTTTTATACTGACACTTTTTCTATAGAAAACTTTTATACTGACACTTTTTCTATAGAAAAACTGTTATATTGACACCTTTTCCATACAAAAACTGTTATACTGACACTTTTTTCACACAAAAACTGTTATACTGCCACTTTTTCTGTAGAAAAACTGTTGTACTGATACTTTTTCTATAAAAAAAAAACTGTTAACTGACACTTTTTCTATAGAAAAACTGTTATACTGACACTTTTTCTACAGAAAAACTGTTATACGGACACTTTTTCTATAAAAAATTGTTATACTGGCACTTTTTCTGTAGAAAACGGTTATACTGATACTTTTTCTATAAAAAAGAAACTGTTCTACTAACACTTTTTCTATAGAAAAACTGTTGTACTGATACTTTTTCTATAGAAAAACTGTTATATTGGTCTTTTTTTCTCATAGAAAAACTGTCATACTGATACTTTTTCCATACAAAAACTGTTATACTGACACTTAATCTGTAGAAAAACTATTGTACTGATACTTTTTCTGTAGAAAATTGTTATACTGACACTTTTTCTGTAGAAAAACTGTTAAACTGACACTTTTTCTATAAAAAGAAACTGTTCTACTGACACTGTTGTACTAATACTTTTTCTATTGGTCAACTGTTATACTGACACTTTTTCTATTGAAAAACTGTTATACTGAAACTTTTTCTATAGAAAAACTGTTATACTGACACTTTTTCTACAGAAAAACTATTATACTGACACTTTTTCTATAGAAAATTGTTATACTGACACTTTTTCTAGTAGAAAAACTGTTAAACTGACACTTTTTCTATAAAAATAAACTTTTCTACTGACACTTTTTCTATAGAAAAACTGTTGTACTGATACCTTTTCTATTGGTCAACTGTTATACTGACACTTTTTATATAAAAAAATTGTTATACTGACACTTTTTCTATAGAAAAACTGTTATACTGAAACTTTTTCTTTAGAAAAACTGTTATACCGCCACTTTTTCTATAGAAAAACTGTTCTACTGACACTTTTTCTACAGAGAAACTATTATATATTTTTCTATAAAAAACTGTTATACAAAAGAAACTGGACCAATTGGAATCATTTTTTGTATATGTATGTATATGTATATTTAAATGTTAAGAATTTAACATTTTAGCATTTTTTCTTCAAAAAATAAATAAAATGCTTTACTGTCCTGTTCTCCTTGACACAGATTTAACCAATACATATGTAAATATTATGTATGTAAAAATATATCTATTTTTGTAGTTTTACCACAACGACATGTGAATTTAGTTTAATCCAAAAACTATAGTCTTGCTCCAATGAACCAGAGACTACGAGTACTTTAATTCGAAACGTAAAAAAACGAAGCTCAATGAAGTAACTGCAATATTTGAAACAAATTTGATTTCAATTATTATAAATTGTAGGCAGCTGACAATAGCAACCTCAAATATTTACAATGTAAAATGTCTCCTAAACGCGTGTCAATCAACAATTGTTGTCATTTGTATATACATGTATACATACAAATGTATATACAATAAATGTTGCTGTTGTTTTTTGTTTGCTTGAAAAACGAGTAAAAAATCTAATGAAAAGAATAATATTAACAAAAAATGTTTTAGTTGTTGATGTTACTGGCAGTGTTTGAAGAAAAGCATATATGTATGAACATATGAAGACCCTTTGGCTTGATCCCTTAATTGGCGACATGCAGTATAAAAGTAAAAAAAAGTCCTTTTATATTGTATTACATCTTATATTGTTTGTTTTAGCTGCTGCTACTGATGTTGTTGCTGTTGTTGTTGTTACACACATATTTGTGTTTATTGTTTACATGGATGTTAGTAAATCGTTAGCATAATGAGTCCAACTCTTGTATACCCATGTCTGTAATCTGCAATCTGATATTTCTTAAATCGACACACAGACTTGTTTAGTTACCTAAATATATACATACATATATTCTTATTCATGTAAATATACATATATGAATTTATGTACTTGTACAATGTTCGGTTGCTGTAAATATTTCGTATTGTGGTAGAGGAAAATTATTTATTTACATACACAAAATTTTCCCATACACTTGTTCTGTACATTTGTAAGAAACAAATGAATTTTTAAGAAGCAAAACTTCTTTTAAGAAACAGAAGCTACAGGCAGCACCAGCAATACAATATAATGAAGAATGATCAAATAATGTTTTAAATTGAAGTAACACAAGTCACCCTTGACGTTGGCCATTCATTTCATGCGCTTACTCATTGCTACTCTCCAACAAAACAGACAATACCTAGCACTGTGTCGCGATTTCATGGAATTAGTGAACAAAAATAAAATTAGTGTCCAATATGGAGTACATCAATAGATAATACTACCTGGCGTAAGGATCCGAGAGCTCCATTTTAATATATGTATGGTGGACTTGTCTAATGGCTTGCGCTCTGCAAGGTAAAGTCTTCTGGAAATGGGCTTCTAGATTTACGTGGACTAATAATATAAGTTTAATTTAATATAAGTTTAATTTCGTTATATATCTTTAAAACTTCAAATGTCACTTGGTATGGAAATGAACCCTGAGAAGGCTATAACTTTTCAAGTTCCCTGACCTGTATTCTTCGGGCCGAAATTTAAGGTACATACTGAATGACTAACATAATATAATGACTTTGACATACCGTCTGAATTAATATTATCTTATATCTTTTAACAAACAATAATTGTATACTTATCTGTGGCAATAAGTTATAATGGCTTAAGTCTTAACTGTTAGGAAGTTAAGATAAAAATGCGTATAATTTTGTTAATAATGACATTTTATACTTGAAATTTTACTGAGTGGTAGATCTCGAAGATAATAGAAAGAATATGTAAAAAAATGAAAAAGCCCTTATGTCAACTTAAGCCATTATCATTTATTGTCACAGATACATACATATATATCAATGTTGTGCAAAGATTCTCTGATTTTGTATTTTGCTAACCCTTATGGGTAGCAAAATACAAAATAAGAGAGAATCAGAGATACTTTGCCCAACATTGATATATGTAGAATGGCTATCTCGAACGACTTTGATAAAATTTGGAAGTGTACCTTTTTTGCAATATAGATCGAGTAATAAGAGACTTTCGGAAATGTTGCCGCTAAGAAGGTAAAAACGGGTAAAAAGGGTCAAAAATCGAAAACGTTATATCTCCTAAAATAATCGGTATAGAAACAAAATGTATTTATGAAAATAAGAGGACAGATATTTGGTACTTTTTTGAAACTATACCCCATGGGGCGTAAAAAGGGTGAAAATAGCTGTTTTTCTTAACTCACTATTATCTTTCAAATAAAATAATATTGAAAAATTTTGTACTGCAATCAATAGATGTGAAAAAGTATTGAACATATATTTGGTACTTTTTTGATTTCGGGGGGTCAAAATAGGTAAAAAGGATAAAATGATAACTTAACATATTATAAAGTAATATGTATAGAAACAAAATGTTAACTGCGTTTTAATAAAATGAACCGAATTCAATTGGTTCCAAGAAAGTACCTAATATACATATGGAACTTTTTAAAATTAGGGGAAAAATTGATAACATTATAACTTTTAAAGAAATTTTTAAGTAAGCAAACAAAATTGAAATTCCGTTTTGGTCATCTGAAAAAAGATTATATCTGTGGCTTGGTACTAAAAGGGCCAATGTCAAAAACAATAGTTTTGAGAAAATTTAAAAAAACTCTTAAAAATCTTTTCTGAGTTAAGTTAGAGATTACATAGCTGTTGGAACTAAATTAATGAGGATAAAGATGGGAATCTAATGCAACGAATAACTAAAGATAGCAAAAAATTTACATTGGCCCTTTTACCACCAAGCCACAGATATAAAGAGAGAGTTGAAAAATTTTAAATTTGAGCTTAGCTCGGCCAACCAGGTATATAACTGCGCAGGTTCAAATCCTGCATTTACTGTGAGTAATCATTAAAATTTACTGAATACTGAATTTTTTTATAGTAGTCAGTAAAATTTACTGAATACCCCAGTAAAAAATAGGATCATCCAAAGAGTACTCTTGGAGCGCTCCTTTGCGAGTGATGGATTACTCCATAAAACTCCGAAACTCATAGGATTTTTAACACAGCATGTCCGCAGACACAAGTACTCCTTTTAAGCTCCTTATGGAGTACTCCCTTTAGTCTGGAAGCCGACGACAGAGGGAGTAATCGTTTTTGTCTCCTAAAGGAGCATAAAGGGAAACATTCATATAAAATACAGATTTGGTTATTTTTTACAAAAATAAGAAAATATTGATTTTTATTTATATTGGAAACGTGTCTTTAAGTGCTTCTGCAAGAAAATTAAAGAAAAGACAACGCGTAATATATTATTTAAAACATGCAATTAAAAATTCACCAATTACCGAAACAAAAAAGTAAACAAATTTCTATTTGTTTATTTTTTGATCCATTGAGCAAAATATTTTTTGTTATGTCAAAGAAAATAAAAAAAAAAACTAACTGATGCATCCCTGGTTGATCCATTTGGAGTATTAAGCGAGGCATAAACAACAAAACAAAATAAAAAGTTTCGACAACTCGCTTATCCATATATTTTTTACTAAGTACTGAACATTTTTTTCAGTAATCAGTAAATTTTACTGATTACTGAAATATTTCTTCAGTAATCAGTAAAATTTACTGAATACTGAAAAAAGTTTTCAGTATTTAGTAAAATTTACTGAATACTGATTTATTTTTTCAGTAATCAGTAAAATTTACTGAATACTGATTTTTTGTTTCAGTAATCAGTAAACATTTACTGATTACTGAAACGCTTACTGCAGTAAAAAAGTAATGCAGTATGCCCATGTATGCGTAGTTTAGTCTGTGAGTGATTGAATTTGTTGGGGAGAGTTTGTAAAAAGTGAAGCTTAAACGTATTTTACAATGGTTGTGTGTCGGCAGAATTTATTTGCATACAACTAGTTATAGCAAATGAATTATTTGCACTTCCCTGTTTTAAAAAAATATTATTCACATAATCTTATTTAAAATGAATTTTAAGAAAATTCTAAAATTTTGATTGTCGAATATAACTATTTTGACAGTGTGCGAAAGAAACAATGATGTGCTGTTGCTTTTAACTTAAATAACAATGCCAATATTCGTATTGTACTTGGGAGTAATTTTACCATACAAAATGTATAATATAAGTAAAGTAAGGAAAGATTTAAAGGTTTCATCTAATTTTACTCTGCCCTATTCATTTAGACATTCACTCACTTGTATGTAGTTGAATACTCGTGTACATATACACGTATACACATACTATCTTGTTATGTATTTTTGCTTTTTTATTGTTTTTATTTATATTAAATGTCTAAATACAGAAGACGAAGCGTATTAACATTTAGTTTAGGTTTTTTATTTATAAAACAATAGCAAAGAAATTAACAGAAAACAAAAGAATAATGAAAATAAAAATAAAAACGCAAGAGCAAATTACACAATAATAAAACTGTCAGTTTTATGTTTCAAAAAGTTTATATTTTATGAATTTAGATATAAACTCAAAAAACACATGCACACCCAAACCCACACTTCAATAAATACAATACAATAAGGCTCAGACATATATACATATAAACACGCACACACTTACACACATACACACGTGCGTATTTAAACTCCTGCCAACATAAATATAAAACAACTTTGTTATAGCCAGGATTATGGTATTTTCTTTTTATATTTTATTAACATTCTTACGAATGAATGAATTAACAAGTGGGGAAGACAAAAACGTAGAAAAAGCCTCTGGCTTTCAGATTATTTATATTAATGTTATTTCATTAAGTCTTGATATTTTACTATATCTTTTTGTATTTTCGGGCAAATAAAAACAATATCTATGAAAAATTAAAAATTTAAAAAAATTTGAAAATTAAATTAAAATTTAAATTTAACAACATTTTAAATACCTACTAAATAATGGATTCTTATAAACAAGTGCTTAGATCTAATTACTACATATTTTGGCTAAATATATCATCAAAAGATTTTTAATAAACAAAGAAAAAACGTTATTTTTGAAAAATCATCTCCAGTTTTAAAAATCTTACTCCTTGAAAAAATGTTAAAACTTTTTTCTGAATTTGTGAAAAAAAAATTCTAAACTTAATACCCATATAAAAAATTATGAATTATGAAACGTTTCTGCTGATATGTTACCCTTATCTAAATTGTAGGAGAGTTGGAGCTACAAAATAAAAAAAGATTTTTTCAATATTTTTAGTCAATCGCTAATGACCCTGAAATTAACTGCCCAATTATAATTTTCTTTGCACCTTCTAAAGTTATAAGGAGTTTGGTAAGTCATAATCTTATGAATTTTCTATGAATTATTTCGTAGAAGCCGTTTTACTGGAGACTTATACACTGTTTTGGTGGAAGCTAAGGCTGTAGCTTTGTATATTTTCAAGACGTTCCATGACCCTAGGGTTAGCAAAATACAAAGTCAGAGAGACTGCCCAACATTGATTTAGTTCTGATTTAGTCCTCCTATCAAAATTTATTGCTTTTGGTGTCAGTAATCTTTGACTTGAAAATTTTTTTAACATTTTCTAAAAGATTAGGCTTTGGGGATGCGTGTAAATTATATTTCGAATAATTTTGAACATGAATCCTACAATCAGCGGTGGTTGAAAATCAGTAAATTTTGGACGAAACTTGAGCTTAAAAAATTTCTTAATTAAATATTATTAAGTATAATGTTCGTAAGGTCTGTGTAAAATTCTGATAGGTTCCTGGCATAAATGGGGTCTCGCGAGAAGTTTACTATTCTGTATTCAAATTAAAATTTCAGAACTATCATATCTATTCGGTGTTAGAAGCAGAGTCTCTTAAATAAGACCTATTGTTTAGGAAAATTTCCCTTTTATTCCATAAATCCTTCGAAAGCACGTGAGCTGCAAAAAGATCACCTAATTTTGATGAACCAAAATAAAGAAAAGATAAAACTGAAAAATGTTTGTGTGTTTCTATTCAGATGATAATCTTCGCTATATGTTGATTTTTGTTGGACACAATAATAATTCGTACTCATTCTGTCCTTCAAATAAGATACAATGTGTGGTTTTCGCTCTGTCTAGAATTAGGGATAATCCTCCTGTGGAGATGGCCCAACCAACAACGCGTCGAGGAAAGGTTTCTCCACCAACATTATTTGGTTTTATCAAAAAACTATTTATTACAATAATAAATAATTGAAATAAATTGGGATCTTAGTGTAATACACTACAGTAAAACTTTTTAACAAAGTGTTTTTAATTATTATTCTGATAAATGTCAATCAACTAGAGAAAAAAAAAATTAAAATATACATTTTTGGATTTTTTTAATTTTTGTAGGAATTCTGGGATTTCTGTTACGAAAAGTATTTTGTATTTTTTTCCTTAAAAAGTTTTATACTATAGCAAATTTTCACTAAAATATATTTAAAAATAATTTTTCTAATCCAAGTTTTCTATCAGAAACGAGGAAAGATACTTTTTTTTCAAATATTAACTTTAAGCACTTATAACTTTTTACATAGTAAAGGTTTTAATATTAGGCTGCTTGTAAAATATTCAAAATTCAGTTTTTTTTTAGAAACCTTTATAAAAAGATCAGATGTTAGTAAAAATTCCGTGAAGTATGGGACAAAAATTAAAATTTTTAATTTTTGGAGTCGAATATCTTTAAAACCATAAGAGATAGGATATACATGTTGCGATGTTTTGTAGATCTTGACCTAACTATTTGCTATATAGTATGATTCTGTAAATCGGTTAGCAAATGGCAATTATATATCTTTTAAGTTATTTATGAGTCTGAAGTGCCCTATATGGGGGATTGTGCCGCTCCAGTAAAATCTTAAGGTTCAAAACTTATTCTGCCCAACACTTTTGCTATATGAACACAAATTTTTTCGGTTTCCATATTATTTTTCCACTATCCTGTACATCGGCACCTGTTTGTGTAATTTATTGTGGTATGACGTACTTAGATGCGCAGAAGAAATATGTTTTGAAAATGTGAATGCGTTATCTTGTTTTCTTTGTTCCGTGCTACTGTATTACAAAATAAATGTTTACAACTTAAAACCAACAAATTTTAATTATTTAAGCAGCGATGCCCACTATTACTTGATAGTTGCTGTTGTTATACATTGTTATTGTATTGGACACCACCGATTTAAATCTATGCATTGGAATAAGTGTTGAGGCATACATACAACTTTTTGCTGTATTTTTTGTCTTTAACCCTGCTATGATGTTAGGGTCTTTTGATGACCCAAATCGTATTTAACATTACCGTATTTCTAACTGGTGGAATATATTTGACAGTTCTTACTACTCAGTGCACCAATTGTTGAAATATATTGAATTCAATTAGTTTTATCACCATTTTAGGCTTCGACAATTTTTTATTGCATATCGTGTTGGGGTCATTTTATGACCCTCTTTCATTTTTGTAATATGAATAATAGATATATAATGTAATATGTCTATATTATATGTTTTTTCATTTGTTTTTTTGTAAACCGCCGTGGTATAGCAGGTCAGTCATCCGCCTAGCCTACCAGAGGTCCCAAGTTCGATCCCTGGCCAGACCTACTTGAAAAAAAAAAAAATTAAAATTTTCAAAAAGCGGTTTACCTCATAACTCAGCTATCCACTCGTTATTGAGTATTTGGCTATGTAAAACTTATCTAACTAATGCATTTGCCGTTCGGAGTCGGAGTTAAAACGTCCCCTTCAATGAGCGTAAAAATGGAATCTTATGCTGCTCATTGTCTGTGAGAAGTACCCCTTGTTCCAACTGAATTGTTGTGTTATTTACATGACAACGCCAATAAAATATCGCATGGTAGTGGAAAGAAAGTCAACAAAAACCCTTTGTGATCAGAACAAAACGGAAAAGGTGCAAATTTTGAGCATCAAAAAAGATCTTTATTGAGTGCATAACTTGCAAAAAACCTGTTTCTCCGTTACACCGACACACAATTACTCTAACTACCACATATTGCACTGATCACAAGCATTAAAAATATTTTTGAAATGTACAAAATTAGAATTTTCTCAATTAAAAAAATGTGGGGTCAAAATATGACCCGAACCTCATATGTGTATATGGGTTAAGACAAGAAAATAAATCTGTTGCTTGGTGCTAAAAGAGCCAATGTCAAAAGAAACAGTTTTGAGAAAATTTAAATAAAGTTTTCTGCTTCCATATTAATTCGTAGTGACATTGCCCAGAAAAACTCTTATAAATTTGTTCTAAGTTAAGTTGGAGATTAGAAAATATTGACATTGGCCCTTTTAGCCCCAAGTTACAGACATACACCTATCGATTGCAACACAATATATATAACGTTTTTTGCTTTAGAAACATTCATCAGTCACTCTGTATGTTCGCACTCCAAGGACTCCCACACAAAAACATTAATGTATGACAATCCCTCTATATTTTTCGTGTTATGGACATCAATAAATTTTCTTTTCTTAAAATCACTTTCAAAATGTCAAGTTAATAAATATTTTTTTTTAATTCCATAAAAAAATACACTAGGGCAGAATTTGTCCAAATGGTACTCGTATTGTGTTGTTTGTCGTTGTGTTTATGTATAAAATAATTTACAAAATTTTTGTCATTTTTTTCAAATATTTTAACATTAAGTATAATTTGAATATACCGTAAGGCTTTGCGTGTGGCTTTAACCTGAATATTTAAATGTGAAATATACAATTTTACACTGTAAGTAAATGTTCTATATATGTAAAGGAGCAGAAGAAGAGAACATTTCCAAAGTATTGTAGTCCCATAGAGGGCTATAAAATTGATTCGGTAAAATCTTATTAAAGTTGTGCATTATTTATGACTACAATTCCTGGAAGAGCATTTAAGGTGAATCTGTTGCCAGCACATTTTAAAAGACATTAAATGTTTGTTTGTATATGTAAATAAATACATATATTTATACATACAAACTAAGTTTTGAAAGGAGGAGAAAGACTAAATGTAGTTTCTATTATACGAAAGGACTTTAGAAGTAAACATTATTTTTTATGGAATTATTATGAAACTAGTATTTGATAATTACTTGCTTCATTAAGCAACAAAGAATTTAGCATTTATCAAAACATATTAGAAAAGCCAGGAATTATTTTGACACAAAAACAGGACAAGGAATTATTATATTTGTATTTCCTTATTTGTATTTTGGACAATGTCTACCCTCAGCTTATGTATGAATAATGTATATTTATTATAATTATGGTTCTTCCCTAATGACCTCTGACCACTCAGAAACATTATTTTGGTCTCATTTTTTCCCCTGGGTTTTCACGCATATTTCTTACATATTTATGTATGTATATATGTATGTGTATACGAGTAGCTGTGTATGATTCTCAAACTAAACTAAAACAACATACAATATAATTTATTTGAGTTGATGTATCTCAAACTGAACACATGTTCATAGAACACGCAAACATTTTAACAACCAAACATCTAACCAACCAACTAATTACATGCAACAGGAGGTTAATAATATATGTGGCAAGAATTTTGAAATCCCAGATTTAATTTTAGCTTTAAAGCAACAAAAATTAAATAATTTTTTTCCCACAGAAATTTACTTGAAATTAAATGCAGAAAATTCCCCCTTACTTTATTCCTTTAATTTAAACAAATATATTTCAATGTCAAACAATTAAACTGACTACGCTGTCATGTCAGTGATGGCAGTTAAAAATACTGAATTCAAATTTTGAATATTAATATCAGTAAAACAAATACTAATATCAATAAAAGACCCATATATGTACTAGAATATTTCGCCAAACTTCTATTTCAACGAATTTTTTTTACAAGTTCTCAAGTCCTTCTATAAATAACAATCCCAAAAACTTTTCAAATATAACTCTTTATATCATCAATTTTTCATCAAATTGTTCAGTTTCTTGTCCGAGATTGGATCAGAATTTACAAAAGTAAGAAAACTTGTTTGCATCTAAATCAGGGATGGCCAAGGGCACTAACACAACTGCAAATTTGCGATTGTACTTGCAGTAGCAGATCAAATTTAATGAACAACGCACGGTGGAAAAATTGAGTGGAAATAAGTCCACAACATCTAAACCGTTGAACGGATTTAAAAAAAATCCGAAAAACTAGCTTTTAATTGGCCGACACAATCGGCCCCAAAGTATTACACCTCAGACTCATAAATCACTTAAAACGATATATAATTGTCATTTCCAAATCGATAAGAATCATACTGTATTATATTATATAAAATATATATAGATTAAGCTCTACAAAAAAGATATTCCACTTTAAAAATTAAATTTTTCAATTTTTGTCCCATACTGAACCGCGAGTTTTCGGAGGAGTTCTCGTGCGTTCGGAGAATTTATAGATCAAAATTTAAAATTTCCTAAACAATAGATCTAATTCGAGAGACTCTTATACTAACAGAGAATAAACGAGAAGTTATGGGACAAAAATTTAAATTTTTTTTCCAATATCTCTAAAACCGTAAGAGATAGAATATGCATGTTGCGATGTTTTTTGTAGATCTAGAACTATATATTTGTTATATAGTACGGTTCATCAATTCAGTTGGGAAATAACAACTATATATCGTTTTAAATGATTTACGAGTATGAGGGCGCCGATTGTGCCGCCCTGTAAAAGCAAGGCTTTCCAGGTTAGAAAATTAATATCCCCAGCACTTCTGCTATATGCACATATTTTAAAATCTGTCATAATTTTAGAAGTTGCGGACTTTTTTTCCATTCTACTTTCCCACCATCCC
Source organism: Stomorhina lunata (assembly GCA_933228675.1). NCBI lineage: Eukaryota > Metazoa > Arthropoda > Insecta > Diptera > Rhiniidae > Stomorhina > Stomorhina lunata. The sequence continues at coordinate 79,366,811 of OW121744.1, forward strand.
ACTGTTCAATGCGTGTTCTTGCTTTATCAAGTGTGTCTCATAGTCAGACATATCTGATTTGCCGGTTTCTGACCTGAAAAATAGTTAAGCTATTTTTGAGATTACATCGAAAACAATGTTAACTTAACATATCTGTTGCTTGTTGCTAAAAGGGCCAATGTCAAAAAAGTTTATCGAAATTTTGGGACATCAAACATTTAATTAAAAAGTTGTACTGTAGTGTATTGCAATAAGAATCCGATAGTTTTTTGATAAAACCAAAAAATGTTGGTGGGGAAACCTTTCCTCGACGCGTTTCGATGGTTGGTTAGGTCATCTCATCAGGAGGATTATCCCTAATTCTAGACAGAGCGAAAAAAATTAGTTTTGAGAAAATTTGATTTAAAGTTTTTATTTTCCATATAAATGCATAGTAACATTGCCCAGAAAAACCTTTATAAATCTGTGAAGGAGATATAATGCAATGATTAACTCAAAAGAGCTAAAAATTGACATTGGCCCTTTTAGCACCAAGCCACAGATATATGATCAATTATTAAAATCATTAAAACCGATATAAATTTTCAATAATTCCGATATATTGGAATTTACACAGTCAAAATTGGGGAACGAAAAAAAAAATCAAAACTAATTTTTTCTATACAAAAATTTTCTATTTAAAATTGTTTCTGTAGAAAAATTTTGAATTGATTTACAGAATCATACTATATAACAAATAGTTAGGTCAAGATCTACAAAACATCACAACATGCATATCCTATCTCTTATGGTTTTAAAGATATTCGACTCAAAAAATTAAAAATTTAAATCTTTGTCCCATACTGCACGGAATTTTTTTAAAAACGATATAAGTTTTCGATAATTCCGATATATCGGAATTTACACAGTCAAAATTTTTGAACGAAAAAAAAAACTAATTTTTTCTATAGAAAAATTTTCCATTTAAAATTGTTTCTGTAGAAAAATTTTGAATTTAAAATTGTTTCTACGAAAAAATTTTAATTTAATTTTTTTTTTATAGAAAAATTTTAGATTTAAAGTTTTTTCTGTAGTGAAATTTTCCATTTTAAATTTTTTTTTATCAAAATTTTTCTTATATAAAATTTTTGGAATATTTCATATAAAATGTTTTGAATAAAAAAAATTTTCCATCTCAACTTTTTTGTATGGAAAAATTTTCAATATAAAATTTTTTGTATCGAAAAATTTTAAATATAAAATTTTTTCAGTATGAAATTTGTTTTATAGAAAAATTTTCAATGAAAATTTGTGCTATAGAAACATTTTTTAATATTCGGCTATATTTGTGATATATTTTTGACAATTCCAATTTTATTTTTTTTTTTTTGCGATTTCTGAACATCTACTGTCGATAATGACGTATTTTTTTGGGAAAAATATGCCGCTTTTCCACCAAAATGTTCTGGCAGCCCTGCTCATAACTGAATTTTTTGGAAAAAAGTTTGTAAAAAATCTGGAGTGTTAATGAACGTTTATGCGTTTATGGGTGTTGGCAGAATTTGTGAGCCTATAACTAGTTATAGCAAATAAATTGTTCGTCCCCTTCGCTTATCTTAATTTAAAAGAGCAATTTAAATGTGTTGATTGTATGTGGAAAATGGTGTAATCTGTGTATGAAAACCTAACTAGGGTTAATTTTCAGACTAATCTCTATAATTTATGACAGTGAATAATGAATGTAATTTTTATTTTAAATATTCGTGCCATAAATTTGCAGTTTTCACTTTTAGTGATGTATTTCATGTAAAGGGTTCAAAAATTCATTAAAAGAAAATTTTATAAAGAAGAACCTACATTATGTGGTTTCTTTTGAAAAAAATAACTTTCTCAAGAAATGACGATAATTAAAGACGTATGTATATTAACATAACAGGTAAGAAAGTTCTATAGTCAGTCAAGACCGACTTTTGATATCATGTTTTAAATCAGATGAAAAATCAAAAAGTAATTAAGCCTTTCATAAACCGACCAGGCCTTGTACTACGTACAAACATGGTAATACGGCATATAAAAAAGTTAAAAATAAAGAAATAATTAAATAATTTTTGTAAATGTAAACGGATATCAATAAGTAATATCTCGTTTTTTTCTATATAGAACTAACTTTAAATAGAAAAAAGTTGAAATAATTGCATTTGAATTTGAAAGATTACGAAATAAATAAAAAAGCGAAACTTTTGATAAAAACTTACCCAATTTCTTAGAATATAAGCCCTATGCATGAAGATTGTAAGAGCTGTTTTAAATTTAAAAATCGCTCAGCAAATTTGTGAGTTGGAGGTCCTAAAGTGCTACAACCTACCCGAAAACAGAATGACAGAAATGGCAAAAATCTTGAAAATGTTTGTATGATGACATAATTTAGCAAATATGTCTCTGTGGATTAAAAAAAAAAACTTTTTAAAAAGGTTTATCAAAATTTTGGGACACTAAACATTTAATTAAAAAGTTTTACTTTAGTGTATTGCACTAAGATCCCAATTTATTAAATGTATTTATTATTGTAATAAATGTTTGTCTGTTTCTGTTCAGATGATAATCTTCGCTTTATGTTTATATTCGTTGGACACAATAATAATTCGTATTTATTTTGTCCCTCAATATAACATATAATGTCTGGTTTTCGCTCTGTCTAGAATAAAGGACAATCCTCTTGATGGGATGGTCTACACAACCATCGAAATGCGTCGAGGAAAGGTTTCCCAACATTTTTGGTTTTATCAAAAAACTATTTATTACGATAATAAATAATTGTAAAGAATTGGGACCTTAGTGCAATACACTACAGTAAAACTTTTTAAAACACTTTAAATTCTTGAATATTAGACCACATTCGAACTCAGTGGTATAGGGTATCAAATGGTCGGACATTACCTACTGTAATTCTTTCTTACTTGTTTGCTTATGAAATTTTAAATTCAAAAATATTTCCAATAATATATTTTTTCGCACTTAAGAAGCCATGATAACTGTGTTCCCCAAAAGTTTGTGTCAAAGCAATAAAAATATTTTTAAAACTTTAATAAATTCCAATATTCCTCTTGAAACCAACGAATTTAATTTCCATTAAAGCCTTTTGCCATAAACCACTTTAAAGAACATTAAGATAAATTGAAATCATTTATTGCTCTTTTTTTTGTCAATGTTTGTCTAGAAATGGCTTAAGTTTTAAAATAAAAAACACAAAAACAAACATTAAATGAAATGAAGAAGCAACTGCAGAAATTTCAAAAGACAGTGAAACAGACGCAACCAACCATTAACCCGGCTATGGCGATGGTCGTCTGTTCTGCAGGTAACAAAACTAAAGAAGGAAAGAAAATAAATACTGGATTTAACGATTAAAATATACTCTTCACACTAAACTTATAAGAACACATACGAAAGTATAACCTAACCATAAAATGCCCTACCCCAAACAACTCTAAATTAGAGTTTATATAGGATTCATGGTAAAATGTTACCGGCTGAGAAATACCAGTATTTAATGTTTTAATATAACTTTTCAATAAATTGGTTAATCTTTAAGTTGAGATATAATTGCATTAAATATATTAAAGGGCAACAACTTATATGTATAGGAGCTTTGATTAAAAATGGAACTATTTTCAGAAAATTTTAATAATTTTTGTGATTCATTAGTATTATCTTGTAAGAAATTCAATCTTAATCATAGATTTTAAATGATATTTTTGAGTACTTAGGCGTTTTCAGGCAGTTTTTTATATGGAGCATAGCCAAAATAATGTTCTGATTCACATCAAAATTAAAAGACTTTTATCATAAAGACATCATAAACATCGAATTCTTACTTTAATAAAAAGACAAAAAAAAAACAAAAATTTTTATTAAAAAAAAGTCGATTGGTATATGTTCTTTAAGACACCCTCAATGAAGTTTCAGGTGTTGCAAACACTTTGTTAAAACCACTTCATTTACCCTTAATGGTGTAGAGTACAAGATGAACAAATGAATGAAAATAAAACCAAACACTTGTATGAGGGATCTCCTGAGTCATTTTCTTATTATTTTATATAGTTTTCTTATGCGTTTCCATTCCTTGCGGTTGCCTGTGAGACTTTTTAAGTGAAATTACTGAAGCGTGCTGGGCGTTTGTTGTCCAAGAACAAAGGTCTTCTTTCCCCATAAAGATTTCACACGCTGCATTACCATGAACCGAGACAGCAAACGACATTTTTTTATTGAATTCATGGGTGCGGTGCGAGTTGCATGAATATCAACTAAATGAAGTTTTGTGCCCACCAAATAACTTGGTCAGAATTCGGCAAGAAATTGAAATGGTGGAATAAACTGATGTCTAACTTAACTAGGTCTTATGAATACAAAGTGTTAAATTTTTTTTTTAAGGAATCATTTAACATGTTTTTTTAATAAATCTCTGTAATATAAGTATATGCTTCAAATATATCTCTTTTTTTCTTAGAAATCAGCAAATACGATCTATAGAATTAAATTATAGATCAAAATAATCTCAGACTCATAAATCACTTAAAACGAAATGTTATTGTTATATTCCAATCGATTTCTACAAAAGCGTTGCCACACGCATGTCCTATCTCATACGGTTTTAAAGATATTAGACTTCAAAAATACAATTTTTGGCCGTACCGCACCGATTTTTACTAATATCTGATCTATACATAACCCGATTTTTTAATTCAATGTACTCAGGCCAAATTTTAAGTTTTAACTAAAATTACATTTTACCTACGTTTTAGTTGGGAATATAGTCCTACCCTCTAATTCATAAACGAATTATAAAATTATCAAAGTCTTATAGTAGGAATTGTATGTAGGAAATTTGAATTATAAACTTGTCATAGCTATAATTTTCTTTTATGAATAAGAGGGTTATTACATGTGACCCGGTATACGAGTATGAAAAGGTGGCTTATGACTCAAAAACAACGTTTCGAAAAATTTGCTAATTTTTCGAAATTTTAAGTAAATTTTTCGAAATTTTAGGCAAATTTTTCGAAATTTAAGTCATTAGCCACCTTGTCCCTTTTTATAGACCGGGTAACATATATCAATCTAAAGAAATTATGTTCTTTGTACAAAAATATGATAAAGAGATTAAGAATTAAAGACGCAAATTTTTGATTTATCTACATTAACATCTTTAGATTTTTTATTAGAAAAATTATTTATAAATATATTTTAATGAAAATTTGCGATTGCATAAAACTTTTTAAGCAAAAAAATACAAAAATTGAAAAAAATATTTTTCGTAACAGAAATCCCAGAATTCCTAAAAAGATTTAAAAAATTTCCAAAAATTGGTATTTTTAGTTTTCTTACTCTAATTGCTTGGCCACTTTCAGGGCGACAAAGTACTTTTGCAAAGCAATTAAAAAACACTTTTGTCCATAAAAATTAGGTACATTTTTTTTTTACAGCTGGCATGTTCGGAGGAATTATGGATCAAAATTGAAATTTCCCTCAACATTAGGTCTAATTGGAAAGACTCTGGAACTAACACCGAATAAATGGGAAGTTATTTTTTATGTGAACCGCCGTGGTATAGCAGGTAAGTCATCCGCCTAGCATACCAGTGGTTCAAGTTCAATCCCCGGCCAGACCCACTTGAAAAACCAAAATGAATTTCCAAAAAAAAAGCGGCGGTTCACCTCATAACTCAGTTAGCCGCTGGTTATTGAGTATTAGGCTATGTAAAACTTCTCAAAATGCATTTGCCGTTCGGAGTCGGCGCTAAAACGTAGGACCCTTTCAATGAGTCTAAAAATAGAATCGGAAAACTCTAAATCAAAGAAATCGGGTTATATATAGATCAGACATTATTAAAAAAATTGGTTCATTATGGGACAAAAATTTTAAATTTTAATTTTTAAAGTGGAATATCTTTAAAACTTTAAGAGATAGGATATGATTTTAATGTTTTTTGTAGATGTTGACATAAGTATTTGCTATTTATGATATATGATTCATCAAATCGGTGGAAAAATGACAATTATATATAATTTTAAGTGATTTATTAGTCTGAGGTGCCCTACTTTGGGGGCCGCTTACGCAGCGCAGTACAATCTTGGCTTCCAGGTTAAACAATTTAGCTCTTCAATACTTCTACTTTGTGCACCTAATCGACCGAAAGGTTAAGAAGTTGCAGACGTATTTTCATTATTTTTTTCCACCGTCACACTGTGCTTCGCAATGTGTAGTCATTACTATTCTTTAGCTAGTACTCATTTTTTATCGCTATTACAAAAATGTATGGTTTGATTATGTTAGGGATATCCATGACGAAAACCAGATATCCTTTCTAAACTAGTTTTTTTATTTCAGATCACATTCGTCGTGGAATAGTCACTGGATTACTCCATAACAGACATGCATTCATCCTCAAAAAGGTTTTCCTCACATCTACAATGTGGGAAAATTCAAACTCTTCCCTCTCTATCTTCATTCGCAAAACATATCTTCTATATAGTTCCGACAAAATGCGTTAAGTAAGAGGTGATGATTTTCCTATTTTATGGTGGTTCAAGAAACCAAAGTAAAAAATATTGTTACCTTAAATTAAATTAAGGAAAAATCTGTGTAATTATAGTTATGCAATAAAGTAAAGTTCCATGAAAAAGTTATGATTACATAGCGATCATTAATTCAGTTATGTTTCAATAAAATAGTTATCAGACTTTTTTTTTGACTCTCTAATAATGCATATAAGAAAAAACAACGATTCTTTTAACATAAGTCAAGTCATTTGTTTACTGGGTATGCACAACCATGTGTAATTGTGTGAAAATGTGTGGATGTTGTTATCATTTTCTTTGTTTTTAATTTCAAGAGTAAGTCAGGTCAGTGATGAGGTCATTATAGTCATCATTCCCATTCATTTAAACTCTTACTCATATCCATTGGATAACTTTGGAATATTAATATTCTGTTTGGCTTTTTAATTTAAGTGAAACCAAAAACAGAAGTTTTCTGTTGTTCTGGTAATGAGTAGGTAATCGCCGTACGATAGAACACACTCACTTTGATACAAACCCTTAAAACTTTAGTGGTTACAGCAGTAATTCCTTAGATTTCTTGGCTTTTTTTTTGTATAAGCTGTAGCAGCGATAGCAACTGAAAAATAATAATCATAAAAGCAATTATCCTGTGGTCGACGACCATTCAATGTGCGAAAATAACTAAAAGTATGAACAAAACGAGCGAGACCCAACAAAAACTAAACCAGAACATCCAGTGTTCTTTGTGTTTATTGTGTGTGTGTGTGTATTTTTGAGAATGCTTTGTCCTAAATATGGGTTAGTGACAGCTACCACCACAATAGGCAGGTGCAAAACAACAAATAACCAGCCCATCTAAACAGGTTTTCAAACTGACAGCGCCACAACAAATTCGCTTGCTCTTGTTTGTAAGAAATTACTATGCAACCAACAATCAATTAAAGTTTAGCCAAGTCACACACAGACACACAAACTAGTTACAATACAAAAGTGTCGACTGTGGCAGCTAACAAAAAGGATGCTTCATAAAACGTTCAAAGGATACATTATAAATTAATAAATACTAGGCAGCTGCTGCTGCTGCTGTTGATGGTTGTCGTAACCACGTTCCATCGGTATTTATTATTGCTCAACTATTTACGTGTACATTCACTTTTACAAAGTCCTATTTAATAACAAAAGATGAAGAAGGAGCTTTTGCTGAGACCACTAGTAATTGTGAGACTATCTTTTGATACATCGCATACAAAATCCTTTAGACATTCAGCCATTGTGTTTGTGGCACTTTAACACGAAACAAATGATTCTGTTGCACATTTTATTTGTTAATTTCCACTTGTGCAACTTAAACATGCACAGACAGACAGACAAACCTTTATCGATAATTGCATCTGCCATATTTTAATTGAACATAAAAATGAGAGTGTTCAACGAAAATATAATTTTTTGAATATTTTAAAAAGTTAATACAAGAAATTTTATAAAAAAATATTATTCTGGAGTCTAGTTTGTAAGAGAAATGAGGGAGTTAGAATATTTCTATCAACCTTTAAGGTTCCAATGCTTTTATAATTACATTTTACTACTTTATTTTTGGCACATTTTATTAAAGGTTAAAAAAAAATTTCAATACGCAAAACATTAATATTGTCTTAAAAAAGTTTGCTTAAAAATTTTATCAAAATATAAAACTTTTCAGATATTTGAATTGACTTTTTTTAACCAAATATGTGCTATTTTTTTTTTCAAAAGGCATTTTGAGGTAAGTTAAGAATTAATGCATCCACAAAATTTCATAGTCAAGTTCTTCCAGTAGGGGTCGGAATCTAACATTTGACCGGGTTGTACAAGTTTACATTATATTTGAATCCCACCAGAAACACTTATCATTGCTCATTTGGCTGTTGTTGCTGAGCTTACAACACAGTTCCTTCTGGAATGTCATCAATGGGGTTCTTCCGAACCACCATCAAACGGAGTTAGACCACCCAGTCATGTCAGAGAGAACATTCGTTTTTATGTGATATCGGACAGCATAAAATACAATCGCTCAATATCACCTCATACAAAGGAGCTCTTAAAGATATTAATAAGAGCATGGTAACCTCGGGTAAATGTAAATACTTGGTCAAGAACTACTAGGGTTCTACTGACACAATTAAGATAGTATAGTAAACTTAATTTATACTAGTCCAGAATTAATCCCACAATATAGATAAAACCTCTGCCAGTGTACAGTAAACTCGACCCCCCTTACTCTAGATCAAGGTTGACCAAATCTTAAAATGAGAATGCCCTGAGAATTGTATTTGCTTTATGTTTTGTTATTCTAATATATTGTAGTCAGATTCCCCTATTTTTATAAAACTTCACCCTGTTACAACAACAACGACAATAATAGAATGATTACTCTACTCCACGATGAAAGTTTTTGTGTTACAATTGACCACCACTATATTTTTTTTATTTGTTATAGTCTCCTAATTATAAAAACGGTTGAGATTTAAAATTCTATAGCTACATTATTTTTAAACATTTTTTTTTTTTTAAATTTGCCATTTTTCAAGACGTTGATCCATTGATTTTATCATATCTTTTATTGTTCGGTTTTGTTAAAAATTGCAGAATAGAATAACAAATACAAATATCTTTAAGTGCTTTTAAGATAATTTTTTGATAAGCTTAACGAATTAGGAGTTATTTGCATTTCATTGTAACTTTTTCATTACAATTCATTAAATTTCAATTTCTTTATTTATTAAAAATTCATAAAATTCGAAGATGATAAAAATATACCATTTTCATTACATGATCACAAAGTTGTGAATGTTTTAAATAAACTAAACCTCATTTCTGAAAATTCAATCATAAATAGTGATTTTGTTAACGAAAAAGTAAATGAAGTAAGTAGAAATACCAAGTCTCATTAAGTATTTTGAAAATACTTCATTTTTTCAATTTTTTAATTTTTCATATTAAAAATGTTTGCTAATTTTCGCTTTATTGTCAAAAAATCCAAAATTTATTTATGTATTTTCACAAAATAAAGCTTCAGTTTTATATAATATTTACAGCTTTTAGACCGTAAAATAAAAATGGTACGTTTTTGAAATCTTCGATGTTTTATGAATTTTTGAAAAATAAAAATTTTTTGATTTTGAAAAAAAAAAATTTCATTTTTATGTGAAAAACTTCACAACCGTTGACCATACATATTATCAAATTGTCTTATAGGTGTCTTTCGACGAATTTAGATAAGCAGTTCCCAAGATATAATAAAATAAATGGAACGACCTCTGTGAAAATCCGTAATTTTAGAAAACAAAAAAATAAAAAAAATTGTATCGACTTCAAAGTAGTTTCTCTTGTGGACCAGAGTTATTCGCTATAGTATTATAATTCCGTACTGATATATGTAACGCTTTTAAGTTTATCGATCATTTCAGAATTACTATTTAAAGACAGCTAGCTAGCTTTCAGTCCTTTGTAGTTTGAATGGCAATTTGAACGTAATTAGCTTGGGTTCAAATCCTACCAAGAGTAGTTAGATAAAATTTTCTTTATTACTAATGTAACTGTTTTGTACAAAATCTTAAAGAAAATTTTCTAATCTTGTTATTAGGACAATTTTATATTTACTTATTGCACACATTATTTATGTATGAACTAGTTACTAAATTTACAGATAACCAGTCCGCTTTTAGTCAGAGATCCCACATAATAAGGGCACAGTCATAGAAACGATATGTGTACGTCTCGAGAAATTTTATATATGAAGTCCAATTAAGCACAAAGTTATAGTCTATATTATATGTTATTATTTATAGTCTATATTATATTTATAATAAGCTTTTTCATATATTGATTATTAGATAATAATTGCCTTCAATAGTGTGGGTTTTATGGGGTTTCTCCCTTTATTTCTTGTTCTTACTTTCGAGTTCTACACAGACATACATAGGAGAGTGTAATATTGTTTAAGCAAAGACTCCATAATATAAAGATTTTGCATTTCCATACATTGATTTACGATATGGCCGTTTTTAAAAGTCCCATAAAAAGAGAGTATACCGCCTTAACTCTAATTCAGAAATAACAAATTGGAGAAAGCTAAGGCACACATACGTTATCATTAATTGTATGTTTGTTTATATGTTTTTCAATGTTCTTCACTTTAATTTCACATTTAACAAAAAAAATGTATGGAGAGCAATCTTTATATGATATTGTCTTTGGTATAAGACAATTTTAACTCCTTACCAAGATAACAACCAAATACCCTATAGTTTACCAAAAGTTCAAAAAGGGGAAGATTTTCTTCCCCTTTTTGCAGGAGATCGTTCTCAATTTCCCAGTATATATAAAGTGCGTAAAACATTAATCAAATAATAAAATATCAAACGATAACAACAACTTTTGACAGTTAAGTTGTTTTTGTTTTTTTGTTGGGGACTTAAACGTTTTTATTACAAATTGCGATTTGTCATTAATAATGATTATAGTTAATAATTTGAAACTAATAAAACATGTTATTTCTAATATCCGCACTACTAAATAATATATTAGCAGTCAATTCTCGAAACCCTCAAAAATATTTATAAGACACGAGCTCAATCAGCCTATTAGCGATAACGCCGCATTTTTTTTGTTTTATTTTTTTCTAGCTTATACAAAAACATTGTTATTCCTGTTTTCAACTTTATCTATATGTATGTACAAGTATTTTTTTCCAATCTTTCAAAGCTTCCGCAAAAGAGTAGAATGTATAAAGCATTAACATCTTTTGGCGTCACATTACATTTGATCAGTAGCAATAATCTCATGCCTCATTCATACCATCATCCACATCCATCCATCCATTCACATTCAATTCATACGTGTTTCGAATATCAAATCAATTTCTTCTGTTTGCGATTTTGCCAGCATTTAGTTAAACTCATGCCTCAGAATTTTTTTTCTAATGATTTTTTTTTATTGAGATTGTACCGTTTCCAAAGTCATTCAGTAAAAACTTATTTTCTTTTTCACCAATATTTTTAGGATTGTTTGTGTGAGTGTTTTCATTTCCAATCATCCATTACAAATCATTATATAAAGTTTAATTCATACACTCACTCACTCACTCACTATCTGTATTTATTTGCTAAAAAAAATACAACGAAGAGAAATATTTGTATGTGAAAATGTGTATGTAGTAGAATATTTTATGGCTTGAAAAAATCAGTATCAGTGTCTGATTTAATGTGTGTTAACGTCATTTGCTATTAATCTATGGCTAATAGTCGCTGTTCATGCATTTATTTGTTGTGATTTCCGTTTGGCGCTTTTGTTGATTACTCAGATTTACTGCCATATGTTGGAATTAAAAGCTTTAATTTTCTAAATACTTGAACTTATATTGCCTATCTGGACATTAGGGATATAACCAAATTTTTAAAGAACATTATAGATAAATATCTTAAAGTTTTTTTTTATATAAATGAAGTACAAATAATCCTTCTTATGGGTTTTATGACAAACTTTTATAAACAAAATTTTCAAATTTAATAAAAAGTTAAACCCTAATGTATGTAATTTAATTTGTTATATTTTTAATAGAAGTCGTCTTTTGTAAAAATCATTGTTAATTTATATATTTACTTGTATGCCTTTTTTACTTATGATTAAGTTAAATTTAATTAGAAAGTTCCCATTAATATTGATCCATAGTTAGAATTAAAGAAATAAGTGAAGTAAAATGGGTAAAGAAGTGATTAGCTCTTTTTTAAGATTAAAGAAGTATTAACTACTTAATGATTACTAATTATCTAGGAAACATTTGCAACTAATGGAAAAGTGTTATACTTTATTTGAATGCCTTAAAATATAATGCAGATGATATAAATTTTGGTATTGGAAAAATATAAATTGAAATGAATTTTTACTAAAAATTTAAAACTGTTTTCTTAGATTTTAAAAGAGCTTTAATTAAACAATTATGTGTCATTTTAATATTAAAATTCATTCCATAAGGGTAGAATATTAGACTAAAACCAAGCAAGCCACTTCGCTGCTGTTGCAATAGTAGCACCATGGACTTGTAACTCATAATGTACTACAAGGGGTAGAGTAATTTGTGCAGAAATTGTAATCTGGTTCCCGCCATTACTTAAACGATCGACTTACTCGAGAATTGCTTTTTAAGTCTATTTAACGATATCCGTCCGTTTGCCGTTCATGAAGGTTTATAATCAAATTTTGATTTTAAGGTAAACAATTTGGTACAAGGACAAGGATTGATTTTGAACCAAATTGATCAATTGGGGTACCCCATATTATAGTCAAACTTTTCTTACTTACTTACTTAAATGGCCTGTATTTACAACCTATTAAGGTCAATGGCCCAACCCATATATGAAATCTTTAAAAAATCTCAATTACTCCTACCAACTCGTTTTTTTTAGAAATTCTGATTACGAACCCTCATAGAAAATATTCCCAGCTACTCCCATATACCTCATTTGTCCGCTCACGTTGCCAGGTTTTCAAGGAATCTGGAATCTCCCCTTAACATAATCCCATATATGAGAATTTAGAAAAATCTTAATAACTCCTACCAACTCGCTCTGTTAGATATTCTGACTATGAGTCCTCATTTAAAAACATCCTCAGCTACTTCCCGATATCTCATTTGTCTGCCCACATTGGCCGGTTTCCAAAGACTCTGGAATCCTCCCTTAACATAATGCCATATATGAAATCCATATATGAAAAATCTCAATAACTCCTACCAACTCGCTTTGTTAGATATTCTGACAATGGAATCCTTAGTATACTCACATATAAAATTAAAAAAAAAAAGTTAATAACTCCTTGAAACTCGCTCTGTTAGAGTTTCTGACTACAGGTGCTCATAGGAAATATCTTTAGCTATAACCTGATACAACATTTATCCGCCAACGTTGCTTTCCTTGGAATATGCGATCCTTCCTTAGCACAATCTCACATTTGATATTTTGGAAAACTATTAATAGCTCCCACCAACTCACTCTGTTATAGATCCTGACTACGGGTATCTATAGATAACTTAGCTATAATCTGATACCCCATTTGTCAGCCCAGGTTGCGTGATTAACTAGGAATTCGTATTAACTGTGTATTCCCCTTATTTTCAGTTCTTAATAGAGCTCGTTAAAAGCATGTGTCTAGGGCTGCCATGGGCGAGAAATTTATTTGCTATAACTTGTTGTAGACAAATAAATTCTGTTGACACACATACATGACACACAATAATTGTAAAGAGCATAAAAATACTTTTACTCTCCAGATTTTTCACAAACTCTCAACGAAAAATTTAATCAATCGCTATGAAACACTAATGATGAAGCGAGAACACAATAAGGAGCTTCTTAAAATTTCTTGCTGCTACTAGTCCAATCTCAAATTTGCACATGTGTTAGTGCCCTCCACCCACTTAGAGTTTGCAAAAAAAACATGAAAATGAGAAACCGAGGTTTCGGTTTTAAAACAAACCGACCGGTTTCGGTTCAAATCTAAGGTCTAAACTTTTATAAATATTTTTTTAGGTGCATAAATCTAAGAGTTTACTTTTTAACGCTTGTTTGTAAAATATTATTACGAACTGATGAATTTTTGAAATACCGAACAGTTTTTCTTATAGCCTCTAGTTTCAAATTTACATGGACAATAGGTTTTAAATGATTCAAAGGTTCATCGTCGCCATCTTTAAAGTTGTCTTCGCTTCCGTCAGTTTCAAATTCTTTCACATCTGGATTTATAGCAAATTTTTCATAAAAAACATCAATGACTGCAAGATGAATTCCATAACCATGACTGAAGCAGTGTTTGATTTTAAGATCCAAATTTGATATTGACTGCTGCTCGATCTATAGTACATGCTACGATGTTTGTATCAAGTGAATTATTAAGCTCCATTAGCTTTTCTTTAATGGCTTCTTGCGTTTGATGGGACCAACTGTGCTACAATTTTAATTGCTTTTAAATGTAAATGTGATAAAACAACATCTTTGATAAAACTACGTCTTTGATAAGACTACGTCTTTGATAAGACTACGTCTTTGATAAGACTACGTCTTTGATAAGACTACGTCTTTGATAAGACTACGTCTTTAATAAGACTACGTCTTTGATAAGACTACGTCTTTGATAAGACTACGTCTTTGATAAGACTACGTCTTTAATAAGACTACGTCTTTGATAAGACTACGTCTTTGATAAGACTACGTCTTTGATAAGACTACGTCTTTGATAGGACTACGTCTTTGATAAGACTACGTCTTTGATAAGACTACGTCTTTGATAAGACTACGTCTTTGATAAGACTACGTCTTTGATAAGACTACGTCTTTGATAAGACTACGTCTTTGATAAGACTACGTCTTTGATAAGACTACGTCTTTGATAAGACTACGTCTTTGATAAGACTACGTCTTTGATAAGACTACGTCTTTGATAAGACTACGTCTTTGATAAGACTACGTATTTGATAATACTAATAATAAGACTACATCTTGGATAACCCTATGTATTTCATAAGAAATTTCCTGGATAAGACTATGTCCTAGATGACACTACATCTTTGATAGCGCTTCATTTTTGATAATACGACGTCTTTTATAAGACCGCGTCTTTTATAAGCCTACATTATGAATAAGACTACTATATAACTACTTCTTATTTTTTTTATACAAAAGAAAAGTTTGTTTTTTTTCCTATCTTTTTGAGGCTGTTAAGAAATTAAGCATTTATCTTGTCATTCTGTACTCAAACTAAATAAGATATAACAATTAATAAAAAATTAATATAAGTAACAAGCAATTTATTCCTCCCTAAATTTGTAAAGCCGGAAATGCTTGCTTAAATATTTGATGCACAAAATATTTTGAAACTGAAATAAAAGTATTAAAAACTTACCGTGACTAACACCTTTAACAATTCACATTTCAATAATTAATACTTTAATTAAAATAAAGACAAATTGGTGCAAAGTTTAATCCAGTAAAGGATCTCATACCCGCCCGTTGTTTGGTCATCATTCAAATTCAAATACTTTTTAAGAGGCAAAATGTTTTTGACTGCTCTAATACCTTGTCAAAATAAATACAACGATTTAAACTTTGCCAACAATAATACTCCGAGTAACCAGTGCCTCGAAAGTACAACATCAGCAACAGAAAACAAATGTTAAAAACCCCAAAAATACACCCAGATTAAGTTCATGACAAAACTTTTTGTCTCTCAACATCTCCATCCATCATAATTATCGTTAGAGCCAGTCGGCATCAGAATCATCGTCATCATCATCATCATCGCCATCATCATTGCCATCAGTAGCATCAGTAACAGCAGCGGAATCAACCCGTTTGTAATAATAATGTAGCATGAAATCTATGTAAATTTTCACTACTTATGGCCCAAATATTATATACAATGAATGATACGAGTATGTATTTGAACTTAAATCCTACGATACGTTTGTTTTGCTTTTTATGTCCTTTTATTACAATATTTTTCTTTTTTTGTAAAAGTAAAATAAAACGAAGCGAAAATATTTACGGCAATAAAACACAACGAATATTTGAATGAATTTAAAATTGTAAACAAAACTGATGGAAGGGTTTGAATGAATGAATGAAATTTTGAACTAAAACATTCTAACAAATGTTGTCCTTGTGACCCTTTTCCAAGCCACACAAAATAATTTTCCCATAAAAGGGTGTAAAAGGGTGTGTGTGTCTATGAGAGTAGGAGGTGGGTTAAAAATCCTTGAAAATATGGAAAAGGTTTTGTGTTTTACAAGTTGTCATATGCTAATAAAATATTTGAAAATAGTATAAAATAACACATTATTTTTTTTTATTTTGGGCTCTATACTCCATGAATAACAATGATGTCTAAACTAAACCGTATAAATAAATATAAGCAAAAAAAAAACAAAATGTGAAAATAATACAAAAATTCCTAAACAAAATGTTAAATATTTGAAATGGGGACGACCGTTATTAGCAAATTTTATACTTCCCCTTACCTTCAAGAATCAAACGAAAAATAAGTACCTTCTTTTTTTGCACTAAAATTTAAAAACACATCTCAAAGATAAATTTAAACTGAAAAAAATCTATAATTTGACATCAATATTTATAAATGAATATAAAATCATGACAAAAAACATGTAACTATAATTTAATAATTTTCCTGTTACTTTTGCCATATATCAATTTGTCTATTTTTAAGCCGCTTATATTTATGGCTGTCAAAAATAGACATAAATTTTAGCAGCATTTGTATTTGATTTGGGCACAAATAAAAAAATATCCCTTTTTTCGTCCCTAGGTGTGTCTGTGTGTGTTTTAAAACTCTTGGAAATGTCAAAAAGCATTTGGCAAAAAAATATGTAGTTTCAAATATCATCATACTATACTATTTGCTGATAAATTTATAAATTCTATTGAATTTTTTTTTTTTTTTTTTGTAAATATGCATGAATGTATGTCTTTACGAGTATCTATGAGAAAAAAAATTGAAATATTGAAAGTAAAAAAGTATAAATATTTATAAAGGGTTGTTTTATTTATGGAAGTTAATAACTGGATATAATTGGAATTCACTTCACATTTTAAATGTTATGTAGATTTTATCATAAGTGTAGTGTATAATTTATAGTTTTAGTTAAAGTTCATTGATTTATAATAAGTTTGGATTCTTTAAATCGCTTGTTTACATGAATAGTGACATAACTTCAAATGTTTGTTAAACCCCTTGACTACCATTAGTGGAAAGGGTATTTTGGGTTTGTGATATTTGTAATGCATAGAAATATTAGTCTGACATCGTTTCAAGTCAACCAATCGGCATAGAATCACTTTCTGATTCGATTTTCGTTGGTAATATAATTATTGAACCAAATATGTATAATCAATGTGTTGTGGAACTCCCGGATTGAAGTTTCTATTTGCATTTAAATGAAGTTCAAAAGTCTCTTAAATATCCCGAAACCAGAAAAATAAGTAGATATAAGTCTAAAGATTATTAAAGCTTTTGGTAAAAACTTTGATCAGATAAGTCTTTTGAAAACATTAACCGATGAGCCTAAAATCGGTTCATATTTGACCCTATCTTAAAAGCTTAAAAGGGATCGGAGAAGATGATGTAATTATTGCTATGCATTTTTTTAAATAACTTTTTGGTAAAATAAATATTTAAAAAAATTTTAAAAATTTCTAAAGTTTTTAAAATTTCATATAAAAAAAAATTTTTTAATTTTCCTATAATGGTAAAAGTTTAGGCAAAAAATGTTTGAACAATTTTCTATAAAAATAAGAAATTTAAAAAAAATTTGTTATAAAATTAGAATTTTTTAAAAAAAATTTTAAAAAATTAGAAATTTAAGTTTTTGAAAATTTTCCTAAATTTAAAAATTTTATATTAAAATAAGAAATTTTTGAAAATTTTCCAGAAATGGTAATAGTTTAGATAAAATAGGTTAAAAAAAATTTGTTATAAAACTAAGAAAATTTTGAAAAATTTGCCATGAAAATAAAAAATTCTTGAAAAATTTCCCATAAAAATAACATATTTTTAAGAAATTTCCTATAACAATTTCAGTTTAGGCAAAAAATGTTTGTAAAATTTTCTATAAAAATAAAATATTTTTAAAAAATTTGTTGTTATAATAAGAAATTTTTTAAAAATTTTCCCAGAAAGAAATTAAATTTTTGAAGAATTTCCTTTAAAACTAAGAATTTTTTGAAAAATTTCCTATAAAAATAAGAAATTTTTGAAAAATTTTATGTAAATATTTTTTTTTTAAATTTCCTATACAAATATGAAATTTTTTTTAAAAATTTCCTATAAAAATAAGAAATGTTTGCAAACTTTCCTATAAAAACAAGAATTTTTTGAAAAATTTGCTACCATAATAAGACATAATTGAAAAATATCCTATAAAAATAAGAAATTGTTGAAAAATTTCCTATAAAAATAAGAATTTTTTGAAAATTTTCCTATAAAAATAAGAAATTTTTGAAAATTTTCCTATAAAAATATTTGTAAAAAATTTCCTATTAAAATAAGAAAAATTTGAAAAATTTCCCATAAAACTAAGAAGTTTTTGAAAAATTTCCTATAAAAGTAAGAAATTTTTGAAAAATTTCCTATAAAAATATAAAAATAAGAAACTTATAAATAGGAAACTTTTGAAAAATTTCCTATAAGAATAAGAAATTTTTGAAAAATTTCCCATAAAAATAAGAAATTTTTTAAACATTTATTATAAAAATAAGAAATTTTTGAAAAGTTTCTTATAAAAATATGAAATTTTTGAAAAATTTCCTATAAAAATAAGAAATTTTTGAAAAATTTCCTATAAAAAAAGAAATTTTTGAAAAATTTCCTATAAAAATAAGAATTTTTTGAAAAATTTCCTCTAAAAATAAGAAATTTTTGAAAAATTTCCTTTAAAAATAAGAAATTTTTGAAAAATTTCCTATAAAAATGAGAAATTTATAAAAAATTTCCTATAAAAAGAAGAAATTTTTGAAAAATTTCCTATAAAAATAAGAAATTTTTAAAAATTTTACTATAAAAATAAGAAATTTTTGAAAAATTGTCTAATAAAATAAAAAAATTTTGAGGAATGTCCTATAATAAGAAATTTTTGGAAAATGTACTATAAAAACAAAAAAATTTTTTGAAAATGTACTATAAAAATAAGAAACTTTTGAAAAATTTCCTTTAAAAATAAGAAATTTTTGGAAAATTTCCAATAAAAAGAAGAAATTTTTGAAAAATTTCCTATAAAAATAAAAATTTTTTGAAAAATTTTCTCTAAAATTAACAAATTTTTGAAAAATTTCCTATATAAAAAATTTGTGAAAAAAACTTAATACAAAAAAATACAAAAATAATATATTAAAACATAAAAAAATAGAGGAGGAATCAATAATTCATTTTGATCTTATTACTTCTTTACGATAAGAGTTATTGTGTGTTGATTTTAAATATCACTGGGTCTAGTTTGGATGATAATACTCAGGATAGGAAGAGGAGGAACTTTGTCTCCAATGCCTTAAACTTTAAACATGTAATCTTGTAATCAAAGTACAGAGCGCAATTTTAAAGATAATTTGATTAAATTTGCATTTGTGATGGTCGATCATGATTGAAATTTAAAATAATTCCATTTTTAGAACTGGCCGACCGAAATTCTGAATTTAAACGCTCACAGTCCCAAATTTCAATATATTTTGATAAAATTGAGCAAAAATATTTACTATATATTTATAGAAATCATTACTCCACAATTGGTTGAATTCGATTCTTATTTGACCATACCTAGCTCCGCTTTGGAAGGTTAGACCCAATCTTGCTATCTTTAATAAAATACCATTAAATTCATACATTTCTTAAAAATATAACATACTTTAAAAACATAATACATTTCTTAAAAAATATTTACTGAAATAATATTAAAGTCAACTACAGAGGCTTAAATATAGGCCGCAGGATATAGTACTAGTATTTTTTCTGACAACCTAAGAAGCTCTGTTCTAAAATAAAAGAAGGAAATGTTGATAAAAACAATTGCTCTAGGTGACTAGGATTTAATTAAATTTATTCATTTCTCACAAATTAAAAATCTGTTTTAATATAACGATTATAAATTCTCTTTGGATTGTACGTTTTAACTTCACAATGAATTTTCTTTGATGCTTATTCGTGTTTAAGATAAGAAACGAAATTTGATTGTATTAAATAAATGAAAGGTCATGTCAGGTTTTTGCGACCTTTAGTTTGTATTTAAGCCAAATGACCAGTTTTTTTCTTAAGTAGTAAATCCCTAAGCAAACATAAGATTTACAGATTATCCTATAAGTATCAATAATAGATGTTTTTACTACTCACAATGACAAACTTATTTTTAACCAATTTTTTTTTCCTTTTTCTCATAACAATTCCCAAAAGGGGAAGGTGTACAAATTACTCCAATTATTCAATTGTATCTAGTAAAGTAAAACAAAAAAAAAATATATAAACACATTTTTGAAATTCATGCCGAATCGATCGAAAACATTAAGGAAATACCAGTAAATGCTTGAAAATTATTATGTAAGTATATACTTCCATGTGTATGTACGAGTATGTGTTAAAGTGTAATGATATTGGTCAATGTACGAAACGTACTTAAATTGTAATCTCGTCAGTATTATGTTAAATATTAAAGTCTTAATCATAAAATGATTACAATGACTTTGTTGGCCACAGGCTATGAAAATATTTTATTTATTCATTTTTCCTTTTTACGCATACATAGACAGAGACAAAGACATACATACACACTCGCACCGCACACACAGAGACACACGTACTTTGATAGCAAATTTTTAAAGAAACTTTTTGTATAATTTTATTTTGGAAAAACAGATTTACAAATAAATTTACTCCCTACCCCCTTTTATCATATTTTCTGTATCATTGTAATGATTGCGGCTTCGACAAAGAGAAAAAGTTATTTTCTTTTTTGCAAGTTTGCAAGCAAATCAAAAGCGATTGTTAAAATATTTTTTATATTTTATTACATATTCTTTTTTTTTTGCTGTGCTTTGATAGAAATAAAAGAAAAATTGTATATTATATACATACACATATACATGAATACATGCTAAGTAATTGTTTAAAGATATGTATGTACGTAAAGATACAAGACTACATCTATCTATGGTCACAAGCAAAAAACGCTTAAGTCGACATATGAAGTAATTGAAAAGTCTGTTTATTTGTATAAAACCCGAATTTATTTTATGTTGGTAAATTCAATATTATTGATTTAATAAAATGAATTAGATTTTAGTAAATATTTTTCGTAAGTACAATTTGAGACTAACGGTTGGTACACACATTGCAACCTGTATACGCAACATGTTTTCTATTAAAATTACAGGTTTTGGCAGAGATGCTACAATTGTTTGTTTTCAATAAACTAAACATATTCAAGCATGAAACCACGATACAGACATTGCAACCTACATCAATGAAATTTTAAAATATCGATATATTTTGATGAAACAACGCATACAGCAGGAATTTAAACCATAAACAGGAGTTCAAGCGATACAAATAACAATAACATTTGACGGGTTGCGTATAAAGGTTGCAATGTGTGTAGTCACTTTTACATGACAGCGATAGCTAATATGTCTTAGATCTACATCATTACTTAAAATATAAATCCTTACATCATTATTTGATGAAATTACTAGAAGGGGAATTTGGAAAACAATTTTTTAATGTCTTTACTTAAAGTGATTTTTCTCGACAGCACATTTTCGAGTTAGTCCGTTATTGCTTATTAATACAGATATTATCCATAGACAGCACCTTAATTTATTCACTTTTGCTTCATAATTTTCTCAGAGACCATCAACTTTAAAAACTAAGCTTAAATAATGTTTAAGCTTTTTATTAAAGTTCTCAAAGAGACTCTAGTTTTCGAGATATAAGAAAAAACAACTTAACCAAAATTGTAAAGAATGCAGAATTTCCAAAATTGTTAGAAATAATTTATCCCTAAAACTGTTTGGAACCAATATTCAGATCTAAGGTTTGGTATGCCCTAATAAACAAATTCATATATATAAATATATATATTAAAAATACTTTGAATATATATTTCTAAGTAAACCTACATATGTTTATATAGGTTGATGGCATTTAATATTAAGGAGATGACTTTTGTGAAAAACCAACAACTGAAAAACATAAACTAAAACTGAAAGAAAGTCTGTGGCTTCTGAAAAGGAAAAGAAACACAAAATTGTTTAAAAGGATATATGAATGTATATGAATTAGTAGATTTAAGACACCCCTAAAATATTGGATACAGATGTAGGTCAATGCGACCACAAACTACTTAAGAATTCCATTCAAATATACAAAAGCTTGCAAACATACAATCATACGTACGTATGTATGTCTGTGGTCTTGGGTCTAAGTAAACTTTTTCATCTGTATGTATGTATGACTGCTCCATATGAGATGAATGAGAATCAGAAGGCGATAAAGATTATGTGTCTTTGGTTGTGTTTAGAATGTAAGTGTGTGTATATGATTGTGTGAACTTTAACTCAAACATTTGCAATGATAACATTCATAAACTTTCACACAAATAGATATATACATACACATGTATATGTATGTATGTTTTTATTTAAGAGATTCGATAGAATTTTAAGGAAAATAAAAATGAAAAACTCATCAAGTGTTTACTTATGTTGGTAGCTCATATGGTCTCATACACACGTATCTAAACATTCTTAAAACTTTCATATAGCGAGAGTAATCCGAAAATTTACTATTGCCTTAACTCTGCTTCTTTCATGGATCTATAAACATTATTTTGCTATTTTTCGTTAATTATGTTATTTTACAGAATCGAAAATGTTATTTAATAACATTTGAATTTAAAAACTACAAAGAAAGTCCTACACTTGTCCTGTCATACACGAGATGACTAATGCTAATTACATCCATATCGATCGAAAACTGAGACTTTAAACAACTATTGTGTATCATACTTTAGGGATTTTCAAAATAATTTCTTTTTCAAAATGCTAATAAAATTTGATATCTAAATATATCTCTTTGTTTGTCAAAACATTTAGTTTAAGTGACATTTTTTTACTATCTAAGAACTTGACAAATAAGTTACAATGTAGCAAACCTTATATGTTATTTAGATTATCCTAAAAGTATGCTACACAAATGTTTCTGAAATATATTACATTTCGATCGATATCGAATTCGACGATTTGGCCCCTGGTTGCTATAACTGATATTGGTCGACTTTGAAGCTTTTTAAAGCAAATCAAAATAAAAACAAGTAAGAGTGTTATATTCGGCTGTGCCGAATCTTATATACCCACCATCAAGTTGTGTAAAATTCAGAAACAGGGTGCAGCTAATTCAAAATCTGCCGTAACTTTATAGTTCAACATTTAAAAATATTTTAGTGGTTTCTCCAGTATTACTTTGATCAAAATTCGGTCTCATAACCGGGTATAGTTTTTAGTGATTAATATGTAGTTAGGCTAAACACGTTAATAGTAATACGGCAGGTCCATATATTTCGTTAGGAGTTCCTAATGCATTCATCATATATAAAGTCTGGGCTGAACATTGATTGATGCCTATCTAATTTTATAGGTGCAATCTTAATATAATGAATGTACCTCCAAATTTTTTTGATTGCAGATATAAAAAGGACAGACGGACAGACGGACATAAACAACCTTTTCTTTATGTATTTTTGTGTTTTCATAAGTTTTTCATATGGGAGCTAGGTCAAATGGTGACCGATTGCGACAAAATTTTGCACACTGGCTGGTATTGATATAAGACTTTCTTGGCATTTAAGTGTATTTGAGGTGAAATTTAGACTGTTTTCGTAAGTTTTTTGTATGGGAGCTATGGCTAAATGTGAACCGATTTTGATGAAATTTAATACGCTGCCAATATTAAGGAAATTACAAACGGAATGACAATCTCAATATACCCCCCATTCTTTTTGATGGTGGGTATAAAAAGGGATGTTATATATACAAGAACTATAGCCAAATATTGACCTATTATCTCAAAATTTTATACATTGTCTGGTATTTATATAAAGCTTATTATGCAAAATTCAGTGGCCATATAGTTTAATTGCTTTATAGTTTAATTGCTTTTGTGGCATTTTAGTGGTTTCTGGGGGTGGTTTTTATATGAGGGCTATGTTAAATATGGACCGATTCCTATAAAATTTGATAAACTGACCAATAGTTACATTAAACTTTTCTGTTCTAAATTAAGTCGTCATAGCTATTACAATTGTATTCAATTTATCAAAATTAATATGATTTCAGGGCAAGGGTTATAGGGAGCTCTAACTAAATGTGAACCGGTTTCGCATATTTGCAATACACAACTTTTTCAAGATATCGAAAATACATTTGCAAAATTTCCTCTAGCTCTTTTTATTAAGGCTATAAAATATTTTATAATTTTGTGTCATTTTAGTGGTTTCCGGGAGTGGTTTTTATATGAAAGCTATGGTCAAATATCAACCGACTCCTATAAAATTTGACATAGTGACCAATAGTTGCACAAAACTGCTCTGTTCTAAATTAAGTCGGTATAGCTATTACAATTGTATTCAATTTATCAGAATTAATGTGATTCCCGGGGTTGGGCTATATGGGAGCTCTAACTAAATATGAACCGATTTTGTCCATTTGCAATACACAACTTTTTAAAGGTATCGAAAATACATTTTATCCCTCTAGCTCTTTTCGTTAAGGCTCTACCGCCCTTTTATTTGACGGACACAAACCCCCTATCTTTTTGGTATCTTTGTACTTCCGTAAGTTTTTATATAGAAGCTATGGTCAAATGGTGACCGATTACAACAAAATTTCGCACACTGGCTGGTATTGTCATAAAACTTCCTTGTGGTCATAGCTATTATAGTTTAGCATTTAATTATTAGCATTTAGGTCTATTTTAGGTCGAATTTAGGCTGTTTCCATAAGTGTTTTGTATGGGAGCTATGGTTAATGTTTACCGATTTCGATGAAACTTTATATGGTACCTTATGCTTATATTGAACTTCTCTATACTAAAGTATATCTATTATAATTTGTCATTTATAAGCAAATACGCGATTAGCCTAGGCGATGTTATACGGAAACTATGGTCAAATGTAAACCGATTCGCCCAATTTCAATACCAAAACTTTCCAAGAAGTGGATAATATTTTTGCCAGATTTAAGTGATCTAGCTCTTTTCGTTCAGGCCCTATCGTGGCGACAATAAACGGACAGACTGATAGATAGACGTCAATTTTGTTTTTTGAGGCAATATTAAGGGAATTACAATACTTTTTGATTATGGGTATTCGTAACGTTAGTTGCGGCTGAAAGTGGGCTATTATGTCGGATCGAGCAGCTCGCTTTACAAACGTTGCTCTTGTCTTTGGACTCATCATACCATCGACTTAGCACTTACGATGTTTTAAGCATGGAAGAAACAACATTACAGAATGTTGTTTCGAGAAATTCCCCTGCCTAATCTTTATGCTTTTAACCATTGATTAGGCTTTGCAGTTTTTTGGCTTTAAGTTTATAAGATGGCTTCTAATGGACAGCATTAAAGTATGTTAGTCAAAATAATTTATGTCAATTCCATCTGTAGTCACCTTTAAAGTGGAACGAGCCATGTATATTAATCTGAAAGTTGTACAAAAGAATTGGAAGGTTCTTTTTAGCCTTTTACTACTACACTCCTTCTTCGGGACATACAATATACAAACATACTCATATGTGGGTTCACTATATAAAAAAAATCAAGTAAAATAATAAAAGTAATAGAAAAAGCCTACAAAATATAACTAGACCATTGAACCTTTCAATAGATTTAGACTTCTATACCTACAGTCGTAAAGTGATGATGGTGTGATTGTATTTTTTTTCTTCCTTAACTTGTTGTTGTTGTAAATATCGATGTTATAAGTAAGTATTAGTAGCTGGTTGATATATATTTTGAAAACAATCAAAAATAGCAAAGAAAGCTAAAATTTTCAAGATGCTGACGTGGCAAATTTTTAACAAATTTCACGCTTAACAAGCAAACGAAAGCAGTATGAAAACACTAACAAAAAAAAATTCCAAAGAAAAGTTACAATTGTATAAAAGAGGCCTGGATTTAAACAGATACAGCAACATTTATACAAACATATGTATGAATTTGTAATAAAACACCTCCCCTTAAATTAAATTTATCACAGCGACAAGGAATTTTTAACGTATTTTATAATTTTTTTTTGTTTTCGTTTTGCCAGCAAAATACAAAAAACCAACTAGGCATAATTTTTGATCATACGTCTATTGCTAAGGTATATCCCTTCTTTGCGTGGGTGTGTGTATGATTTTTTTTTCTACTTAGGTACTTTAAAAAATTCTTTTGTACTTTAGTTAAAAAATACAAAATTTATATCAGTTTTAAACATTTCTTACTAGTAGCAACGAGTTAAGGCAAACGAAAAAAAAAGGAAGTTGAAGAAAAGGGTTATGGAGTGGGAAGCATACGAAATAAAAGCAAACAAAGCATATAAACCAAAAAGTTCTTTTAAAATTTCAATTGCATTTTTATGTCTGACTTCTTGAGAAACAAAAACACTCATATTCACTTCCATATTGACTTACAAACATCCGCTTAAAAGCTGCCAGGAAACGCACAAAGACATACACATACGCACTTAAACATTCCATTCTCGTATCTTACGCTCTCTTACGGTATGCGGAA
This sequence comes from Stomorhina lunata, assembly GCA_933228675.1. Taxonomy (NCBI): domain Eukaryota; kingdom Metazoa; phylum Arthropoda; class Insecta; order Diptera; family Rhiniidae; genus Stomorhina; species Stomorhina lunata. The sequence goes on from OW121744.1 coordinate 79,393,684, forward strand.
CCTACTTACACTCCAGCACACAACCGCTTTCAAGTTTTGACACTTTTATTGCAACGACACAAAAAATTCCTTAGACACACACACTCACATATGTACGCACGTACAAACTTAAAGGAATAGGAATGAAATACATACACACATACATACATAAAAGGTTGGTTGTTAAAGAAATCAAACTTTAGTAAATGCTTGTGATAAGAACATTTGACAAGGACTCTAAAATTCGATTCTTTTGCTTATGCGTCATTATTGAATTTATTTTTGTGTTTTTTTATTTTTGCTCGAATTATGAATTGTTGCCCTCCCTTGTCTTTTCTCTTAACTTATTTTCCTTCATTTCAAGGATGTAAGTAAGTACGTGTTTTATATTTTTTATTTTTGTAGATTTGATAAGATATTTTTGTTTTTTGCTGAAATACTGAAATATTATCACAAAACAAAAACATTTTTATAATTTATTTATGGTATAAATTTGCAGGAACCAGGGGAATTAACATTTAAATTACTTTACTCTCATTACAATTTTCATTAGAATGATTAAAGATATAATTCCTTAGTTCTATGTAAAGTTTAAACTGATTTGAAATGTCAAAATCAGTTTAAATTTTTTTAACTAAGGAATTATATCTGTAATCATTATAATGAAAAATGTAATTTATACTAATATATTTTTAGAATTTCCAATTATAAATCGAGATTTTTTACGAAATTCGAGATATTTTAATTCAAATTCAAATTTAACTCCTATAAATTTTACTATAAAATATTGTATTTATTTCGAAGCTCTTCAAAATATACTATAATATAATTTCGAATCAATTACGAATTTTAACAAAAAATAAAATCTGACACCTTATAAAGGCATTCGATTGAATTTTAAGATATTTTAGAAACATTTTTGTAGCCTACTTTAAGGATAATATAAATAATTTAAAACGTGTAGAGTTTAACTACAATTGATAATTATTTGTCAAAAAATGCCCTGTAGTGAAAGAGCTTCTTTGGAACTATGTATATAATTTAACAACCAAAAAGGCATATTTAAATATAAGATTTTATTCAACTTTTAAGAAACAAAAATAATATTGAACATCCCTAAAGTATGCTTAAAATATTTAATCGTTATCGAATCCAGTTGCTTGGCCCTAGATTTTTTAGCAGATATTTTGTACGTACAAAATTTCGAGATATTAGCAAATAACTGTATTCGGGTAGGTCGTAGTACTTTAGTACCTCCAACTCTCACATTGTCAGAGCGATTTTAAAATTTTAAACAGTTTTGGAAAGTCAAGGGATTTAGCTTCAATAAGCTGTAAGCATAGGGCTTATATTCAGAGAAATTAGGTAAGTTTTTATTAAAAGTTTAGCTTTTTTTATTTTTTTGTAATCTTCAAAATTCAAAAGGAATTATTTTAACTTTTTTCTATAAAAGCTATTTTGTTTTATACAGTCTTTTAAAGCTAGTTCAAAAAAAAAAAAAAACGAGTTATTAATGATCGGCTTGTATTTACAAAAGTTATTTAACTTTTTCCAAAGTTAAAATTTTTCGATTTCAAACAAAAGGCTTTTTAAATTAATAAAAAAGCTTGATAACTTTAAGATTTTTAGTCTGATTTAAAAAACTAAAACCACATTTTATTAGAAAGTAAATTGTCTTGTTATATTGATATAAATTTTTGTGAGCTTTCATATAAGAATAAGCAAAAAAAAGCTACTGTAGTCAAAAAAGTGGAAAAATTATGTTTTTTTTGAATATTCTTAAAGAAAATTTTTTATTTACAAATGATTGCGCTATTTGAAAGCGCAATCTGATTTCTTTTATTTACTGTTGAAAATGTTAAAATCGGATATAAAATGGTCAAGCTATGGGTCTATTAGTTGAGGAACCTCATTAAAATCGGTTTTTTGCTTATAACTCATACATTATGTATGACGTATTTCTGACGATTTGTCTACAACCCAAGCTTGGTCGTTTCCCGAGTTTTGGTTTAGTGTCACAGAGTGTTATTGAATTATCCTAAAAGAATTCTAAACAAATGTTTTGTTAAGGCAAATGGATATGTTTAGATATCCCTAAGGTATGTTACACAATATTTGCTTAAAAGTCTGAGTTTTCAATCATTATCAAAAACGGCGATTTGGCCCCAGAAGTTTCGGAATGCTAACTACAATGCTGGTTTGGGTATTCACCTGGTTATCCTTTATTTATGTAATATCTCACTCACTAGCTGTGAACCGCTGTCATCCGCCTAACATACCAGAGGTTCCAAGTTCAATCCTCGGCCAGAATCACTTGAAAAAAATAAATTTTCAAAAAACCTGCGGTTCAGCTCATAACTCAGCTAGCCACTGGTTATTGAGTATTAGGCTATACAAAACTTCTCTAACTAATGCATTTGCCGTTCAGAGCCGGAGTTAAAAATAGGTCCCTTTCAATGAGTCTAAAAATAGAATCGGATGCAGCTCATTGTCTGGGAGAAGTATCACTTGTTTCAATTGGAATGTTGTCGTGAAAATTATATTATTATTATTATCTCACTAGCTAATAAACCCATAGCTGACAACACTTATTAATACCGTAAGTGCTTTCTATGAAATAAACTTTTCATCATGTCAAACAGTGTAATTTATTTTGAACTTCCTAAAAATATGCTTTACAAACTTTAGTCAAACATCATTAATTTTGAGCCAAATGAATTCGAATTTGTCTTCAGGGTTTCATTAAATAATAAAAAATAATTGCTAGTCGAGAAAATCAGAAACTAAATAGTATTTTATGTTCAACATAAATAAACTTTGTCTTAAATCTCCTAATAGTATGCAATATGATATCTCAAATTTCAGAATTCTGTTCCATTGCAATTTTTACGATAACATTGAAATATTGATATTATATATTACACACTGCGACAAAAAAAAATGAAGTAAAAGTTTCTGGGATGTTATACCATTTTTCTGCTAGGTACTGTCGAGTAGAACAACACTCTGTTTTTGGAATTTTCAAAACACCCCCAAAATCTGGAGTTACGGATACAAAACCGGTTTTTCATACCCGTGTGCTCTGATCACCCCTTAACTTATACAAATGCCAACCGATTTTAAGTTTTTTGAAAGATATTGAAAGAAGAAGTTTAGCTCTTTTCATATATAGTTTCTAAAAATATATTTACGATACACATGTGTTTTTTTAATACCAAATATATATTTTTTTCGGGTTTTTCTACATTTTTCTATTTTCGGGACGTTGTTACACAACATTTTTGTATGGGAAGAGTGTTATTTATGATCTGATTTCAATAATATACAAGATTACCTATAAAATGAGCCTTCATATTTAAAAATCCGTTAAGAATGACTGATTTATTCAGCTTAAAAGAAAAACAAATGTTTACAAATAAACAGTTTTTAACGATTTCAATCAAAAATGTTAGCTTGACTTCCTGTTTTTTGTTGATCATCACGCAAAAAAGCACTAAAGAAGTAATTTTTTGTTAATTTTTAAAAATTTGTTTTTCTTTTAAGCTGAATAAATCAGTCATTTTTTAGCAGATTTTTAAATATGAAGGTAATCTTATATATTATTGAAGTCAGATCGTAAATAAAACTCTTCCCATACAAAAATGTTGTGTAACAACGTCCCAAAAATAGAAAAATGTGCAAAAAACCGGAAAAAATGTATTTGGTGTTAAAAAAAAACATATGTATCATAAGTTTATTTAAAGAAACTATATACCGTTGAAAAGGGCTAAGCTTCTTTTTTCAATATCTTTAAAAAAATTAAATCGGTTGGCATTTGTCTAAATTACATGGTGATAAGGGCATACGGGTATTAAAACCCGTTTTTTTACCCGTTACTCCTGATTTTGGGTTGTTCTACTCGACAGTACCTACCAGAAAAATGGTATAACATCCCAGAAACTTTTACTTGATTTTTTTTGTCGCAATGTGTTATTGATATTTTGACTTATTATAAAGTATGTTAATGTCTTGCGTTTAAGAACAGCCAGAATTGGACATAGAATGTAGAAAACTTGTTATAGTAAGTCGAAATAAATAATTTGACATATAAAAAAATATATACACAAGATTTAGGCGTTTTCCTTATTATGCCAAATAAAAAAATTAGTACACAATTCAAAAATCTTAAATTGAGATTCTCAATCACATTTCAATAGACTTTTAATCCAATTTCCCTTAAAACTCAAGTACTCTTAATATTCTTTACGAAAATATTTTTATTCGTCTATTAAAGCTTTTTTTCCCCCGAAATGTTCAAGTATATTTTATCTCATACTCATAACTTTTGTAGCATCGACATCAACAAAAACAAAATTTATTATCATTTAGGCAAATATTTTTCAAACTGAAAACAATTTTATACTCTCACATCCATTTGTACATACTTAAAGCCAAAAATTTAACAAAAGTTATAGGCACAACAAAACAAACTACTACAACATCAACAGCAGCCAAAATGAAATGAAAGCAATTTGTTGGATCAAGGCGGGAGGGGCAACAGCAGGAGCAGAAGAAGGAGCTGGAACGGGAGTATTGGCGTGTTAAAGCTGAAAAAACAGAGACAATAGAAAACAAACAACAAGCATTAATGTTCCTCCGAAAAAGAATTAAAATAAAAAATAGGAGGAAATTCTAAACGTTTTTCTTTTTTTGTTTTTGCTGTTACTGCCACTGCTTCTGGCTGTTGTCGTTATTTGGTTGGTGGTAACTATATGAAAAAAAAAAAAACAAAAGCTAAAGTAAAAACAAAAAAAAATTCACTTAATTTATGGCATTAAACTTTGCTGCCAGTAAGTTCTACAATGCGCTGTTAAATAGTCTATAGAGTCTGGCTTAAACTTTTTATTCTCTGCCTACTTCTATCAATGCGGGAGTTTTTAACATTTTTTTCTTCTACTGATGTTGTTTTTGCCTACCACAACAAGAGAATAATATGTATATATGTGGTATGTATTATAATTGTATTTCTTCTATACACACACACAAATAAATACACATAAAAATAAATTGTATTGTACTTGCCACATACATACCAAAACAAACACAGACAGACATAATTTACATGCGAAAAAAACTTTTAAAGCTACAAATGTATGAATGTTTGTTGCACATATGTATTTACATATCCTTCTAGTCATATGTACGAGTATCTACATGTGTTTCCATCTATAGATATAGAATGTGAGTTGGTATGTTGAGACTGTGCTATATGTGTATGCATGTCTGTATGTATGTGTGTATGCAATCTATCTCATAGCCATTAAATTTTTGTTTGTTCAAATTATTTTGCTTCTAAAAATACTCATTTCTCTTAACATTCACGAACATAAATACTTAGCTTGTATAATTTTTGCCGCTATTCTTCGTACATTGAGTCGTTGTTGTTTTGCGCTGTGGACCAACTCTAAGCGAAAATGCATCTCATGCCATGAATTCCGTTTGTCTTTTATTATCCAACACACACACACACATATACGCGTATACTCATTTACACCTAAACCAAAATGATTTGGTGTGGCAGGAATCTGCTGAAAATATCAGCATAAAAATATAATAAAAATCATAATAAAAAAGCCGCCACTGATTTTGTTTTTGGTTGAATTTTTTGTTTTTCCTGAAGCTTCCAGGTAATAATTTAAACTGTTTAGCACATTATTGCCATTAATAATTCTAGCCTGACATAATATATGTTTGTCTGTGACATAATGGATTTTATAAAATCATAATTTTAAGATTTATTTCACATTATTTAAAGCTGACACATACTAAATAAATATGCAATAATGTGAGTGTTTTATTTCAAAATATTGCTAATATACTTTCAATTTAAAGTCAAATACATGCATATCTAAATCACAATTTCTGTTTCTGAAAACTTTAGCAAAACAAGATGGTCCAGTACGGAGTGTTGTCATTGAATTTTAAAACTTCATATTAGTTAGTTTATCAATGAATCCATTTTAGACAAAAAGTATTACTTCTTTAGATCAAGGTATAACATTCAAGCTTTTTTCGACAAAATGCCTTTAGTTAGTCTATAGTTTGAACAAAACTCAGAAGAATGAAAAAATGCAGGGGAAAGCAAGCATTACCCAGCAAAACATTTCCTTGCAATGCCTTGCATTCTCTGGACATCTTCCATTCATTTAGGGGTACCGAAAGTCTCCTACTTTCTTTTTATAAACTTCACCACCATAGGTGGAAAGGGTATAAAGTCCTGAGTCGATGACATTCCGTCCGTGTGACTGGCTGACTGGACACCCATGTATACCTTGTAATCAAAGTAGAAGTCGCAATTCTAAAGATAATCTAAAGAAATTTGGCACAAAAATCATTTTTTTTTTATATTCGTCAAAATCGGTTAGTTATTTAACGTACCTCCCATAGATCTCACCTCCCGGGACTTATATTTTGGCCTAAAGTATCAATATTTTTTCAGATATTGGTTATGTAAACCAAAATCACTGTAAAAAATTTTTACATACATAATTTTTGATTTGCTAAATTTCGAGCTAGTCGGTCCACATTTGACCATAGCTGCCATACAAACTCTTCTCTCAAAACTCACTAAATGAGACAAAAATCACTAAACCGCTCTTAAATCTAAAGATAATGACAATTTTAAGTATATTTTTTACATACATAATTTTTAATTTGCTAAATTTCGAGCTGGTCGGTTCGCATTTGACCCTAGCTCTCATATAAGTACAAATGACATAAACAGCTTAAATATATAAGTCTTGAGAAAATTTTTGTATAATGACAAAATATAGCAAATAATTGTCTTTATACAAGAAAAAGAACAATTTTGTCCTTAGTGGTAAAGGGTATCGTATGGTCAGTAGGGTGTCCCTTATATGGCAAAAATTTTTTTTTTTTAGAATTTCGAAACGCATACCCTCCAATTTTTTTATAAATGCTAAAATGTACTTAAATATGAAATTTCATATCTGTAGCATGATTGCAACCCGTAGCGACCGAGCTCTAAAGTTTAATAAAAAATGGTGTTTTGGTCTGATATTTTGGCTTGATCCAAAACTAAGTAAAATGCAACAAATAAAGTAAATATGAGTAAAACTAAATAAATATCAATACAAACTTTTATTTAAATATTTACAAATTATAATAATAATGAAGTAGGGTAACTTCTCTTTAGTGTAGTTTTTTACAGTCTGGATACAGATTTCTATGTTCCTGAACACAACGCAACAAAAACTGCTTTTGCTCTTCTTCAGCCGTGGTAAGACCATTAAAATCTTGCATTAATTTAACAGCTCTTTTAGCAGTGTCATTTACGACCTTCAAACGACTTAATCATCTTCTAGCTTCCAAAAAAGCAGGATTGTCACCCCACGAAGATACGTCTTCCCGAAGAAACTGTCGTCGATCTGTAGTCGAGATAGAAATCGTTTGCTTCTTTGAGTCACAAAATTATCCAGCGTCATATCTGAAATAAAGAAAAAACCATTAAAATAAGCAAAAACTAAACCACAAAACTTTGGAAAAGAAACAAGAAAATATTAAGTACTTACCAAAGAAATTTTGCGTAATTTCTTCCTTCGATGGGACATAGCGTTTAGAGGAATCTTAACTTTCGTCTCTGTTTAAATTATTAATTATTTTTGTCTTGGTTTTGGTATCAACTTCTTCATCAAAAGTGATAACAGATTGCTCTCGCCATCCATCGCGCTTGATGCAAAGCTCCGGGGGGCCTGAGTTTTAGTTTATTCTCTGTGTCTCCTCCTAAGAACACAACGCATAGTTCAACCAATTCGCGGTAATCGTCTCTAACAAAAGATTTTTCCAGTTCAGTCTTATAAAAAGTTAACAAAGATGTAATGTTTGTCTTAGCAATATGTGCTTTAACGAAATTTAGAGGTGACTCAATGTTATCAGTGTTAATATTTTTTCAACTATCTCTTAACTTTTTGAAAATTGAAATATCTGGGCTACTTGTAATATGTTTTACCTTGGTTTAGGACCAACTCATAGACATGATGACGACAAGCAAAAAGCAGCAATTCCCTTTCTAAAGTCTGCTCCAGAATAGCACAAGCTCCACTGAAATGGCCAGTATTGGAAGCTGTTGTATCGCAGCACATTATCTGTACTTTGTCATGGAGGGTCCAGTCAAAGAGAGCAGTTGAAATGGCTTCAGCTTGATGTTTTCCAGAAGAACTCTCTAATTTCGGTACTGCAAGAAGCTGTTCTCTATCGTCAAATGAACTTCGTACATATAATCCAGGTAATAGTTTTCCATCCCAATGAACTGTGACTACGTCAGGCAAATTATTCTTTAAGTCAGTTTTTATTGCTTCTGCCCTGGATTTTCTCGCTTGAGTACGAATTCGCTGAATCGAGGATTTGTTTATAGGGAAATCATCGCTGTTCAGACCAAGCGCTTCTACAACCGCATGGAGAATGTAAACTGAGTCCCTTATGCTTAATTGGCATCGATCTAAAGCTGCTACCGGTTTAGGAGTTATTAAACTTTTCGCGCCTCTTTTAAAACTTTTTTCAGGGCAAGGAATCTGAGTACTAAGTTCAGAGTTCGTCATCCGAATTCTCAAGACATTCCAAGTTATCTATTGAAGAAGTAGATGCAACAGCCAATAACTCCCTTTGTTTTACCTTTCTTTCTTCTTCTTCCAATCGTCTTTGCCTAACTCGTTCTTCTTTCTCCGCCAATTTTTTGTCAATTCCACCTAAGCATCCCGGTCGACCTGGCTCTCTCTGTTTCCTTAAGAAATCTTTGTCTTCCTCTATCTTCATTCTGTCAAAGGCATCTGCATGTGCAATATCAAATAAGTTAAGCTCCCTCCAAACATGATATAAATCAACAAGTTTCTTCACGCAGTTAGGGATTGCCTTCGTAGGAATTCTGGCTTTTTCCCAAAATATAATGCACTCTCTTATAAGAAGATTCGCACTTTCACTAATAGTCAGCTTGACTTCACGAATATTGTAAAATAAAACGGTGAGAACTTGTCGATTAGATGGTAATTTTGCACCATTTATCTGGTGGCTTGGCAGTCCGATAAGGAAAATATTTTGTTTATCACTTCGTAATTCGACTGACATTTTTTTAATAATAAAACCGCACTTTATGAAACACACTATTGGAATAGCAAATTACCATCGAAAAAATACATTAATTTGCCAGCTGAGTAAAAAAGGGAATTACCTTTTTAGATAGACATATATAATATATGTGAAAGCTCATTTTCATTTTCTTGAAAGGAATGAATACGAAAGCTGCATCATGATATAATAATCAAAGCTATCTTAACAATATTTTGTCATGATATGAAAATCACTTTTATAAAATCTATATAGTTATGTATAGTTATTTTGACCAAATTGAGGAAATTTATACATACATATGTATTAACTAAATAATTCCAAAAAAAAGGAGTTAAAAAATGTATTTTGGAACAGCGAAGCGGACCAGGTTCTGCTAGTTTCATATTAAATATAAATAAACATAATTAAAAATTACTAAAATAAAAAAAACACAACAGTAAAATGTTAAAAAATATTGAAAATTGAATAAAATACGTACAAATTATAATGACTTATACCAATATTGACCAAAAATTACCCATACTTACAACAATTAACTATGTCGCAAGTCGCCACGGGTTATCATTCTAATATCAAAGTAATTTTTTTTCTGGAGCCTTCTATGATTATTTCGAAACTTTTTAGCGGGTATGCGCAAAAAAATATTGAGGTCCAAAAATAAGGGACACCCTAATGGTCAGTCTTGACCGACTATAGCACTTTCTTACTTGCATGTGGTATTTCTAAATAACCTTAAATGTCAAACTTTTAATCCTATCTACACTTGCATGTGGTATTAAGATTTTTTATTCGTATTCTTTGAGTTCGGACCTAATTTTAAAATTCGTTGTATTAAGAGTATTGAACGATAAAATGGGAATGCGCATTTTATTATTTAAAGTTTATGTCATCCTCATTATTCACAAAACGGAGCCTTTTGTTCTGCGCCACACACCACAATAAACTTGGTTCAATTGAACTGATTTCTCGCCTAATATGTATTTCCCTTAAAAGCCATAAAATATCAGAGGATTGTCATTATAAACCCTCTTTTTGAGATAACCCCATGAAAAATCCATGGAAGTGATCTCGGAGGCCAAGGGATGTGCCCAAAGCGACTGATCGTAGGTCTGACCTGTTCAAACCACGTATATGAAGAATACGATGGATGATTTTGCAAGTGTATCAAAACGAATTCCATAGTCATTCGTGGATAATTTTGGCCAGGCCTAGAGAATTTTCGAAAAACAAAAAAATGGTGCAATTATCTCATACGTGGATAAGGCACACTAAACAGTTACTCTGGGGCAATGCAATAGTTTTTGATGTTTCAATTGAGGTTTGCGGATTCTTGGAGACCTGTAAAGGCAACCTCGCTCGTTAACGTGTTAGTTTCAGTGAAAATGAGCTTCGTCGTTCAAAAAAAAAAAATGGATTACCAGTGCGAAAACGCTGCAAAATTGTTTCACAAAAGTTTTTGCGTAAATCAAAGTCACTTTCTTTCCGTCCTTCAATCATTTGAATTTTAAAAGGATTGATCTTCAAAACCTTTTTAAAATATTATGAATAATTGCTCTTGGGAGAGCCTGTGTTGCTGCTCCTTTACATATTGAAAGTCGCAGTTCTTAAAGAACGACATTTATAGTCGAAGCAGTTGCAAAGAATCTCTGCACATACATAAGAGTTATATTTACACTCAGTCTGTTACATATTCCCAAATACCGAACTTTAAACAAAATTGTCGACGAGCTACATTCAAATTTAAATTAGGGGTACTTCTCTCAGACAATGAGCTGCATCCGATTCTATTTTTTTAGACTCATTGAAGGGGACCTACTTTTTAACTCCGGCTTCGAACATCAAATGCATTAGTTAGAAAAGTTTTACATAGCCTAATACTCAGTAACCAGTGGCTTACTGAGTTTTGAGGTGAAAAGCCGCTTTTTATGAAAATTTATTTTTTTTCAAGTGGGTCTGGCTGGAGATGGAACTTGGGACCTCTGGTATGCTAGGAGGATGACAAACCTGCTATACCACGGCGGTTCACACATAAGAATTATTACTCTTGCCTACTCGACAACTGCGACTTAATAACTGACAAATCCGAATAATCGATAATTCCAACGGCGCCACACCCCTCCGCACCGATTATTACTTAATGAAATAATCACATTTTAGAAAAATTAAATTTCCACAAGACAACCTGTATTATATTTTTCAAGAACTACTATAAATAGAAATTGTATAAGTAAATTATAAGATTGTAGGTTCGTAAGCCACATTCCGTTAAATATCTCTTAAACTATTAGAGATAGAAGTACAGTAAGCATATTTTACTTTCTATCTTAAGTAGTTTTTAAATCTGTAAACATTTTTTTGATAGGTTTATATTTATGAAAGTTATACGGACCTAAAGGTTTTACATACAATGGCGCTCCACTTTGGCTCACTATAAAGGCCACTGTGCTAAAAATAGACATGCTACCCATTGGCCGATTTCTGCATATAACGCCACAATCCGCCCAGTAGCTTAAAAGTTATTGAAGTAAAACTAAAAAACTTCACATACAATACTTTGCACCATAACTTCTAAACCATTTGGAAAAAAATTAATTAGTTTGTCGAAAGTAGCAAACTAATAATGAACAAAAATGTTATGTATCAAAATGTTTCCCGTTTTTTTTAATTAAGATTTTTTGTCGCTTACGATCAACATTTTTCCTGACGCTTGCGATCATTTTAATCTAAGGGCTCGATATCAAGTGCCTCAGGGCAAGAGTCTCTGCCTGCCAGTCGTTGAATCCCCATTGTTGAAATGAAATGTTTCTGAAACCAGATCTTTATGCAAAGTTGTGAAAAAGTAGAATAGTTTTTGAGATATAGCAAAATAACAGTTTTCTGTTGCCGAATTTCGGGTTTTTTACTTAGTTCAAGAAAATAAACAGTTTTCGAGTTACGCAAATACGTATTGTGCAATCTCTCCTATTTTTTATAACGCAATATCTCAAAAACTAGAGCCAATCTAAAAAACGGTTAGCACCATTGAATTTAGCATACTCGATTTATCTTTACCCACTAGGTCTCCCTTTTGTTGGGTTTTTCAACAAGCACAGTGTTATCTTTCTCTCGCACAAGCAAACACCAATAGGCACCCCATGTCGACTCATCATATACATCAATCTTGATACCGAAGTTCTATTTATACAAACATTTTACCCTAGCTCCCATATTAGCCCAACAGTCGAAAATGACCTAAATTGACTCCAGTAATATTAAGTAGAATCAGGGCCCAAATTACCGCATTGGATATCGATCGAAGACTCAGACTTTTAAGCAAATATTGTAAAGTATACTTTAGGGATGTTCAAAGTTACTTCGACGCAAAAAGTTTATTGAAATTTGGTATCCATTTTGATTCGTTTTTAAAAACATACAGTTCAATTAAAACTCTTGCTATTGCTCATCTTTTGGAAAAAATAAACTTAAAAAAATATAGTAAATTGTGCATCTTTTAAATAATTTTGATTATCCTTAAAGTATGCTATACAAATGTTTTAAAAATATCTAAGATTTCGATCGATATCGAATGCGGTAATTTGGCCCCAGGCTAGACGGAAATTTCGAATCTCCTAAAAGAATGCAATACGATTTTCATAAAAGTAACACTATTTCAATTTGTTTATAATATAATGACTTGGAGTAACTGAAATTGAAAGACTTTGTACACCTCAGCACTTTTGTAGTCAGAAAACTAATTAATAAAAAATAATTAGTATAACACTGCTTTGACTTTCAGTAGTTGGAACCATTGTGAAGTAGCAGTTAATTAATTTCACAATATATGTATGTATTTATTCGTACTAAATACGTTTTGTTTATGGTATAAACTTTATTTAATTAAATTTGATTTTTTTTTTTATCAAAATATGTTTGCATATAAAATATGTAATTAAATTTGATTTAATTAACATATTGTACATAATTTTATTTAGTAGTTTATTATTTTCCTTCTCTTATATTGGAGTACATTAATGTAGCAGTTGTTATTATATAAGAGAAAAATTGTCTGAATAATTATTTACATAATAGAAATATATTTTAAATATCAATTATTCGTCAGCTGCTGAAACACAAGCCATTGGAAAGTGTGCAGACACATCTCAACAACTAACAAATCACAAATATACCATGTACTACACACTCTTCTGCCACATGCCACACGGCCATTGGTATCAACAATTTTGCTACACAAGTTGTGCAACAACAGCAGCAACAACAGCAGCAGCGGCATCATTTTATGCATAATTTTTTCACAGCATTAAATTCTGAAACCAAGTTAAAGTGCTAAAAGAAAGAAACACCCATTCATACTGTTTTAGTGAGTGGTATAGTCGTATCTGTTGGTTGGTTGGTTGGTTCATCGACCACTTGGTCCATTTGTGCAAATCTTTGTCTATCCATCTGTCCGTCTGTCTCTATGTCTGCTGTGATTGTCTGTCTGTCTGCCTTTACCACTTAACTCATTACTGAAATTGAAGAGTTTAAAGCACAAGAAAGAATGAAAATAATTAAAAGAGAATACATTTCCATAATAATTTTTGTGAATTTCTATGCTTTTTTTTTCTGCATCCAGCACATAATTGAATAAAAATGAATTCTAGAAAATCTGGTATTTAATTAAACTAAAGAATTGAAAATAATAAGAGATTTTTTTTAATGTTATATTTCTGTATTGCTCTTTAAATAACAATTCTAAAATTCTTATGAATTTTATAAAGAAAACATCCTTACATACTTATACAATTGCCATCGATTATTTAATATTGTTTGGCTTTAATTTAGTCTAATCTAATTTAATTTAAATCTTTATGTTATTCATCGGGCCATTTATGTATGTACGTATATTTATATGTATTAAGCAGACAGGCTAATAAATTCTTGTGTGTTTTTTTTTCATTCGTAATAAATTATTAATTTGGAATATTTTTCGTTTAGAGTTTTTCCTTATATACATACAATACATATTCCTAAGTCTACTTTTAGGGGCATGAATGGCTATTATGTCTGACTGTTCAAATCGACAGCATATGTTCTTAAATACTTACCACTCTCAATACACACTTCATTTGTGATTATTGCAGCCAAGGGTTCTCTTTGTTAGGATATTAATTTCTATGAAAATATTTAAAGAAATTGTTATAAAAATACTTATCATAAGTCTGAATAATTTTCTCATTCTAAGCTAAACATTAGGTAGGATCGAAGAAGATTTTATTTGAAAATCTAAGCAAAATTTATACATTAAAGGAAACCCTTATAAGTGATATTAAAACGCTTAACCATTTTTATAAAATCACACACACACACATTGCAACAAAGTAACCTGCAGTTCCAGCAACCACTTTCCCTATAAGAATAAGTTATTATTCTCAAATTGTGGATAATTTGAAAATTAATCTATTTTCAAAGCTCAACCGTTTAATATTGATTTAAAAAACAATTTTTTAATAATAACATTCTCAATAAAAAGAACAGTTTAAAGCATTACACGGTGTCACAAATGAGCAACTTTTGTGAAAACTTGGAAAGCGACCTAGTGGGGATTGTAGGCCTAGGTGAGAACATACAAAAACCATTTTCAAAGATTTTGAAACAAGTGCAAAATTTAGAGATATTCGAAAAAAAACTGTTTTCGGGTAGGTCGTAGTACTCTCACATTTGCAGAGCGATTTTAAAATTTTAAAGAGTTTCAGAAAGTCAAGGGATCAAGCTTTAACAAGCTGTTTATATTGGGCTTATATTCTAAGAAATTAGGTAAGTTTTGGATCAAAAGTTTTCGTAATTTTTTAACCCTAATGCATTAAACACATAGACAACAGCAGGCTACGGGCTACAACCTGTCAAAATTAGAATACATGCATTCAAATAGAAAGAAATGTTTTAGAGTCGACACGGCTACACGACTACCGACCACCGTTGTAGCTGTAGCCAAAATTAAACTATTTTCTATTTTTGTTGTCGACAATAAAAGATTTAGTGCTGTCAACAACATATAATATTGAAATAAATGAGCGATTTAAACCACTTGAATTTATTTACCACAAATACAATGGGGAGAACAATTTACATACTTATAAAATATTTATATATTTAATGTATATAATAATATCTAATAAAATATATTATGAAAACATCTATATTTATATAACTCTAACTCAATAAAAGTAAAATTTTAAAAAGTTATTTTTTAAACTGTCTAACTCACACGCTACGTGTGCTAGAGCTACGTAGTTCATCTTATATAAAAGCCCAGTATGTCCTTTATAAAATTCATTATATAAAAGAGCATACTTATATCTATATTGTTTTAAGATATACGAATTTTTATAAAAAAAAGTCGGTTGCAGAAATAAGTTTATAGTATATTAGCTCTTAATCCATTATAAAGAGTATTATATAGAATATTATATAGAATATATAAGAATATAAAAGATATTTTCAGTAGCTTTTGTTTGATACCAAAAAAGTTAATATCGGATATAAACTTCTAAAGTTATACCGTATTATTCTTGAAATTTAAAAAGCCCATAACTCCTAAACTATTAGAGATCACACCAAAATCTTTCTATATATTTTTTTTTTGATATAGACATACCATCAGATACAGGAAACCCGTTGATTTCGGAGGTTAATTAAAAAAATGAATTTATGTCGTTTTTATCAAAATTTAAATTGTTATTTTGTCCATCTTATAAACGCGATATTGGCACCACTCATAAACAGGTGCTTCGAAATGTAGCTGCCATCTTAAATGTAGCTGCCGTCCCCAAAATAATTAAGTAGCTGACTACGAGGCGACGATTGCAGCCAACGACTTTTGTAGTCGGTGTTCGTGTAGGCTGCTGTTGTCTATATGTTTAATGCATAAAATTCAAAAGCAATTTTTTCAACTTTTTTCTATAAAAACCTTATTTGTTTTATACAGTTTTAAAATTCTAATTTTATATAGAAAAAAAACGAGACATCACTTATTAATATCGGCTTACATTTACAAAAGTTATTTAATTTTTTCTAAAGTTAACATTTTTCGATTGCGTAGTGTCATGCTAGTACGTAGTACTCATCGGTTTATGAAAAGCTTAATAACTTTACTACTTTGCTACTAAAGACAAAAAACTTTTGACTTACAAATATATCAAAAATGATATGCTATTCTAAAGCGCAATCTGTTTTTTTATTTGCTGTTACAAAAATTAAATTAAATAAAAATTAAAAAATTTAAGTTTGTTTCCAAACTGGCTGAGGTACGTATCAATAAGTTGACGAACCTCGTTAAAATCGGTTATTTGCGTATAACTCCAAAACTTGTACTTATTTCTGAAATGTTTTTGCACGATATGCCATGTACTCAATAAGGCCTACAACTCAAGCTAGGTCGTTTCCCGAGTTTTTTTGTAGTGTATCAGAGTGTTATCAAACCACATTCTCAAATCTTTTTCAAATTAGCCAAAAGTACCAAAAGTACATAATAAAAGGTACTAATAGCATGTTTTAATATTTAAAACTGTTGGGATGCTGTAAAAATTTACATATTCATCAAGATCTATGGATGTGTAATGCCCCTAATGCAATTAAGCATGATTATAAAAACAAAACAAAAATGAAATGAGGAAAAAGGAACACAGAAATAGGAAAACAAATTGAAAAAAGGACTTGCATTGGAGAAGAAGTGTTCTTTGCTTGATTGCTTTGCACTGATTCTCACAATTTCAAACACAATTAGAGTTTCAACAAAGTGTATTGAAAATGCTAAATGATATACAAAAAAAAAATATAGAAATGAGTGAAAGAAAGTGCAAATGGAAAAAAATGAGATTGCGGAGCTACAACTACAGCAACGGCAGTATCAGCAACAACAGCAGCAGCAGCAGTGGCAAAATAATAATCAAATAAAATGAGAAGGAAATGCGGGTTGCAAAAATGTACGTCCATTATTATACAAACAGACATTTGCTAAATATATATGTATGTGCACATACATACATATTAAATGTGCTAAATATGGGGCAAATTACAGTGAGATGAAATTGTGTAGGGGCGAGTACTTCAAAACACTAAGTACGTTCACGAAGCTATGCATTTTTGTTTTTAATATTTGACATATCTACTCAAAAACTCTGGTAAATCATGATTTCGTTATTGTTTTGCACCAAAATACCCTAATAATAGCGAAACTTTTGATAAAAACTTACCTAATTTCTTAAAATGTATACCCTATGCATGCAGCTGGTAAGACCTTCATGCTTTGACTTTGCAAAACTGTTTACAATTTTAAATCGCCCTGAAAATGTAAAAGTTGGAGGTACTAAAGTACTACGACCTACCAGAAAACAGTTTTTTGCTGGGTAGGTCTTAGAACTATAGTACCTTCAACTCTCACATTTGCAGAGCGATTTTAAAATTTTAAACAGTTTTGGAAATAGATCAAGCTTTTGTAAGCTTGTATGCATAGGGCATAATTTCTAAGAAATTAGGTAAGTTTATATTCAAAAATTCGCCTTTTTTACATGTTTTCGTAATCGTCAAAACTCGAAAGCAATTATTTTAACTTTTTTCTACAAAACCTTACTTGTTTTATACCGCCTTTTAAAGCTTATGCTATATAGAAAAAAATGATTTATTACTTATTGATATGGATTTACATTTACAAAAGTTATTTAACTTTTTCCAAAGCTAAAATTTTTCGATTGTAGTAGTACATGGCCTGGTCGGTTTATTAAAAGCTTAATAACTTTTAGTTTTTTGGTCTGATTTAAAAAATTAAAACCACATTTTATTAGAAACTAAATTCTCTTGTTCTATTGATATAAACACTTATGAGGTTTTATATAAGAATAAAAAAGTGTGTGTATTTTTTTAGATATTCTTAACAAAAAAGACACCTTTGATTTAAAAATGTATAAAAATTGATATGCTATTTAAAAGCACAACCTGTTTTCTTTTATTGCTGTTAAAAAAAGTAAAATCGGATACAAACTGGCTGAGTTACATGCCGATAAGTTGATGAACCTCGCTAAAATCGGGTTTTTGCATATAACTCTTAAATTTGGACGTATTTCCTTAGTGTAACAGAGTGTAATCCATTTGTTTGTCAAAACATTTAGTCTAAATTAAATTCTTTTGTTATCTGAGAACTTCTGACAAATAAGTTGCAATCTGGGGCCAAATTACGGAAATTCGATATCGATCGAAATCTTAGATATTTTCAAAACATTTGTATAGCATACTTTAAGGATAATCAAAATTATTTAAAAGATACACAGTTTAATACAACAATATATATTTTTAAAAACGAATCAAAATGGATACCAAATTTCAATAAACTTTTTGCATCGAAGTAACTTTGAACATTCCTAAAGTATACTTCACAATATTCGCTTAAAAGTTTGAGTTTTTGATCGATATCGAATGCGGTAATTATTTAGATTATCCTAAAAGTATACTACAGAATTTTTTTTGAAATACCTTACATTTCGATCGATATCGAATGCATCGATTTCGCTCCTGTATGATCTGGCTAAAGTAGATATTGGCAAAACAAAGATCTTTTAAATGGTATCGAATGGTTTAACAGGGGAAGTCTGTTTTTGGCTTTCGTATTAACGCAATAAACTTTAAAGTCTATGATCTTATATGAATGTGTTAGAGTGTATCATAGTTTCGAACGTACTAAGTACAAAATATCTTTAAAATAAATATGTGTATTTAAGTATATACATATGTATATGTATATATCTGCATTTATTCGCTAGTGTTTGTGTAATTGTGCAAATTAAATAGAACAATGAGATTCCTTTCTGAACTAAAACGACAAGTGAACTGCTATAAATATAAAACCAACATTAAAACTTAAACACAGATAGACAGACAGACAGACAGCCATTGAAATATGAAGCTTATCAAAGAGTAAAGAAAGGAAAGCAGTTAAACTGTTTAAAAAAAAAAAGCTGCTGGAAAACAATCGAAAGGAATTCACAGCTAAAGTTTTTTAACAAAATATTTGTATACAAAATGTATAAAAAAAGCTGTTCTCTTCCTTATTTTAACTAAAGCGGAATAATTGCTATCACAGCTTTTTAATTGTATAAATGATAAGAGGAGGTGTTTAGTGGGAGAAATAGAACGATATGCAGCTGTAGCACTGGCCCACCACCATCATCCTCCAAAGCAACAGCAGAAGCACAAAGTGTAGGAAAGCAAAAGTGTCAGTTATTTTAAAGTGGCGTTAAAAGTGTATTCTTTTTAATTTGCAACTTAAATTGTTTTCACATGAATATTAGGCAAGTTCTGTGGCCAGTCTTTGAGTTATCAACAAAATGTCCTGTTTTTGTTTTATCTCTAGGGGTAAAGTCCTGCTAGTTTTGTGTGAACATATGAAGAGCAGGCATACATACATTTTTATTTAAGTTTGTAGATGCTCAAAAAGCTGTTCATGATCTGTTTGTTTTTCATTAAAACGTTTGCTTTTGTTTTATTAACATAAAAAAACATCCAGGAATGAGAGCAACAAAAGAAAAGAGAAGAACAAAAAAAAAGCTTGTCATTCTTTAAAAATCATACATAAAAGTACCCTCTTTAGTGAAGGATACAAGCATAGAAAGGTACGGATGTTAGTCTCTAGGATTGCTCCGATTATTGTTATATTTAAAGTCTAAGTAAAAACGTTCACTATCTCAAATATTATTTCAACAATTTTCCTGTTTTATTTTCTCTCATTTACTTTTTTGGCTTTACTAAAAATTTTCCTTTCTGTTTTTTTTTCCTCCTTCTGCAGTATTTCTATTGTATATTTGTAAATTATTTTTTATTTTTTTGCCAGCCATACAATGTTTTCTTCGTTTCTCAGTTGGCCAGTGGAAACGGAGACAGGACGGAATATGCCATCAACCTAACGACAGACTAACCACTTTACTAAATATGGTCATCGTCCTGTTGGTGTTAATGGCCGGCTTGTAAAAATTTTGCCAAAATAAAGTGAAAAAAAATTACCAAACTGAAACGAAAATATTACAAAAGGGAATATGTATGAATTTTTATCTGAAAAATACATTTATTTTGTTTTATTTTTTCAACATTTAAGTAAAAATTTTAATATCTTTGTATGTGTTTTATTCACATAAAAAACCAACACACGTTTAAATTAACGTGGCTAATAAATACTGGATTGTGTGTTTTATTCTTTTTTTCACAATTTTTTGTTAGGTTTTTTATTCAATGCTTTTTTTTTTGTTTTACTTTAGTATTCTTAATTAAATTTTATATTTGAAAAAAAAAAAATCCATTTCACTGATGCTGACGCTTCATCAGTAACCAGCTGCCGTTTGAAGAAGCTAAACATGAAATTCACAGTTTTATGTTATTCCTAGTGGCATTTTTAAGTATTACCTGTTAACGTTATATCTAGATGTGGCTCAGGAATAGATTTTCAATTTATAAAATGTCTGTATAGATATTGTTCTAGGATGTCAACTAGGTTGAATATATTTTTTGTATTTTTGTTTTTTTTTTCTGTGTTTTATTAAAGTCAGAGTTTGGAAATGTTATTAATAAAATGATGTGAATTAATATATTAAGGCAATTCTAAATAACCTACACCGAAAAAGGTGGAAAGGATATTGCGAATTATAAGAAAGTTGGTCTGACACCCAAACATCAATCCATTTTATAACTATATACATATAATTCACCGACAATATTCCAATTGGAACAAGGAGTACTTCTCTCAGACAATGAGCTGCATCCGATTCTATTTTTGGACTCATTGAAAGGGACCTACGTTTTAACTCCGTCTCCGAACAGTTAATGCATTAGTTAGAGAAGCTAGATAAGTATTACATAGCCTAATACTCAATAACCAGTGGCCAGCTGAGTTATGAGGTGAACCGCCGCTTTTTTGAAAATTTAGTTTTTTCAAGTGAGTCCGGCCGGCGATCGAACTTGAGCCAACCTGCTAACCACGTCATTTTATATCTACTAAGAAATTATTTTCATTATTATAATACCCTTCACCATCAAAGGTGGAAAGGACCTCCAAGTAAACCATATAATCAAAGTACAGGTCGCAATTCTAAAGATAATTTAAGGAAATTTGGCAGAGATATTTTTTATAGTGAGGCCATGGCTATTGAAATTCATCAAAATCGGTCCATTATTTATTTTACCTCCCATAGGTCCCACTTCCCGAAATTGATATTTTGGCCACAAATATCAAAATTTAAAGCAAATACTTATGTAAACTTAACACTGTTCCAAATTTCGTTCAAATCGGTCCACATTTGACCATAGCTCCCAAACAAACTCAAAACACACAAAATGAGACAAAAATCCCTATAACGCTGGTTATATAATAAATAAATTTGAAGATAATGAGAATTTTGAGTTGATTTTTTGAATACGTAGTTTCTGTAAAAACTGTAATTAATTTGCAAAATTTCGAGATAATCGATGCACATTTGACCCTACCTCCTATACAAGTCCAAATGACGGAAACAGCTAAAATATATAAGTTTTGAAAAGATGTTTGTATGATGGCGAAATTTATATATTTATTTATATTTGTCTTTGTATTGGAAAGGGAACACCTTTGTACTTAGTGGTGAAGGGTATTGTATGTTCGGGCTTGACCGAATTTAGCACTTACTTGTTTTAATTAAAATTTAACAAAAGAAAAATTTACTAAGCCTCTACTCATATTATGACCAAAAACTTTAAATTATGCAAAATTCAATGATTTTAAATCACTGGTTCTGTGTAACGGTTAAAGATATCGACCTCAACTTTTTTGACTTTTATTCTCTTTTTTTCTGTTTTAATAATCCAATGAGTGAATTCTTAATTTGTAACATTGTTTGAAACGAAATTTTCAATAATTGAAAAATTAGTTATGATACCGACCTTAAAAAATCTTTAAAATATATTAATAAGACTAAACTACTTAAGATTGAGCAATCTCATTTAAAAATGCTCTCTATTCGGCCAACATTGCTTTAGAGCAGGCCTGCAAGATTTCCCGATTTATTTCCATTTTGGAAATTTTTGACCTGAAAAGTAGTTAAGTGCCGATATGCAGATTTTTGCAAGAAAGTTGCCGATTTTTGAGATTATATCGAAAACAAACTTAATTTAATATATATGACAAATCAGTGGTTAAAAATGATATAAGTTTCATTAATAATAAAATTATAAATTATTTTCAACAGACAAATTTTCAATAAAATTTTCTATTTAAAATTATTTCTGTAGAAAGATTTTCAATTTAAAAATTTTTTTACCGAAAAACTTTCAAGTTAATATAAAATTCAAAAAGAAGTGTATTTGCATTTGATCCCAAACCTGTTACATTTATTTATTAATGTAACAGATCAATTTATTGATAAAAAGCCAAAAAATGTTTGCGGAGAAACCAAATTCCTCGACGCGTTTCGATGGTTGGTTAAGCCATCTCTTCAGGAGGATTATCCCCAATTTAGACAGATCGAAAACCTCGCATTATTACTAAATTTACAAACATAACTATTAAGAATTATGTTCATAAACCAAAAGTAAAAGCGTAGATTATCGACTGAACAAAAACAAACATTTTTCAGTTTTCATCTACCTTTGTTCTATAGAAAAGTTTATAATAAAAATTTGTGCTGTAGAAAATTTTTCAAAGGATATAGGGTGTTCATTTTAGTGGACTTTTTAACAATTTTTCTCTCCTTAGAATTGAGTAGCTTAGAATACCCACTGGCCATCTTTTGGAAATATGTAACACTTTATTGTAGTGCTGCAGACTTTATTTTCGACTCAAGCCATTATTATTCATTGCCACAAATTTGTACGAATAAAGCAAATGAGGTTTACATAGCCAAAAATGTTAGTCGTTTTATTTTATTAATACTCGTGCTTTACAAAATTTTCAAGTTACTCGAAAATGGAAAATTACTCAAATAAATCTTTATTTGAAAATAGCCATTTTAATTTATTCGAGCGATTAATCAATTTAATTTTTTCGATTAATCGAGCAAACATTACTAGAGTAAGCACCCTACCAGGGTATCTGATGCATTTAATTAAAAAAGAGCTCTCGATTTGTATTGCTTATTTCTAGTCCAACTTTATATATAAAAAAGTTGTATTAAATTGTGGTCACTAAATACTATGGAAAACCTATGATCAATCTATGTGCCATTGCAACCAGCTGTGTTTTTCCATGAAATACATATGATTTTCTTTAGAAGGAAACAGTCGTTAAGTTCTATAAAAAACCGTCAACCATACTACATTGTTCTAGCCCTTCATTCCCCATTAGTTATTTGTTTCCTCAGTTATAAATTCATATTCATTAAAATTACCTATCATAAACTACTATGCGCTGCCGTAGTTGGTCATTTAGCACAATTGACCAACTAAAATAGGTTTTCTACATACTTTGTAATATGTAGATAATTTTCCACTATGACAATTTAAAAGTAGATAATTCTTAGCACACAACCCATAAAAATATTCCCATAACCACCCAGCTAGTTTTTTTTTTGGAAATTTAAGTCAAAAATTACTCTTTTTTGACTCCACTGAACGATTTAAATGATCATTTATGATATCACTTATGAGTCAAAAATTATTTTTTTGTATGTGAAAATAGTACCCTTCATACGACTCTTCAAAAAGAGTCTTTAATGACTCGTTTTTCTGATTAGATTATGACTGCACATATTTTGCTAGATTTGTTAAAAAAAAGAGATAAAGCTTTTGATTATTCAACACTGTATATCTATTTTTAGAACACGTCATATCTATTTTTAGAACAGTGAAGTTGCGTTAATAATTAGAAATTGATTTTACCGAGACCGAGGATGGAACCTAGGCTGCTGAAGAATATGATATGTTAATGCTTAGTAAGCCACATTACCTATAATGAGATACGAGTCTTTTTGTGGCATTTTTTATCGCCAAGATTTTGTAAAAGTTGTTTGTGCAATTTTTACCTCATCGCTTGCTAAGCGTCTATGAGTCTTTTTGTACATTTTTTTGATCACCAAGCTGATTAATCTTTTTCTTGATCATCTATACGAATCTAAAAAGACTCATTTTCTGATATTATCATCAACCATTACCCAATTGCTGGATGGGCAACAATGGAAAAATTTCGAACCCTGCTTTCTACATTTATCTATCTCTGTATACGTTTGTTTGACTTTGTGTGTAAACGAATGAAAATTTTCCAGTTTTTTTTTTTTTAATTTCGTTGTTACACTTGTGTAGGCTTTACACGTTGACCGTTGACGTGAAAATTAATTAAGTTATCATTTGAAATCGCAATCGTTTTGAAATTAGCTAGAGAATATTCTATATAAATATGTGTATGTAAGTATCTATCTGTGTATGTGTGTATTTATATATTGCTGTTGAATTTTTTTTTCGCTCTCTTTTGTGTTCCTGTTTTTTATGTGTGTGGTTTTTTTCAAACATAAATTTAAAGATAAATTAAATAAATTATTTATATTACCTTTAAAGCCAGTTAATACCACACACAAACCCATCCGTACGAAATAATACAAAAAACAAATTATTTATTACATTTTAATTTTATTGTCTCGTTATTTTTTGCTTTTATATTGATATGTTTTGTGATAAATCAGATAGAGAGTGAATGTCTAAAATTTATATTAAAAACGCAAATTCTTATGCACATATGTATAGGTAAAGCTTGTTCAAGGAAATATTTGAACAGTTTTAAATTGATATACTAGAAGGTCCTCTTGTTATAGTAAACCAGAATAGTTTTGGTCCACTACTTTTATCAGTAAATAGGTAAAGCTTATGAAATTTTCTTAAACCAGAAGCTTTGAAATTTAGAGGTCTTGCATTAAATTAAATGATTAGAACAATTTTTGTTAATACATTTTGTCTAAATTGAATCGCTTGCTGAGCTGAGCTTGGACAACTGAACTTAAAATAATTTTCACCATTTTTAAATAATCTCAAGTTTTGACCCAAACCTAAGCATATAGTGTAATTTGGTATTGCAAAAGAAAAAATTGAAATCGGTTCAGAAATTAACGAGATCTAATAATAAGTGTACAAAATTCTCAGTAATTCGATTTTTAGTTTGTTTAAGAAAATCTGTTTTAAACATTCAATGATTTCAAAATCCTCAAAACTGTGATTTAGTTTGAATTGAAAACATAAAATCTTCTTCCTGCACAACCTTTTGCATTTAAATGTATTCTATGGTTTTTATAAAACATGCATATTTTATGAGATTAAATATATTTATTTGTTTGTATGCATTCAAACCCTATGCAAATGCATTCAAACATTAATAAAAAGCATTTTTTAATTAATTTAACAAATTTTATAATATTTTTCCTGATTTTTTATTTCCTCTTGTCTGTTTTCTGTTTTATTTACAGTGATAACATCCTTATTAGCTGCCCATCTGCCGGGTTATTGTTGTGGTCAACAGCAGAAATTCCGTGTGACACCGCATGATTTACAAGTACTGGAAGGTGCTGAGGCCATGTTGCGTTGTGAAGTTACAAATTTGGCTGGTGCCGTGCAGTGGACGAAAGATGGTTTTGCGTTGGGGTTTTCAGCAGTGATACCGGGTTTTCCACGCTACTCAGTGCTGGGTGATCGTAAGCAGGGAGCCTATAATTTAAGAATATCGAATGCCTCAATAACAGACGATGCTGAATATCAATGTCAAGTTGGTCCAGCACGTTTGAATTCGGCCATCAGAGCGAATGCTAAACTCACCGTTATATGTAAGTACACTTTAAAACTTTTAATTTTAATATAAATTGTAACTAATATCCTAATAATTATAAAAGGTTAAAAAATATAGGTCAAAATAATATAACTAAGAATGTCGCTTTTTCTAAAGCCTAAATGAGATATTTAACAGGAATCGCAATATGTAGCTTTTTTACTTCGCAATATTTTGCCTAGTTTTAGGAGGTTACAAAAAGAATTTTAAGTAATTTGCCTTTGAAAACGAGAA
The DNA here is from genome assembly GCA_933228675.1 of Stomorhina lunata. Lineage (NCBI taxonomy): Eukaryota > Metazoa > Arthropoda > Insecta > Diptera > Rhiniidae > Stomorhina > Stomorhina lunata. Next base: position 79,419,812 of record OW121744.1, read on the forward strand.
AACTGTATAACTATTTATATTTCTCAAATTCAATGAATTCATTCATTCATACGTTGCAATAAAAAATGTTCGTTGTTAAAATTTTCCTAAAAGTATACAATATGATTTATTTTCTTCTTAGGTCTTAGTTCGTATATAATGCGTTAAAAATTCGTCTGAGTGATATTTAGGAAAGTGATGTTGTTAAATTAAGGATGATATAAGAAAAAATTAAAACGATCATGTTAATTATATTAATTTTTCTACTAAAGGACGTTTATCTTCTATTTGATACATATATAGAAAATAATAAAATTTTTTGTTGTAATTTAATAACTCAAGAACGGGCTGACATACCCAAACCAAATATTTAGGCTTTGTTTGGACTATTTAGTAAATGATTTATATGAACTTTTCTCAAAATCGGTAGATCGGTTCTTTTTTTGTCAACAAGTTAGTATTTATTTTAGAGTTTATAAAATCCATGGAAATTTTTTATATTTTCATATTGTATAAATAATAGTTTCCATATATTGTATAAACTCGCATCATGTTATAATCTTTAGCAAAGTTTATTAATTCCACTTTTTGTTGTAATTTAATAACTCAAGAACGGGCTGATATACCCCAACCAAGTATTTAGGCTTTGTGTGGACTATTTAGTAAATGATTTATATGAACTTTTCTCAAAATCGGTTCTTTTTTCATCATATTTTTTGCAACAAGTTAGTATATATTTTAGAGTTTATAAAATCCATGGAAATTTTTTATATTTACATATTGTATAAATAATACAGTTTCCATACATTGTGTAAACTCGCATCATGTTATGATTTTTAGCAAAGATTATTAATGCCACTTTTTGTTGTGATTTAATATTTAGTAGATGGTTTATGTGAACTTTTCTCAAAATCGGTCGATCGGTTCTTTATTTATCACTTTTTTTTCAACAAATTAGTATTTTTTTAGATTTTATAAAATCTATGGAAATTTTTTATATTTACATATTTAGCCAATTCACAGTCTCTGCTATTGTGTGCTATTGTCCTATTGTCATAAATATTTATGACTGTCATAAAAATTTTGTTGGTATTTCCCATTAAAAAATATTATATGACAATATCACTTTGAAACCTATGTTTACTCACCGTGCTATTTAATTCAGTGATGCCACGCTCATATTTCAGCGTTTTTTGTTTGAAAAAATTGGCATGATTGATCTTATCAAATTTTTTCTGTTGACAGATAATTTCGCACCAAAATTAAAACAAAAACAATTACGAATTTTTTTAACAAAAAAATCGAAATCAAATACATAATACAAATTTGGAAATGGAATCTGACAATGTGGTAAGTTCTTGTTGTTTTTCTTTTTCTGTGTAGTAGTATAACGTCTGTCAAAATATACAATGGTTAATATACGACAGGTGTTCACAGTAGTGCTATTTGACCCTAAATAGCACTTTAAGATTTAACACTTTAGTAGACATAGTGAATTGGCTAATTGTATAAATAATGCAGTTTCCATATATTGTATAAACTCTCACCATATTATAATCTTTAGTAAAGCTTATGCGCATAAGTTGACGAGGGTTTCTAATATGACACATTTCCGATAGATGGCGTCACTGAATATTACTCTAAATGAATTAAGTCATAAATAGTGCATTTGCATGATCAAATGAAATTTACATACTGTAAGTATAAAAAATTTCCATAGATTTTATAAACTCTAAAAAAATACTAATTAATTTTTTACGTTGAGTCGACGCAGAGTGGTTTGAAACCAAAAAAATGGTACTAAATCTGTATCTTCTAAACTGTAAGTCTGATTGCATCAGTATGTATGAGAGAATTGTTAAGGAGTACCTAGGCTTTGCAAATTTTAGATTTGTGATTATCCTTTGTCTATACAGTGTGTATTACTGGGCGTTGAAATAGACCACCTCAGGAGAAATAAAACTTTTGGACCGTGTAGTTTTTTTTTAATTATTATGGTTGATTTTTTTGGAATGACCTTGAAGAGATGAAGAAGTGCTTTTTTATCGAAAAAATTATATCAATTTTTTACTTCTTAAAAAGAAGTTTTTTATTAAAATTTAATGTTTTATTATATATTATGGGGTCCTAGGATGATTTTAATCTAAATATCAAGTCAGTGCAACACTTCGTTTACGTACAGCATTGAAGACAATTTGATTAATTTTTAAGAAAATTTTTGTGTTTTCGAACATATAACAAAAAAGTCAAGCTGATCTTGAAACTTTCTGAAATGCAGTTATATAATCCCATATATTCTCTTTAGATTTCAGAAATAAAAATTAGCGCGAATACATAAACGAATCCAGAAAAGTGAATTTATAAAAAATGGCAAATTTCTATATTCAATTTTAATTGCGAAAAAGGTCAATTATGTTTCCATTTTCGAAACTGTTTTACATAAACAAGAAAATAAGCTTTATTACTGCAAAAAAGTATTTACATATGTATTTTGTACAGTTTTTCAGAAATTAAAAGTCAAATTTCAAGACAAATTTTGAAAAAAATACTCTTTTTTGTGGTGAAAAACCTTAAACGCTTGTGGGAAAAATCTATAAAGAAAAATAAAAAGTGTATTTTTTGCAAAGCGCAATATTCGGAGACAAATGAAATAATTACTATAATTCGGATCAAAACACAATAATTCCAAATTTGTACTTTTAATAACTTTAAAAATAACTTATTTTTGGTAGAAAATAATACTTTAATAGTTGTTTTTTTTTTAAATAATGTGCTGCTTACATTTTATCGTTTAAGCTACATTTTATTGTTTACCCAAAAAAATTTTTACAAATGTAAATTTGTAATTCGAGCTTCCTAAAAGTATGCAATATATTTCCTAAAGAATTTCTATATTAGTACTTTAGTTCCTGAGGCCTAATCACCTCAGTCGATATCGATCGATATTTCAGAAACATTTGTGAAGCATACTTATGGGGTAATCAAAATAATATATAATACACAAAGTTCTCTTTTACTTATAATAATTTGTAAAAAGATGCCCAATAGTGAAAGCATGCTACAAAATATGTGTTTTCGGTCCATATCAAATGTTATATTTTGGCCCTGATGTAAACACTGCTCTAAACTACAACCTATTAAATCTAAAACAAAATTCTCTTTTGTTTTCATTAAAAATGTCACTGACAATTTTCCAACAGACTCTGCTCTCTTAAAACCAGGTTCCACATCACGCCTGTTTGCTTTTAATATATATTAATGGAAAAATTCTGAACAAATGATTTGAAATGGAAACAGAATTCCTTGTTCAAATAATTGCTCTTCACATTTACCCAGTTCTTTTTTTAGTTTTTTTTTTGTCCTTTTCTCGTTTTTGTTTATCTGCTCAATTAAAAAGGAAGAGCAATCAAATTAATTGGATGACTATATTTTATTTTGTCTATTTAGCACCGTTGATTATAGTAGACATTAGTCATGTTTATTAATTTCATTAATTATCTAAATGTATTAGAAAGTAAGCACAAATACAAAAGAATGAACAAATATACAAATATTTAATTTGTAGTGAGTATTGGAATTTAACATTAGATTGGTTTTATAAATTTAACAAAAAGTCAATGAAGATAATAAAATTTTTGTACTCGTATCCAGATTAAAATGGTATTTCCTAAATAATAAATTTCCTAGAATTAAGCTGCAAAATTGTTTTGACTTAAAATAATTTACGAGTATATAGGTATTTTAATCGATTTGTGCGAACTATGTATGTATATGCGAAGAATAATTGTAGAAATTCTACAATTAATGTTCAAGACTTCACCTGCTGGGGCCAAATTACCGCATTCGATATTGATCGAAAACTCAGACTTTTAAGCAAATATTGTGAAGTATACTTTAGGGATGTTCAAAGTTCGATGCAAAAAGTTTATTGAAATTTGGTATCCAATTTGATTCGTTTTAAAAAGCATATAGTTCAATTAAAACTCTTTTACTATAAATATAGTAAACTGTGCATCTTTCAAATAATTTTGATTATCCCTAAAGTATGCTATACAAATGTTTTGAAAATATCTAAGATTTCGATCGACATCGAATGCGGTAATTTGGCCCCTGATTATAAAAGTAACGGGCACCCAAATATATATGTCTTAAGAAAGGGAATAAATCGCCGCATTCGATATCGATCAAAAACTCAGACTTTTATGCTATTGTTGTGAAGCATACCTTAGGGATATACAAAATTATTTATTTTGTAAAAAAGTTTAATAAAATTTGATATCGAAACATATCCGTTTGTTTTACAAAACATTTACCTAGTATAAATGAAATTATTTTACTATCAATTTGTATGTTATACATATATTATTTAGATTATCCCAAAAGTATGCAACACAAACGTTTCTGAAATATCTTACATTTTGATTGATATCGAATGCAGCGATTTGCCCCAGATTTTTCATTGTAAGACTCTTCTCTATAAAATGACATTATATATTAGATTTTTGAAAAGTCCAAAAAAGCCTAAAATCATGCTATAGTTTTTGGAATGTTGATTATAACAAATTTTAAGACAATAAAATTAATGCAATTTGCCAGCAAGCTGAGCTAACAAGAACTTTAAATTTCTTTTGACAACTTTTTGAGACCAAATACATATTTTCCAAATAGTTCTCATTACAAAAACTTGCTTTAGTTTCATATAAAGACAAAAAGTTTTGCTAAACATTTCTTTAAACTAGTTTTTTTTTTATACCAACTCATGTTGCCAGCAACATATTTTTATCATCAACTTCAAACTCCGCCAACACTTATATGAAATTTATGGTTACAGCTTTCTTAATTTCTGTTAACTTCATATTTTTAGAATGTTGAAAAGAAAAAAAAAATTCAAAAATTAAATCAATATTTTGCTATTTCTTAATGTCTACAATTTTAAGTTTTTCTCAACTTAAGTTTTTTTTTTGTTGCAACATTACATCCATACAAGTCTCAACACTATCATTCGTTTTTATTTGAAGACATTAATTTGAAAACTTTCTTTTGCATAGTTTTAAGCATTTTACAAGGAAGTTTTTGTGACATTTATTTTTCTACGCTCTTCATTTTGACACTATTAATTTAAATTTACAAAATTCATTGGCAAAATTTATATCATGCCTTAGAGACAAACAATTAATTGAATTTTTTTCTTTATATAAAAAATTTATTGTTCAATTTGCAGACACGCTTACACCCTTCTACAAATACCAGCTCACAGCTATAGTCAGACAGACATATATTCATATACGGAAGTGAAAAATGAAATCAAAGGATATCAAACAAATGTTGAAAACCAAAATTAAAAGAAAAGTTTTGAATTATATGTATATTTTCTCTTTGATAGATTTATAGCTGAATCAATTTTATTACGCACTTAAAACCGAAAAGTATAAGAATTTATGATGGAAATTTATGACGGATATTTATTGGTTATTTAACATTCAGTTTCATTTTGTTATATTGATATAGCCACTTGTTTTAATAACTACTGAACTCATAAGACTTTTGAGAGACAATTGAAAAGAAAATATTTCTGGAATTTTTTTATTTGTCAATAAAATTAAGTTAAATGAGTTTAGCGGAGAGTTTAATGGTTAAACTTTGCTTTTAACTTTTAATATTATTAATTTTACTGAAAGATTATTAGATGTTATAATATCGGATCTTAAAAGTATTCAACAATATTTGAATATCATGCAAAAATTTGCGTCATGAGAAAAATTAATCTCAGCTTTATATATCCCAGATTCTATTGGGATATTAAGAGTTATTTTATTTGCAAAGAGCTAAATCAATTAAATCGTATTACTTAAAATTTTTGCTTATTAAAATGACTAGTTAAATAAATGTTCTTAACTGTTAAGATTTTTACAAAATTTTTTTTTAAATCTCTTTAAAGTATGCTACACATTTTTAATTATCTTACAATAGGGGCTAAATTGCCGCATTCGACATAGATCGAAATTTAAGATATTTCAGAAACATTGTGTAGTACTTTAAGGATAATAAATTGTTAATTTTTCGTAATTTTCCAGTAGAAAATAAACAAAATTCCATATTATGACCTTTGACCACGGAAAGGAAAGGGTTAAGCTTTTCTAATATTAAAAAACAATATTGTTTATATTATATATAGTCTGAAAAAAAATATTCACTATTACTCACATTAATGTTGAGCAATGGCACAATTTAACAAGCATATAATTCAAAAAAATTCACATTTTCGCAAAATTCTTCGATTTAAAACCTCAGGCACGGCAAAACGGTTAAAGATATCGACCTTATTTTGCTTGGTTTTTATTCTCCCATTTGTTTACTTTATATATATTTATTATAATGGGAAGCAAATATATTATTTATAATATTTGTTAAACAAGATTTTCAAAAAATTAAAAAATAATTTTTGATACCGGCCTGAGAAAAAAGTATAAACTAATATGAATAATGAAAAAAAAAAAATATGAAAAGCTAAGTAATTTCGGTTATATTTTAACTCTACTAATTGCACTTACATGTCATAAAATTGTAAATTATATCTTAATTTGAAATTTACTTATCCCTGAGTAAATTTTTTGGATGCATATTCTTAGGCGTGTAGTCAAGGACACGAATTTTCGGTGAAAAATTGCAATAACTCCGAAACTGTTTCATGGATTTTTAATTGCGATGACTTAAAAAAAAGTTATTTTAGTTCTCTTTTACATTCTATTAATTTGTTTAAATATTTTGATTTAAAGTGGTTCAAATTTAGGTAAAACCGAAAATACTCACATTTTTAACACTTTGTAAGCGCATGTTCCCATTATGCAATTTTAAAAATGGTCCCACAACATGTTTTTATCTTACGAAGAACATTTATGGGGGGTGTTACGGTCCAATATCACACTTTCGTAAAATAAGGTGCCCCCTAATGTTTATATTTTTTTATTTTTTTTAACTTTTTGTAAAATAAATTATTATAAAAATCCCTAAGGTATGTTACACAATATTTTCTTAAAAGTCTGAGTTTTCGATAAATATCGAATGCTGCGATTTGGTCCTAGATTAATGTGAAATGTGAAGGATTTTCTATTAAATCATGCGAGAAGACTATTTATTTCTACATATTATTTAAATGTTTATACTATATAATACTCTAAACAGTCTAGTATACTATATTAAGTGGGCTAGGCTATATTTTTGACTCGAATATAAAGTACTCCAGATACTCGACAAAACTCTGTTCCGTACACTCAATTATGCTATTATCTATACACTTTACTTTACTTTAAAATATATGCCATATTTATTTGCCACATCGCCGCATTCAATATCGACCGAAATGTAAGATATCTCAGAAACATTTATGTAGCATAGTTTTAGGACAATCTTAACGTATAACATATAAGGTTCATTACATTGCAACTTATTTGTCAAAAGTTTTCTGAAAGTAAGACAACTTCTTTTAAGCTAAATGTTTCGAGAAACAAACGGATATGTTTCGATATCATATTTAATTAAAATTTTTGCAAAATACTTTTTTTTGTAAATCCCTAAGATATGTTACACAATATTTGCTAAAAAGACGAATTTTCGATCGATATCGAATGCGGCGATTTCGTACCGGTCAATACTGAACTACACGATAGCCTAGACGACTATATTAAGTGTATACACTCAACCATATTAAAGTCTACACACTCGACTAGACTTTCGACTATACTAAAGTCTTCAAACTCTAGTATACTAGAGTGTACTTAAATATAATATAGTCATAATGCTGGAGTTCTCTATAGTCTAGATATTCGAACTAAAGACTAGACACTCGACTATACTATAATTTAGATACTCAACTATACTATAACCTAGACCCTGGACTAAACTATAGTCTAGACACTATTATAGTCTAAAAACTAGACTATCGATGAGGTGTTTGGATATACTACATATAATATAGATGTTCGATTATAATAAAGCCTGAACACTAGACTATATTATAGTTTAGACACAAGTTTCTATAGCCTAAACACTCGACCATATTTGTATATATATATATATATTTGTATATATATATGTATATATATATATATATATATATATATATATATATATATATATATATATATATATATATATATATATATATATATATATATAGATATAGATATATATATATATATATATATATATATATATAATTCCCCGATAACATTCCAAGGTGTACTTATCTCAGACAATTTTATTTTTAGACTTATTCAAAGGGACCTATATTTTAACTCCGAGCGGCAAATGCATTAGTTAGAGAAGTTTTACATAGACTAACAGTTACTCAATAACCAGTGGCTAGCTGAGTTATGAGGTGAACCGCCGCATTTTTTGAAAAGTTATTTTTTTCAAGTGAGTCTGGCCGGGAATCGAACTTGGGACCTCTAGTATGCTAGGCGGATAACTAACCTGCTATACTGCGACGATTCATAAAAGCGGTTATCTAGAAGCTGGGTTATAATATAGCCTAAATAGTCTAGACACAAGTTTTTATAGTCTACAAGCTTTTCTATACCAAAGTCTAGTAGCACATACAAAATCTGTATACCTAAATTAAAATTTACTATTTCTTCCTTTTTGCAAAATCTTAAACAACAAACAAAAATTCCCTTAAAAATTAAACAAAAATTATCTATAATAATACTACATAATTTTTAAAATGATTGACTTTTAGAAAATTCTAGTATTTGAGTCTTATCGCCTTTAAACTACTGTTGCCATTTTCAAATATTTATGTATTGACATTTTTATTTAATAGGTCTCCAAGTGGTAACATGTAAACCGAGTCATAACATAAAAACTTCCACCAAATAGTCACTACTTAAAGCCGAGACAGACCTAAACCACTTCAAACTAAAATAAAACGAATCCAATGCAATTCAAGTCGAAATTCAAAGCCAAAACCAAATAACGTACATCTACTGTCTCATTAAAGTTTTATACGCTTCAACAGTAAACTAAAATCGTATAAAAGAAAATTGTGTTGCATTAGCTGGAATTCTTCGGGACAAGGGCCTATATTCAAAATGAAATATTTGAAAATATAGCATTTTTTTGTGAGATCGTTATAAAGTTTTATTAACGTTTAATGTTACTATAATATTGGTTTATACCTTCTAATAACTAAAAATCGAGCTTAAATATACTTGTAGTAATATAGAGCTCGAACTTAGTAATGAAAATCATAAAATTTTTATCACTTAGGTCAAATTGGGACTAGGAACTGAAGTATATTTCTAAGCCTAATTTTTGTCATACAAACATTTTCTCGATATTAAGTTATATTTATGCTATTTCAGAAAGTAAAACTGATATCAGATCAAAGGTCTAATGTGGACCAACAGTCCCGAAATTTCGCTTTATGTTTACAAACGATATCTATACAAAGTTTAAGTAAAACAATTAACTAACCATAAGTTTTTTGTGATTTTCGGGACATTTAACCTTTTGCGACTGAAGTGATATACATATTTCTCGAAATTTTAATGACGTGGTAGACTACCAGACACTATTTAATGGCTTATATTTTTCAAAACAGTTTTGGAAAAGTAGTAAAATGAGTCATGGCAAACATTTTCTGCAAAAAAAAATTGATTTTGTTGGTGTCTGTACTACTACACGTCTGTCGCAGAGGGTTAAGTAACTTATGAGGAATAATCTCTCATGGGAGATTTTAGTAGTGGATTGCTACCAATAAAAACCTTGTACAAATATTTCGCATACTATAAGCAATATTGAGCATTATTCAAATACAAATTTATTTGAATATGAAATTTTCTTAAAAGGGCAGTTATATTTTTATGAAAATATCAGATGTCTTGTTTTGTAGATAAGCTCTTCCACCATGAGCAAAATATTTATTCATTTTTATTTGTATTTGTGTAGTTTTATTTTATCATTCCATTTTATAACCGAAAAAAGGAAACAACAATTCCAAATGCCACTCATGGTGCATTTTTATATTTGAGCACAATTTTATATACAACTGGAGAAAACCAGCGAATGCATTGGCATCGAATAGACAAACAAACGAATAAATGAACAAGAAAGCTCAAGCTGGATCATATAATACCCTACTAGAACCAGGCAAACATGGACCGATTCCGGTATTAGGTCTTATCTGGAAACAAAAACCGATTTGTTTCGAAATTAAGCACATGAATTTGATGAAATTTTTCCTATGGAAAAATTTTGATGAAATTTTTCCTATGGAAAAATTTTGATGAAATTTTTCTTATAGAAAAATTTTGATGAAATTTTTCTATAAGAAAAAATTTTGAAGAAATTTTTCTTGTAGAAAAATTTTGATGAAATTTTACTAAACGAAAAATTTTATTACATTTTTCTTATAGAAAAATTTTGATAAAATTTTTCTTATAGAAAAATTTTGATAAAATTTTTCTTATAGAAAAATTTTGATGAAATTTTTCTTATAGAAAAATTTTGATGAAATTTTTCTTATAGAAAAATTATAATGAAATTTTTCTTATAGAAAAATGTTGAGAAAATTTTTCTTATAGAAAAATTTTAATGAAATTTTTCTTATAGAAAAATTTTAATGAAATTTTTCTTATAGAAAAATTTTAATGAAATTTTTCTTATAGAAAAATTTTAATGAAATTTTTTTTATAGAAAAATTTTAATGAAATTTTTCTTATAGAAAAATTTTAATGAAATTTTTCTTATAGAAAAATTTTAATGAAATTTTTCTTATAGAAAAATTTTAATGAAATTTTTCTTATAGAAAAATTTTAATGAAAGTTTTCTTATAGAAAAATTTTAATGTAATTTTTCGTATAGAAAAATATTAATGAAATTTTTCTTATAGAAAATTATGATGAAATTTTTTTATAGAAAAATTTTAATGAAATTATAGAAAAATTTTGACAAAATTTTTCTTATAGAAAAATTTTGATGAAATTTTTCTTATAGAAAAATTTAGATGAAATTTGTCTTATAGAAAAATTTTGATGAAATTTTTCTTATAGAAAAATTTTGATGAAATTTTTCTTATAGAAAAATTTTGATGAAATTTTTCTTATAGAAAAATTTTGATGAAATTTTTCTTATAGAAAAATTTTGATGAAATTTTTCTTATAGAAAAATTTTGATGAAATTTTTCTTATAGAAAAATTTTGATGAAATTTTTCTTATAGAAAAATTTTGATGAAATTTTTCTTATAGAAAAATTTTGATGAAATTTTTCTTATAGAAAAATTTTGATGAAATTTTTCTTATAGAAAAAATTTGATGAAATTTTTCTAAAAGAAAAATTTTAATGAAATTTTTCTTAAAGAAAAATGTTGATGAAATTTTTCTTATAGAAAAATTTTGATGAAATTTTTCTTATAGAAAAATATTGATGAAATTTTTCTTATAGAAAAATTTGGTGAAGTTTTTCTTGGTAAAATTTTTTTTATAGAAAAATTTTGATAAAATTTTGCTATTGAAAAATTTTGAAAAATTTTTCTTATAGAAAATTTTTAATGAAATTTTTCTTATAGAAAAATTATGATGAAATTATGAAAACGAAATTTTTCTTATAGAGAAATTTTAATGAAATTTTTCTTATATAAAAATTTTAATGAAATTTTTCTTATAGAAAAATTATGATGCAATTTTTCTTAAAGAAAAATTTTTGCTGATTTTTCTTATAGAAAAATGTTGATGAATTTTTTTTTATAGAAACAAAGAATAATTTTAAAAGTGATTGCAGTGGTTCAAATCATTACAGACATCAGCACAAACTTATAATACCCTTCCCACAGATAGTGGTGTAGGGTATAACAAGTGTATAATTGTATTAGCACAAAGAAGAAATGAACGAATGAATGAATGTTCCAACAACAAGTAACTATCCAAAATAGTCTGCTCCTACTGCTGCTGCTGTCAATAGTTGGTTGCCTCAAATGCTTAACGAATAAAAAGAAACTTTATTGAGAAGCTGTTGAGGTGATAGTGATGGCGGTGGTAGTGGTTCTACGTGTCATTGTGATAGTTTTACTAGTATTTGTGGCAATGGCTGTGGTGTTAGTTTTGGGGTAGCTGTCGCTGATATTGAATTGATATCGAAATGGTGCCTTAACTTTACTCCAGCAAACACAAACATTTATTCATACATACATATTTGTACAAAGGCATTTCAAATTTGTATTTCTCCCCCCATTTCCCCACTCTGTCAATTTCTTATTTTAGTTGGAGTTACCAATTTTGCCTGCATTCTAGAAAGTGGCATATAACAATGGTATTAATTTTTTATTATATTTCACTGTCAGTGACAACTCGAATTTTGGAAATTGTACCCTGTGATATTTTATGTCCGTAATATCCAAAAAAATAATTGTATAAAATTAATCAGAAATTGTTTGATAGACGTACGAACTATCAAACGACTTGGCATAATTTTTAATGAAATGCGATGGAATTTTGGTTTATACTACTTGAGAATACGTTTAGGAGATATGGTTTATTGTGGACCGATTGTTACAACATTTACTAACACTACCTGAACTGTAATCAAAATAATGTACTTGGTCGATCGTTAAACAACTATAATGAAGATGACAGAATAATATTTTTGAAAAAATGCAAGTATCACACGATTACTTCGGTTTTCTCGAAACAACGAAACAAAGTGCTTTTACCGATATCGGAGTTGAATCTTAAATTGGGAACTGCTGGAAGAAACTCTATGAAAATTGATAAACAACCAATACCACAAAAGACATTCAGACAAATAGAATAAAGCTCTTGTGAACATGTGTGCAACAGTCATGTATTTCTTTGTACTCAAATCTACTTCATGTTGCATGTATCGAAGGATAACGCAGTTTTCTATATATATGTGCACAGTCACATGCGTATATAAGCATTTTTCTTGAAATTTATCTGCACGTCGCTAGGTATTCACGAATATTTGGAAATCTGATTAACTTTGTCAATACGCATAATATCTTAAGTCTACTTGAGATAATTTTATATTTTAATAAAGTATCTTGTAAAAATTTAAATATTACAAATATAAAATCAGTATTAAATACTCACAACTACCAGTATATGTATATCTATGTTGATGGGATTAAATACGTTTTCCAAATGGGTGAATTTAGTATGTGATGTCTGGCTATATTTTTAAACCTGATAAATGCAATTTCTTTGCCTAATCATTAAACTTTTAAAGCTTTTCGAAATCTGACAATTTCCTTTGTAAGATTTATTTCTTACTTCCTAAAAGTATACTTTAATGTTTTATAAAATGTCTTTTATTTCATATCGTATAGATTATGGATATGTGTTAGCCTATTCCTAATTCCCGCTCTTGAGTCAAAACGAAAGTACAAATTTGTTCAGAAAAGTTTCTTTAATTTTGAATCAAAAACTTTATTGTATACTTTTAGTAGCTTGAAGTTTAGCCCTTTTGTTTTTTTGCAATTATTTAAAAAATACTCGTTCTTAGTCATTTAAGTTTTTAGGAGTGTCTTTGCTGCTGTATTGTTGACCAAATTTCAAAATTTGAAATTAATATTTCATTTAGTTTAAAAGTTATGATGTTTTTTTTTTGCTTTCATATAAAAAATTCTTATCCGAGACTAAGATTTTTAAAAGACTTTAAGTTAGGTTTGCGATCGTATATTGATCTGTTTGTCTACAGATAAACTCTAAAGCTCATCTGTTCCATTTCTATGAAATTCCGTTTAAAAGTTACGGGGTTATTTCTGAAATAACTCTTAAGAAACCTCTATATATTATATTTTAAATTACACTGTGCTAGTTGAAAAAAAAACCGACAAAAGGGAGACATGGTGGGTATAGATAATTTGAGTATGCTAAATTCAATGGTGCTGTTTTTTAGGTTTGGTCTAGTTTTCGAGATATAGCGTTATTGAAAATATGAAGGAGGTTGCGCCATAACTATTCGCGTAACTTCCAAACTGTTTATTTTCTTGAACTAAGTAAAAATTCGAAATTCGGCAAAAAAATTATCTTTCAAAAACTAAACGTTTTTTACCATTTAAGTTTTCAGAGTTATATTTTCTGATGACTTTTTGAACCAATTTCAAAATTTGGATTTAATGTTCCTTGTAGTTTAAAAGTTGTAACGTGTTTGGCTTCTCTTGTAAAAACCTAGAAGTGTAGTTATGCCCTTTTGCATTTTAGGTGCGGATATAAAACTAATCTTATTTAAATGAATTAAGAAAAAAGTCATAGCCTCTATTAAAGTTATATAAAAATAACATTTTAATTTTGAATAAACAATTTTCGTATTTACTTTAAGGAGGATCGAAGAATTTAGGGCAGCTTAATAATACATGCAATTTCAGAACCTAAATTCACTAACATAAATTTTGAATTCAAAGCCATAAACATTTTGCAACTATACACTTTTTTACCTGCCTTAAAGTATACTACACAATTTTGTATTAAAACTCATTTATTACGAATTGAGTGCCTAAATTTGGAGCTAGAGCCAAATCGCAAAGTGAGATATTTAAAGTAACTGAAAATATTGGTTTATTTTATACAATAACCACTAAAATACCTGCAGTTATCCTTAACCAGGCTGTGTAAATGGAGTGTGAAAGACCAAATAACATTCCAAAACAAATTACAAGAACTTATTTATAAAACTACTTAAACTTCTATTTTCATTTTGCTACTCCAAAATTTTGACATAAGTTGCTTTACCCTCTTACAAGCGAAAGTAGAATGAATATTTCTTATGCTATTGTCAAGAATTCTACAATACCAATTTTTTTTTTACTTTTCAAAAAACTTTTTCTTCTTCTTTTTTTCTTATTCCTTATACAATTTCCGATTTATTTTGTGTGTTTCGTCTTATTTAAGTCTATTTATGCAGAATACAAGTATTCTGTTTTTAATCTTCTATAAAAAATGTTTCTCTTCTTAAATATTAAATTCTGTGGAAGAATTTTCAAAAACATTTTTCTTTCATACAAGATTAATGTTCAGTTTAATGCGGCATACGACATAAGGATAAAGAAAAGCTTATAGCAAAGTTCAATTACTTATTTCGAGGACGATTTTACATCAATATTCAGTTTTCTTTTTATTTAGATGCTTAAACATTTTTTTTGTTCATCTTAAAGAGAATTAGTTTAAAGTTAAATGTTTGTGGAAAATTTAAATGGAATTATTTAAAAAAGTCGATGGTTTTAGGAAATTTAATTTTGTTGTTTTGATAATGTTTGAGTGTATTTGAATAAATTGGATTTATTATCTAACAACAATTTTTGTGTATTGCAACAACAACTTCTATCACTAATGATAGGAAAAATGAAATAATGCCCTTCGCTGATGTTAATAATACTAATTTATCATATTTTGATAAAATTCATTTTAAAAATTTTCATATCATGATTTGATCAAAATACAGATTTTTCCTAATCATTAATTGATCAGAAGCTCAATTTTATACACATCCTGAATAAAAATACGATGAAGTTAAAAACTATCTGATAACGTATTATCATAATATGCCATAAAATTATAATTTATCACACCTTACTTAAAGTTATGGTTAACTAAAAGCATACGAATCAATGGCAATGGAAAAGCTCAAACAAATTTCTCGGAGTACTGTAAGCTTTATTGCTCAAACTTTTAAAATTTAAAGCGAATTATAAATCGTGGAATATTAGTTGAAGAAATTATGAAATTACTAGTATTTATTAATAGTTGGTGTAACAAAATCTATGTTTGCAGTAAACAAAAATTGCTTGTACAAATTTTTAATCCAAACTTATAGGTATTATATCTATGATAAAAAGTCGACTTGAGCAAAATTTGAGTTAAGGGTCACACTATAAATTTTGTTATAAAATATTTAAATATATCAGGACCCAAATCGTCGTATTCAATATTGGTCGAAAACATGTACTTTTAAGTAAATATTTTGTAGCATACTTGAAGGATGTTCAATATTATTTCTATTGCAAAAATTTAAATCAAATCTTATATTTAAATATCTCCTTTTATTAAAAAAAACATATAAGTAGCTTATGTGACACTCTTTCTTTATAGGACATCTTTTGATTAATGAGTTTAAACGTATGTTCAAACTAGTTAGATTATCCCTATCTTTGATTTCGATCGAATACGGCGATAATGCCAAGACTATATCGTTGGTCTCATGTAGAACGGCCCTAACTCACACTTTTTTAGAAACCATTTTATTTTTGTGATTCTAATGCATTTAACCCAAATACACCTCCTCACAAAAATTTAAGGCAATTATATCAAAATTAGCGATTATTCTAGTAATTTTATAAAAAGCCCTAATATATTAATAAAAAAATGTATATTTAAAAGCCCTATCTCGCCAAATTATCTTAAAGCTTTCGGTTCATTGTATAATGATTACTTATATTACACTTTTGTCAACAACATTTTTCGGATAGAAAACTTTCAATATTAAAAGCTTTCCTATAGATAAATTTTAATATCTAAAACTTTCTACTAAAACACTCCACATCAAAAGCTTTCCAAGAAAAAAAATTAGATTATTTATCTAAAGTTTTCCTATATAAAACTTTCGGTGTCGATAGGTTTTCTATGTATAATAAAATTTTGATATAAAACATTTGCCGTCAAAATATTTGAGATCGAAAACTTTTTAAAACCGAAAAATTTCAATATCAAAAGCTTTTTCTATAGATAACTTTAACATCTAAAGCTTTCTAGAAAACTGTTTATATTAAAAATTCCTATATATAACTTTCGATGTCGAGAGGATTCCTATAATAAACATTCGATATCGAAAGATTTTTTATATAAGACATTCCTGTAAAAGCTTTCAGTATCAAAGCTTTGCTTTATAAAAAGCTTTCAACTAAAACATTCAATATCGAAAGCTTTCCAAAAAAAAAAAAAAGATTTTCTATAAAACACTTTCGATGTCGAAAGGTTTCCTATAATAAACTTTTGATATTGAATGATTTTCTATAGAAAACTTTCAATATCAAAAGGTTTCGTATATAAAACTTTTGTAGTCTAAATATTTCGGATTAAAACCCTTTCAAATCAACAGATTTCCTAAAGGTTACTTTTAATATCCAAAGCTTTCTACTAAAAATATTCTATATCAAGAACTTTTCGATATAAAAATGCCAATATCTAAAGATTTCCAATATAAATCTTTCGATTTCGAAATGTTTCCTAATAAAAAACTTTCGATATGAAAAGATTTTCTATAGAAAACTTTTGATTTGCTTCATAAAATTTTGAATAAGATTTCATATAGAAAACATTCCAAGTCAAACTTTCAATACCGAAAGCTTTTCCATAGAACCAATATCGAAAGCTTTCCTATAGAAAATGTTTCTATAGGAAATGTTTTGTATATGAAATCTTATTCAAATTAAAAGATCTCTTGTAGAAAGCATTTGCTATAGAAAGTTTTCCTATATAAAGCTTTCGATAGCGAATGTAAAGCTTTCTTTAATATAATTTGTTTTGATAACTACAGAAAGAAGTTCTAAGTTACAGTAATGCTCTGAAATGTGAATACCAAAAGCTCTAAATATCTCAATTCAGTTTTCTTGTATGTTTAAAATTTAAAAAACAAAGTTTTATGAGCCAAATTCGTTTTCATTTTAATAATAACCTGCATTCAAAAAAACGTATAATGTTGTCAATTATTGATTTAAATCAGTTTTTGGCTTCTCCTGTAAAGTTTTGAATATGCGAGTTAGGGCATTTTTACAGAAGAGCAACGATATAGTCTTATATACTTTGATTTAAGTTTTTGTTTAATCTTTGGTTTATGTTTATGTAAAAAGGTTTTAAATTATTGCCGAGAGGGAACGTCTTAAACAAAAATGCGTATACAACCTAAATATTACGTCAATATGTCATGAATTGCCGATTTATTAAATATGTTTAATATTAAAAATTTTTTGTGTACAACTTAGTAACTTTATACCTTAAAATTGTATTTTTTTTTTAAGACCTTAAAATTTAAATTCGATTTCAAAAGCATTAAAAAACTTTTCCAAAATTCTCTTATCTTCTAAATGAGATTTGCTTATTTAATAGCTTATGAATTAAATTTTGTTTTCGAATTTAAACTTTCCCTTTTCCCACTTAATGACAAATAAATTCGATTCTTTGTTTTTTCTTCTTTCTAAATAACCAAAAACTTATTATGTTTTAATTTCCCTTGAAAAAAAGAAAGAAAAAAGAAAAATTATAGAAAATATTCTAAAGTCTAATCAGCATCTTATTCTTATTGTGTTTTTCAACTTAATAAAGGATTTCTCCGTTATAAACCTTTAAAGGATTTTTTTGTGAAGGAAAAGAAAATGAAGAGACCAAAAAGCAGAACATGAAGAAAATGAAAAGCGATTAAAGTTGACGGGCTCTAGGGTACTCGTTAAAATGTTACCCTCAAGTCATATTTATAATTTTATTGCTTTAACATTTATTGCATTTGTTTTCTTATTTTTCACGCTGTTCTTTCTCTACTTCACTCTGCTCTGGTCCCTTCGCTTTTTCGTTAAATATTCGTTTACCAAATTTCATTGTTGTTCCAATTTATTTTTATTTTTTTAAGCCACTATCTAGTAGCTTTGAAGTCGTGAAACAAAATGCTCCTGTTGTATTCGTAAATGTATTGTTGTTTCTGTAGTTGGAGCTTTCTTTTTGTTTTTCTTCTCGTTTTTTTTTTGGGGTCGATTTCCTCTTGGTGTTTACTAAAGGAAATTTGACCATTTTTGCAAAACAAAGGACACGGGTACACGAAAAGCCCTACAAACAGACAAACGAATTAAAAACCAACAAACAGACGTCTGTCTGTCTGCCAAACCAGCAAAAGTGAATAAAACAACAAGGAAATCAAAGATGCAAAAGAGCAACAAATAACTTTTGTGTGTTTTTTTTTTTTTTTTTTTTGGGGACCTGGGACCACTGTGTAAAGTCTTTTTTATTATACAAGTTAAGGGAAATGTATTGTTTGAGCCATGTAAATTTTCAATTATCCATGTACGTATTTTCCGATACGCAACTATAAGCGTATGCATGTTTATGTATGTGTGCAAAGTTGTCCATTTTTTATTTGCTTTAGCTCTATAAAGCCCTATGTTAAAGTTTTTTTTTTTAATATTTACTAGGTATGTTTATGATGGTGACCTTTTATTTTGGCTAACGTTTTAAAAGTTTATTTCCCAACACTCCCTCCCCTTCCAAATTATTTACAGTTTACATGGAAATTAGTCTCACAAAGTTTGAAGTTAATCGATGAAAGTTAACACGTGCCACCATCACGCCCTTGTCAAAAAATGAGCTTAAATGAGGTTTCCCCAAAGCTCGAGTGGATATTAAATGTTCTGCGTGATTGAAAATTAGCTCTTAAAATTTTAACAAAATCGTTCGGCCAAGTTTTAATTTAGATGTCAGTTTTAAAAAATAACTGTTAATACTGGCTAAACGCAATCTGTCAAATGATTTGTCAATGATACTAATTCCTGTTGTATTCGAGCTTTCATTAACATCTAAATATTGTGATATATTAAGGTTGCATTGATGTTGATTGCAGTGTCAGTATCATGATTTAATCTTATCGTATAATTGAAATTATTTAAAAACTTTTTTTTTTTTTGCATTGGCAATAAACAAATTTATAATAATTTAGGTTATAATTTGAAAACCTAAAAAGAAAGCTTCAATAAATAATATGAGTTACTAAAAAAATGATTTAATCTATTTAGTTCATGAAAAATTAAATTCATATCGCTGGTCTAATATAGAAAGGCCCTAACTCGCAAATTTAAAACTTAACAGGAGAAGTAAAAAAACGGATTTAAAACAGTAATTGACAAAATTTTAAGTTTTTTTTTAAATGCTTATTAAAATGAAGGATGAATTTGGTTCACAAAACTTTTTTTTAACGTGTAAAAAACAAAATTGAGATAGTCTCATTTCGGACCATAAATGTAGGGTTTTTTTCTGTAGTGATCAAAACAAATTATATTAAGGAAAGCTTAATATATCGAATGTTTTCTATAGAAAAGCTAAAGTTTTCTGTAGAGAAGCTTTCGATAACGAATGCATTCGATAGGAAATCTTTCGTAGCGAATTTTTTCTACAGAAATCTTTCGATATTCAAAGTTTTCTATAGGAAATCTTTCGATACAAAAGATTTTTGTTATAGGAAAGCTTTGGATATTAAAAGTTAGACTTCGAATGTTTTTTTTATGAAATCTTTCGATATTCAATGTCTTGTAAAGGAAATAAAAAGTTTACCATTGAAAATCTATCTATCTCGAAAGTTTATTATGAAGCCTTTCGACACCGATTTATATAGGAAATCTTTATATATTAGCAGTTTTATATTGGAAAGCTCCTGATATGGAATGTTTTAAGTAGAAAGCTTTGAATACGAAAAGTAACCTTCAGGAAATCTATTTATATAAAAGGTTATTTTATATAAACAGATAATATTTTGATGACAAAAGTTTTATATAAGAAATCTTTTGATACCGAAAGTTTTCTTTATAAAATCTTTTAATATCAAAAGTTTATTATAAACTTTTTTATTTTAAACATGTAGAAAACTAAATTGAGTCTCATTTCGGACCATAAATGTAACTTAGGGCTTTTTTTGTAGTGTTAAAAACAAATTATATTAAGGAAAGCTTTATATGTAGAATGTTTTCTATAAAAAAGCTTAAGTTTTATGAAGAAAAGCTTTAGAAAGAGAATGTATTATATAAGAAATCCTTCGTAGCGCATGCTCTTTACAGGAGATCTTTCGATATTAAAAGTTTTCTATAAGAAATCTTTAGATACATTTCTTTTTTACAGGAAAGCTTTCGATATTGAAAGTTTGACTTGGAATATTTCCACATGAAAACTTTCGATATTCAAAGTTGTTTAAAGTTTATTATAGGAAGCTTTTTGACATCGATTTAAATATGAAATCTTGAGATATTGGCAGTTTTTTATTGGCAAGCTCTTGAAATGGAATGTTTTTAGTAGAAACTTTGAACTTAAAAGTTACCTTCAAGAAATCTATTTATATAAAAGGTTATTTTATATCAACATATGATATTTTGACGACAAACGTTTTATATATGAAATCTTTCGATATCGAAAGTTTTCTACATAAAATCTTTCTATATCGAAAGTTAATAATAGAAAACCTTTCGACATCAATATCAAAAGTTACCTATAGGAAAGCTTTTGATATTGAAAGTTTTCTATTGGAAAGTTTTATATAAGAAAAAATCTTTCGATATCGAATGTTTATTATAGAAATCTTTTCGACATCGAAAGTTGTATAAAAGAATTTTTAATATAAACAGTTTTATAGAAAGCTTTAGATTAGACCTGTCAAAAAACACATACATTAATATTTGCATTTGTAGTAAAAAGCTTTGAAAGTTCGGCCAGAGTTTCTAGATTTATATTTTTCTTCGTGTATTTGAGAATTCTTCGTATAATCGAGCAAAAAACTATAATCTGATAGCACTTACTTTGAAAAGATCACTGACTTTGCCAAGACAATTTTAAGTAAGTGTGGTCAGGACAAACATAGTTGCGTCTCGCTCATACATAGTGTGATTGTGTGAAAGCTTAATAGCTCTTTTGTAAAAGTTCGCACATTGTTTTGTAGAGCTACACGGCTCGGCTTTAGATATTAAAGCTTTTGATGTTGAAATATTTCTATAGAAAAGTTTTATATAAAAAGATTTCTATTTGAAATACTTTGACGGCAAATGTTTAATATAAGAAATCTATCTGTATGGAAAGTTTATAATAAAAAGCCTTTCGGCATTGAAAGTATTATACAAGAAAATATTAGATAAATAATGGCAGTTTTTTATGGGAAAGCTTTCGATGTGAAATGTTTTTAGTAGAAAGCTTTTGATATTAAAATTTACCTATAGAAATGCTTTTGATATTGAAAGTTTTCTATCCGAAAAATGTTGTCGACAAAGGTTTAATACATGTATGAAATCATTATATATACATCCAACCGAAAGCTTTAATATTAGAAAGTTTTCTGTTATTTGGCGAGATAGGGCTTTTAAAAAATACATATATTTTTTGAAGGAACAAGTTAGGGCTTTTTAGAAAATTACTTAAATGACCGCTAAAATTGCCTTAAATTTTTGTTAGGAGGTGTATTTGCGTTAAATGTATCAGAATCACAGAAAAATCAACTTCGAAAAACATCTGAGTTACAGCCTTTCTACATAAGACCAACGATATTCTCAATCCTATTTCTCTTACCATGTTTATGATAATTTAAATAAAATGGAACTCATGTTGCATATATTGTTTCACTGTTCGTTGAAAACATATAACCTGAAGGATGAACGTGTTGTATAGGCAATTTGAAATGTATGTGTGTATGTAATTACTATATTAAAAATGCGATATTTTAGGCTCATTTTGTAGTTTTTGTATAATAAATAGTTTATAGCTTTAACGTTTACTACGAGTAACTATTTATTATACAAAAATTGGCTTTAAAACAGAAAATACCCTGTGTAATCACAATTTGGATCCAGTAAAGTTCATTCTAATTTTACAGTTTTTCATAATTTGTACTTGAGTTTAATATATAAAATCTATTAGTTTTCCTTCTTTTTTATTTTCTATACATTTCTATAGATTTTGACTTCGAATTTCACGATGCTTTGAATAAACTATTGTTGGTTGTGTAAAAATTTGTATTTTTTTTTAATTTACACACAGACATGCATAAAAATGTTCTATTTACAATGACCTAAATCTACAAAACAACTAAACTTTAGCACTTTACAAGATTTACTTCGTGACATTTCGGTTATTTTGGTGTCACAACTGACACACAAAAAGATAAAAGATGATATAGAAAACAAAAAATCAACACAAAAGCAACTCCAGCAACAACATCGACATCAGCTTCTCCAAATAGTCAGACAAATAATAAACCTTTAATGCCATTGCAGCCATTCGAAAGCATCAGCCACACGCGTTTTGTGGAAGTTGTATGTATGTGGTAAACTCTACAAAATTTACTCCCAGTGGCTGCAAAGGAGATTCTGGTGGCCAAAACTAGAGACTATTCTTCAGAGTCTGATAAAACATAAATTACTAACTTTCTCTTTTGCTTACTTGTGTATTAAAGCAGATAGTTTTACTTTATATTTAATATTTCAAAAGAAGATTTATTTTGCGTTTTTTTCTTGTAGAATTTTATCTTACTAGACATCGATATGCATTAAAAATATTTGTTAAAGATACATTATTGAAATCGCCTAGATATTTTTTTTAATCGCCCTTAATGCTCTCGACCCTCCTTAATGTAATTCTCTTTAAATGCCACAAATCGATTTATAATTACACAAGAAAAAAAGTTCAGATTTAACAAATAGCCAAAAACTTAATGACCTACAATTCTTTATTCAACCTATTTTTGGTAAAAGTATTTGTTTTCTTTTGATTCTTATTTCGAATCGGCTGTTAAAGAGATTATATCACAGATGCCTCGCGGCTGTATAAACAACCACACTCTTATATTTGTACACTCATACTCTGGCGTTTTTTCCCTTTATCCTTCAAAGGACTTCAACAGATTTTAGTGTATGTTTTACTTTATTTATGTTGGCATATGAATTCACACATATTTATGAATATTATATACATATTGTGTAAATATGTAAATGTGTGTAAATTATATACATACGTGAGTGTGTTTGTATATTTATTTATGTACAATCTTTATATGATAATGTACGTGTTTAAGCTTAACAACAAGTGTCACAGAAAGGCGGAAGAGAAGGTAAATACAACACAAACACCAACAGAAATGATGAGAAAACACAACATTTATGACATTAAATCAGTTGGCAATTTATTTTATTTTTTCTTGGCATTTCGGTTTTTTTTCTTCTTCTCTTTTTCATCTTAATTTTTTTTTGCTGAGTTGTTGTGTTACCTCGAAATTTATGTTTTATATTTTTGTAATTTTCTTTGAAGGAATAATTCATAAGGTAACTTTCTTCTGAAAAAATTTTACCAAGAATGATTGTAAACACAAACATACATACGAATGGGATAATACACTTATATTTTAACATTTTTGTATTAGTGTTAAAGCAAGTAGGTGTGTTTATTCAACAACATGTTCATATTAGAGCGGTTCGATCACCATAGAAAAAAAATCGGATTGTGGGTCATCTCCTTGAAACGAAATTTTAAAGATTTAAAGATATCTTAGTAGTTTAGTATCCAACTTATGTGGGCCATAGAAATATAGATCAGACTTAGCAAGAGTTACTAATACTTTGGAATGTAACTTGAAAGCTCAAACAAGCTCTCAGTAAATGATAGGAAGGCAACTGCTTAAGAGTGTATTTATTCTAAGCATCAGATAAGAAAGATCTTTAAATTTTTTGTTCGGGAAACTCTACCCATATTATTATACTCACCATCAATAAGAATGGGGTGTATATTGAGAATGCCAATCCATTGGTCTGAGATTGGCACTTAAAATGAAGGGACACCTGTTCGGTACTTTTTTTGAAATTCTTAGAAGGTAAAACAGAATAGAAAAGAGAGAAATTTGTAACATCATATATCCGAAACAAACATAGATAGAAACAAAGTTGAAATTGGATTTGAATCGGCTAAAAAAATAAGGGGACACGTGTTTGGTACTTTTTTTAAAAATGGCACTAATAAGGATAAATAAGGGTAAAAACTATATTTTGGTACTTTCTTTTAAACTAATAAACATAGGAACATATTTTATATCGCAACCGATAGATATTAAAAAAGATTTAAATACGAATTTGGTATTTTTGTGATTAATGGGGTACAAAAGGGTTAAAAAAAGAAAAATATTCAAGGGTAGGTTTTTTGCTTTTTAGCTATGGATGTCTTTTATGCTAATGAAACCAGAAGTATATTTTATTGACTGGTCGATTAACATTGAAAAATATAAACTACGTGTTTGGTGTTTTTTTTTTAATTTTGGGGGTAAAAATGGGAAAAGTATATCTTCTAAACCAAAAAACAATTGGATTTGGATCAGCTAAAAAAATAAGTGGACACGTGTTTGGTACTTTTTTGAAAATGACACTAATAAGGATAAAAATAAGGGTAAAAACTATATTTTGGTACTTTTTTTAACACATGAATATCTTTTGAACTAATAAACATAGAAACATTATTTATATCGCAAACGATAGGTAAGTATTAAAGAAGTATTAAATGCGTATTTGGTACTTTTGCGATTAACGGGGTACAAAAGGGTAAAAAAGCGAAAATGTTCAAGGGTAGGTTTTTGCTCTTTAGCTATGGATATCTTTTAGGCTAATGAAGCCAGAAGTATAATTTATTGACTGGTCGATTGATATTGAATAAAATAAAATACATTTTTGGTACTCTTTTCAATTTTGATGGTAAAAATCGGTAAAAATATATCTTCTAAACCAAAAGTGATAGTAGCAAAAACTAAATTAGTCTGAGATCAGCAAAAATTAAAATATTTCCCTTATGATTACTGCCATTGAAATCAGCGTGCCCGAATCATCTTTGGTAGATATATCGCGTTTCACACTAGCACAGCTTAAAAATTGTACATAATATTCTTTGAAATTTTGCCAAAAAAAAAAAAAAAATAGTTAGCAGTAAGTGGTAAAAGCCTCTACTGAAAATTTGAAAATTTTGAGCAAATAACTTGTTCGAAATGCTGACTTTATATCAAAAAAAATTTAATTTCAAATTATGACCGGGAAAAGTATATTTTCACGGCCGCTCTAATTTTCATAATTTACGTAATATTTTCGTTTTTATTTTGCAAATTCACTCTTATTATCCTACAGCTTTTGATATAAGGCTAAACACTCTCAAACTCATATGTACAGTACAAATTCCTCATAGTAATACAACATCACCAACTCCATTTCCATCTCCATCATTCTTTTTGGTTTGTACTCGTATCATGCGTATGTGTTTTGGAAACCTTATGTTTTAACTTATTGTACATATTTCATTTTAATGAAAATGTATTTTACATCTGAACACGAAACCTTACTTTGCCAAAACAAACATAAAATAAAATGCAATGAATTTTGATTTAAAGACAACTTTTTAAAAATCCTTATGTCTGATTTTTGTGTTTTTTTAACTTCATTCTCTTCTCAAATCACTTGAGTTTATTGTTTTTTATTTTTCGTAAAAAATTTAAGCTTAAAAAGATTTTTGTTTCTAGGGAAATTGCTTTAAACCAAATACTTATACATATTAATGTGTGTGTGTATATGAAGATCAGACAAATAATATGTTTATATACATTAACAATACTCGATTGTATGGGATTTTTTCCAAGATATTTAAGTCATTTGTTAAGAGCTTTTTCTTTATACACACACATCCACACACATTGCCTTTAATATTGTTTAATAAATTGATGGTCATGGGTCATTCCAACGAAAAATGATAGCATTTGGTTAATGTTGTAAAACTCCTAAAGGATTTGATACTGTGTAGGTTCTGATGTATTTAATGGTCTACTAAATTTACCATTTTTTATTTATGTTAAGAAATAAATTCTGTGATGAGCTTATTTTAAAGTAGGACTGCTTAATGTTTTTACTTTATACAAAATATGTTATAAGTAGATATCATCTAAGCCATCTTTGAATTGTTACTATAATTTCTGTTAGTCAATTTTGGTAGGATGGCTCTTAAATGAAGCCAGAAATTAAATCCCAGACTCCATGCTATAAGACATGACAGGGCAAGTATAGAGATTACCATGTAGGACTCCATTTCGTCAATTTTCAAATTAACTTTGTACATTCCAATCAAACACTGCACAGTGCAGGTAGACATGTTATACATCAATGGAAACGGAATTTTATGTACTTTTAAGTGAGGTTAAAATTTTTTCACAATTTACAAATTGATTTAAGACATTCGTCAAAAAAGTGCAAAAACAATAAATTTATATAATAATTTTTTGCAAAAATCTATAAAAGTAAGCAAGGTATTATAATCACATTTTATACACAATGTAGAACAATACATTAGATATTCAGAAATATAGGTAGAAACACAATTGGGACGAATGACTAATTTCGTCCAGCACGACGAATTCGATTTTAAAAATTCGTCTTGTATATTCGTCCATTGAACACATTTGGGACGAATAAACGTTGCTGACGCCATTTTTGTTTATTTTTCATTAGCACAAATTACACACACTTTCGTACATATCGCACACTCACGACATTTGCAATTTTTTTTACTTTATTCTTTAATTTTTTCACAAAAAGAAAATATTTAATTAATTTTATTTGAAATAATTTTTTTTGTTTACAATTTATAAGGTGACCATATTTTACAAAAACACATATAATTTCTAATATTTTAGAACAGAAATAGAAATACAGCCACTCTAAACCAGTTTAATCGTCGTTCGTCTGCGTATGAATAAACCTATCGCACTATTCGATACGCACAACGAATTTCGTCGTACGCATCTATTGTGAGCACTTTCATATAAACCCATGTGTTCTATTTCTAACGACGAATATTCGTTCCGAAAAATTGGTCGTTCGTTCCAATTGTGTTTCATACTTATATTATAAATATTTATACCCTTCACCACCATAGGTGGAAAGGGTATTACAAGTTTGTGCTGATGTATGTAACGCATAGAAATATTTGTCTTAGACCCACCTTTTTGTATACCAATAGGCTTAGAATCACTTTCTGAGTCGATTTAGCGATGTCCGTCCATCCGTTCGTCCATCTGGCTGGCCGGCTGGCTGGCTGGCTGGCTGGACCCCCATGTAAACCTTGTAATCAAACTACAGGTCGCAATTCTAAAGATAATTTGATGAAATTTGGAACAGATCATTTTTTTGATAATGGGACCATGGCTATTGAAATTGGTCAAAATCGCTCCACTATTTCTGGTACCTCCCATAGGTCCCACTTCCCGGAAATGATATATTGGCCACAAATATCAATATTTTTTCATGAAATTTAAAGCAAATACTGCTTATGTAAACTTAAATCACTGTACCAAATTTCGTTGAAATCGGTCCACATTTGACCATAGCTACAATACAAACTTTTCTTTAAAAACGCACTAAGTGAGACAAAAACTATCTAATCACTAAAACGCTCGTAGATCTAAAGATAATAAAAATATTGAGTATAGTTTTTGCATACATAATGTTTGTAATAACTGTAATCAATTTGCTAAATTTCGAGATAATCGGTCCACATTTGACCCTAGCTCTCATATAAGTTCAAATGACGGAAACAGGTTAAATATATAAGTTTTGAGAAAATGTTTGTATGATGGCAAAATTTAACAAATATTCGTCTTTATATAGGAAAAATAACATCTTTGACCTTAGTGGTGAAGGTTATCGTATGGTCGGGTTTGACCGACTATAGCGCTTTCTTACTTGTTTTGTAATAAATTTATGCAATTTTTAATATTACTTTGTTATTGTAATTTGAGTCCCTATGCTCCACTGGGAGTCAAGAATAACAAAAGACTTTGTAATTTCTTAGCAACAATCTCTAAAACTAAACATGGTTTATGACCATTTTTGGACACAGTATAAACTAAAATATTAAAAAATCAAAAATATATATTTCAGAATTTTTAATTAATATTTTTGAATGCAGAGAGTACGCTTTTTGAAAATTTAAGTTTTTTTTTTTATAAACGGGCCGTATGACCCCATTTATAGCCGAGCCCTGATTGATTGTTGCATAGACCTTAAGAACATTATACTTAATATAATTTAATTAAAAAAAGTTTTGAAATCTATAACCAAATATTTTTACAGACACAAAAACTTAAATTTTGTCTAAAAATTGCTGACTTTCGACCACCGCTGGTTGTAGGGTGCATGTTCAGAATTTTAAAGGATATAGTTTATATGCATTTCTGAAGCCTTATCTCTTAGAAAATGTTAAAAAGAATTAGTCTTTTGAAAACATTTTTCAAAAATATAGAAAAAATTGAGTTGAATACTTTAAAAAATGTAATTTTTAAGTTTTTTAGGTACACAAACTTTGAAGAATTTTCCTGTATTATAAACTTTACACAATTTAAAATTATATTCTTCTAGTTTATTTAGAAGTTTATTAGCAATCTCTCAGTAATTTAAAAAAAAATTATCTTACCAAAAACGATTTATAAGCCAAAAAGGGCATAAGTCATTTCAAAAATGAAAAAAAATGTCTTTAGTCAAATATCTCTTAAACTATACGAGATACTGTAGTACAGTATCTAGTGTCGAATGTTATACGCACCCAAAAGTTTTAAATTCCTAAGGTGAGCAACTTTGCTCCACTGTAAAGCCCACTGTATTATAGATGTTGTTCTAAAAGCCTAACTTCTAACTATCGATGTTCTTTTACCGATGTTCTTCTACCGATCTGTGCAGTGTTTTAAAGCTTATTTATGTTGGTTTACATTTGCAAAATGTACTTACAAATTGGTTTTTTGAGTAAAACTCCTAAACATGATTTGTCATGTACTCAATAAGGCCTACAACCCACGCTAGGTCGTTTCTCGAGTTTTTTAGTGTATCAGAGTGTAATCATTAGATTGCAAAGCTTTACTTTGATATTTATGAGATTTAAGCAAAGATAAATAGATATTGCATACATACATTTTTTCTGTCAAGTGTGAAGTTAAAGTGGATAAAAAACACATAAACACACAAACAAACATACATTTCATGGGCGCGTGAGTGTGCCTTTTCTTTCTGTCATTGGGTAATCTTCTTCATTAGTTGTTTCCAAATAAAAGTAAAAGCGTTATACTATCTTTTATATGGGACTTTTCAAAACGACCATACGGCAAATCAATGTATGGAAGTATAATAACATCTTTATATTATAGAGTCTTTGATTTAAGTGTTCTAGGAGTAGGTTTTGTAACGGAGGTAAAATATGGTCCGATTCTAATAAAATATAGTACTTTGATTTTGCTGAAAAACAAAATTTCGAAAAATTAGTTACAAATTTCGAAAAATAAGCTAATTTTCCGATCACATATAAACAATATATTTGCTGTACCCTATTTACACTAAAATAAATTTGTAACTTTAAGGAGTTATAATATTTTTTCCGGAAATGCTGTCCTATGGAAGACACCCGATTTGGCCAGTAATTTAATGAAGCAAAATTTCTAGGTCAAATACATTATGCCAGTCATCAGTTCACTCAGTTGGATAGCAGATTTAAATCTACTCTGAAAGGGATACCGATCAGTTTTAGGAAAACATTTTCATGAGTTGCAAATATCAGCACAAGCTCTCAATATAACCTTTCCAGATTTAGAGGAGAAATTTATACAAATGTTTGTAAAGCATACAAATATTATCCTACACCAACGTGTAAGGACCCAGCTAGCAATTTGGTGATTGTTGACGATAATATCAGCAAAGTGAGTCTTTTTGGGATTCGTATAGATGATCAAAAGCTGATTAATCAGTTTGGTGATGTCAAAAAGGTTACAAAAAACTCCTTAAAACGTTTAAAAAACGACAAGTTTACAAAGGCACAAACAATTCTTGCAGAATGTGTGCAGTCAAAATCTTATCGTGCAAACGATTCTAATACGACTGTTTTTTATGTTATTTTAATCAGTTTGGTAATCAAAAAAGACCACTAAAAGACTCAGGAAATACATTGAAAGCAACTTTTTGAAAGCAAAATGTGCAATCAGTTTGGTGATCAAAAAAGTTTTTAATAAGACTCATAGATGCTTAGCAAGCGACTAGTTAAAAATAGCATAAAAAATCTTGTAAAATGTGGGTAACATAACTATTTTTAGGTGATAAAAAAATGCCACAAAAAGACTCGTATCTCATTATGGGTGATGTGGCTTAGTTGGTTAGCACGTCGACTATTAAGCATAACATAACATATTCAGCAGCGTAGACTCGATCCTCGGTCTCGGCAACATCAATTTATGTAATTATTAATGCAACTTCACTGTTCTAAAAATAGATATGACGTTTTCTAAATAAAAGCTTTATTATTTTTACAAATCTAGCAAAATGTGTGCAGTCATATACTAATCAGCAAAACGACTCATTAAAGACTTGTTTTGAAGAGTCGTTTTGAAGGGTACCATTTTCTCACACAAAAAGATCATTTTTGACTCATTAGTAATATCATAAATGATCATTTTAATCGTGCAATGAAGTTAAAAAAAACTCATATTTGATTAAAATTTTCCAAAAATGCTGGCTGGGGACAACAAAGGGATGGGATTAAATGACTAAAGTACTCTCTTTTATAATTTTGTCAAAATTAAGAGAATCATTTTATTCTTTAAAATGATGTTATAAAATATTATAGGACAGTAAAGGTCCCTATAAAAATCCTAATTATTATTAAGTAAATATTGTCCCTTTTTATATTTAAAACTAATATAAATGTAAAATTAATTTTAAATTAAAAGCTCTTTAAACTATAACTAATGAGTATCTGTGTATATACATATATGAATGTTCTAGTAATTTAACACAAACGAAATTTTTTCACAGAAATCTAAAACTTCTGCTCTAGTTATAATAAAGTTATAAATTTTCATCTTGCTAAAACTAATTTACAAAATTATCTTCTATTTGTGTTTGGACAAAAAGACAAAGAAAAGAATGAATTAAAGTAAATCAGTGAATAAATTATGAATTGTATGAAGTTTTTGTACTAGAAATAAATAAAATTATATTAAAATTTCTAAAGAAATACAATGTTTTAGATTCGGAAATTTTCCCAGCTAGATGAAAAGTACATACTAGTATTGTGTAGGTACATAGATATATACGTACAGACATACACATTTACTTCTTGCATATAAATGTAAAGATGAATGTATGTAAGTATGTAGAAAAACAAACATTACACATTCTCAAATAAATACAGATGTACATACATACACTTGTATAAATATAAAGTTAACTAAACAATTTTTTTGTTGTTACTGCCTTTGCCAAGGAACTTTGTCTTTAACATTTTACTAAACATTTGATTTGCAAAAATTTTTTTGCTTTCTCCTCAAAATGAGTATATCTTTCTATATAGATTTTTTTTGTTATGGGTGGAATATATTTTTTTATTCTTCTGTTTTTGATAAATTTAATGAAAATTTCAAATATTAAGCTTTTTGCTATTTTTTTGTAAAAAAATAAAATTGTATATATTATTTTTACATACATATAAAATACATATTATGTGTATAAATACCAAACATACACACATGTGAGCTGAAGCACATACACATGTATATCTAAGTATGAGTGCATGTAACATTTACGTTTGAATGTATAATTTTAATATTTTCAAAAGTTTTGTTAAACTTGTTTGTGTTGTTTGCCTTTAGCTTTAAAGTTATGTTTGTTAGGAACATTAAAAAAATACAAAGAGAAGAATACGAAAAAAGTAACTACGTATAAAAAAACAACAACAAAACATGAAAATAATTTCAACAAATTTCAAAAATATTATATAAAAAACAAGACACAATTTGCTAGAGGTTGCAGTTTTTTTTTTCGTGTAAACTTTCTTCTTCATTTGTATTGGTTTGAATGTAAAGCGAAAGGGTGAACATTTTGTTCCTTTTCAGGAGAGTTGCTAAAAAACTTTGATACAATTTTTTTAAATTTTTAAGGTTTTTTAGTTTGTTTCGTTTAAAAATATTTTTATATAAAAAAAATCTTTTAAGGTTTTATCAAATTTGTTATATCCCAATAACTTGGACAATACCATTGCTGTCATCTGCAAGTAAAGTTTGACATTTTGACAATATATGTATTAACTCAGAACGTTTTGATGTACAAACGCTGTTTCTGTTGTTTAGAGTAACTTAAAACATTACTCAAAACTTGTTTTTATACCCTTCACCACCATAGGTAGAAATAGAAATATTGGTCACGCACCTTTTAGTACACCAATCTATTCAGAAATGACCCCGATCTATTCAGAAATACCCCCAGATTAAACGACGTCCGTCCGGTTGGCTGGCCGGATATCCATGTAAACTTGTTATCAAAGTTCGTAACTTCAAAAATAATTTCATGAAATTTAGCACAAACTTTGGTCCAAAGACCTAAACTTTTTGGGCAAAATCGGATTTCTATTTTCGAATTGAGTTTTTTGCCCTATATAGCCACAAATTTAATTGTATTTTAATAATATTCACCTTAAATATTGCTAAGGGAAGACTAAATCAGTGAACTTAATATTGTATGAATGCAAGTCACATACTCAAAAGCCTTTTAAATACCCAGAAAAGCACAGAAGCACTAAAACTTTGCACAGATAAATATTTTATAAACATAAACCGATAATCGAAATTTGCTAACAATCGATCCACAATTGACCCTACCTACCATATCGAAATTTTGAAAAAAAAAACACTTAAGGAAAACTTGTTAAATTTTTGGTCCATATTTGACCTTAGTAGTGAAGGGTCATATAGTCGTTCTTGACCGACTATAGCTTTTCTGACTTGTTTCCATTTGATATCTAATCGACGTTCTAAATGCTTAAAAATACCTTTGCTAGGCCGATTGGCGAGTTCTCGCATTGTCGGTTGATCTTTTTATTTTTCCGAAAATATTGATAAACTGTTTTGAATTTACTGTTAATCGTTGGTATAATTGAAACTGTTTTTACTAAAAACGAGTACGAAATCGCTATAGTTGGTCATGCTCGACTGTATGATATCCTTCAATATTCAAACAAAATAAAAATTTCAAATTTATTTGTTTTTAAAGTGGATTAAGTCCAATTGAAGGAAGACCTGCCAGAGGCAGAAAAGAAACTTCATGGCTAAAAAATATCCAAGACTGGACCGGTTACCGTGAGGAAAGGACCCTATTGAATGCCGCCAAGAATAGAGAGCTTCTAATAATATAAAAAAAACTAAACTTTAGAAAATATATATTTTGTAATGTAATATTATTATATGATCGCTTATATCCGAATAACGAATGAGCAAATAAAGAAGAAGAAAGTCCAATACATTTTTAGTTTTAAAAGGAAACATTTCTTCAAATAAAATAATATTTAATTTTCTTTTGAAAGTGGGTTAAGTCCAATGCATTTTTTAATTCTAAAAGAAATATTTACTCGCACAGAGTAAAAGTAAAACTTATTTTCATAGTATTACGAGTCTAAGATTATTTTTATTGATATTTAAAAATATTTGCAATTTTCTACAATTGAAAAAACAAATACTGAAAATTTGGCAGAATAATTTTTAATTTTTTAAAAAATTAGTTTTTATAGGAAATTTTTTAAAAATTTAGTTTTTATAGAAAATTTTTCAAAAATTTACTTTGTATAGAAAATTTTTCAAAAATTTCCTTTTTACAGGAAATTTTTCAAAACTTCACTTTTGACAGGAAATTTTTCAAAAATTTACTTTTTATAGGAAGTTTTTCAAATATTTACTTTTTTTAGAAAATTTTTCAAAAATTTATTTTTTATAGGAAATTTTTAAAAAATTTACTTTTTATTGGAAATTTCTAAAAATTTACTTTTTTTAGGAAATTTTTCAAAAATTTACTTTTTATAGGAAATTTTTTTAAAAATTAACTTTTTATAGTAAGTTTTTAAAATATTTACTTTTATAGGAAATTTTTCAAAAATTTAATTTTTATAGAAAATTTTTCAAAAATTCACTTTTTATAGGAAATTTTTCAAAAATTTACTTTTTATTGGAAATTTTTCAAAAAATTACTTTTTATAGAAAATTTTTTAAAAATTTGCGTTCTATAGAATTTTTTTTCGAAAATTTACTTTTTATAGGAATTTTGATATGAAAAATATTTGGCAAAATTTTTTTAAACAAAATTTTTAATTTTATTTGTTGTGAAAGTGGAATAAGTCCCATACATTTTTCAATTCAAAAAATGAATATTTTAAAATGTTTGTTTTAAAAGTGGTATAAGTCCATTCAACCCGCAAAAAGACGCATTTCCAAATCCATTTGGAAATTTAATTTATTTTTATGAAAGAAAAAATTTGAAAGGTTCTGATCAAAACGAAAGACTTAATTTACTAAAATTGTTCAGCTATATTTTTAAAAACATTAAAACGCTAAACCCTTTTTGTCTCAATTAAAAAAAATGGACTTAATCCACTTTCAAAATAAGGTTTTCATTTATGTCATTTTGACTCAGGGAGTAATTCAAAGTCGATCCGTATAATAAAAGGTGGGTATCATACCCATATTTCTTTTTCTATGCTTTGCAAACATCACCACAAACATAATATAACCTGAAGGGGATAAACAGGCGACCTTGGATCTGAAGTTCCTAGAGCCCTAAAATTATTTCTGTAACTTCAATATTTTTGTTCGAAATTATCAAAGAAGTGCCCTGAAAACATATCTCTTTCTGGCGGTTTTAGAATATATGGAATATGGAATATAAGTCGATTTAGCGATGCCAATTCGTCCGTCAAAATAGGTTCATTTATGGTACCTCCCATAGGTCCCACTGCCCGGAATTGATATATTGGACACAAATAAAAAAAATTTCTTCACGAAACTTAAAACAAATACTGCTTATGTAAACTTTAATCATCGTACCAAATTTCGTTAAAGCCGTCTACATTTGACCATAGCTTTTATACAAATTCTTCTGTCAAAACACTCGTACATCTGAAGATAATGAGAATTTTAAGTTTATTTTTTGCAACAAATTTCCAAAATACCAAATTTTGAGTTAATCGGTCCACATTTGACCCTAGCTCTCATATAAGTCCTAATGACAGAAACAGCTTAAATATATAAGTTCTGAGAAAATGTTTGTATGGTGGCAAAATTTAGCAAATATTTGTCTTTATACAGAAAAATAACACCCTTGACCTTAGTGGTGAAGGGTATCGTAAGGTCGGGCTTGACCGACTATAGCACTTTCTTACTTGTTTTACTTAAACTTAAAGTAGAAAGCTCTTAATCAAAGACCCTTTATATTACAAATTTGTATTAACAAATGTACTAGCATTATGTACTTAATGTTATGTTATTACAAAACTACAAACATTCTAGCAGTTTTTAGGCGAGAAAATATTGTCCAAACATATAAGAGCAGGAAAACATTGGATCTGTTCTAATTCACCGAGAAATGATTCTCTGTGCAGTCCAACCGTAATTTGTGAATTCGATTGCTTTTGGAAACTGCAGGGTTTTCTATTAGAATAAAATGCATTTGAACTTTTACTTACAAAATCACATACAATTTAAAAATATATGAACACACTTACATACACATAAAAGTATGTTATAGTAAACGTATGTCTGTCTGTTTGTTAAAAAATGTAGAACTTTTTTTTGCGAAAGCAGACTCTCATATGAACATATCAGTTGGTACTCATATTTTTTTCACTTTATGTGAACTTTTTATACCCTCTCGTCGTTGTATGTTTGTTTGTGTTTCAATTTTTTTTGCTCTTCATGTAATAAAATCCTTTTGGCAATTAATTCTATACTAGTTTTTCCCTGTTTTATTTGTACTGTTTACTCAAGGACAACGACAACAATACTTGCTGCCATAAAATTTTATATGAGACTACAGAGCAGCACTTATTATGTTAGCGAGTGGGAGGGGGTAGATGGAGGTAGAGGAGCATGTTTGTCTTGTATGTATGTCGTTGTGGGCATGTAACTCTGATGGGGCATAATGTGTGTGTGTATGTTTATGTGTCATCGTAGTTATATCACGCTTGGAGCACTCATCACTAACATTTGTCCTTAGCAAATGTTCATAAAATTGGATTTGTTGACAATACTAGAGCAATAAAGTTGCACGGTTTGTGTTGTTGTTGTAGAAACGTGCATGCACCCGCTTTAAATACTCCCTATCTCAGCGAAAGCTTTATAATTATTTCAATATTTTATCGTCATCATCATCACCATCATCTATTTCGTGGAATTTTTTTTTTGTCAACAAATCAGTTATTTTTGATTTAATTTCAGGAGAAGTGTTTGTGATATGTATGTTAAAGTTAAACCTTTTTATGTTTTGATTTAATTGAAGACCTTATTTTAAAAGTGGATTAAGTCCATTTTTTTAAATTTAGTTATAAAGGGTTTTGCGATTGATAGGTTCGGATCAAAACCTAAGATTTTGTTTACTAAAATTGGTCACCCATATTTTTAAAAACACTTAAAAATATAGGTGACCAATTTTAGTAAACAAAATCTTAGGTTTTGATCAGAACCTATCAAATTTTTACTTTGATAAAAATAAATTAATAAAATCCATTTGAAAATGCATTTTTAGCGGGTTGAATGGACTTATATATACCACTTTCAAAACCAACATTTTAAATTTTTTTATTTTTTGATTTGAAAAATGTATGTTTTCAAAACAAATGAAACTAAAATGGTTTTGTATGATTTTTTTACTTTTGAATTGAAAAATGTATAGGACTTATTCTACTTTCAAAACAAATAAAATGAAAAATTTCATAGCAAAATTCCTATAAAAAGTACATTTTCGAAAAAATTCCTATAAAAAGTAATATTTCGAAAAATTCATATAAAACGCAAATTATTGAAAAATTTTCTGTAAAAAGTAAATTTTTGAAATATTTCTTATAAAAAGTAAATTTTTGAAAAATTTCCAATAAAAAGTAAATTTTTGAAAAATTTCCAATAAAAAGTAAATTTTTGACAAATTTCCTATAAAAAGTAAATTTTTGAAGTAAATTTTTTCCTATAAAAAGTAAATTTTTGAAAAATTTCCTATAAAAAGTAAATTTTTGAAAAATTTCCTATAAAAAGTAAATTTTTGAAAAATTTCCTATAAAAAGTAAATTTTTGAAAAATTTCCAATAAAAAGTAAATTTTTGAAAAATTTCCAATAAAAAGTAAATTTTTGAAAAATTTCCAATAAAAAGTAAATTTTTGACAAATTTCCTATAAAAAGTAAATTTTTGAAGTAAATTTTTTCCTATAAAAAGTAAATTTTTGAAAAATTTCCTATAAAAAGTAAATTTTTGAAAAATTTCCTATAAAAAGTAAATTTTTGAAAAATTTCCTATAAAAAGTAAATTTTTGAAAAATTTCCAATAAAAAGTAAATTTTTGAAAAATTTCCAATAAAAAGTAAATTTTTGAAAAATTTCCAATAAAAAGTAAATTTTTGAAAAATTTCCAATAAAAAGTAAATTTTTGACAAATTTCCTATAAAAAGTAAATTTTTGAAAAATTTCCTATAAAAAGTAAATTTTTGAAAAATTTCCTATAAAAAGTAAATTTTTGAAAAATTTTCTATAAAAAGTAAATTTTTGAAAATTTCCTATAAAAATTAAATTTTGAAAAAATTTCCTATAAAAAGTAAATTTTTCAAAAATTCCCTATAAAAAGTAAATTTTTGAAAATTTTTCTATAAAAAGTAAATTTTTGAAAAATTTCCTATAAAAAGTAAATTTTTGAAAAATTTCCTATAAAAAGTAAATTTTTGAAAAATTTCCTATAAAAAGTAAATTTTTGAAAAATTTCCAATAAAAGTAAATTTTTGACAAATTTCCAATAAAAAGTAAATTTTTGACAAATTTCCTATAAAAAGTAAATTTTTGAAAAATTTCCTATAAATAGAAAATTTTTGAAAAATTTCCTATAAAAAGTAAATTTTTGAAAAATTTCCTATAAAAAGTAAATTTTTGAAAAATTTCCTATAAAAAGTAAATTTTTGAAAAATTTCCTATAAAAAGTAAATTTTTGAAAAATTTCCTATAAAAGTAAATTTTTGAAAAATTTCCTATAAGAAGTAAATTTTTGAAAAATTTCCTATAAAAAGTAAATTTTTGAAAAATTTGCTATAAAAAGTAAATTTTTGAAAAGTTTCCTATAAAAAGTAAATTTTTGAAAAATTTCCTATAAAAAGTAAATTTTTGAAAAATTTCCTATAAAAAGAAAATTTTTGAAAAATTTCTTATAAAAAATAAATTTTTGAAAATTTTGCTATAAAAAGTAAGTTTTTGAAAAATTTCCTATAAAAAGTAAATTTTTGAAGAAGTAAATTTTTGAAATATTTTTAATAAAAAGTAAATTTTTGACAAATTTCCTATAAAAAGTAAATTTTTGAAAAATTTCATATAAAAAGTCAATTTTTGAAAAATTTCCTATAAAAAGTAAATTTTTGAAAAATAAAAATTAAATTTTGGAAAAATTTCCTATAAAAAGTAAATTTTTGAAAAATTTCCTATAAAAAGTAAATTTTTGAAAAATTTCCTATAAAAAGTAAATTTTTGAAAAATTTCCTGTAAAAAGTAAATTTTTGAAAAATTTCCTATAAAAAGTAAATTTTTGAAAAATTTCCTATAAAAAGTAAATTTTTGAAAAATTTCCTATAAAAAGTAAATTTTTGAAAAATTTCCTATAAAAAGTAAATTTTTGAAAAATTTCCTATAAAAAGTAAATTTTTGAAAAATTTCCTATAAAAAGTAAATTTTTGAAAAATTTCCTATAAAAAGTAAATTTTTGAAAAATTTCCTATAAAAAGTAATTTTTTTTTAATTTCCTATTAAGAGTAAATTGCAATTATTTTAAAATATCAATAAAACCAATCTTAGAATCGAGCTACTATGAATTAAGTTCAACTTTTACTCTGTTCGAGTAAGTATTTCTTTTAGAATTTAAAAATGCATTGGACTTAAAACACTTTCAAAAAAAGGATTTTAATTATTTTGTTTGAAAAAACATTTCCTCCAGAAATTAAAAATGAATTGGAGTTAATCCACTTTCAAAACAAATAAATTTGAAATTTTTAATTTGTTTGAATAATTTTTTCTATTAAATTGAAAAATATATGGGACTTAAATCGGTTTCAAAATAAAAATTTGTATCAAATCGTTAACTACAAAATGTTTGACTATCAATATAGTAAGATTCACAATTGCGGAAACTTTCCCCATCATTAACACATTTTTTTTGGAATATGGACTTATTCCGCTTTCAAAATAAAGTATTCAATTTAAATTACGTTTTTGTTTCAAATGTTTATATTCAATAAAATATATCATATTTATTGTTTCATTATGTACATTTGTTTAAAGTTTGTTTACTAAGCAAAAACAATAAAGGTATTCATGATCTAGAGTTCTTACAATAGTACAAGAGTAAAGATATATTGTTTGCTAAATACCAGTGATGGCATTGTGAACACACATTTGCAATTTATTCTTACCTTTGATGTAAAGAATTTGTTGAAATGGTATATTTTATTTATTGGCTGTTCATTTCCTGATGATATTTTGTCGGTTTTTATCCTCAATTTTTAAAATATTTTATCGTTTTCTTTTTGACAAAAAATATTGCCTATTATTTGTGTAAAACTTTTTTTATGTTACCCAAACACGCTCAAAGTGCAATATTTTTATCGTTACAAAAGAACAAAATTTGTCACTTCAAACATTTAAATATCTGAAGTTTTTACATATATATATGGGCAAATCCTGCGTGACGCACGTTACATTTGTACTGATTTTCTTGTACTTAAATTAATCTCATTGTCGTTTTACACGAAATATCTTTGCACAGATTTCAAAGAATATTAGCCCATCGATTGAGCTATCGAATGGCATTTGTTAATTTACATACTTGTTTTGGAGGAAAAAGATATTCGCTTTTAAAATGCTGTGACGGACGCTAAAAAAAATGGAAGTGACTTTTTTTTAACATGTGTTTCTGTAATTTTCATCAAATCGTTCACAGTAATAAAAAAATTGTAAATAGATTGAAGATAGAGGAAAATCAGAGGATTCCAAAACAGCTTTTATAAAATGTTTTAAAGTTTCCAGTTTCACCAAAAACCCATAAATGCACTGTTGCGGACGCTATGTGACGGACGATACAGTATTTACTTGAATGTTTGTTATAAGGAAAAATTCATATTTTATTTCTTTTTATAAGGATTCGTAATTCAGTGAAAATAATGGTGTTTTTGTTTCCGAATTTCATCTCCTTCCTCTTTATTTTCGCGATTTTTGGGCACAATTTAATATTTCACAAAACGGCTACATACATATATTTATTTAAAGTTTTTCATTTTTTACACATTATTTTTCATCCCAAGAATGAAGTCCCAAAAAAAAAAATTCAAAAGCATAAAGCATAAACCTAAAACATTAAATTTAATCTGTGGATAAAGAAACCGTTATTGCTTAATGAATAAGACAGACATATTTAATAAATATTCTTTTGTAAAAAATATAAATTGTGACGGACGCTAGACACTTTCCTATATATATTATTCTATAAAATGCTATATTAATATCTACATATTTTTAGACTAATGTAAAGCATACTATAAGTTGCAAAACAAGGAAAAATTGCACTAGTCAAATTAAAAAAACCTTTATTTCTGTGGCGGACGCTACACACTGTAATTCTTTCTTTACTTGACGTAATTTATATCACTGCAATTACTTTTGATGGAGTCTTTTACTTCAAATTGTATAAAATTAAGCAGACTTTGAGCCCCTACTGAAACTTGATAACTAAATGGATGTTTTTGTGATTTTTATGAACTTTTAAAAAACCTATTATTTAAAAAAATGTATAAAAATTTGAAATGGCTGCAAATGAAGACCTGCCATTCACAAAAAGAGCAATCAAAAATTGTATCTATTATATATTCTAAAGGATCAATATATGGTAATTTTTTCATAAACACAAGTACATGATTTTGACAGTTTTAAAATGTTGTCCTTGGTTTAATGTTTTTCGGATTTGCCCATATGTGACCATCTTCGAGAAAATGGACCTAGTATGTCAAAAAACAGATTTGTACTTATGAGTGGGTTTTGGTACCTGAATAAAATGAAATGAGTTAGATTTCTGATAAAAATTGATTTGCCCCATAAAATCCTACAGAACCAATTTCGTAAAATCGATAAAAATGAAAAAACTTTATTTTTACATTTTTCAAAACTTTATTTTCACACTACATCCCTTTTCCAGGAGAAGGTCACATTTATAGTTATTTGCAAAACCCAATTCTAAAATATTTTGATTTAAATTGTATATTTTTACAAGCAATAAGTCATATTTATGTATCATCCTAACATCCCTAAAGTAGGCTACAAAATATTTGCTTTAAGTCAACTTTTCTTTTGAGTTCGAATACGGTTATTTGGCTTTAGATCTCATTAAATTGTGAACTCATTTACTAACAAATTAAGAACCACCAAAATTAAATGTATTCGAAAGGAATATTACCTGTGTTACATAATTATTTTTTTAGAATTATTTGTTCTTAATGAATATTTATTTACTATTCATCTCTGGCTTTACCCTCGGGTTTTGTGTTTTGAACAACTTCTCAACATTTTATTTTAATATTTATGTTTTTCTTTATTTTTTTACATTTCATCATCTTTGTTTTAATGCATTTTCAATTCAACAATAAAAATAAAACAGACAAAACAGGAACAACAAAAG
Organism: Stomorhina lunata; assembly: GCA_933228675.1. NCBI lineage: Eukaryota > Metazoa > Arthropoda > Insecta > Diptera > Rhiniidae > Stomorhina > Stomorhina lunata. The sequence continues at coordinate 79,462,310 of OW121744.1, forward strand.
AAAAAAAATGGAGTAATAACAAGAATAACAAAGAAACGGCAGCATAAATAAGAAAAAGAGAAACGAAAAAAAAAGAAAATTTTAAAGTACAAAGTCTATTGAATGATGACTTGCAGATAAAACTGGAAATGGAAGGGATAAAGCATTGTCGATCTAAAGCAGAACTCCTTCAGGTAGCATTAAAATAATGCACATGTACTCCACTATATCGTAACGTTTTATTCAAGTGTATTTGTGTTTTAAGATTTTACATAGACATCTATACTTGTATACACATGCAATTGCATTTGGACTTACCCAGTGGAAACAGAATACAGTTTAGTTAAAAGTACTGTTAGCATATGAATATAGAGAGCCTTGAATTAAGCGCTTAACGTTATTTTCTAATCCACATTATCACGAAGCACCTAAAAATACTAGTGATGTCAACACATTTTTAATAACATGTTTCAATTGTACAATTAGTCAAACTATAACGAACAAATTAAACACTAAGTGCCAAAGGCGGTTCACTATCTAACACGATAATCGATTTGATCTTACACATTGGTTCACATAGGGGACTTTTTGAAAAGTACCAAAATTGCACCTTTTACATGTCCTCGGAAAATAATAAGCTCGTATGTATACCTTTATAAAGGTATATTTATATTCATAAATTATATTTTGGAAAGCAGTAAAACCATTTTTGATGATGGTTATTTCTTCTTCCAAATTTCGATGCATAAAAGACAAACTTCTTGTGTTTAACCCAATTTTTAGTTTATGAAATACATATTCTTTTGTAAATCTTAAAAAAGGCCTTAAAGTAGAAAGGTAGTAGAATTGCGAGAGGCCTCCTAAATAATTTAATCTATTTCCTTATGGGTTTATTTCTACGTATATTTGAAATATATCAAAAAGATGAAAATATGTACTTGTATGAGTGATGAACGAATGCTAAGCAAAATAAATATTTGATATTTTTTCATACATGTATGTACTTTCTTATGTATATGTATAATATATGCATGTATGAATATGAATGTTTAAGTACATTTCGTCACCTACACGTAAAAAACCGTTATGCAATCAACAGTCTTAGTTTTTTCATAATTTTCCTTTGAGTTTTCTTTTTATATAAATACATACACAGAAGGTGAGAGTATCGCTTACAAACCTTTTTCTAACTGCAAACTTTTCGCATTCCTGGTGGTCATATGAATGTTGTTGACTACATACTTCTTAAGTCCTCTTTTTTTGTTGTTTGTGACAAATTTATATGGTTTTCATGTTTGGTTTTAATTCTCTTACAAAGTTGTCACAATGTAAGTGAGTAATTTTTTGTGTGTGTATGTGTGTTAGTATACTTTGGTACATGAATATCCAATTAAGGTGTTTCAAAATAATATTTTTAATCATTTTTATGAGAACATGAAGGAAAAATTACTCGAGATCGGGTACCGTATGAGATTTAATAAGATCGACAAATGTATGCAGTATAGAGTAATTGGTGATATAGGTTGGTAATGTAGTATAGTTAGTTTTTCTAAAACTGACAGTATGAGAATAGAGAATTAAAAGAAAGCGATCTGTCTGTAGTTTAGGTGTAAATATAGGATGAATATAAACAAATAAAAGCGTTATATTCAGCTGTGCCAAATCTTATAAGCCCACCATCAAATTGTGTTAAATTTAGAAACTTATCTCATATATCTACGAGGGTGCTAATTCAAAATGTGTTGTTTTTGTGTTTCCGTAAGTTCTCATATAAGAACTATGGTCAAATGGTGACCGATTGTGACAAAATTTTGCACATTAGCTTAAATTAGCATATAATTTTCTTGTGCTAAATTTAGTAGCCATAGCTACAGCAATTTATCATTTATTGGCATTGGAATTTACACTGTTTTCGTAAGTCTTTTGTATGGGAGCTAAGTGTGAACCGATTTCGATGAAATTTTATGTGCTGCATAATGATCATGTAAAACTTCACTATACTAAATATTATCATCATACCTGTTATAATTTGCCATTTTTTTTATCAAATAAGCGATTGGCTTAGGCGAGGTTGTACGGCAGCTATGGTCAAATGTAAACCGATTTCCAACATTTTTCAAGAAATGAAAAATATTTTTGCCAAATTTCAGTGACCTAGCTGCTTTTATAAAGGTCCTATGATACCCACAACAGACATACGGACGGACAAACATCCTATATCGTCTTAGAATTTTATAATGATTCAGAATATACATCAATTTTTGAGCCAATATTAGGAAAATTTCAAACGGAATGACAATCTCAATTTATTTTTGTTATTTATAAAAGAGGAGGGCTAAAAAACTGCAAGAAAAAAACCAAAATTACAATAAAATTTTAAAAGCTCGTATTTTTATTTGAACTGGGCATGTGATGTACCACATTACCAGAACATTTTTTAAAGCCGTTTTTATTATAATTTCAAATATTTTCTTAAATATCTCTGATATTGTGGTTTTAGTTTTTTCATATACATTCGGGGATGCTCAACACATGAAGTACGTGGTTGGTTAAATGATGTTTAACTCGAACAAAAACTAAAAATTTGACAATCCAAAACAATTATGTAGGTATACCACTTTAGCCTCACCTTCCCTACTTTTAGGTGAATTACAAAAAGTTATATTTTTTTATTAAAAGTTGGGTTGTTCTTAATAAATCTAAAACAAGAAATGCCTGCATTAAAAAAATTACTCGAGACCGGACAACGTATGAGATTTGATATGGCTTGAAACATGAGCAATCTCTGCAGTATACTTTTAGGTGAATTACAAAAAATTATATTTTATAAAAAGTATTTTTGACTTAAATAATCCAAAAATTATTAAAAGTTAAAAGTTTCTAAAAAAAATAGGAATTTGTTTTATCATAAGAAATTTTATTTCAATTCTCCTAAAAGTATATACCACAATATTTTCTAAAGTATCTCCCTAATATACACTAAATTTTGTGTACATACAAATGTGCATTTTCATGTATTTACTTAAAGAAACTTAGAACATTTGAAAATGTTGAAATAGTGAAGACAAATGCGGCTGCATTTGTTATTATTTCATTCGTTGTTTGTTTTTTTTTTGTTTATTGTTGTTGCTACTGATGCTGCTACTGCTATTGTTGTTGTGTGTTGTTGATGTTGGCACATATGTTGATTGTTTTTTAGCTACAATTGTATAATATTATACCCGTTTTTACCAACAACGACTTATTAAGTTTATGTAAATGTATGGCTCAAGCTTACACATACAAACACGTTGATACCTCCCATCCACATGCACAAACATTGAAATATTACGCTAAAGGACATTCAACCTGTTTGTTTTTCCTTACTTTACTAAAAACATATTCTCTGGATGTTAAAAATAGTAAAAAAAAGAAATAACAACGTATAGATCTTGTGTTGTATGTATATTATTTAGAATTTTTCATACATTGTCGCCCATTTGTAAACACGGTTGATGCCCAACGAGAAACGGATAGGGTTTTGAAGTCTACTTTTAGGCATAATTTTAATGATGCACAAATTGTCTTTGGCTTTACGAAATCATTGATATTGAATATAGTGTGATTTTAGGCGTAAGACCCTACTATCTTACATGAACTTTTAGACCACTTAGAATTTACTATTTCCAAAATAAAAAAAAGTAAGTCTTTTGATAGACATACACAAAACTATGTCAACATGGACAAGTAAGTAAAAAAATGGAAGCTAATTATTAAAAAATAAATGAATGTACTATTACCACTCTCCTCATTCTTAATATAAACTTGATGTATGGAAAAATTATCGGGCTATATTTTAAAGCCGCCAACATTGTAGTTCTTCATATTTTTCCTATAGAGTCATTTCCATACACATTCAAGTTGAGTATGTTTTTATTTTTGCCTGTGTATGTATGTGTATGTTTTTATCTTTTATGCATCCAGTGGCATTGCGCGGGAGTATAACAACAGAATATAAACCATATAAATAATACATGTTTGAAAATCCATTATTTTCTAAAATGCTGATGATATATGTTTATAAGTATCACAGATTCCGTGTATATTTTAAAATCTTTGGTATATTGAATCAAGCTTTTTAGCATTTTTCTCATTACATATTTGCACTTGTTACACAGGAGTACAAGAAGTCTTCTGAATTTGGAATGATTAAAAGAAGTAAAATTCCATGCTCGTATCTTATTTGCTTATATAAATACATATGTAGGTATGTATAGGTATTTTAAAACAAATCGGTTCTCTATTTGCATACTTATTAATATTTATGAAATTGTTTATATAAAATTTAAAATATTATGAAGCGAAGTACTGAGATCAATAAGGAAGTGAATGTAAATTAACTGTAAAATTATATTTGTAGAATAGCAAAAGCTACAGATGTAAATATATTAAATAATGGATTAATTGAGAATTTTTTATTCCAATTTGCATAATTTATCCTTATATTGTAAAATATATTTTACAATAATTTTAAACAAATATAGCCAATTTAAATTTTATATAAACTCGACTTGTATCCATTTTTCCTATCGATTTTAAGTGAAAAAATTTTTCTTGAAAGATATAATATAACTGAGAAAAAAGGTTTTGGAAGGGAGGTTAGAGGGAGATTGACATTTGTTATATCAAAGATGATCAGAAAAACTTCTGAAATGAACTTTCACATATGGACAGTGAGGCTAAAGAACGAATTTTGTTTATCGACTACAAATATATGAGTATGCATACGAGAACTCCCAGCAAATGTTCTGGTTCTGGGTATTATTTCTCTTATTTCATTAGAACACATACTATTGTAATATCAATAAAACAGTGAAACCCAACCCATACTACTGCAATGCTCGCGTGAATCAATAGAGTTGGCTACTGTCACAAACAAGCACCTTCGAACTTTCATGTACACGGTGGAGCAACTCTTAAACAAGGGTGCCCAAGACCTATGCGATTGGTACTCATTTGTTTTGTAAAAGCGCTTAGCTATAGGCTGTGTACTTCAATACTCAAATGTAGAACTAGCAATACAAAATATATAAATACACCATAGGTGGAAAGGGTATTATAAGTTTGTGCTGATGTATGTAACGTATAGAAATATTTGTCTTAGACCCATCTTTTAGTAAGCCAATAGACTTAGAATTACTTTCTGAGTCGATTTAACGATGTCAGTCCGTCCGTCCGTCTAGCTGGCTTGCTGGATCCCCATGTAAACCATGTAATCAAAGTACAGGCCGCAATTCTAAAGATAATTTGATGAAATTTGGCATAGATTATTTTTTTGATATTACCATAGCTATTAAAATTCGTCCAAACCGGTCCATTATTTATGGTACCTCCCATAGGTCCCACTTCCCGGAATTGATATTTGTAGCCAAAAATATTAATAATTTTTCATGAAATTAAAAATTTGTGCTTATGTAAACCAAAAGCACTGTTCCAAATTTCATTGAAATTTGTCCACATTTGACCATAGCTCTTATAGCCATACAAAATGCACTAAATTGGACAAAAATCTCTAAAACGCTCGTAAATCTGAAGACAATGAAAATTTTAGTTTATTTTTTGCATACATAATTTTTGTAAAAACTGTAATCAATTTGCCAAATTTCGAGATAATCGGTCCACATTTGACCCTAGCTCTCATTTAAGTCCAAGTGACGGACACAGCTTAAATATATAAGTTTTGAGAAAATGTTTGTATGGTGGCAAAATTTTGCAAATATTTGTCTTTATACAGGAAAAATAACACCCTTGACCTTAATGGTGAAGGATATAGTATGGTCGAGCTTGACTGACTACAGCACTTTCTTACTTGTTATTTTTGTTGTTGTTCTTCATTGCAGAACAGCGATCAACAATGAAGATCTTGTTTAGCGTAATATCATACGCTAAACAAGATCTTCATTGTTTTTTTTTTCATTTTTTGCTTATAATTTTGTTTTTTTCTTTGTATGCTTTAGTTTCTACAACAAAAAATATTAAATAAAAATTTGTTTTTCTTTAAATGTATTGGTGGAACTTTTGGGCACCCCTGCTCTTTAATAATAGACTTCGAAGCACCGGCCAATACATACAAGTTTTATTTGATTTATGGTCAGATATACATTTTTTAAATGTTTATTAGATAGTATTCTCTTAGCTCTATACACTTAGTCAAACTTTTCTACAATTTTCTTAACCTTCCGAAAAATATGTCGAGGTCTTTTATATAGACATTTTTATAAGCCTAGTCATTCCTTCAACAAGAGAACAAGAGCTATTTCTTCAAGTTCGGGGTTAATTCTTGAGAATATGGCAGATGAGGGAGCAATTCGTAGCCCAATTCATGATTTTTTGCCATGAAAACTGCACAATGTGCAATGCACATGTATACGCCCTTGCACTTTCCAGGTAGAAAATAAAATTTTTCTTGTCCAAATACGGTCTTTTTTAATTAAATCAATATAGTCGTTCACTCGGAAGTGGAATAAATTCTATTTTGCTTCAATAGAAGAGTAAAACGAAAACCACTTTCTATTATCAAAGTGTTTTTCTTTATTTATTCAAAATAATTTTAATAATAATTTAATAATTTTTTCAATTAAACGGTGTTATTTGTTGAAACAATGATAGAGTTACTATTTTCAGTTAAAAACGTTTAGAACATTTACAATTTTTCGGAATCTATAGAAGCTAAAACCATTTCGATCGGAATTCAACTACGGAATGGTTTCAATTCCGAATGGAATTTGTGATATGCCTGAATATTTTCTCATTGAATGTTTCCTAGTTTTGAAAGTAGTCAATGTGGATTATACCCTGTGCATCCCAAAAAACAATTACCATGACTTTATTAGCTTATTTTTGCCTTCACAGATCCACTCCGATACACCCACTGTTTGATCTCCGGTGTGTTGTGTTAAATCCACGTTTCTTTAATGGAAACTACCTTGCAGACTACCACTAAGCCATCTAGTATGCCTATGGTATTCCTAGTCTCTCCCACTTCTAATTTCCGATTGGCCAAAATCATGTCGAGAATTTTTTTAATTGTTTAGAGACCTCAACTAATCGAAATCTTACGTACTTATACGATCACATCGAAATAAACAATTTTTTAATATAGAAATGCTTCAAGCTTAGCCTTTATTTATGTAGTGCTTTTTTTACAAAAAAAAAAGCTTAATGAGCACCCGAAATTTACCATTTTCTTTCAAAAACACGAGGTAACCTGATATCTACGGCTGCCAAATACAAAGTAAATGACGCATCTTGTTAACCTTTAGACAGTTTCAATTGACTTTGGTTTATTTCTAGGAAATGTGTTGTAATTTGAATAATTGGCCAGGAGCCAAATCACCGCATTCGATAAATATTAATCGAAATGTAAGAAACATTTGTGTAGCATACTTTTAGGGCAATCTAAATTATATATAACATATTAGATTTACTACATTTGTCAAAAATTCCCTGATAGTAAAAGAATTCGATTTAAAGTAAAATTTTTGACAAACAAACGGATATGTTTAGATATCAAATTTTATTAAACTTTTTGGAGAATAAATTATTTAAAAAATCCCTAAGGTATGTTACTCAATATTTGCTTGAAAGTCTGGGGCCAAATCGCTGCATTTGATATCTATACATTTCAACTTATTTGTCAAAAGTTCCCTGATAGTGAACAAATTTAATTTAAACTAAATATATTGGCAAACAAACATATACTTACTTACTTACTTATATGACCTGTATTTACAACCTGTTAAGGTAAAAGGTCGAACATATTTTAGAAATCCATGCGCCTCGATCTTTTGCACATATTCTCCGATTTCGTAATCCAAGCATTAAGAGGTTTTTCTAAACTTGGTCTTCGAAGTTTCGGATGTTCGAGTATTAGGGGTTGACCGATTTTATTCTGATTTTGGCTTTTTCGTAGTAATTAGTTTTTCTCAGGAGTGGGTTACTATCCCGACGCCCTAACCCATATTTTTATCTTTCTTACATTAACGTGTGTTAACGTTGTTCCCCGGGTGATTCCACGAGGAGGTTAGTGACCACAGTTGAGATCAAACGTAACCAAGATAAATGTGGGCTAACCAAGTTAAGACCAATTAGAACCGTTAGTTGGTATCCAACATCCCCTACATCACCCATACGGATATGTTTAGATATTTAATTTTATTAAAATTTTTGCCAAATAAATTATTTTTGGAAAATCCCTAAGGTATGTTACACAATATTAGTTTTAAAGTCTAAGTTTTTGATCGATATCGAAGTAGGCGATTTATGCCTGGCCTCGTATATAAATGCCATATAAAGTTAGAAGGTCAGCTAGTACGAAGTAAGAATACTTCTTTTGAAACCTGAAAAACGTGTTCGTAACATCAGGGCTGTTGATTTTGATTATGATTAGTAATCAATAACATTTAATTGTCGAAAGAATCGAAATGATTATATAGTCCTCTTTCAAACAATTTCTGATTACTAACTGATTACGATTACTAATAATCGAAAAGTAATATGGATTACTTTACGATTACAAATAGAAATCAAAAGAAGTCAAAAAATAATCCGACTACTTTTAAAGATCATTTTTGATTCTTTTTGATTATTTTTGTAATATTGAAAAAAAATCAAAAGTAATCTTCAAAAAGAATCGAAATAATTTTTGATTACTTTTGATTCTTTTTGATTATTTACTGTAATTGTTAAGTAATCTAGATTACTTTTCGATTATTAGTAATCGTAATCCATTACTAATCGTGCAATTCTGAAAATAATCGTAATGTAATTATTACCTCACCCTTCAAATCATTACTTAACAGCTATGAGTAATTTTAATATTGCATTCAATTTCTAAGATGATTAGCCTGTAACGGAATGAATACCGATAACAAATGTTGCTACAGGTTGCAAAAAAGTGCTACGACTGAGGGTATATTATCTTTTTGTATAAGAAAAAAATATGATGATTTAAACGAGTTGATACCCACTTTAAGTATTACAAATCTTAAAGTGCGATTTCTAATGAAGCTGAACATAGACCATAATCAATAAGTTTTGATAAAAGATCACCATGCCAGACTCTACCGGACCCCTTGGATATATCTCCAAGGCTACAACTTTACATTCGCTAAAACGGTGTATAGAACAATACAATTTTCCCATTGGAAGGCTAGAAGGAAGCCGTACTAAAGGTCGCTAAGTAAGTTGTTAGACTCCATTACTTTGGAAAATGCAGAGCATTATATGGCAGAACCTAGCTTGTGTATTTTTATTACAGACCTTAAATTTTACATTTTCTAAAGTAAGACAATACCACTGTACTTTTAATGGAGACAAAAATGCAAATAATCATTTAGCTTTAGCATTATTTTCAAGTGTTCTACATACATACACCCATAAGTATGTAAATACGTAGATAATCGGTTACACCTGTTTTACTTTCTTCTGCATATAGAAAATTTCACGTTCATGAATTACTTCATTTGCTTTTAAGTTTTTTTTTACATTGTGTGTATGTATGTATGTAAATTTTCATATAAAGTATTTGATATTGTATTTCACTGAATGAATTTCTCATTTGAATATGACACTTTAGTCATATTATTTGCCAAGTAATTTGTACGTAAAAATATGTACTTAAAACAAACAGAAGAAAAAGAAAAAAACAACATTAATATACCATTAGTATCCTTCCCCTAATGTCATTTGTAATGATGCTGCTGCTAAAGCTGAATCCGAATCTGCAACAGCAGCTATTATTGCCACAAAATACATACAAACACACTCGAATACAAGACAACTTCAACTAAAACTTTCATGCTTTTGCTGGTTTCATAATACTTTCTTTTTTAGTACATATTGTGCTTTTGTTGGATGAATAATAGAAATATAGAATGTCTTTCGATTCTTACCTTGTCAATTACAGTTATTCCTTGATTTACAACGTGAAGATCATGTTACTTTTTATTAGCCATTATATAAAAAATTGAAGCTTTGTAGCCTTTCTATAACTAAGTGATCTTTCATTGAGCGTCTTTGATTTGCATTAAATATAATATCATACAATGGGTTGAAGAAAAAATTATTCGAACTTAAGTTTTGAACTTGGAGTTGCTCATCAGGAGGGAAGGCATATGCCCTCAAAGTAGGGCACCTGGTTTAAAAAAAAAAATGATCCACAAGTCACATTTTTGATCCGATATAAAAAATGTTTATGTACGAAATCTGCTAATTGAGATCTACAAAAAAACATCGCTACACGTATGGTTTTTATCCTATAGTTTATGAGATATTTGACTTCGACAAAAATATAACTATTTGACGACTTAGTCCTAGAGTTTTGCTAATATCGGACTCAAATTTTTCCAGATCTTTCCGAAATTTGTTTTATTTTATTTCTAAGGAATGTATAAATCACACAAAAGAGATTTAAATAAGAAATTAGAAATAAAATAAAACAAATTTTGGGAAAATCTAGAAAAAATTGGATTCGATATTAAGAAAACTTAAGGCCTAAGTCGTCAACAAGTTAAATTTTTTTCGAAGTCAAATATCTCATTAACTATAGGAAATAAATATATATAATGCCCATGGCAACATTCCAATTGACACCAGGAGTACTTCTCTCTCAGACAATGAGCTGCATCCAAATCAATTTTTAGACTCATTGAAAGGGACCTATTTTCGTTTCAACTCCGGTACCGAACGGCAAATGCAGAATGTTTACATTTTTTGCAAGTTGTTCTGGCCGGGGATCGAACTTGGGCCCTCTGGTATGCTATGCGGATGACTAACCTGCTATACCACGGCGGTTGTAGACCACAGTTAGCAAATTTTGTACATACAAAAAATTTTTTATATCGAGTCAAAAATGTGACTTCTGGATCATTTGTAAATTTTAGAAAATCCAAAGAGCCCTAGTTGAGGGCATATTTCTCCCCTTCTGATAAGTTTACAAACTAGCAAGTTCAAAACTAAGCTCGAATACTATTTATCAATATTCACGTGAAATTTCGTGATAATCGAACTTACAGTTTATTTCCCTAATTTTTTTTCCAACCCACTGTACATCGTTGAAATCTTAGTGAAATTCATCCGAAAAGTCAAATTATTCGGCTTAATTATAAATCGGTTGAATTTTACGGATGGGTCTTGTGAGCTTTTTGTGGCATTTGTTAAAGAATATGCATAAATTTGGAGGAAAAAAGCGTTTTGAAAGGGGTACTTCACTCCATTTTTAATAATATATATTTGTGGGGTATAAAGCTTTTAGGGTTTTTACTTTGGTTAACTTAGTAAAGAAGTGTTTAAGTGTTATAAAAAACGGCTTTTTTTCAAATGAGTTAATTAATTCTAAGAGCCGTAAGTCGAGTTCTTACTGTATTGTTGCTATTACTCTGGTTGTTTGTTCCTTTGTGATTTTTTTTTGTCATAGCTATTTTGTAGAACAACAAGTGTTGATTGTTTATTATCGTGTGTTTTTACTCGAAACTTGAAGTTTTCTTCACAACTTACATTTTATATATGGATGTTTTTCCATATAACTTTTTGTTTTCTTCAATTTTCGCTTTTTGTATTGTTTTTTTTTTTTTTTTTGCTGTTTGTTCTATTTTGTTAAAATACCTGTCGAAAAAAGAAACCAACAACAAAACAAAAGAAATTAACACAAAACTTTAGAAATTTGTTCAGGTAAAATACAAGAAAAACCAAAAAAGGAAGTGAATACGAGCAAACTTTACAATACAGGTGTATTTAAGTGAAGCTAAACTGTTGCCTTCAAGTAATAGAGGGAGGATAATTTTTTTTTGACAATGTATTTGGTTGTTGGTTTCTGTGCGGGATATATGTATACCCAAGGAAGTGTGTGTATGAAGTGAAGTATAGTTGTGACGTGTTTACTTCTGTCATTTACTGAAAATTGAAATAAGTAAATGATAACAAAATCCGCAACAATTATTACAGATTAAAATCTAATAATACTTACGACAACATACAACGACTATTAGAAGTTTTAAGTGAATATGTAAGTTTTTTAGTTTTTTGTTTAACATGTGTTTTAGTACTAGATTAGGGTAATTAAATTAAGTAAATATGACAATAATTAATGGAAACTTGGAAATTTTTGTTTCCATTATATTTTTTTTGCATAATTACGAGAATTTGATGCATTTTATTTTAGATAAATAAAAATTTGATGACTATAACAAGACTAAAATAAATTCTTAATTATCATTATAAAATTACAGAAATTAACCATATTTTTCTAAACTAATTTATTTATACATATTTCGTTTGTATTGCTAACCAATATATTTTTTTGTATATTTTTATATTTCCAGCTCCACCTTCATCTATTGAAATTAAGGGCCACACACATAATTCCAAAGTGGAGGTTAGAGAAAATCAAGACTTAACCTTAAAATGTATTGTTTCAAATTCAAAACCTGCCTCACAAATTGTCTGGTACAGAGGAAATGTAGAATATAAACCAGGTATGTAAAAAAAAAACTTTTATTGTATGTATTTAAATATGTATGTATATGGAATTATAGTTTTTTATTAACATATATTTTTAAATATCTAGATAATTTGATATAAATTTGTAAATACAGGGCCACAGGGAGATATCAGAAACAGTAAAACATATAAGTTTTTAATGGAACCCTGGTAAAAATTTTTAACAAAAATCTTCCTACATAAAAATTTTACTATCGAAAATTTTTTACTGTAGAAAATTATTTGTGTCGAAAATTTGTTTATAACAAATATTTGTATTGAAGGTATTTCTTTATAAAAAATATTTGGATCGAAAATTTTTTTTTAGAAAAAAATTTGAATCGAAAATTTTTTTACACAAAAATTTTTGTATCGATAATTTTGTTATATTTATGTCAAACAATGGTTTAATAAATGATCCTGAAAATTAAAAAAATGTTATTGGGTCCTGTCTTGGCAGATTAAGGGTATTTTATACTTAACAGATGTGGACTGCCTTTGCAGACTAAGAGTATTATGTGAGCTTATATTCAATACCGACTATGAACCAAACAAAATATTTTTAAGCTGAGATAGAAAAGTGTTTAATATCCAAAATACTTTAATATAAGTCATTTTCCCTACAATATATTTAAGCCAATAACTGCCTTTATAAAAAAGCAGTTTTCTAATAAAAAGTGGTAAGCAAAAAAAAATTGGTTTATAGGCAGTATTGAATATAGGCTCACGATTAATTCTTAACAGATGTGGGATCTTATATATTTAAGAACCTAGATTATGGTTCAAATTTTGACTCTTGTCGAATGCCAAATATGCAAATATATGCAGAAGATTTATATATTGATATTAACCGAGACCTCAGTCTTAAATTATGGATACGTTTTGTCTTAGAGCTTTTCAATAGAACAATTTATTAATACTAAAGAGTTTTCAGCGATACAAAAATATACTTAAAATAAACTTAAGGGAAAGCTGTTTTCAAAAGTATATAAGGCTAACGTCAGAAAAGATGAATGAAAAGATCAAATCATCGAAGCTTTGTAGTAGGAAATTTATATAGAAAATTAGATTTATAAGCTAAAAACACTTTATTCCTAGAAATAGTCCCTTTGTGGTACCTGCAAGGGATAGTCTGGAAGAGGAAAAACATACAGTAATTAACTCCAAACCATCGATAAAGAGGCTTTTTTAAGTTAGCCTGTAGCCTTAACAAATAAGTTTATTTTACGAATGTCAATACTCGCTGGATCGGATATATCATACAGAAAAAGTGCCCCACATTAAGAACCCTCAAAATTGAAAAATCTGGGCATTGGTAGAGAAGATGTGTTACTATCTCCTCCACTTCGAGATAGGATTTTTATGGCAGTCTGACTGTCGATACCGAAACAAAGAAATGTATATTGCCGATATCTCGGCTTGAAAAATACTAAATAGGTCAGGAAGCCTAAAACAAATTTCCTTCCCTTGTAGCGGGATGAATAATCCCCCCCCCCCCCATACTCTTTTCGTTGACTTAGATCCGTACATGTATACCTTCAAACATCGGTCATCCAGAGATAGTTACGGTAAGAATTTGTCAAAGGGAGGGGCGAAATGTATTCAGAGATAATAGTAATTTTATCCAGAATATTGGTGAGTCTATTCCCCACATTTAGCGGACAGTTGATATCCTTTTGGATCCCACTACAGTAGCCTTCGGTGCTATTACACTGAACTGCCCGTTTGGATTTGAAAAATAAAATCTAGTTTTTTGTCATTTTGTACGTCCACAGGTCGTCTATTCCCATATTTTGCAGCCCTTTGGTCTACGTCTGTTTCCTGATGGGCGGCAGTTTCATAAACCATGCAACTAAAAACGGCACCAACCAAACAATGGACCTAAGCTCATTAAAGTCACTCCAGGTGTTATGTGGATGGGTAGTTCTTGGTATAGCACTCCTCCTAAGCCTGTCTGGTATGGGTAAACCTACCAGAGATGTAAAGCCTCCATCTTATGGTTCATTACGCGTAAGCCTTTGCATCGCGACAAGATGACTACCCATCGTGGAGGACAAAGTTTACTTACAATTAATTAAAGTAAAGATTATAAGTCCTTGTTGGAGACTTACGAACCTTGACAGTTGATAACAAGCATTTTGTTAAAGCTGTATCTGTTAAAAATATTCTCATTTGTCTTGAAAATTTGCACGGATAGATATACAATGTTATGGGTGTTGTGTAAGGGGCATTCCTTTTGTGACACGAACAATCAAAGTTTTCAAATTGCTAATAGTTTTATCAGGATCATACAACATTGACAGGTTTTTGAGCATTTTTATCTTACTTTCTTGTGGGTCGTCAGAGCCAGTTATGGAAAATGTTACATTTTTGATGCGCTCTACAAAAAGAAGCCGCGGCTGACTTGTTACCGATATTAATTAACCCTTTAAGACTGACGTTACATGGCTTACGTTTTCTAGTATCCATTTTATAAAACTAAAAAACTCTTTTTTGTTGATTGTTTATAATTGAAAACTATATCGTCACCTGAAATGCAAAAGGGCTTAACTAACACAAACATAAATTTTTTGACTGATTGTGTAAACAACTAAAAACAACGATTTAATTACTTCAACCAAAATGGCTTAACTACATGGTGTAATAATTTTGACCACACATGGATCTGTATTTTCCCAAATATCAAATTTCATTAAAATGTCTTTAAACGTTTAGGAGTTACGGGGTTATTTTTGAAATAATTCTTTTAAAAATCAATGTATGTTCTATTTTAAATTATTTTAAACTTATCTTTTTACATTTATTTAGGCTTCGAATATAAGCTATACCATTTTTTAGACCTGTCTCTATATCTTTGACAAAAAAAACTTTTTGCATTTTGAAAGGTTTAAATTTTTGCTCAAAATTTGTATGACTTGTAGTTAAGCCCTTTTGTTTTTTTCACAATTACTTAAAAAACTATTTTTATCATTTTAGTTTTTAGAATTTTCTTCGCTGATGCTTTGTTGACCCAATTCCAAAATTTGGATTTTGTGTTTCTTTTAGTCTAAAAGTTATAATGCTTTTAACTTCTCCTGTAAAAAAACTATAAGTATAGTTAAGCCTTTTTGCATTTCAGGTTACGATATATTTATTATTCTAATTTATTTTATTCGTGTTATATCGAGCCCTTAGATATAAATAATCATAAGCGACATTGCGTTAAATATCACTTAAACTATAAGAGATATCTCTTAAACTATTAGAGATTTCTTTTAAACTATTAGAGATAAGAATATTTTTCTTTCTTTCCTAAGTATTAAAATTATTTTAGAAAGGTTTATATTTGGAAAAGTTATACGACCCAATAGTTATTTCATACAATGGTGCTCAACTTTGTTTTAAAAAACTGGTATAAATCTCCAACTTTTCATTTGCCGATTTCTGCACATTGCGCCAAAATCAACCCATCAGTTTAAAAGTTATTAAATTAAAACTAAAAAACGCACATAAAGTACTGCACCATAACTTCTAAACAATTTTAAAAAATTTAATTATTTTGTTGAAAGTAGTAAGATAACAAAAATGTTATCCACCAAAACATTGCCAGTTTTTGTTAAATTAAGATTTTTTGTCGCTTACGATCAATATTTTTGCTATTGTTCGCTATCATTTTAATCTAAGTGCTCGATATATTGATTAAAAAAATCATTTCTGAAGAAAACATAGACTTTGTTAGTATTTGCTAGACTACTACGTCGGTAGTAGAGGGTTAATTGTATTCACAGATATTCAAAACGAATACAAATTCGACGATGTTTCAGCACACTTCTTTCTTTTAAATTAAAGTAGGAAAGCGCTTAATAAAAGACCATAAAAAAATTACAAACGGTATGACAATCCTTTTGGTATGTACAAAATAACCCATTTTTTTTTTAATCGCCCAAATAAAAAAATATACAACACATTGTCTGCTGTCCCTTCAGAGAGTCAAAGTTAACACTTGCACAGTGTAATTAGCAAAAGCAGCATCCTAAAAGTATGCTGTATATCCCTTTAACACTTTTAGATGAAAACATAACACTTAATTTATCACAATACTTGTGTACTGGATTTGAAAATTTTTAAAGAAAAAATAATTAATATTAATCATAAAATGGCCACAGATTTACGTTGTAGTAAACAATTTAAAGTTGTGTCAACAACTCTGAAACCTTTTAGCAAAAAAAAGAAAAAATACATTACAAAACAAGAAAAAGCTGAAAGAGAAATTGCGAGAAAAAAAAAGAAAGAAACACAAAAATTTACAAATTATCATCATAATTGAAAACCATTAAGTAAAATATTCTCCCAAACAGAAAATGTGAAAAAAAAGTTTACCTTTATCTCAGTGTAAGTCAAGTTGTTAAATGAACAACTTTTTTTCACAGTTTTCCCTTCAGTTTTTCACTTTTTGTTGTTGTTGTTATAATACTTTCATGTTAATGGTGTGTTTGTTGCTATTGTGGTTGACAGCAAGTCATCATAACTCATGTAAGTGATTGTTGCTAAAGTAAAACACTAAATTCTAGCAGCAGCAACAACTACTAACTACTACCACAGACATTCGTATACTTTTTCATCATTATAGGGAAAGGGGCATAACAGCCATTAACTTAAACCCTCAACAGGAAAATGACTATAGCAGACAAAAAATGAAAAAAATGTAAATAAAGAAAAAAAAAAACACTAAAAATAAGGGAAAATGTAAAAGGCACAAAATAAACATTAATTTATTTAATATCCTGAAAAAAAATATTCTGAATTGGAACACCGACTCAAAAAAAAAGTTAAAAAACAAAAAAAAAAACTAACTTAATATGAAGAAGAAAAACAATTCCGGCCTGATGACGGACCTCGTTCTTAATAACTAAATGTCCTCGAAACTCATCAAAAATATTCATTTATATAAGTTGTTCTAGTTTATTTTTTTGTTTTTCCATTTTTGGTGACAACAAACGGCGACAGATTATAATCAAATGTAGACCGTTCAGCATACAAGCTTACATATCCCTACAACGAAACGGAAGTCACTTAAAATATAAACAAAGAAGGACATCATATTAGTAAAAAAGCAATAACCGGTCACACCGAAATATGCTTTACCCTACATATATATGTACATATATACTGATTTCAAAATATTATTCCAAAACTTTGGAACAGATTTTAGGAAAGACCACCTTCTGAAATGTTTTGTTTATTTTCATCGGAACATGTTCATTTACACAAACGCGTTTTCGAACCTACACAATTTTTAAGTTTAAAATTCTCATTTTTTGAGAATTTCAAACCCTACACCTTTAATGGTATAGGGTATAATAAGATTATATATGTATTACTTAAAAGCTATTAACGGAAACCAAAACATACTTAATATCCCAGAGGGAAAACATGCGGAGAAGGCCTTGATATTAAACTTATAAAACAATGTTAACTTAACAAACGAAATTTTAACGAAATTTCAAGATGTGTCACTCAAACGTACAATGAGGTTGTTCAACAAGCGTTAAGATTCAAAGATTACAAAATGAACAGGCTCATTTAAGCAACATAGGACCTGGGGCCAAATTATCGCATTCGATATCGATCGAAAACTCAGACTTTTAAGCGAATATTGTGAAGTATACTTTAGGGATGTTCAAAGTTACTTCGACGCAAAAAGTTTATTGAAATTTGGTATCCGTTTTGATTTATTTTTAAAAATATATGTTGTTCAATTAAAACTCTTTTACTATTGTTCATCTTTTGGCAAATAAGTTCAAAAAAATATAGTAAAATGTACATCTTTAAAATAATTTTGATTATCCTTAAAGTATGCTATAGAAATGTTTTGAAAATATCTATGATATCGATCGATATCGAATGCCGTAATTAGGCCCCTGGTTGAACAACGTTAAACTTTAAAATATACAATATTAAATGAAGACCTTAAACAATATATTAAGGGCGTTGTGTGGCAAACCTACCCACACCAAAAGTCCCATCTTAAATAGTGACACTTCTCTCAATCCTGGAAGAATAATTAATACGCTGGATAAAACACTTCCAGTCACAATTAAACTATTCTATTAGTTTAGAACCACTGAAACTAACCATGGCAGTATATTCAATGGAATTTCAGACAATCCACCAACAATATAAGAAGTAAAGAATGCCATTAAAAGCCTTTAGCGCAAAAAGGCCCCGGAAAATGACAATATCTCAATGGAGATGCTTTTATGCGATGCTGAAGGATTGCCATGCTTAAAAAATGAGAAGAAGAAGCTCCACCAACCTTCTGAAATGAAGGTATACTAGTCAAGATACCAAAAAAAGGGTGACTCCAAAGACTGCAATAACTACAGAATTATAAAACTTCGTCCAATACCGTGCAAAATACTAAGTCGGGTAATTTTAAATAGAACATCAGATGCAATTTTCGCTACACTCCGCGAATATCATTTTGGGTTCAGAGAGAATCGATCTTGTCTTGACCTAATCAACACAGAAAAAATAGTACTGGAGCAATATAATAAATTCGTACCCCCATTTATCAGCGTGTATCGACTTAATGAGGGCCATCGAAAGTATCAATAGGAGCTATCTATGGAAAATTTTGGAAAATCGTAATATGGCAACGAAAATTCTCGACTTAATCCGGGCAATGTACATTGATTTTAAATGTCGAGTCCTACACAAGGGTAAATTATCAGATGCGTTCGATGTTACTACTGGAGTAAAGCAAGGATGTATCTTGTAACATATACTTTTTATCCTTGTTATCGACAATATAATGCGCACGGCACTGAAAGGTGGGGTATGGGTACAACTCGAGGACTTAGAATACGCTGCTGACATATGTCTTCTATATCTTCAGGTCACCTTCAAGAAAACTTTATCACTGTTCAATCTCAGGCCGCTGGGCTGGACATTAATATTTCCAAGACAAAGATTATGCCTGGAGGCTATGGCGCAAACCCATCGACACACATAAATATGGATAACGAAGTTATTGGATGTGTAGGTACCTCTAATTGTCATGGTAATTTGGTAGCTACAAAGAGGTTTTAATATGGCAAAATCAGCATTCGGCATTCTCCGAGCTATTTGGAAATCTCGGCAAATATAAACAACAACTAAGTTATGAATATATAATTCGAATGTCAAGTCCTTTTTGTATTACGGTTGTGAAACTTGAAAACGCACAAATTCCATCGATAAGCGCCTACAAACCTTTGCAAACAAATGTTTGCGGCAAATCATTAATATATGTTGGCCGAATCGCATGAAAAAAGAAGATCTACTTAACGCGACAAACCAAATCCCCGCTTCTGTAGAGGTATGTCAACGAAAATGGCGGTGGATAGGCAACACGCTTCGAAGGCCAAATACCAACATTGCTCGACAAGCTCTTCGTTGGAGTCCACAGGGTAGAGGCCGTCGTATTAGTGCACCTGCCAGAACGTGGAGAAGGTCAATTGATGCGGAGTTGCAAACAGCAAACTTTTTACGGAATGACGTATGTATAATATCACGCAATCGAGTTCGATATAAAAGGATGGTTGTGCCAAATGCTCCACAAAGATAACAGAAGAAGAAGATATCTACATTCAAAAACTCAAGAGAGAAAAAGTTTAAGCACTCAGAGAACTAAAAATTTTTATGATATTTCATATAAACTTGGTTATTTCTTTTTAAATTGAAGTTAGGAAGCGCTTTATGAAAGACCAATATAGGTTTGGTTAAGCAGGTGGCTGACTATAGAGTCCACTTGACTTGGTTCCAAAATGTGGTCCCTATGTGCAGGAAAGAGAGAATAAATTCTAGACTACCATAAATAAAAGGCTCTGTTAGAGCCAACCAGATGCAGTAATGAATGAGTCTACTTGACAAATATTAATGTTCAAGATCTCTGATAGGTCGTTCTGAAACGAGTAGTGTAGATGATGAGCAAAGTCTGGGCAGTAACAGTGGAGGTGAGTGACAGTTTTTTCCTTCTCGACGTAATGCAGTAATTCATTGCTTTGAAGATTAAGTCTTCTAGCATGCAATCCTTTTAAACAGTGGCCTGTGAGTACTGATGTTAGGGAGTGTGACCAAGACTGCTGAACGCTTACTGTTTTATATCGACCAGATTAGTCTAGAGACTGAGCAGGTTGTTTCTGTGGACCAGTTGGTCTATGCAGACCTAAAGAAAAACTGCTTATTTGCAGGCTGAAAGCGGTATAACCGCATATTGGTCCATGTTCTTCTGACCGAGGAGGAGAGCTAGATTATTCGTAATGATGTCACCTGGTGCATTGTTGTAACTATGTACCCAGAAGAGTTCAATATAACGTCTCGCCATCTTATTTAGGGATGCCCAGTATTCACGGGTAAGAACGGGTGTCGACTATCCATACAAAAACGAATATTGCTGTGGTACATAAGCTATTTACTGCAGAGTTTTTGGAGCTTAAAATTGATTATCTTTCTTAACAGTAGGATGAAAAGACCCACACCCACTCCATTTTTTATTTGGATCCATCCGCATAAATCTTCAGCGTCCCATCTCTAGAATTGATTTGAGACCAGAGATATCTACGGAAAGGGAGTAATCTAAGAGTAGTGTGAAATTGGGAAGTTAATAAGTTTATCCAAAATGGTTGAGTGGCTTATAGATGAAGTAGACCATTCTCCAGTAGTACTTAACCTAATTGCTGAGTTAAGAGCTACGATTTGAGCCATTAGCTCAGCCCGTTAAACATAGCGAAGAGTGGATTTAAAGGCTTAGTTCTTAAATCCCCTGTAACCGTTAGGGCAGAGAAGCTGAGGATTTTGACTAAAGATCCTTGCTGATTAACCTCGCTAAGAGTAGGCCATCAGACAAGTGCACCATACATGAGTATAGGTTTTGCAACCACTTCAAAAAGCCAATCAGTATTTGAAGAGGAAAGGTCCCATGTATTGCCTAGTGTACTTCTGTACGAATAAAGTTCAGTGGCTGCTTTAGACACCCTAGATTGGGTGTTTAGGCTCCTGAATAGCTTGGAGTCCATAAACACCCCCAGAGACCATATACATATATTGCATCTGACATTACTCAAAGGTTTCGCAAATATAAAGCTGTGAAATCTAAAATATAGAAGAATATTTTTATGAGAGAAGAATTTTAAGAACTCAGAGGGTTTGTAAAACTGTTAGGTTTTTAAGACAGGCTATGAAGAGATTGTGGCGCTTAATTGGTCAAAATGTTACAAAATGCGCAAAACCTTTTCTTTACATTAAAAAAAATAAAAATGCACTGTATGTCATTAAACCGCTCACCATATGAATTCTACTTTAACTTCATTGTAAAGGTCTAATAAATATAGAGTGATTTTATTATAACTTTAGAATATCATATAATAATCAGTCCGAACTTAGATAACTCCGAATCGGGAAAATATTATTATATAACATGTTATATCGAGTATGATGATCAAATTTATTTTTGAGATCTTTCAGAAAGTAATAGCATATCCAAATTAAGGGTTTCTAAAAGTAGGCCCCAAAATTTATTCTTGCTAGGTTAAGTCCTACTAACAATGTAGATTTAATGTTAAAAGCAGCCCATAAACATTAACTCCTTATATAAAGTGGTGAACAATGTAAGTATGGGTCTGTGTGTGTGGCCTGTGAGTGCTTATAGATATATGCATGTGACACAAGAATTAATGTAAACTGCCGTCTCTTAGTGTATGAGTTTGTATGTGTTTCATCTTAATCTAACTCATACATATGTAGGAGTACAATTTTCAAGGATCACATTTGATGACGGTGCTTAAATGATGATTTTCTGGACATTTTGCAAAAAATCATTAAACCTTATGGTTATTATTGTGTGTTCAAATACATACATACAAATATATTAGTCTCCATGTGTATTTGTGTCCACCCGCTAGAGTGGTAATGGTGGTGGCTATTTATGAAAAATGTTAATGTCAATGAAGGCCATCATAAGTCTATTTCACTCAGCCACCATTAGGACCTTTTTTGATTTCATTAGATATTCTTACCAAAATGGAATAAAAACAAAGTTTATTTAACAAACATAGACACATACAAAGAGACAAATAAATTCCAACGCATTACATACAGATGACATAAAAAGTATAAAAATCATTTTTTAAAAATGATAATCATGATTTTTATGGAAAGTAATTCAGCTTGTAAGCTTGTCAGTTGACGTAAATTCATATTTAAGGATTCTTGGCTGTTGGCTGGGAATTATTTCGCTTTCGTTTTTGGTCTCTGCTTTTTTTTTTTGATTTCTTTTTTTAGAAAAATTTATAGATACAGACATATTTTTGTGGCCAACATTATCATCATTTTTATCACCGCCATCGTTGATGTTGTTGTTGTCGACGTCCTCAAAATACATTAAACTTCTTACCAACTCATTTAACTGGCAGCTTCACTTCTCTTCTCTACTCCTATTCATTTATTTTTTTAACTCCCTTTCGACTTTTCTACATAATTATATGATGCATATATAAGTACATATGTCTGTCTGTGTGTGTTTATGTGTGCGTGATTGTGAAGTGCTGGCTTTAGGATAATGTAACAATGTATCCTGTCATTTCTGAGGATAACGAATCCATTTAGACGCAGCTGCTATGATACGGAGCAATGAACAAATACACGCACATAGAAACTGAGTGTAAAACAGCAAACAAATTTTAAATATTATTACTATGTATAAGTATAAATGTAGTGTGCATGTGAAAATGTGTGTGTGTGTGTGTCAGTGTATGACTGAGATCGTTCAAAACTGAAGAGGATATTTAAATGACAAAAACAATAACTCTAGAGATATGATGAGTTGTGATAATGACATGAGCACAACGCGCACCACAAGTGAAACTAAAAACTTACCTTTCCAACGAAATATAATAACACTCACTCACTTACAAACCCTACGTCTGTTTTATACACATACATGTGTAAGTATCTGCATTACAGAACAAGGCTTTATCCAACGTTTGATATTTCAATTATTAACATCTCTACTAGCGCTATTAAATGTTATGGCGAAATGAAGATTGCACTGCTCATGTCAATTAGAGTGCATCATCATACATTTAAATGGAAATGACAGAAAGATTGATGTATTCTCCCATGTTTCCCATATGATTGGTAGGAATATTAAAATTTAGTAAAGTAACAGAAACAGAACTTTTAACAATTATTTGTTATGTATTGTACGTATTTTTCTTGTTAGACAGAAAATTTCTTTGTAAAGGCTCTAACCCTTAATTGGTAAACGATTTACAAGATTATAAAAGTTTTATAGTAAAAAAATTATTAATTAAATTTGAATTATAAGCTTGTTATAACTATATTTTTCGTTTAGGAGTTCGAGTTATGAAGTTTGAATACCTTCCTATCGGAAATAAATCACACTCTGGATACACTAAAAAAACACGTGAAATGACTTGGCTTGGATGTTCAAGTTTAGGAGTTATACGCTAAAACCCGATTTAATTAGATTCGTCAACTTATCGACCCATTGCTTAGCCAGTTTGCACTTGAAAATAATTTTTTATATATCCACACCTATAATCCCCACTAGGTCGCTATACATACATATATATATATATATATATATATATATATATATATATGTATATATATGTATATATACATATATATATATATATATATATATATATATATGTATATATATAGAAATAATCGGTTGAAGTCAGCTAAATACTGTGATGGTAAAATCATTGAAATTTAAAGACTTATGTATGAAAGATATTTTAACTGGAAAAATGTAGGTATCAATTTTATTTAAGTCTGACATCTTGTTTTTGTTCAAAAGAAAGAAAAAGGTTTATGGCATGCGTAGCTTGGGAGATATAAGCGCATCAAAATTGTCCTATAAAATTAAGCATTGGCTGTTTTCGTTGGAGAAAAAGTCAGTTAGCTCGGTTTACCTCCGTGCTCTCAGTATAATGAAATGAGAGGTAGAAGGCTTTTCTTTCGAAATAGCTAAAAAAATTCAGCAACTTTTTTCAATCTATTTAAAAAAATCAAAATTTAGTAAAAAAAAAGTAAGGAATATTGCTTATAATAAAAAAGCATTGCATACCTTCAGGCTTAAATTTTTAATCAAATTGTAGTTATTAATCCTAACATTAGTTCAAAGTACATTCTCTTGAGATTTACGAAGTACCTATAGGAGTCTACAGATTTCAATAAAAATTTGTAGACTTCTTTTTTGGATCAACTAATACATGTGACGAATTTCACAAAAATTTATTGAGAAGTTCGCCTTATTCATTGAGAATAAAAATACATTAAAGCATGTACCCCAAGTAGTCGACGGATTTAAACCAAAATTAGTAGAGCTCTTTCTAGGATCAAAAAATAAAAGTGTGACGAATTTTATCAAATTCCATTGAAAATTGCGGTTTATACAATAAGAAGGAAAATAGATGAAAAAATGGGGGTCCAATGGAGGTACCCCAACAAGTCATCGGACTTCAACCAAAATTAGTAGGACTCTTTTTTGGATCAAAAAATTAAAGTATGCTAAATTTTATCAAATTCTTTTAAAAATTTCGGGTTATACATTGAGAAGGAAAATATATGAAAAAATGGGGTTCCAAGGGAGGTATCCCAAGGAGTAGACAGATTTCAACTAAAACTATTAGAACTCATTTTTGGATCAAAGAATAGAAGTGTGTCAAATTTTATCAAATTCTATTGAAAATAGTGT
Source organism: Stomorhina lunata (assembly GCA_933228675.1). NCBI lineage: Eukaryota > Metazoa > Arthropoda > Insecta > Diptera > Rhiniidae > Stomorhina > Stomorhina lunata. The sequence continues at coordinate 79,487,553 of OW121744.1, forward strand.
TTTATACAATGAGAATAAAAATAAGTGAACAGATGGGGGTCCAAGGGAGGTAACCCAAGGAGTTCACGGATAGTGGAGCTCTTTTCTGGGTCAAATAATGTAGTTGTGGCGATTTTCATGAAATTCTGGTGAAATTTTTGGGTTAAATATTGAGAAGAAAAATAAATGAAAAAATGGGGGTCCAAGGGAGGTACCCTTAGGAGTTGACGGATTTCAAAGTTTTTTTTTTTTGATTTTTCTTATCTATATTAAACTAAATAAGTGTGCCAAATTTCATCGTTGTAGGATCACTCTACTTTGAGGGCCGATTGTGCCGCTCCAGTACAATATAGGCTTTCTACGTTTAAAACTTAAGCTCCCCAACACTTCTGCTATATTTTGTTAAAATCCCCCAACGGTTTAGAACTTACAGAATTATTTCTATTCTATTTTTAAGCCATGCCACTGTGCACCGTTTTATAATATACTATTTTATTATATATTTAAGATGATCCTAAAAGTATGCTGCATAAATGTTACTGAAATATTTTAGATATCGATATAACAAAAAAAAAAATGTATGGTTTTTACTTATAGTAAATCTAACTTTTTGTTTTTAATTTACCATATTCAGAAATTCGTTTGACTGTGTGTTTTGCAATGTTTCAATTATCATAGAACCTTATATTTAAAAATGTATACCAGCTGCAAAATAAAGTTAACAAGTTAACTATAATCTTATAACAGATGTTTCTTTGATATTTTATAGAAATCCTCTTAAACCGTTTTATATTTATATTTTTCACTTCAACTTTAAACATGCTCCTTTTCATTAGTTTATGTATGTACGTATATTTGCTTTATTTATTTCTTTTTTTAATATATATATTTTCTTAAGTTTTCTTTATATTTTTTGAAAAAAGGAAATGTCCAAGTTTTAAAGAATTGTGTTCCATTTTCTCTTCCTATACTTTAGGTTAAATTGTCGTAGTTTTGACGCAAATTTATCTCATTTATCTCTAGTCGAATACGTGACACAAGCCGTACAATACTGAACTTTGCACTGAACTTTAGGAAAGTTTTGCTTTTTTTATAGTCAGCCGTCTCAAGGCAGCTTTGCAGTAGTTTCCCAGCCTTTTCTCCATGCTCTTGACATAAAGTTAAAACTTGTTAGTTTTTTTACCTTGTTTTTTTTTTTTTTTTTTTGTTATTACTCTTCAGTTTTTTTCTAAGCTTTTTGTTAACTTTTTTAAGGGTTTAAAAAAACTTTAAAAATATTATTATATCTAATAATAAGAGTAACAATCGTGCGTTTCGTATTACCTAAAGTTTTTTTCTGAAATAAATTAAATCAATGATAAAAAAATGACCTAAGAGCAAGCGAAAAAGTGAAAAGTAACTAAATAACATTCATATTCAATGAATACAATTGTGTAATTCAATACATACGAGTACATGTACGTGATACATTAAATTAAAATTTTTCCAAAAAAAAGATATGTAACAGATTTGGGGCACCCTGACGTATGAGTGTCATAACACGAGTTTTGTTATTTAATACTCATACGCATCGGAGTTTATAGTCTAAGTTATTTGAAAAACTTCTGGTGACCAAATTAACGCATATTCTGGATGAGAGCGGGTGCATCCCAAATCATCAGTTCGGCTTTAGGAAAAAACACAATACAATCGAACAAACCCATCGAATTGTAAGTGCAATACGTTCAGCTTTTGAAGAAAAAAAAATATTGCTCTGCTGTCTTCTTAGATGTATCCCAGGCATTTGATAAAGTATGGCATGATGGTTTAATTCATAAAATGAAAAAAATTCTCCCTATAGATATATGCAAGCTCTTAGAAAGCTATTTGACCCAACGCAAATTCATACTTAAAGAAGGAGACTTCTTAAGTACTCCACAACCTATCGAAGCTGGTGTACCCCAAGGTAGCATATTAGGTCCAATCTTGTATGTTATATATACTTCTGATATGCCTACAAACATAAATACAATCACATCCACATTTGCAGATGATACTGCCATTCTTAGTATTAGTGAAACCCCTTTTGAATCATCTCGGCATTTGCAAAATCACACATTCTATTTGGAAGAATGGCTCAGGCAATGGAAAATAAAAGTAAACGAACAAAAGTGCATTCATATTACATTTACGTTACGCAGGGAATCGTGCTCTCCAGTAACAATACTATTCCCCACGAAACAGAAGTGAAATACCTTGGCATTCACTTGGATAGACGATTCACGTGGAAAAGTCATATAGATGCCAAACTCGCAGAAATTAAGCTAAAATCAGCCCAAATTAACTGGCTCATTGGTAAACATTCCAAACTTAGTTTAGAGTACAAAATCCTTCTATACAATTCAATTATTAAGCCAATATGGTGCTATGGAATTCAATTATGGGGCACTGCCTCAGAGTCAAATATTGAAAAAATTCAAAGGCGACAAAATAAGCTCCTAAGAATCATTACAGATGCACCGTGGTATATTAAAAATTCGAACTTACATAAAGACCTTGAGGTTCCGCTGGTTAAAACCGAAATATCAAAACGTGTTGTCAATAACATTAATAAGTTAGCATGCCCACTAGCCCGAAACATTTTAAATAGTCGTGGCCACATCCGCCTCAGAAGGAGGGATACTGGCAACCTGTACAGCCGCTAAAGGAAAAGGATTTTAATATAAAATCCAATCGTAAAAAAAGAAAAGCTCACCAATGGATGGACTTTTATAACTTAATAATTAGATATAAGATTTGATAACCTATTGTTAGTTCATTATATTAAATGAAGATACAATAAATACAAATAAGCTGAAAAAAAAAATAGTTTTTTATGCTCTCGCACAGTGGTCGAAATCCTAAATCTAAAGCTATATTATTCTTTACTAAAAATTACGAAATAAATATTTTTAATATTCCTATTTTACTAAGAAAAATTTAAAAAGACTAATTTTGACCCTTGTCCCCGGGAAAAAATATCGTTAAACTATCATAATAAGACATTACGGCGTATATAGTCATATAGGCCACCGAATGTTTGCATACAGATGGAAGACCTCATTATCTTAGAAGTCTGTATTAACATCTGTCTGCGGGCATTCAATTACATTTAACGTCGACGAGCAGATTCGCATTTGAATGATATTTTGTTTAGGCATGTGAATCTGCATCGTCGACAAAACAAATTTAACGTCGACGATCAGATTCGCACAAATTGTAATATAAATACTATTTTGTTTGGGCGTGTGAATCTGCATCGTCAACAAAACAAATCCATGTATTTATGTTTAAGTTTAGTTTAAGAACTTTTGTTATGTTTAAGTTTGGTTTAAGAACTTTTGAAATTTTAAAAATAAAGATTCAGTTTTGATAGAACAGTCAACGAGGAAGTTGACTGACGAAATTAAAACAGAAATAAAACTGGCGACGAGGAAAAAAAACGATTAAAATAAAAAGAACAAAGAAAAAATTAAATATCAATTATTTATAATTAAGGCAAAAACTTTTAACTAATAAATAAAATTATCAATTAAAACATAATATAAAAAAGTAGTTAACAAAACTAACTCTTTAAAAAGCAAAAGTTAAAGGAAAGTAGAATAACAAAAATCATAAAGTTATAAACTAATAAAAAAAATAAAAACAACTACATGCAAATTATTAATAACTAAAAAATTAAAAACAATAAAAATTAACAAAAACTAAAATTGCTTTATATTGAAAAATATTGAAGAATTTAGCAATTTAAATAAAACAAACATATAAAAACTTCATTATGAACTAAGAAAGAAAAAAACAAAAGAAGAAAAAAAACTCACAAAACAATCGAAGAACAAAACTGCAACAAAAAAAAAAAAAATTAATAACTACATATCAATAATGCAACAAAAATCTCAACAATAATTAACAGAAGTTTAATACCAACAAAAAAAAAGACGACAAAAATTACAAGCATAAGCAAATTTAATTCATGGCTAAAATAAACAGCAACTAAATACGTGAACAATTGGGAACAAAAACTTTCACTATCATCAGGAACAATAATTATCAACAACAGTAACCATCTCAACAGTGATAGCAACAACAGCAGCGGATTGTGAATACAAATCAGCAAGATTTAAGGTAGATGTAAAGTTTTAACGATATATGTATGTATTTTATTTTATAAGAAATTTGTTTACTTAAATTGACAACAATTAATTAATTAAAAAGAAAGAAAAAAAAACTAATTTTTAAGAAAATTTTAGAAAAGAAAAAGACAGAATGGAAGCGAATATTGTGCAACAATTTAACCTTGTTTTAAATTGTATCAGGGAAATTCCGACATTTGACGGTACCGACCCCTGTCAATTACCAGACTTCCTAGCACAAGTAGAAGCTTTGTTACCATCAATCGAAGTTTTTCAAGATAACAATAAAACAATACTATTAGGCTATATAAAAAACAAATGCACAGGCTCAACAAGAGAAGCACTCCACAGATATGGGACGGTAAATACTTGGTTGGAAATAAAAAACGTACTCCTTAATAATTTTGGCGAAAGACAAACTTGTAGCGAATTGATGGACAGACTAAAGACATGGAGGTTGGACTCAACAATCGAAAAATATTACCTTAGCATTAATAAAATCACAAACCAACTCCATAATAGACGATTAATTCATCCAGAAGAAGGATTTTCTACAAGAGATGTCAATAGGATTTCCTTGCAGGTGTTTAAAGATCATCTTCCGGAACCAACTAAAACAATAATATTTGCAAGAGACCCTAAAACATTGCAAGAAGCGTACCAGATTATTTTGGAAGCTAGACATCAGAATTACACTGCATCTGGTAATAATCTGAAATTAAATATACAATTTAGGACAAACTATAGGAATAATAACCAAAGTCAAAGCAGAGGCAATAATGCTTGGAATAGAAATTATGTGGACAATAACGCTACTCCTCATAATAGTAGACAGTATAATAATAACAATGGACAGTCAAGGAATTACCCGGGAAATGACACTAGATTTGGTCAAGGTTTGATTTCCAATGGTCAATCCAGAAATTCTTATAACAATAATCAATCAGGAAACTTTCGTAGGTACAACAATGACCAATCTGGAAGATACTCTGGACAAAGCAGAAACACTAACAGGACTGAAGGTGCAGTTCCTATGGAAGTCGGTTCTTCCAATGTAAATTTTTCAACGGAAGCCCTAAACAACTTCCCTATATAGTTATAAAAACCCCAATTAGAAAATTATATTTTATCATTGACAGCGGAGCAGAATTTAGTATTGTAAATAACGGAGTATGCTCACCAAAATGGAAAACAAAGGTGTCCCTGTATGTTAGAGCCCTCGGAAAAATGATTTTAATGAAATACCTTTGTAGATTTCCACTTTTTAGGGAATTTGAAACTGAAGATTTTTTTTGTGAATTTTTAGAATATAAATTGGATAATGGTTACGATGGGTTAATAGGCAACAATATTCTACAAAAATTATGCGCTGTAATTGATTACCAGAATCGGCGGCTTGTCACTAGGAACGCGACATTGCCATTATATTTGGGTGACTACGAAGAATTATATAATAAAATTTCTTATAAAGAAAATGTTATTGATGTAGGGAACAATGAAATAGCTAGGGACAACTTTCTTACCTTTATTGGAACCAGCCACTTGCACGAACAAGAAATAGCTAGATTAAGGCCAACCCTGCTTAAATACAAAGACGTTTTTTACCAATCAAAAGAAAAACTACCGTTTACGAATGATATAAAACATAAAATAAATACCAAACATGACATTCCAATATATTCTAAAATGTACCGTTACCCAGAAGTTCATAAAGTAGAAGTTGATCGACAGATTCAAGAAATGCTTAAAGATGGTATTATCAGGGAATCAAATAGTCCATATAATAGTCCGATTTGGGTCGTACCCAAAAAGATAGGTTCTGACAATGTGCAAAAATGGAGAATGGTCATTGATTATAGAAAATTAAACGATATTACAATAGAGGATCGCTTTCCTATACCTAACATAGACGATATCTTCGACAAGCTAGGAAATTGTCAATATTTCTCAACAATCGATTTAGCAAAGGGTTTCCATCAGATCGAAATGGATCCTCATGATATTCACAAAACAGCTTTTTCGACCGCCAGTGGTCATTACGAGTTTCTGAGAATGCCTTTTGGACTTCGGAATGCACCCGCCACATTTCAACGTCTCATTAATGGTATACTAAAGGAATTCATTGGGAAAATATGCCTAGTCTATTTAGATGACATCCTGGTTTTTTCTACAAGTATAGAAGAACATATGGAATCATTAGAAAAGGTCCTTAAATGTTTGAAGAATGCTAATCTTAGAATTCAACCGGATAAGTGCAAATTTTTATCCAGGGAAACAGAGTTCTTAGGTCACATAATTACACCAGATGGAATTAAAGCTAACCCGAAAAAAATTGAAGCCATTAATGATATTCAACTACCTAAAAGTCAAAAGCAGATTAAATCATTTCTGGGAATAACTGGGTACTACAGGCGATTTATCAAGGATTATTCCAAAATAGCTCATCACCTAATAAAATATTTAAAAAAGAATTCCAAAATAAATATAAACGATCCAGAATATGTAGAAGCTTTTAATAAACTTAAGACATTGTTAAAAAATGACCCCATACTTGCCCACCCAGATTTCCAAAAACATTTTACATTAACCACCGATGCGAGCAATTTTGCACTAGGAGCAGTGCTCACGCAAAATAATAAGCCCATTGCTTACGCAAGTCGCTCTCTGAATGGTCACGAGCAACGATATAGCACAATCGAAAGAGAACTCCTTGCAATTGTCTGGGCAACAAAATATTTTCGCCCATATTTATACGGCCGTAGGTTTACAATTAGAACTGACCACAGACCACTAGTTTGGCTAAATAATATGAAGGAACCGAATTCGAAATTACAACGGTGGAAGATCAAATTAAATGAGTTTGATTTTCTGGTCGAGTATATAAAAGGCAAAGAAAATATAGTGGCAGATAGTTTAAGCAGAATGACATATGACCCTAAGAGAAATACGACACCGAGTGAAGCGACTACGGAGTCAACACTTTTTATTAACCTCAATGAATTGCTTGAGCCTAATGAAGCCAATGATAGTAATGATATGGAAACGATTCATAGTGCAGATACTGATGACACAAATTTTATATCAATTACGGAGAAACCCATTAATTTGTTCAGGAATCAGATTATTCTGGATTACGCAACTAGGGAATCTAGGAAATTAAAAATTATTCATAGAAACAAAATAAGAAACATTATAATGGTGACAAGGGAAACTGACTTAAAGAATACAATGCGAGAGTGCCTCCCAGAAAAGGGACTTGTGACAATTTTTTCTTCGAATGACAGACTTTTTTTGAAATTTCAGGATTATTATAGAATGTATTTTGCAAATAACAAGAACTTAAGAATTTTAAGGTCCAAGTCATTATTGGAGGACATTACGGACAAAGAAACTATACTTAAAAGAATTGAAACTGAACACATTAGAAACAATCATCGCGGAATAAATGAAGTATTCAATAATTTAAAAAGGACATGTTATTACCCCAACCTGCAAAAAATAATCCAAAAATATATAAATAACTGTGAAATATGTAATCTAGCAAAATACGATAGGAACCCTATCAAACATTCGTTAAATATAACGAAAACCCCCAGTAGACACAACGAAATAGTTCACCTCGACATATGGTATCCGCAAAGAAATGTGATGTTTTTAACTAGTATCGACAGACTTACAAAGTACGCAACTGCGCACCGCCTGCCAGATAGAACATGGATATCAATAGTTAATGCGTTAAAAGTCCGCATTCAATATTTAGGCAAACCAGAAACAATAATTACTGACAACGAATTAGATGTAGTAGCAGTAAAACAGTTTCTTATTGAAAACGAAATCGATGTACATTTTACAACAACATATAATAAAACAGGGAACTCGGATGTTGAAAGATTGCATTTGACCCTTAACGAACACATACGTCTTTTTAACGCAGATCCGAATAATGAAAGCAATTTAGACGAAAAAGTCCATAAAGCAATATTGGCCTATAATAATACGATTCATTCTACCACAAATAGTAAACCGATAGACTTCATAAATAACATAATGTCTAGCGAAGATCTCAAGGAACTGTCAGAAAAACTCCATAGAGAAAAAATATTAAGAATAAATGCTACTAATAACAAGCAGGGAAATAAAAACTATACAAATTTTGAAAACGAATTTATTAAAAACTATAGAGTTAGCAAAACCCAACCCAAATATAAAAAAATTTTAAATTACCGAGCAGAAGATAATTATTTAATATCCAGAGACAAAAAATTTAAAAAAACTTACAAAACGCAAGTTAAACGCAGACATCTCTTACAGGACAATCACCATGAGGATCACGTTCCTGACATTGTTGGTGGCGACTGCCCAGGCACTTCTGCAAGTCAACAGAATCGACGAAAATAATGGCTACACAATACTCCGGGTAGGAAGAGTGGAATTGGTCAATACAACAAACACAGTGTTACATATAATATACCCAATTCAAATTCTAAATGTAATCACCCAGATGGAAAGCAACATAGAACGAATAGACGTAGCTAACAAGGACATTCTAAGGAAAGAAATTGGTAATATTAAGGCAAAAGTCAAAACTATCATGCCTTCACACTCTAATAGAGAGAAAAGAGGGTTGATCAATGGAGTGGGAAACATTTATAAGTGGTTGTTTGGACTAATGGACGATACTGATAGGGAAGAGATTTTAGAACATTTAAGCTATGCAGAAACTAATACACATAACGCTATTGAAACTTTAAATGGACAAATAACTATTAATAGACATTTTAATGAATCAATCGAAGTAATACGTAAGGCAATAGAGGACGATAGGCTCAAAATAGATAGTACTTTTGAAGAGGTTAGAAAACGAAATAACGAAATCGTCAGAAGACTACTTTATATAGATCAAATGATGAAGTTAAAGAGTTTGGAGAATAGAATAATACAAATTCAGGAAAACATAGCATCAGCTAAGAACAATATAATGCACCCTGGAGTGCTGACACTTGAGGAGATCGAAAGATTTAGAATTGATTATTTGAAGCTTAAACTAATAAGAATGGGCGTTATGAATTATAAAAATGATTCATTGATCATAGCAATCAAGATCCCAATTGACTATTTAGTGACTGACTTGAAATTACTGACACCATTGCCGAACGATAACTTCCTGGAAATTGATGAAGAAGAAGAGTTGATGGTTACAATACAAAACAAGACTTACAAATACGAAGAAAATTTTAATTTTAAGGATTTAAAAATAAGCAAAAATTGTATTGCAAAAAGATATTGTAAATTGAGATATAATAATATAACCGACGTCGAAATTATTGACGACGACTTAATTCTTGTAAAAAATGCTAACAATACGGTGATAACACAAAATTGCGATAGCAGAAATATTGTTGTAAATAAAAACAATTTAATACATTTTTATAATTGTGAACTAAAAATATTAAATACAACCTATCAAAATAAAAAAACTATTGTTAATGAAAAGTTTGTCTACCCAGATAATGATTTCTCAAAGGTGATATTTGAAGAAAATATCAATTTTGAGAGAATCAAATTAAACCAGTTTGAAAACATTAAAAAGATTGAAGAATTAGTTTATCATAGGAATGTATCGTATGCAATTGGTGTTACTCTGATTTCATTTTTGATAATTGGAGTGATATTATGCATGCTTCACAAAAGATTATGTAAAAATAAGAACAAAAATAATGTTAATGTTAATATTAAATTTAAGTCTCACCCCAAAATCCCTAATTCGGCAGAAACCGCTGAATCAGGGAATAGAGAAGCTATATGAGACACCAAATAAAGTGTGTCTTTAAACTTTATTATTTTGAAATGAAAGAAAAAATATATTGCTTTATATATAAAAAAAAAAAAATTAATGATAAAATAATTAATTATAATTTTTTTTTTTTTGCCAACATTTTGTTTATATAAATATTAATGTAAAGACTAACTCCACAACTTCTCATTCAACAGAGACTGTTGAATCTGGGGGTGGAGGAGTCATATAGGCCACCGAATGTTTGCATACAGATGGAAGACCTCATTATCTTAGAAGTCTGTATTAACATCTGTCTGCGGGCATTCAATTACATTTAACGTCGACGAGCAGATTCGCATTTGAATGATATTTTGTTTAGGCATGTGAATCTGCATCGTCGACAAAACAAATTTAACGTCGACGATCAGATTCGCACAAATTGTAATATAAATACTATTTTGTTTGGGCGTGTGAATCTGCATCGTCAACAAAACAAATCCATGTATTTATGTTTAAGTTTAGTTTAAGAACTTTTGTTATGTTTAAGTTTGGTTTAAGAACTTTTGAAATTTTAAAAATAAAGATTCAGTTTTGATAGAACAGTCAACGAGGAAGTTGACTGACGAAATTAAAACAGAAATAAAACTATATTCTCCACGGACTGAAAGAAAATATTCATTATTACTTTTATTAACATTGAACTTAGGTACAATTTAACAAGCATATACTCCAATTATTAATTATGAAAAACTACATTTTCGCCAAATTCTAAGATTTTAAGTAGTAGGTACGGCTAAACGGTTCAACATATTGACACCATTTTTTCTGAATCATTTTATTCTCCTATTTGTTTGTTTTATGAAACTAGAACAATAATTTATACACTGGAGCATGTTTTTGTGCGGTGTTTTTTTGTGCGATTTAGATTTGTTCGATTTTTTTTATGCGTGATATTTTTTTATGCGACTTCAAATATTCTTTGTTATACGCAATTAGCAACCTCAATACTAGTCTATCTCATAACCCAAACTATCAATGCAAAAACACAACGAAAAATTATACAATTGTTCCCAATTTGAAAGATTTTGTCCTTGCTCCTCAAATGATATCAGAGTTATTTAGACTGTCCTACATTTGGTAAACAACATCGCAAAAACCAGTCGATAAACAATCAGTTATCAAATCGACAAATGAATGTTTAATCGGCGGAGATTATCATTGCGATAAGTGTAAGTCTTAAGAGCATTTTTCATATTGACGAATTTTCACGCGGAACTGCACATATATTATTACAAGCTCGCTAAGCAACAGACCGAAACATCGACCTTTCTAAGAAACCATATATTGTGTATTTTTTTAATTAGTTTTTGCGTATAAAAAATAAAACTGAAGGTTGTGGTATATCACATTAAAGTCTAAGGAGTTAGCTTTCTATTCATATATTAATTGGCTGCATATGTTTCCATATTCAGCCTTAAATCTTAAAAAAGTAAAATTATTTAATTTTTTAACAGTCATATTGTAAAAATAACTTAAATTATCTTGTTTTATTAATTTTAGATTTGAGGCAAAACATGCATATATTTGCCGCTGTTCTATATACCGATAAAGGCCTAAATCTTTGGTCTTTAATATGATATACATTTTGTGTAAATTCATTTATTTAAGAGAAAATATATTATATCTGAACTTTTATCATTTTTTTATTTATCTTCTTATCAATACTTACTTTTACAAAAAAATATATACCAAACTAAAGATTTTAGCCTCAGCTTTTCATCGATATATAAATAAACTTTTTATATTTGTATATTTAGCCTGAAATCTAAATTAAGTAAAATTATCTTATTTAAGTTATTATAGCAAACATGAGACTTTGACCTTTAATATGATATATATTTTGTTCTAAAGGTATTTATTTACGATACGATTTGAGATCTTGTTGAAAAAATTTGTTCAAAAAATCAAAAAATGATTTTTGAAAACGATCCGACAGACAGACAGAAGGACCGACGGACATCGTCTTATAATTTCATAACTATTCAGAATATATATCCCTTTTAGTTTTTGAGCCAATATTAATGGAATTACAAACATACTGACAATCTCAATATACACCCATTCTTTTTGATAGTAGCTAAAAAAATTTACGTTTATTGTGATCGATTTAATAAGTTTCGTTTTAAAACGATCGAAATTAAAAATGTTTGTATATGAAACAAACCAAAAAATTCACGAAAAATTTAGCAAAAATTAATAACAATTATGAAAAAATAATTTACCGAGAAAAATACATTTTAACTTTTATAAAAAATGTTACGTTTTGTTGCGAACGCCTATATATAAATTTAGCTTTAGCAAAAACTAATTATAAAAACATTATATTTTTTTACAAAATTTTGGGTAAAATATACAGCCTAACCACAGAACAAATTTTAAAGTCGATTTTATGTAAAATCGACTTTTTTAAGTAATTTTTGTAATTTCTCGTACCATAAGAAATTTTTAAAACAAGACTTTAAAAATATTTTTAAACAAATACATTCAAATATTTCAAAAGCTTTTTCTAATAAACAGAAATAATAAAATAAAATTTCAAAAAATTCCAAAAACAAAATATTTACCTTCATCTGCTCCTAAAAAAAAAAATCACGTTGTCTACCTTTGCGTAGTTTTCTACGCATGCAATATTATTTATAGTTCTTGGTACAAAATTTTAAGAACTCTGGGAGGAAACAGTTAGAAAAAGTAATTTATATTTATTTGGTAGACGAAAAAGTCTACCAAATAAAAGTGTAAACCTAAGAAGTAAAGTTGTAAACCTAATATTTTTAAGGTTTGAAAGGTAAAAAGGTAGCAAGCACCTTTTGTATAACTTACAGGTGTATCATTTTACTAGATTATGAAGATTCTGGCACTAATTCTTCTTCATATTCTATTTAGTTTTTCTGGTAAATGGTGTAAAAACAATAATCAAAAAGAACTTTTCCATGTGTTAAAACCGCAATGATTGACAAAAAAGAACCATGACATCAAAAATTTCCACGAAAAACGTATGTTTTTTCCCATATGTGTAAAAGACTACGCAAGGGTAGACAACATAACTTTTTTGATCCAGTCCATAAAAAATAAAATTTCGGAGTAAAAAATGCCTTAAATGCAAAATCATGTTAATTACAAAGTCAATAAATTTTGTTAACTTAAAGCTAGCACTTCCAAAAAAAAAACAGAGAAATTGTGTAGCATTTGCGTAGTTTTCTACGCAAAGAGCAGATGAAGGTTAAGAAAATTTAGTGTTATTTTGACAAAACAGGTTATCTTTATATGTTTAATTTTTCATAATATGATTAAAAATTGTTCAAACGATCATCAACTTTTACATAAAATTAAATTTATGTTCAATAATAATAAAAAACAAGAATTATATGATCCCAATCCATTTTAAACAATTTAACTTCAAAATGTATCCTATGAGTAAAAATTGTGAAAAATTTCCAATTTCGACTTAACATTTTTTTCCGACGAATCACAAAATGAACAACATTCAAAAGAAAAAAGGTTACTTTAGTTTTTAAAATAAAGTTTTCAAATTTAATTTAATTTAAAATTTGTTTTGTAGTACGAATTTCAAAATTTTTCGGTTTAAAGTCGACTTTAAACGTTCTTTGGTTAGATTTTATAAAAACTTCTGTTTCCTTAAGTCATTGCTTTTAAGTCTTAGAAGTAGTTATTGCCAAATAAGTACTAATATCCCTTTTTTTAAATACCTATTCAATGTTTTCAACAAAAATTTTGCTTAATATAAATTACTTAAAATGAAAAAAAGTTCATCACTATCTTCTATTTGGTTGCTTCAGAAGGCGTTTAAGACCTTAAATGTCTTGGAAAGATTTATCTTTAAAGGTTATATTCAAGTTTACAAGCCACTTTTGTGTCATTTTTCATTTGTTTTTTTTTTGTGTTTGGCTCTAAAATGTTACTCTTGCTAATAGAAAATCAACTAAATTGTTTCAACTTATTGTTGCTTTAATTTTTCTTCTTCAGAATGTAATAAATCTTTTCTTTTACTTTTTAATAGGAATCACTTGTAAAAGATTTCTTGTTTTTTTTTGTTATAAGTACGAGTCTAAGAAGAAGAAATATTTACTTGATAATTCTAGAGTTGTTTTCCTAACACCACTCGAATGTGGTTATTGCAGTCATAATTTTTAATTTATGGACAGAAAATTAAGTAGAGTATAATAATGTTTTATTACTAGCCGGATAGCCCGGATACTAACTTGAGATAGAAGTGCATGACGTCAAAGTTTGTTAATATATAAGAACACAAACAGCTACTGTCGGGTCAACTGCTTGTAACATGAATTGTTCAGAAAATTTCTAATTTTAAAGTTAAGTTTAGTTATGATTTGCTACAAGAGGAAAATAATTTTGAAATTTGATTTGAAACAAGAGAGAAATAATTAAAAGTATTTTAAGTAGGTTTTTGAATAATATTTATTCTAAAACAAGTAAGAAAGTGCTATAGTCGGTCAAGCCTGACCATACGATACCCTTCACCACTAAAGTCAAAAGTGTTCTTTTTCCTGTATAAAGACAAATATTTGCTTAATTTTGCCTTCATACAAACATTTTCTCAAAACTTATACATATAAACTGTCTTCGTCATTTGGACTTATATGAAAGCTAGGGTCAAATGTGGGCCGATTCACTCAAAATTTTTTATTTGACGGTTTTCCCGTAGATCAAGAGAGCTGGATACTTTACAGTCACCGATAAGCTCTTTAGCCCTCTTGTGAACTTAATCGAGAAGCTTAAATGTTGTAATGTTTTCTCTCTTAAACTAGTGCAGATGGGATCAAAATTTATTATGTCTTGTTTAAACATAAAAAAAGAAGACAAGTATTTAGTACTTTAAAAAAAATGTCAGTAATGTTATACTTACTCTGATATTAGTTCATCCAAAAGAATTTGTACCTCAATCGATTAACACTAAAAGTTGTTATATTAAAAAGGGATCCATTTTGAGACCTCAAGGCATTTAAATGCCCATTTTGTAACAATGTGCTAACGTAAAGTCACTTTTTCATGGGACGAAAAAATGTATTTTTTTCGTACCATTTTCAAAACATCTATTTTGGATTTTTCAATAGTTTATTAAACCCTTTCCACCATAGGTGGAAAGGTTATTATAAGTTTGTGCTGATGTATGTAACGCATAGAAATATTTGTTTTAGACCCATCTTTTAGAATAGGCTTAGATATAATAGGCTTGGAATAGCTTTCTGAGTCAATTTAGCGATGTCCGTCCTTCCGTCTGGCTGGCTAGACGCCCATGTAAACCTTGTTATCAAACTACAGGTCACAATTCTAAAGATAATTTGATAAAATTTGGCACAAATAATTTTTTTGATAATAGGACCATGTGCTTAGAAATTAAAATTCGTCAAAATCGGTCTATTATTTATGGTACCTCCCATAGATCCCACTTCCCCGAATTGATATATTGGTCACAAAAATCAATATTTCTTCATGAAATTTAAAACTGCATATGTAAACCTAAATCACTGTACTAAATTTCGTTGAAATCGGTCCTCATTTGACAATAGCTCCCATACAAACTCTTTTCTCAAAACGCACTAAATGAGTCAAAATTCACTAAAACCCTCGTAAATCCGAAGATAATGAGAATTTTAAGTTTATTGTTTGCACACATCATTTTGTAACAACTGTAATCAATTTGCCAAATTTCGAGATAATCGGTCTATATTTGACCCTGGCTCTCATATAAGTCCAAATGACAGAAACAGCTTTTGAGAATATGTTTGTATGATGGCAAAATTTAGCAAATATATGTCTTTATACCGGAAAAAGAACACCTTTGACCTTAGTGGTGAAGGTTATAGTCGGCTTGACCGACTATAGCTCTTTCTTACTTGTTATTGTTATATTTCCAAGAAAATTAAAAAACTCAAAGGCACCTTTAAATACATTATATATAAATTAATCCGTACTAATGGGCAAAGCATAGGAACTATTTAGAGCCCATGGGTACGTTAGGGTTAATTTGAATAAAAATACCTATGAAAGCCGATTTTAAGATTATATATCCCATTGGAAAGGTCATTTAGTTGTCTGTACCATTCTGTTAAAAACTTTTATTTATTGTATTCTAAGTATATTTTTTTTTTTTTAATTTGAGGAAACTCCTAATTTTCCCATACAACTGACCTTTCCAAACTTTTGCGTCAAGTTGGCTCGCTTTCCCGATATTCGATCTGAACAAAACTTTACATTTGGATTATTGGGCTCAAATGTAAAAAAAATGGGGGTACTTCTTTCTGTATTACAATGTTTCATTTTATCCATACAAAGGCGGGACACTCTATAATATATATAGTACTCTTACTTTCTTCAAATGGAACCTAAAGTAATCTGTGAATAAAATCTCATGAGGATGCCAAACAAGGAACAATTTAGTTATATCCACGAACGCAGGCGGACCCTGCATAAATAAATATTTATGTATAAATATTAATTTATATTTCTTTGCATATAAAATATCTTTTAAATGGATTATATATTAAAATTTTCTAAAATCATAATTCTTTAAAAATTTAAATTCTACTCTAAAGCGTTGATTATTGCTTTATATAAATACATAAATCATTTTGATTTTATTTTTTTTTCTACTTCCAGAAAATCGTAACGATAAAGTTGAGGAAACAACACCAAAACGTTTTACCACCACCTCAAGTTTGAAATTAAAACCCACTGCCGATGATGATTACACCGAGTACACATGCCAAGCGAAGCATAAAGCTTTGGCGCCTGATATGCCCATGCGTTCAACAGTACAACTGTCCGTTTTGTGTAAGTGAAATTTAATTTAAACAATTATGTCTCTTTATGTATGTATTTATATCCGTATGTTTGTGTAATGGTAACAAAATTAAAATTATTCATTTTTTTGTGATTACATTGACCAAAAAAAAAAAAGAGTACTCACATAATAAGAAGAGCAAGTAAACGATGTCGTAAAAAGTGATTGTGGTCGTAATTATGTTTTTTTTTTTTTTTTTTTGTATAAATTCAGTATTTAAAGAGGATTTAATGTAAAATATACTTTCTTTTTTCTAATTTGCATATTTTTATAAAATTATTTACTATCCATTTCCTCACTTGTCCATGTGTCAAAATGTTTTAATAATAACATTTTCGTTGGCTAAATTACTTGTGAGTTAAGAATAATGTGATTTATTTAGAAATTTATAAAGTGTGAAATATGCATTTCAATTGTAGCTCATTAGGAAAAATTTTTGCATAATTTGCGCAGTATTTTTGTACTCATTGAAATTAGTTACTTTGTATGTGTTCTGACAAAGCAAAATCACACAAAATCCAAGGTTCGAAAAAAAAAAACATTAACTCATTATATTGTACTGAACTTAAACCTCACGCAAAAGGTTTTTTTACGTATCTAGCAAAGTCGGAAACAAAGTTGGGTACACAAAGACTCAATAAAAAGGAACGATCGTTATAATTTTAGATTTTTTTGGGATTTTAGAGTTTTTTTCAGTTAACTTTAAAGTACAAAGTTTTGAATTTTTAGATAACTTACTTGTGGCTGCGTTCGTAATATTTTGACGAAGAATTGCTGTTTTGCATTCATAACTAAATCGTTTATTTTCATAAAAGGGCCCCAGCAGTTCCAAGTTGAACAACCAATTCAATTCAATTTGAACATGTACTTTTTGCTAAATAAATTACTTAAGATATCAAAGTGCTGGATCATGGCTAAGGTAAAAGCGACCTAGTCGAATCGGAAGTACTTGTTAATGTTTTCATTAAGTTAACCAATTTGGAAACAGTCCATTAATTTTGAACTTCTGGTAAATTCTTAAAATGTACATGCATAAGATGTCAATTGGGTTTGTATTGGTGATACAATTTTTCTATGATATACACATAAATATGTGAACCGCCGTGGTATAGCATACCAGAGGCCAGCGTTACCGTTATGCGACTAAAGTCGCAATTTGCGACTTTTTCTTGTGGCCTGCGACGCAACCTGCGACTTTTCTTCCATGGCCCTTTTTGCTACATTTTTGAATTGTGTGCGACTTTTGACACCTTTTTACAAAATTATTTCAAATTTTTTTTTTAGCCCATATTCAATATCTCAACTAAAATTCCCTTTAATGATTTTAACTTAAGTATAAATACCGTCACTTTGAAAAATCTTTTTGTACAATAAAAAACTAAAACAAACAAATTTTGGCGGCAGAGCCGATATCTCGACAACTCCCGCATAGTTACGTACAAAAATATTGGTTTTGTTCGTTTGTCATTATTTCATTAATATTTTACATTTATAGTTTGAGCAAAAAGAAAGAGTATTAATGAAACTAAGCAGGTTAAACACCACTTAAAATACAATCAAGTCCAGAGTCAGAAGATGATGAAGTTTCCCAACAACCCTCATGCTCTTCGAAGATGCAGAAAGTTTTTAACACCATTCCTGACCAATTTTGTGCTCAATTCGCGATGTGCTTCAGTAAAATGTTTTTCGATAAAGCCTTTGCGGTCTCAGCTTATAAAGGTATTTTTGGCAAACTTTTAATGCAAATCGTTTATAAATGACATCTTTTTCATACCTTTTATATGATTTGGTCTCAGTTTGTTGTCTAAAACCATTAAAAGCAATATATACTTTTTTGCACGATTTTTATAATCTTCATAAAATTTTAGCAAAAAATTATTTTTCTGGCGCTTTTGGTTGTAGGTGTTAAATTTTAAGAAATTTAAATCTTCGTTTCGTCATTAACACCTAAGAAGTGCAAACTTGCGCTACTAAAATTTTGTGTTCAATTTACCTGAAGTCTTAGGAGTTCAAATCTGTAATTAGATTTTCCGTACACCTAAGAGTACAAAAATTATTCGAGTTGAAAGTCGGTTTCTTAGGAATTAAAACTGTTTGATTTCTGCCTATATATAATATCTTTTCAAGTACGAATTTTTTTATGGTTTTTTGTTTTTTGTTTAAGAAAAAATGTTATTCAAAAAGAAAAAAAATGTTATAAAAAAATGTGCGACTTTTTTTGTTGAGCTCGACTTTTTGTGCGACTTTTTTTTTAAAGCGACTTTTTTTGAGACTTTTTCAAATTTGTCAGCGGTAACGCTGCCAGAGGCCTAAGTTCGATCCCTGGCCAGACTCACTTGAAAAAATAAATTAAAAAAAGCGGCAGTTTCACCTCATAAATCAGCTAGCCACTGGTTATTGAGTATTAGGCTATGTAAAACTTCTCTAACTAGAACATTTGCCGTTCGGAGCCGGCGTTAAACGTAGGTCCCTTTTAATGAGTCTAAAAATAAAATCGGATGCAGCTCATTGCCTGAAAGAAGTACCACTTGTTCCAATTGGAATGTTGACGGGGAATTATATATATATACACATTAATATAACAGAGTACATTATATCACTGAATAAAGTACGCTATTTTTAGTGTACTTTTAACAGGTACTCGAACATTTTGAGGTACATATACTTAAATTGAACACTTTTTTACGTATGTGAGCAGTATGTGACTTTGTATCGAACTTGCTTAAGTACAGTACGTTACCTTAAAATACAGTATCTTAGAGTATTTTTTCGAACCTTGATAAAATCCAACACCCACAATCCTTACTTAACACATTTTACTATTGTAAAATTTGTAATTGTTATTTTGTGTGTATCATTTATCACTACCACAAACAGATTTCTAATAAAAATTTTTTTAAAACCATTTAATTGCATTATTTTTAAATAGCATTTTTTTTTGTATGTGTAGTATTCCAGTGATTCCAAATTGAAGAGTTTTGCATACAATGGACAAATGACTGGCAATTTCAATATGTGCTTATCGTTGAGGACTAAATTAGGTTTCTTGATAACTACTTAGACTGGACATATTTTTACACTTTTAAACAATCATGAAGTGTAAGAGCGTTAAATCACATAAGACAGTTCCTCACTTGTATAGAGAAATTTTTTCTTCGACTGCAGTTACTCATACCTTTCAGTTTTTTTTTCATTTTGATTCTATTAATGAAATTATAAAATATTATTGCATTTACCCGTTCCACAATGAGGCTAAAGTTTGAATTAAAGTTCCATATAAAAGCCACAGAATAAGTTGGAAATTTAAAGCCGTCTTTTAGGCTTACTTGGATTAAACATATTAATTTATTAAAACTTAGCTTTGATTCAGTATTTTTGGAATCCTTTATCTTAATTTTGTTAAAATGTTATTACTTTTTATACTAGAAAATGGAACCTTATTTTCAGATTTTCAAAAATTTAGACTCCATGTGTTTTAAGATTTAAAATTTGAATCAAAACAACAAAAACTTGGTATAAAGTAATTATTTTTAATGCGTTTTATTCAAAATTCACTAAAAAATTTTTATTTGGTAAAATTTGCCAAATTAAAATCATAGGTACGACGCGGGCACTAAAATCTAGGATTTCCAGGTTCTAAACTTAAGCTCCACGATACTTCTGCTATATGTACATATAATTATTTTAAAATCCGCCCAACGGTTTAGAAGTTGTGGACTCAATTCCATTACATTTTTCACCATCCTACTGTGCTACGTTTTGCTATCTACAATTAGTATTTATGACAATTTAATATCAATTCTGATAGAATTTTGTTTGTAAAAATTTAAAATTTTTTCACTTAAAGAAACAAAGAGTCCGGGCGGTTACAAAAAGTATATATGGGTTAAAAAAAAACACTTTTGCCTTTCTTTGGATGGTTTAAAATTTTGTTTATTTTTTTCTTTTAAATGATATAGCGTATATAAACTATATAACTTCAAATTTGACGAATGTATGGTGGTTTCAAATTTATTACATAACACCCTAACTATAAATTATATATAACAAAAAAACAGCAGTCCATTATCAAAAATAGTTTTTAAGAATTCGCAGTTAATATAAGATCAAATATTAATTTATTTTATATTTCTAAATTAACTTAAATTCTTTGCCTTTAGCAACATGCCACGCCTACTACTGCGAATATTTTGTTAAGAAAAAATATAGGTTTTGGCCAATGAAAATTGACTCTGAGCCAGCGTGCGCCGAAGCACTAATTTTTATTTTTTTTTTTGGTTTAAATAACCTTTGGGAATGTGAACCGATATCAATAAGTATTGTTTCGTTTTTTATATCGAACAAGCTTTAAAAAAATGTATAAAACAAATAAAAGTTCAAAAGTTGAAACAATTGCCTTTGAATTTTAAAGATTACGAAAAATTAATAATAGCGAAACTCGTGATAAAAACTTATCTAATTTCTTAAAGTATATGCCCTAAGCATAGAGTTTGTAAAAGCTTAATCCATTGACTATCCAAAACCGCTTAAAATTTAAAAGCCGCTTTGCAAATGTAACTATTGGGGGTACTAAAGTACTACGACTTACCCGAATATAGTTTTTTGCGAATATCTCATACATATAGCTTTTGTTTCGAAGTCTTTGAAGATGGTTCTTATTTGTCCTTACCTGGTATTATAACCACTACTAGGTTAATTTCTAGGTTTTTATAAAAGTTGTTCATTTGTGATACCGTGTTATCTGCTATCCAATATAAAAAACAGGTAAATTTATAAGAGTTAAAGATAATTACTATTGTAGCGAGTGAGGCTACTTTCTTCCTTAAAAAAAATATCTATATCTTAAAAACTTTTAAGCAGGGACCATAACTACTATAACTTTTATCGTAAAAGTCATAAAATAAAAGTTATTTTGTAAAGCAAAAATAAAAGTTATTTTTTGTCTTTCATTTTTTTTTGAGCAAAAATAACAGTTATTTTTGACTTTTATTTTTTCGAGCAGAAATAAAAGTTATTTTTTGACTTTTATTATTTTTTTTTTTTTTGAGCAAAAACAATGGTTATTTTTAATTTTCATCTTTTTGAGCAGAAATAAAAGTTATTTTTGTTTAAATTTATTATATTTATTAAAAAATAATATGAAAATAATTTTCATATGCTAAAAAATCAATGCAGTTGAGTTTTGCAATCATGCTTGGGGTTGAAAACACAAATATAATTTTTATTTCTGCTCGAAAAAATAAAAGTCAAAAATAACTGTTATTTGTGCTTGAAAAAATCATAGTCAAAAGATAACTTTTATTCATGCTCGAAATAATAAAAGTCAAAAATAACTGGTATTTCTGCTCGAAAAAATTAAGGTAAAAAATTAGCTTTTATTCATGTTCGAAATAATAAAAGTAAAAAATAACTGTTATTTCTGCTCAAATAAATAAAAATCTAACAATAGCTGTTATTTTTTTTTTTGTCTTAAATATAAAAATCAGATTTTCAAAATCAGACTATCAAAATGGTATACTTGGTTTTAATCTCCGACTTTTCCCTGAGGTTGCTCTTTTTAATCAAAAATTTAAAAATAACAGCTTTTTTTGGTCCCTGCTTTTAAGTTGAGATCTTTTAAACTTTGGATCATAGTAAGGATATATCTTTAGAATTTTTCAAATTCTATAAAACTATCTTTTTGTTAATTAGTTTAGACAAAAGACGTTGTATATCTTTTTACTTTTGTCTCATTTCACCAAAAATTTTTGGTTCGTACTTATTAATATAAATCGCCATTCAATTCTATAACTGTGTGATTAAAAGTTGTTCAAAATAGTACAATTTATTAGCACTTTCCCATTTTGTGAAGTGTTGCAATTAATTAATCTCTTAACTAAGTAAATTGTTTATTTGCTATTAGTTTATTAATAAACCATTAAGGGTTTTAAAAATGTATATTATAATTTTTCTTAATAATATACATACATACTTTTGAATACCTATGCAAGTATATTGTTCTGTTACTGGCCATACTATTCCTTAAATGGTTGTAAAACATTTTATATTTTTCATACGAATTTTACTTAGTTTAAAGTGCTTTTTTTCTTGGTCAGCAAAAATTTCTGTTATATATAATATTACCGTAAATACCATAAAATTTTTCAAATTATAGTATCTCAATGTTATATAGGCGTACATGTTTTCATCTAAAGTACTTTTTAAAATGCAATTAAAATAGAAAAAACATAAAATTTCAATTTTCAATGGCCTTCATTGAGGCCCTTAAACTAGAATTTTTTAAGACTAGTTATAACATTTCGTCTAAATTGACTAGAATTTTTTCGTCAAAAATTTTTTTTGGTATTTTTAGTGAATTCAAGTCAGTAATAGTTAAAAGTTAAAAGCAAGTACATATTATCAAGTTATTTAATACATTTAATTTCTTAAACACTGAGGCCTTTCAAAACGATATTTTCTTCATAATTTTCCTTTTGTCCATATGCAAATTCATTTACGGTTGCAACATGTATGTAGTTTAAAAATGATGATGGATTTTAATCTCTGTGTGGCTTTTAATATAATTCATTACAAACAAATGAAATTTTGCTATTAGTAATATGTTATTAGTTTTTGTTTCAGACCAACAACTAGTTTATGAAAATTGATATTAACATTTAATAAAAACACTTACACCAACCACACACGAGAATAATAATCGTTATAACCATTATAGTCGTGATCATACAGTGGGCAGGGATTGTGTTTATGTTTTTCTATTAGCTTTGAAATTACATTCATATCGTGGGTATTTAGTCAGTTTGGTTGATTGAAAGAGTTTTGTAAATAGTGTTTTAAAAAAAATATGCATTTACTATTTTAGACAAAATTTATCCATAGTGCAAGAAATAATTTATTTTTTGATCAAGTTAGTTTCTATAGATATGTCAGATACTATTATTTTAGAAATTATTAATTTTCAATAGTTATTTCAATCAAAATGGACTGCGAAAAAAAAATTCGTGAAAATATAATTAAAACTTTTCAAAAAAATCCGCCATGGACTTTTAAAAAAATAGCTAAAAATTTGAAAGTTGACCCTCGAACGGTTTCTAATGCCATCAGACGGTATAAGGAAAACCTGAGCATTGAAAGAAAACCTGGATCAGGGAGGAAAAAAGGTCCTACAGATATTGGTAAGGCAAAAGAAGTCGAGCGACTCTTTCGAAGAGCGCCTAACACTTCTTTAAGAAAAGCAGCTCGTACGGTGAAATGTTCTACGAATTTTGCACATAGAGTCAAAGCTTATGCTGGACTGAAGACATGCAAAGTCCAAAAGGTTCCAGATCGCAATGCTATAAAGAACTTAGAAGCAAAAAAACGAGCGAAAAAATTGAAGTCTGATTTTATAAAAAAATACACCTGTTGTGTGAGGAAGACTTTTCTCAACTTCCTGGTCAAGATTTTTATGTTGCTGATAAACGGGGCAATGTTCGGCACAAAAAAACAAACAAAATTCCCTAAGAAGTTTCTCGTGTGGCAAGCTATTTGCAGTTGTGGCAAAAGAAGTAAAGTATTTGTGGCATCTGGCACAATAAACACAGAAATTTATATAAAGGAGTGCCTACAAAAACGGTTGTTACCCTTTTTAGGAGAGCACAGAGTGACTACATTTTTTTGGTCCGATTTGGCATCATGCCATTATGGAAAAAAGGCACTTGAGTGGTACTCAAAGCATAATGTCATTTTTGTACCACGAGAGGCAAATCCACCTAACTGTCCAGAACTTCGGCCTGTGGAAAGGTATTGGGCTCTGGTAAAAAAGGAATTGAAGAACACAGGAAAGATTTCCAAGAACATGTCCGATTTTAAGCGCAGATGGAACACATGCTCCAAAAAGGTATCAGAAGCAACTGTAAAATCTTTAATGGGAGGGTTTCCGAAAAAAGTCGATAATTTTGCAAAACCCGAGTACTAAGTAAACATTTTAATGCTAAATGATTTTGTATAATATGTCATTATATTTGCGTATTTTGTAGAGTTTTTATATTAAAAGGTTTGATTTTTATTTAAGAAAATCCAACTACAAATTTTATTTAGAGCACTCTTTATGTTTGGAACCAAACAGTTGATTCGGATGTCTACTTTCAACGTTTGGTCAAATTAAATGCAGTCATCAACAAAAATGGTCTGAATTGATCAATCCCAAAAAAATCATATTCTAACATAAAAACCCTAGACTGCATAAATGCTTGCAAAAAACTGTGGGTGCTTGCTGGAAACTTTTTATGCATCCACCATATAGCCCTGACCTTGCATCATCAGATCACTATTTGTTTCGATCTTTGCAGAACTACCTTAAAGATAAAACTTTTTCATAGAAAAAGACCAGAAGTTGGTGAACGCGGAACCATAAATTTGCCAGAAAAATGGCATAAGGTCATAGATCATAATGAAACATTTAAGTTCATTATAAGAATTTGAAAAATTGTATTTACTTTCAGAAAAAAAATCGCAATTATTCCGTCTTGGTTCGAACCCGAATCACATCAATCAACATCAATTTCTGTAATTATTATTTTCTATTAAAATTAAACTCTAATACACTATAAAAATACTAGGGAAATGACCTAACGTGAGTGAGCAACAAAATTTCAGAAATACTTTCAAGCTTAGGAGTTATACTCAAAAATCGATTATAACTTATGAACCCGTAGCTCAGCTAATTTGTATCCGATTTTACTTTTTGGAGCAGAAAATGAAAGAAAACAGATTGCGCTTTATAATAACGCATTAATTTTACATTTGCAAGTCAAAAGTATTTTTTTTTTTTTTTTTGGTAAAAATATCTAAAAAATCGAAATTTTTCCACTTTTTTCACTTTGTAGCTTTTTATTGCTTATTCTTATATGAAAGCTTATAAAAGATTCTTTTAATATAACAAGAGAATTTAGTTCCTAATAAAACGTCGTTTTAGCTTTTCAAAACAGATGAACAATCGAAAAGTAATTTAGCCTTTCCTACACCGACTAGGTCATGTACTACATACTACCATGATACTACTCATGTAAACATTTTTTCCAGAAATTCATTATAAAAAGTATTTTGTTTGCAAAAAAATTTGTTTCAAATAAACTTTTATTAAAATAAACTCTTGTTTATTTAAATCTTTCTTTGAATCCCGTTTGTCTTAGTCGCCAACAAAGCAACAACAAAGAAATGATAAAGCTGAAAAATGTGTGTGTGTTCAGATGATAATCTTCGCTTTATGTTGATATTTGTTGGACACAATAATAATTCGTATTTATTCTGTCCCTCTAAATAAGATATAATGTGTGGTTTTCGCTCTAGAATTAGGGATAATCCTCCTGATAAGATGGCCTAACCAACCATAGAAACGCGTCGTGGAAAGGTTTCCCCACCAACATTTTTTGATTTTATTAAAAAACTATTTATCACAATAATAAATAATTGTAATAAATTGGGATCTTAGTGCAATACACTATAGTAAAACTTTTCAGTTAAATGTTTGATGTCCAAAAATTTTTAATAAACCTTTTCGAAAAATTTTAACTTTGGAAAAATTTAAATAACTTTTGTAAATGTTAACCGATATCAATATGTAATGTCTCGTTTTTTTTTCATATAGAACAAGCTTGAAGGACTATATGAAACAAACAAGGTTTTTATAGAAAAAAGTTGAAAAAATTATTTTTGAATATTAAAGATTACGAAAAATTGGAAAAAATAGAAAAACTTTTGATAAAAATTTACCTAATTACTTAAAATTTATGCTTGTAAAAGCTTGATTTCCTGATTTTCCAAAACTGTTTAAAATTTTAATACGGCTCTGCAAATGTTAGAGTTGGAGGTACTAAAGTACTCAGACCTACCCGAAAACAGTTTTTTGCACTTGTTTCAAAATATTTGAAAATGGTTTTTGTATGTCCTCATCTAGGCCTACAACTCCCTCTCATTGCTCATTTGTTATACCGTGTTTTTAATTACACAGCATCCTCCACTACCTTTTACCTCTCTACTACTCCCTTTTAGACAGCATTTTCCTGAGTGTGACTTACTTAAAAAAAAAACATGGAGCCATAATTTTTAAAACAAACATTTGGAAACGTTGTTTAAACTTTTTTCTCTCATTTGCTGTAAAGAGTATAGCAATATTTTTCTCTATTATCTACATTTTCTCTCTCTCTCTCTTTCTGTTACTGTTAACTTTAGATAATCTATTTGATAATCTATATGTGTGATGGTGTTCTTGATTATATGAGAATGTATTAGAACACGCATGAACTTTCGTAAGCCACATTGTTAGTGTAATCAACGACAGCAGCTCTTTGTTAACGTCTGCAGAAAATGCTAGAAACTTACTTCTCTGCTATAAAAGGCCGATGACCGAGTATTGTGAGAACAGTTTTAATTGAGACGCGTATAAGAGGACAGTGTGACTAAGAATATTTGTAAAGCAGTTTTGTGAAGTTTGTAATAAAGAGTGCTCTAAATAAAATTTGTAGTTGGATTTTCTTAAATAAAAATCAAACCTTTTAATATAAAAACTCTACAAAATACGCAAATATAATGACATATTATACAAAATCATTTAGCATTAAAATGTTTACTTAGTACTCGGGTTTTGCAAAATTATCGATTTTTTTCGGAAACCCTACCATTAAAGATTTTACAGTTGCTTCTGATACCTTTTTGGAGCATGTGTTCCACCTGCGCTTAAAATCGGACATGTTCTTGGAAATCTTTCCTGTGTTCTTCAATTCCTTTTTTACCAGAGCCCAATACCTTTCCACAGGCCGAAGTTAGGTGGATTTGCCTCTCGTGGTACAAAAATGACATTATTCTTTGAGTACCACTCAAGTGCCTTTTTTCCATAATGGCATGATGCCAAATCGGGCCAAAAAAATGTAGTCACTCTGAGCTCTCTTAAAAAGGGTAACAACCGTTTTTGTAGGCACTCCTTTATATAAATTTCTGTGTTTATTGTGCCAGATGCCCCAAATACTTTACTTCTTTTGCCACAACTGCAAATAGCTTGCCACACGAGAAACTTCTTAGGGAATTTTGTTTGTTTTTTTTTGTGCGAAACTCTTGCCGAACATTGCCCCGTTTATCAGCAACATAAAAATCTTGAGCAGGAAGTTGAGAAAAGTCTGCCAGTACGTATGTTTCATCATCCATCACACAACAGGTGTATTTTTTTATAAAATAAGACTTCAATTTTTTCGCTCGTTTTTTTGCTTCTAAGTTCTTTATAGCATTGCGATCTGGAACCTTTTGGACTTTGTATGTCTTCAGTCCAGCATAAGCTTTGACTCTATGTGCAAAATTCGTAGAACATTTCACCGTACGAGCTGCTTTTCTTAAAGAAGTGTTAGGCGCTCTTCGAAAGAGTCGCTCGACTTCTTTTGCCTTACCAATATCTGTAGGACCTTTTTTCCTCCCTGATCCAGGGTTTCTTTCAATGCTCAGGTTTTCCTTATACCGTCTGATGGCATTAGAAACCGTTCGAGGGTCAACTTTCAAATTTTTAGCTATTTTTTTAAAAGTCCATTACGGATTTTTTTGAAAAGTTTTAATTATATTTTCACGAACTTTTTTTTCGCAGTCCATTTTGATTGAAATAACTATTGAAAATTAATAATTTCTAAAATAATAGTATCTGACATATCTATAGAAACTAACTTGATCAAAAAATAAATTATTTCTTGCACTATGGATAAATTTTGTCTAAAATAGTAAATGCATATTTTTTTTAAAACACTCTTTAAATATATAACTTTGTACAACTACATAAAATGTTTTGATTTTGTTTTCGGTTGTTTACAAAAAGACTTCCTTCCACGTTTTTAAAGGAAAAACGTAACAATATATTGGAGAAAAAGGGAGATCAATTATGACCGTGACACAAGAATATCTCCAAAAGCATATCTTCCATTTTCTTTATCCATCTTTCAAATATGGATTATAGTGTTGACATCAAAATATATAATTAAAAACAAGTGGGCCCGTGGGGGATCGGAAAATAATAGAGTTTTTGTATTTCTACTCATACTAATTCAGTATAAATTTTTAAAAATATTTTTTTTCTTCATGACTAGTTACAAATTTTAAAGCAAAACAATTTCAAATAATTCATGAAAAAATTTTCAAATTTCAAAATTTATACTGAAATAATATGAGTTGTTTTACAAAAATTCTATTATTTCACGATCCCCCCATGGACCCACTTTTTTAATTTTTTATTTTGATGTCAACACTATAGTCCATATTTAAGGGAAGGATAAAGAAAATGGAAATGTACTATTGTCACTTAATTTAAGGAAAAATTGCAGCATTCAAATGGTGATAACTCTAAAGTTCCACCTGGTAGGTCCAAACACTTTGGGGTATGAATTTAATAGTTTACTACTTTATATTCGAATGGGAATTTTCCTGACCCCAAAATCGTGTTTTACAGTATAATCAAACATTAGAATATAACGATCAAACTGTGTATGAGTTCAAAGTCAATCAAACCTAGTGTTGTATTTAGTTTAATATAAAATTCAGTACAAGATGAACTGCAAAAATTTAAGTTTTGTTTTAAGGTAAAAGCCGTAATAAATAGAGCTTAAAATTTTAATCAAATCTGAAGTCGAAATTGATAAAATAAGGGGTAGAAGTAAAAAGTTTCATAACTTAATCTCTTTATAACATGGGGGTAATTAATCAATGTTCGATGTTCGAATTATAGACACTTTTGTATTCAAACTGATTCTATTTATCATCGAGTTTTATTGTATGATTAAATTGTATCAGAACTTTTATATATATTTATATATATAAAATCAGTAATACAAGTGACTATTTTATTATTTCAAAATACATTTGTGTATTTATTTGTGATAAACTTTACAATAATTATAAACTATTTTATTAAAATTACCAAATCTGGTGCAATAATGGGAATTTTTGCTAATCTACATTCCCTAATGTAAACGTCACTTTTATTTGTAGTTATCTATTTATATAAAAATATTTTCCGCTTACCTTTAGCTACTTTTTGTGAACTTTTCAGTAGATTTATATATTATGATAACTTGCAACATAAATTCAATAAATTGTATAACCTGGTTGGCCACTTGTCAAACCTTTTAGGCACAAACAAACATAGAACATGGCTTCTTTTTTTGCTTTGATTTAAGGTAAACTGCAACTGTAGCAAAATTTAACCCCGAGGCTGAAAGGTGGTCAGGAATTTAACTGCTGAAAATTAAAAACACATAAAAAAATGTTTGTGGAATTTAAAATTCGGTTGTAGTGGCCATGTAGTAGGCAGTAAAACGGTAGCCACTAAAATAATTTTGATCGAATGCAAACACGCATAAATAGGTATGTTTTTTTTTTTTGATACATATACAAATACATACAACTAAAGCAAACATATGCACATTTGTTTATATATTTAAAGTTGTAGAGAATGTAGCATAACTAAATGTTAAACATGTATAAAAAATGACCTTATGAATATACAACAAATTCAATTTAAAATGGCGGCAACTAATGTGGCAGCTTGCGACAGATAAATTCAATTATAATAATTTTATGCCAAACTCCAAGCCCCGACACTTAAAAAAAAACGGGAGCACACATACATAAAACACACATTTATGTATATATATGTATATGTGTATAATACTTTATTTTATTTGCTGCATGAACACCTGACCGTAGAAAGATTTTTTTTTGCAGTTCGAAAAAAAAAATTATCAAACATAAAACAGATATAATTTTATTCATATGAAAACACACAGATATGCCATAATAAAATTGCATTTATACATTTGAGAAAAGATACCCTAAAACACAGATTTATAAATGTTAATGTTAATATACACACACAAACACTTATGCCACGGCCGCGCTACTAAACCGCAACAACGGGGAAAAAATTATGAAATTTTAATAATATTTTTATTCGCAAATAGTCGGAAATTCTCTAATTGTGGCAGTTTTGCGGTAACTCATACTCACAAACGCTTACGGTTGCCATTTATGTAGCGCTTATTTTTGGTGCACACACACACACAACTACAAACATTTAAAATATGTTTGAATTAAATGAATACTTATGTATTTATAGGTGAATATGTGAATATGCGGCCATTTAAGTGTTTATCTCTCTGAATATACTACTCGTATGTATAATTTGTCTGGGTATCAGATGGTTATAAAAACTATCATAATTATTTTCAACTTCTGTTGTTTTTACTCTAATTGAATTGAAATTTTTAAATAATAATACTATTCAAGTTCGAAGAAAAAACGAACAATTTTTGTTTTGTCACTATTTTTTTTGCCTTGACTAGATTTGATAAAAAACAAGTAAGAAACTGCTATAGTCGGTCAAGCCCGACCATACGATACCCTTCACCACTAAGGTGGTAAGAGGTAGGGTTAAATGTGGACCAATTATCTC
Source organism: Stomorhina lunata (assembly GCA_933228675.1). Lineage (NCBI taxonomy): Eukaryota > Metazoa > Arthropoda > Insecta > Diptera > Rhiniidae > Stomorhina > Stomorhina lunata. The sequence goes on from OW121744.1 coordinate 79,518,803, forward strand.
GAAATTTGCCAAATTAATTACAGTTGCTACAAAAATTATGTATATAAACTTAAAATTCTCATTATCTTGGGATTTACGAGCGTTTAAGTGAATTTTGTCTCATTTAGTGCATTTTGAGAAAAAAGTTTGTATGGGAGCCGATTTCAACGAAATTTTGTACAGTGATTTAAGTTTATATAAGCAGTATCTGTTTTAAATTTAATGAAAAAATATTGATTTTTGTGGCCAATATATCAATTCCGGGAAGTGGGACCTATGGGAGGTACCATAAATAATGGACCGATTTTGACGAATTTCAATAACGGTGCCATTATCAAAAAAATGATCTGTGCCAAATTTCATCAAATTATCTTTAGAATTGCGACCTGTAATTTGATTACAAAGTTTACATGGGGGTCCAGCCAGCCAGCCAGACGGACGGACTGGCGGACATCGCTAAATCGACTCAGAAAGTGATTCTAAGCCTATTGGTATACTAAAAGATGGGTCTAAGACAAATATTTATTACATACATCAGCACAAACTTATAATACTCTTTCCACCTTTGGTGGTGAAGGGTATAAAAATCGATTTCAAGACTAAGATTTCGGAATCTTGTTTATATCCATGACTCTGGCGAATAAATAATAAATTATGCCTATTCTCATATACCTGACTAAAGAAAATCCTCCTACTGTCTAACGTTGTCAAATGGCACTATTTGGCAGACCAGTTCACATTAACTCCTTGTATTTAAATTGCATATGCAGCATCAATTTCAGGTCATAGAAGTAATTAATCATTAGCTTATAGTGATGGTACTTAATGATATGAACTGATGACTCGGGCAAACAAATTTGACAATTTTATTACCCTACAATGATGCAATTTTGCACACTTGTTCAGTTTTATATAGATATGAAAAATTCAAAATTCGAAATCCGTTGACTCCTTGGAGTACCTGTCATAGACCCCCATTTCGATGTACAATTCGCAATAAGTTAATGCAAGAAAGGGGTCTACTTATTTTGGTTGAAATCAGTTGAATCCATTGATGCCTGCCTTGGACCTCCATTTTTTTTCAATGCACAAGCCGCAATTCTCATCAGAATTTTAAAAACTTCGGCATACGTCTATTAATTGATCCCAGAAAAACTTATACTAATTTTAGTTGAAATTCCTTGACTCATTGAGATACCTAACATTTTTCATTTATTATTGTTCTCAATGTATTAGCCGGAATTCTCAACAGAATTTGTCCCAAAAAAGAGCTCTACTAATTTTCCGTATACTAATCCGTCGACTCCTACAGGACTTCATACATGGGCATATTGCATTACTTTTTTACTGCAGTAAGCGTTTTAGTAATCAGTAAATTTTTACTGATGACTGAAACAAAAAATCAGTATTCAGTAAATTTTACTGATTACTGAAAAAATAAATCAGTATTCAGTAACTCATTCATTGTTTCAACAGATAATACTGAATTATTGATAAAATTATTTAAATATCAAATAAACAAAGAAAAACATACAAATTCAATTCCACTTAAAAAAAAGGAATGTGGTTTCATTCCGAAAAATTTTTCGTTTTACTTTTTCTATAGAAGCAAAACACGGAATTCATTCAACTTTCGAACGGAATTGAGTTCTGATTTAAAAGTTACGCCTAAAGCGACTGCAACACTAATTGCTTTAATTATGAGTAACCATTTCCGTGACTTTTTTCAGAACATTTTGAACTTTGATCTACGATCTGTAAATTTTGGTGAATTTTTTTGCTCAATCTAAAAAAGAGACTTTCACTCTTCATGTGGTTATAGTGGGAGCACCTAGCAATACCGAGCCAACTAAGTTTTTGTCCAAAGAAAAACGAAAACACCTAAAGCGACTGCAACACTAATTGCTTTAATTATGAGTTACCATTTCCGTGACATTTTTTAGAAAATTTTAAACTTTGTTCTACGATCGCTAAATTTTGGTGAATTTTTTTGCTCAATCTAAAAAAGAGACTTTCACCTTTCATGTGGTTATAGTGGGAGCACCTAGCAAAACCGAGCCAACTTAGTTTTTGTCCAAAGAAAAACGAAAACACATGAGTTTTGTAGAGCTTTTTGATTTCTCGATATCTCCTAAAATATATGCGAGATTAAGTTATTTTCTTCTACAGACTAAAACCAATATTCAGTATCTTATCGGCATTAAGATTAAAGCTGTGAAATTATATTCGATTCATTAGCTACTGAATTTAATGAAAAATTTATTACTTTTCGTTTTAGAACATTAAGCACATTTCAATACCTTTTTTATAACACATAGTATACATTTTTCTTGAAAACAATTATTGGTCCTTAAAACAGAGCGATAGGCCAGTCGAAATCTGTTTTGTTGTATTTTCTATAAAAAAAAATAAAATCAAATCGGATACAAACTGGCTGAGCTACTGGTCGATAAGTTGACAAACATCGTTAAAATCAGGGGCCAAATTAAGGCACTCGATATCGATCGAAATCTTAGATATTTTCAAAACATTTGTATAGCAAACTTTAAGGATAATCAAAATTACTTAAAAGATGCACAGTTTACTATATTTTTTTGAAGTTATTTGTCAAAAGATGAACAACAGTAAAAGAGTTTTAATTTAACAATATATATTTTTAAAAACAAATCAAAATATATCCAAACTTCAATAAACTTTTTGCATCAAAGTAACTTTGAACATCCCTAAACTATACTTCACAATATTCGCTTAAAAGTCTGAGTTTTCGATCAATATCGAATGCGGTAATTTGGCCCCAGGATTTTGTGTGTAACTCCTAAACTTGGACGTATTTCTGAAATATTTTTGTAAGATTTGTCTTGTACTTGAGAAGTTCGTTTCCTGAGTTTTTTTAGTGCATCTGAGTGTAATTTGACAGCTGTAGCTTTAACAATATTGTCTTCATCAACCATCGAAGTTCAAAAATCCAAGCTAGAAGACCCTTGACAAAACCTTTCAGGAGCAAAAAAAGTTTGAATTTATGTATAGCATAATCATAATATTTAAAAATACTAGATACATTTATATTGCAACAAAAAGTTTTAAAACTTGTTGTCATTATGTGCAACACATATTACCTTTTTTAAATTAAAGCCATATTTATGTGTTTGTATGTTTTATATATACATATGTCAGAACAGTAGACCGTTCTGATAACACTCTCTATGTTAAAAATTAGCTACTATCGGCCCTTGACTAAGTTAGGCCTTAGGGGCAGAAAAGTATATATGTCTCGTTTTGTAATATTTTTCGTTTATGATAAAGCCATCATTAAAACATCTGGAGCCAAATTACCGCATTCGATATCGATCGAAATCTTAGATATTTTCAAAACATTTGTATAGCATACTTTAAGGATAATGAAAATTATTTAAAAGATGCTCAGCTTACTTTATTTTTTTTTGTAGTTATTTGCCAAAGGATGACCAATAGTAAAAGAGTTTTAATTGAACTATATGTTTTTAAAAACGAATCAAAATGGATTCCAAATTTTAATAAACTTTTTGCATCGAAGTTACTTTGAACATCCCTAAAGTATACTTCACAATATTTGCTTAAAAGTCTGAGTTTTCGATCGATATCGAATGCGGTAATTTGGTCTCTGGTATCATCAAAAAGTTCAATTTGCTCATATTTTTCATAATCCTTAATGTTCGAAATGTTACCAACGCCCTCGGAAGACACATTTTTGTATTGTTTGTATATTACTAAAAATTTTTAACTAAAAATCCCCAATATACCTAAGAAAATAAATATTGCTAGAATCAACAATATCAATAACATCTAACACATCCGTTTTTTGAGCCTGCCTAACGCATATTGTACTTATATTTGCAATAAATTTGAAAAAATACATTTGTTGCAGTTGTTTGTTTCTCTGTTTGGATTTGCAAATTAAGAGTATAGAATAAACCATTTGGAAGGTAATCATATACATATGGTTGTCTAAAAATTTCTGCAAAATATATTTGGACAAATGAATCGCGTAAGTTAAAAAGGTGACTTTAACCATTTTGAAAATATCTGATTATGAAAACTTTGTAAAAATTTACGTGTCAAAATCCATTTTATTTAAGAAGTCCTTAATTGATATAAATCATACACTAGAGAGGACTTTTCATAAAATTTTGCTAATAACTCTAAAACTATAAAAGCTTTTAAAATTTATATATGAAATTATTGTAGAGAAGAATTAGAGGCTGTACAAGTCTAAGGTTTTACTGAATTTTTTGCATCAGCCATATTAAAAAATCCACTATTTAGCCTAAATGTATACTATGGGTTTTGTTGAAGAATACAGTGGTCGGCATATTTATTTTGACATATTATTTGTTTTTCTTCTTTTTTATTTTTGGTCCATTGCAATTAAAAATAGGTTAAATTGCAACATATATTGTTATTTATTAGAACACAAAACACTTTTCACATTTTTAACGTTTTTGTAATATCTTTTTTTAATTGAAACTAAAAAGTCGAAGATTCAGTATAAGGCATAAGTATTTTGACATGTTTTTGCATTGCATATCAACAAATTGGGAACTTCAAGGTCAACAAAAATTAAGAATAATTATTTGGATTAATATAAAATGTATCCACCTTTAGTAGTTTATACTTTTTGGAGGCGATTTGGAACGGAATTCAAAGGTTGAAAAAACTTCATAGAAATCTATTTCAAGCTTTTGTGAAAAATTAAAAAAAAAAATAAAAATGTGAAAAGTGTTTGTGTTCTAATAAATTACAACATTTGTTGCAATTTTAACTGCTTTTACTTATTTTTTTAATAACATTGCACCAGAAGTAATAAAACAAGAAAAACAAATGCTATGTCAAAATAAATATGCCCACCACTGTATGTGGTCCAAAAATTGTAAAATATTTACAATTTTAAAGATTTTATATTTTTAGTTTACAAAACCCTTAAAAGTATGCAATATGATTTATTGAAATATCACACTGCATTCATTTTGAAGTCTTGGAACAAATAATGGGCTGTTTACTTATTACGTAACGCTATTTCCGCACATGTTTACCTCCCAATCAACCCCCCTGTGTAATATATTTTAATAGAAATACGCATACAAAATTCCTCCACAGTAACAAATGTCAACTTTCTGCAACTTCCAAAATGTATGCAATCAGATTTCCTTAAAAGTCTGTTATATCACAATAGGCATCGAATTACAAAGCAAATTATACAAAAACAAACAAGCTTTTAAAAACTGGTGGTTGTGTCCTTATTTGTGTCCTCTGAATACTAAAATAATGAAACTAATATGAAAAACATTGAATTTATTTTAACGTGAATAAACACGTTTTTTATAATAATTTATGCGAAAATTTAATAAATTATACGTTTTGATTAAAAATAAGCAAATTAAATAAAACAATGATAACAAATAAGAAGTTAAAAGTATTATTTCCATTCCAAATATATAATACACCGAAAGGGTGAGTATGAATTATATAGGAAGTCGAAACTAATTTCAATGATATTGAATTTTAAGATCTAAGTCGGGGTTTCTCCACACAAAATTTAATAAGGTTTCTGCTTATTTTTAAACCAAATTTCTTTCTAGTTACAGATTATAAAGTATGCGAACATCATTATTTATAGACTAGATACTTTTGAATTGCACTGTGGGATGATCTAAATAATAAATTGAGAAGCATAATCATTGCATTCGATATCGATCGAAATTTATAATATTTCAGAAAAATTGGTGTTATTAAGTACTCATTCATCGAACGAGATCTAATGTTAAGGCAGTTTTTTTTTTAAATATGTTTAAAACAAATGGATACATGTAGATATCAAATTTAATTAATCTTTTTTGCAAAAGCTATCATTTTGAACATCCCTAAAGTATGCTACAAAATATTTGCTGAAAGGTCGATGTTTTGGCCCAGCATGTTCAATATAATTGCAATGACTTTATTTACTATTCAATTAATTTTTAGAACTTTATATAATTTTGTAGCTTTAAGAAGCTATCCCAAATTTCACGATCCAAAACTTTATATAGTTTTGTAGCTTTAAGAAGCTATCGCACATTTCACGATCCAAATCGTTGGGTGGTTTATACCGCCCATTGTCGTCCAATAGCTCCACATTCATTATTGTAGGTGAGGTTGACAGTTGGCCTAGAGAACCTATTGGGTCCTATAAGTATCTCTGCTAAAAGTTTACAAGTGTTCTAATACACCTTAAAATAATGCGGCTTAGGTACATGCCCTTGGGTATAGAATTGTCCCTTCCTTTATAACGTGACCTAACCTAACTAACCACATTTTAATGCATTTTAAAATACTCCAATGTTTTATCACATTTAAATCCCCAAATGGGCATTTAATATTATGTTAGTGTCACCATACAGACATTTATGAATACATTTTCATACAAATACATACATACAAATCGCCAATGGAATGGCAAAAGGCCGTTACACTTAAAAAAATTATTAGGTGAGATAAAAAGAGTAGACTAGAGTAGCTTTAAATAATTCTCTGATACACTAAAAAAAGACTCGTGAAACGACCTAGCTTGGGTTGTAGGCCATATTGAGTACACGAGAAATCGTACAAAAAAATACTATGTCCAAATTTAGGAGTTTTATGCAAAAAACCGATTTTAACGAGGTTTGTCAATTTATCACCCTTAGCTCAGCCACTTTGTATCAAATTTTATTTTTTAACAGCAAATAAGATTAGTCTTTAGAATAGCATATCATTTTTGATACTTTTTAAATCAAAAGTACTTTTGTCTTAGTCGCCAAAAAGGCAACAACAAAAGTGTGGGAAAAAAAGAAATAATATAACTGAAAAATGTCTGTGTGTTTCTGTTCAGATGATAATCTTCGCTTTATGTTGATATTTGTTGAACACAATAATAATTCTTATTTATTCTGTCCTTTAAATAAGATATAAGGTTTTCGCTCTGTCTAGAATTAGGGATAATCCTGCTGAAGAGATGGCCAATTTATTTTTATATGAAACCTCAAAAAAGTTCATTTTAATATAACAAGGGAATTAAGTTCCTAATGAAACGTGGTTTTATTTTTTTAAATCAGACAAAAAATCGGAAAGTTATTTAGCTTTTAATAAGCCATATACTGTGTATTACAATGGTACTAACCATTTTTACCAGAAATTCTAAAATATTTTGTTTGCAATCGAAAAATTTTGAAAAAAGTTAAATAAGTTTTGCAAATATAAACCGATATCAATAAATAATGTCTCGTTTTTCTTCTATAAAGAACTAGGTTTAGAAGACTGTATTTTAGAGAAAAAAGTTTTTATAGAAAAAAGTTTAAATAATTGATTTTGAATTTTAAAGATTATGAAAAATTAAAAAAAAATAGAGAAACTTTTGATAAAAACTTAGCTTGTTTCTTAGTATATATACCCTATGCATACAGCTTGTAAAAACTTGATCCCTTGACTTTAAAAAAACTGTTCCAAGTTTTTAAATCGCTATGCAAATGTAAGAGTTGGAGGTACTAAAGTACTATGACCTACCCGAAAACAGTTTTTTGGAAATATCTTTAAATTTTGCACGTATTTTGAAACTTTTAAAAATGGTTTTTGTATGTCCTTACCTAGGCCTATAACCCCCAAAAGTTTTTACAGAAGTTGCTCATTTGTGACACAGTATAATTTGATTAAAAAGATTTTTTTTTAAATACAAATTCTTATTATAATTTACTCTACAATAGTTTGGATAGGTGAAACGCCGTGGTATAGCTCTTTAGTCATCCGCCTAGCATACCAGAGGTCCCAAGTTCGATCCCCGACCAGACCCACTTAACCAGCTATCCACTGGTTATTGAGTATTAGGCTATGTAAAACTTCGCTAACTAATGCATTTTCCGTTCGGAGCCGGAGTTACAACGTTGGTCCCTTTCAATGAGTCTAAAAATAGAATCGGATGCAGCTCATTGTCTGAGAGAAGTATCCCTTGTTCCAATTAGAATGTCGGGGGAATTATACACGTATGTACAATAGCCCAGCTAGCAATTTGGTGATTGTTGACGATAATATCAGCAAAATGAGTCTTTTGGGATTCGTATAGATGACCAAAAAATGATTAATCATAATTGATGATTTGTGATTTAAAAAAGATTCTAAAAATACTCTTTAAAACGCTTAGAAAACGACTAGTTTACAAAAGCACAAAGAATTCTTGCAGAATGTCTGCAGTCAAAATAGTATCGTGCAAACGATCCTTATACGACTGTTTTTTATGTTATTTAAATCAGCTTGGTGATAAAAAAAAATACAAAAAGACTCAGACAATACCTTGAAAGCGACTATTGGAAAGCAAAATGTGTGCAATCAGTTTGGGGATCAAATTAGTGTACAAAAAGACTCATAGACGCTAAGAAAGCGACTAGTTAAAAATAGCACAAAAAATCTTGTAAAATGTGCGTAATATAACTATTTTTAGGTGATAAAAAAAATGCCACAAAAAGACTTGCATCTCATTATGGGTGATGTGGCTTAGTTGGTTAGAACGTCGACTACTAAGCATAATATATCATATTCAGCAGCCTAGGTTCGATCATCGGTCTCGACAACATCAATTTCTGTAATTATTAACGCAACTTCACTGTTCTAAAAATAAATATGACATGTTCTAAAACTAGATATACTGTGTTGAGTAATAAAAAGCTTTATTCTTTTATTTTTACAAATCTAGCAAATGTGTGCAGTCATATTCTAATTAACAAAACGAGTCATTTAAGACTCGCCTTGAAGAGTCTCATGAAAGGTACCATTTTCTCACACAAAAAGATCAATTTTGACTCATAAGTGATATCATTTTAATCATGCAGTGAAGTCAAAAAAGATTCATATTTGATTTAAATTTTCCAAAAATGCTATCTGTGAGCTTGGTAGGGTATTTTAATTTGTGCTGATGTATATATCGGGTAGAAATCTTGGTGTGAGATTCACCTTTAAATATACCTGTCTAATCGAAATCACTTCCCGGGTCTATTTAGCAATGTCTGTCCTTCTTGACAGCTGTCTGGCTGGTGTGCATGTAAAGCTTGTAATCAAACTTTCTGGTAGCTATTTTAAAGTTAATTTAATAAAAGTTGAAACAAATTTCGGATACAACCCAAAGGACTGACTTTCTGGAATAGAGATTTGGTAGGTTACATAATTGTAGCAATATACTAAATTGTATTAAATAATTTGTACTAAATTTCGTTGAAATAGTTTCATATTTGATCACAGGTCCCATCAAAGTCAATAAAATGCGACAAAAATAACAAAAGTGTTAAATATAAGACTTGAGAATTTTACAAATATTTGTGTATTTAACCCCTTGACGTATCAATCTGCGCAACGAAGTTCGCTTCCAACTGTTCGCACACAAGTTGCACTAAACAAACCGGTTTTGATGCTTAAGAACAGTCGCAAAACGAGTATGACTCGTGATAATCATGTTAGGCACATAAATAGTACCACGAGTCGGACTCGTGATAATCATGTTAGGCACAGAAATTGTACCACGAGTCAGACTCGTGGAAATACGTCAAGGGGTTAAACAAAATTAATATACAAATACTTAAAAAAAAATAATTAGCTTACTATTGGATTATATTTGACCTCAGAGGTTTTGGGTGTCATATAAACGCCTCTTTTACATTTTAGATGACGATATTTTCATATACATAATTTTGCTCATTTGACTAATGTACAATAATATTTGTGCTAATGTACGTATTAATTAATACCTTCTAGTATAATAGATTAAAACTTTGTTATTTAATTGATAATTGTGCTTATTTGGAAATATTGCACAATTTAAATTTTTTGAATTCACCTTATGTTAGCTAATTAAATTTTGTCATGTTTTATATATTATGAAATATAACATAGATATGTATCTTTATTAATACATCGTTTTACTATTATCTGGATATACATTTTTTTTAACCGAAAGGTAAACTTTTAGTAACATATTAATTTGTTGTTTATTGTTTTTTTTTTATTTGTAGATCCACCTGGTCCACCCTATATTGAAGGCTATACACAAGGTGAAACCTTAAGAAGAGGTCAAACTGTTGAGCTGATATGTCGCAGTAGAGGAGGTAATCCACCAGCTCAATTAATTTGGTATAAAAATGGTTCACAAATACGAATGGCTTATAGGTAAGTTGATGAAATGAAGAAAAGTTTACATTAACAAATTATTATTAATATTATATGTATAATATTTTCTTTAGTTTAATATTTGCAAGTCTGGAATTTCCATAAAATAATCTTTGGCAAACCAAAAATAGCTTTTGTAAATCGATATAGCAAACAAAAATTGTTTATTTGCTATAGCGATTTGTAAATGCGATTTTTAAAACAATCCTAGACTATTTATGAAGGACTAATATCTATCTAACTAATATATTTATGATGGACTAATATCAAATAGTATATATCCATATATACTCGTATATTTTCCTAAAATCAAAGCTAATTGACATTGATAAGGATTTGAATTTCTAATCATTAGAGAATTTACAAAAATAAACTCGAACTTTAGCAACAAATTTATTTCATTACAAGACAACAATAACTTTCCAATAAAATACTTTAAACTAAATTTTATTTACTAATTTAACTTTTTTTTAACATGGTTGTCACGTTTCTCTGGCCCAAAAGAAAAATCATCATCACCAGCCAAAAACATTTTGTTCTAAAACTTTTCTACTTCATGTTTTTTTATTTATTTTTATTTTTAGAACGTCGGGACGTTTGTCGGAGAACATTTATACATTTACAGCAGAGGCCAGCGACAACAAGGCTCGTTTTAGGTGTGAAGCCAGTAACGTCATGTCACAGACACCACTTAAGGCTGAAGTTGATCTCACTGTTTTATGTAAGTTTTTCAAACAAAAGCTACAATAATACTTGAATATTAACTATATCTGTTTGCTAACAAAAAAATAAAAAACAAAAATAAAACAACAGCTAAAACATACAAAACATTTTATACAAGTTCTGGAAGATTAAAAAAAGCAAACTAAGCTCAAAACTAAAAAAAAACAAAAAGCATTAAATATACAGTCAAACTAACAAACAAATACGGAAACATATACTTATGTTATACAAATAAAAAATGTATGTATGTACTTGAATGTATGCCCTTTCTAACAACATTGACAACTAAAATTAAATGAAAAAGTAGTTACAAAATAAGGAATTAAAACATGTAAGGATGTGTTGTTCTATGTCGATTCCTATATATCTTTTACAAACTAAAACAAACGTTACCATTATATATATGTAGAAAGAACCTTGATAAGCTACAGCCAGGCGGACCAAGAGACACACGAAATCGTAAATATGATTTCGTGTATTTTTTTAAAAATCTAAACTTTTATATTCATAAGATTTTTAAAAGATTTTATTCGAATATTACATTTGTTCAAAACAAGTTGTCTTTTATTTTGTCTATTCTGAATGCAAATTTAGCAAAAAAAAAAAAAATAATAACACCGCTATTTCTAAGAGTTTAAAAAACCGATGGTACTTTGGCTTTGTAGTCACCGACCAAACCCTTAAAAAATTACACATAATAATTCTGAATGGCCGTAATGTGAATTAATCGAGATAATTAAGATCCTAAAGATTCGAGTATCATTCAGGGGTAGGGTTGTCAGTCAGGTTGCATTCGACTGGATTGTCCAACTTTTTTAGTGCTTGTCCAGTGTCAAACAAGTAATAGTGTTATATTCGGCTGTGTCGAATCTTACATACTCACCATCAAGTTGTGTTAAATTTAGAAACATATCTCATATATCTACGAGGGTGCAGCAAATTCAAAACGTGGACCAAATTGGAAAAAAGTTGTTACGCTAGTTGGTATTGTTGGTAAAATATCTGGAATAACTTCGGTTGCAGTAGCTTTATAATTCAACATTCAAAAGTATGCAAGTGGTTTCCCTAGTATTTATTTACTTTCAAAAAAAATCGTTATAGTAACCGGGTATGGTTTTACATTAATAAGTTGTTAAATACTTTTCGTTTAGCTTAATATTTAGTTAGGATAAAGAAGTTGATAGTAATACGACAAGTCCATATATTTTGTTAGGAGTTACTAATGCATCTACCATATAAATAATCTTAATATGCTGCTTGTACCTCCGAATCTTTTTGATTGTGGATATAAAAAAGGAGATGTAATAATAATAAGAATTATAGCCAAATGTTGAGCGATTGTAACAAAATTTCACACACTGGCTGGTATTTATATTAAGCTTTATATAGCTATCATAGTTTCTAATTTAATAGCTTTTAACTGGTCCTGGCTAAATATTTTTTGGTTTCCGGGAGTGTTTTTTATATAAAAGCCAAATATCAAATATGGACCGATTCCTATAAAATTTTATATACTGACCAATAGTTGCATAAAACTTCTATATTCTAAATTTAGTCGTCATAGCTATTACAATTGTACTCAATTTATCAGCATTCATGTGTTTCCCGGTGCAGGGTTATATGGGAGGTCTAACTAAATGTGAACCGATTTCGCCCATTTTCAGTGCACAACTTTTGTTACATATCAAAAATGCTTTTGTAAAAGTTTGTTTCTCTAGCTTTTGTAGTTAAGGAGCTGTCGCTCTTTTATCTGACGGACAGACGGACATAAATCTCCTATTATTTTTGTATTTTTGTTTTTCTGTAAGTTTTTTATATGGGAGTTATGGTCAAATGGTGACTGATTGTAACAAAATTTTGCATACTGGCTGGCATTCACATAAGACTTCTTTTTGTAAGATTTTGTTGCTGTAGCCCTTTTAGTTAAGGCGCTATAGCGCTTTTATCTAACCGACAGACAGACATAAACCCCCTTTTCTTTTTGTATTTTTGTGTTAAGTTTTTTATATTGGAGCTATGGTCAAATGATGACTGATTTTGTACACTAGCTGGCATTAGCATAAGACTTCCTTGTGCTAAATTTAGTGGTTATATCTGTTACAGTTTTAGATTTATTGGCAGTTAAGTGTATTTTAGGTGAATTTTAGGCTGTTTAAGTGTTTTGTATGGGAGCTATGTCTAAATGTGAACCGATTTTGATGAAATTTGCTGCCTAGGGCTTATGTAAAACTTCTATATACTAAATTTTATCATTATAGCTATTATAGTTTTTTATTTATTAGCAAATAAGCGATTAGTCTAGGCTAGATTATACGGGAGCTATGGTCAAATGTTGACCGATTTTGCCCAATTTCAATACCAAAATTTTCTCAAAAGTGAAGAATATTATAATTATATTATGATTACCAAGTTTCAGAGAGCTAGCTCCTTTCGTTTAGGAGTTATCGTGACTTCAATAGATAGACAGACAAACGGAGCCAATATTAAGGAAATTACAAACATACCCCCATTCTTTTTGATGGTGGATATAAAAAAATTACCCTCTATCAAATTTCCCCATTGTACTTACTTTACTTAAATAGAATATATCGAATACCTGTTAAGGTCAAAGGCCGAGCACGTTTTAGAATTCCATGCACTTCAATCATGTGCGCATATTCTCCAATTCGTAGGTCAAGCTTTTTCTCTACTTGGCCTTTCCATCGAATTTTCGGACATTCTCTTTTAGGATTTCATACGGCATCGTTTTCGAATACTTTTGTTGCTGAGTATTTTCATACATTCGCACAACATGTCCCAGCTAACGCAGCCGGTGCTGTTTGATGCAGCTCATTGTTCATTCAATGTCATTATTCATTGTTGATGCAAACTGGTTCAAAGATGTTTCGTAGAATCTTCTTCTCAAAAACTCCAAGAATAGCTTCTTCTGCCTGTGAAAGTGCCCATCTTTTTTAGGTTATGGGAGGGATGATAGATGGACTAGTGTTTGTGGACATTTGATTTGAATTTGCCTATATTCCAACTGGCAGGGAAAACTTTTGCGTGGATTGAATTTCACATACGAACTGTACGGCTAAATCGACTACGAAGAAATGAGCTCTAACAGAATGACGTGTAAAAAGTCCGAGTTTCGGTAGCAAGTTCCCTGATTTCGTAAGAGCACATTCCAAAGTAGTAACGATAGAAAGTGAGACACAACCCACAATGCGACGGTGCTAAAGTAAATGAATAGAATTGGATACCCTACTGTCACCAATAAGCCTGCCTGCTTATGCCAACATAGCAAGTACAATTCTATTTACGTTTGATTTCGAAACTTATGTCGTTATTTATATTGACGGTGGTACCAAGGTAAACCAATTATTTTACTACCTCGAAGCTATAGTTCTCAATGATCCAATTCTTAAGGATTGTCTGCTTGTAGAAACCAGCAGTTTTGTTTTATTAGATTCCTTCTCGATACTTGGAAAGGCGGCAGTCAAATCACGCAATGTGCGTTCCATGATATCAATGTCATCGACAAACTCGAGTAGCATGTGTTTTCTATTGAAAATTGCTTCAGATTTCGGACGATTTCATTTGCTATCGATATAGTTGCAGTTAATTACGGTATTTGCAATTCGGTTTATCAAACGTTGAAAGATTCATCGAAGCAAATTATTAAAGCAAGTTTTTCATTATTAATGTCCAGCTAACTTTTGGGTTGCCAAGCTTCTTTTCCTTATGTCCAGCTTTTTCAGGATTTTTATCTAGCAACCCTAGTCCCCATAGTAAAACTGTAAAAAAGTCGAAGGAGTTATGGTAGTTTACTGAAATTTTTTGCACATATCTCTCTTGGCGATTATTTTCAAAAATGAATTGACATTTTAAAAATCCTTTTATTTTTCCGGTGCCGAAAACTATAATAGATAAGGTAGTACAGTAAGCATTTTTTTTTCTTATTTTTTTTAAGAAGTTTTCGAAAATGTAAAAATCTTTTAGATCCGACCCAATTGGCGAAAGTTATACGGACCCAAAGGTTCTATATACCCGAGGTAGGCAAATTTGGCCCACTGTAGAGCCCACTGTGCTACCGACAAATGCCTTCTTAAACATTGATCTAAAAGCCTCGCACCTCTTCTCTTGTCGTTCCAAATTTTGTCAAAATCCGTGTAGTAGTTTAGAAATTGCAGAGTTAATACCACTGTGCACCATTAACTTTATTTGCACACATTACTCTCCAATACTCCAATATTTAGCTTAAAATTGCTATGGGAGGCAAAGTTTTCAGAGCTTTTAAAAGCTATGTATTATAGCTTGATGTACGTGTTTAGTATCATTGGATCGGGAAAGACCAGGAGATGAACACTAGGTAAAAATCTTTTTTAAGTGAGTTAATCTTTTTACACTTTGTATCGTAAAGCAAAAAAATATTACTTTTCTACTTTTTTAAGGAAAATAATTTCAATATTTAATATTTTGTAGAAATGACATGGATATAGATATCACAATGAAATTTGGTATTTATGTAGACCAATAAGATCTAAAAGCAATAAATTAAAAAATCCCAATTTTAACTAAAAAATTCCCCGATTCCAAACTCGGGAAAAAGGGGTTTCAAAAAATGAGTTTTTTTACAAATATGGCAACACTTACTCTATTTGCAGCGCGTTTCAGAAAAAACTTTTCTAATCAATAATAGATATGTCAGAAAAACAAACATTATAATTTTTTTCCAAATCGGTGCTTTGCCTTTTGAGAAATTTTTATTTAAACTATTTTTTTTTTTACAAATTGGCATTTTTTTTGGAGAGGGCATGTGTCCAATTAGCAAGAAATTTGTTTTATACGTCTCATTATGTTTTTTTTTTAAAGCTTTAAAAATCTTTTTATCTTTAAAAAAAAAAAACGAATTTTTTTTAAGTTTCAACTTTTAACTTTTAAACTAAAGAAAATATCTATAACCGACTTTAGAATTTTATTACAAATTTAACGAATATTCTTAAGATTCTTCAGATGCGTCTACCAGATCAAAAAAAGCTTAAAAAAATAGGTAAAAAATCAACCCAAAAATTCCCTTTTACCCAAATATCTCGAAACCCAAAGGAGACAACCTACACATGTAAGCGTATTTTTTGTAGATCTTCTCAAGGAGAACTTAAGTTTAAAATTTTTTTTCAATCCAACCATAAATGCATTTTTTGGCGAATTTTTCTAAAAGTCGAACACCCGAGGTGAACTTTGAACATCCATCAATCACACTCCCGACCCCAATGGACCAGTGCTTTTGAAAGCGAATACTCCATGACTACCACCATGCCAACTTTCATTCAAATATCTTCAGTCGTTTAAAAGTTACAGAATTATTTAAAAAAAAAGCGTCCGAAAACCACTGTGCTATGGTGGTGAAGGGTATAAAAAGTAAGACTTTGGTTAATTAAATAACTTAACATACATCTATACCTTTTTTCTTTTTGTTAGAATCTTTGGAATTTAGAAAATATCTTAGCTTGCAACAATATTTATTTAACCAAACTAACAATGAACATTTATTTGCTGTGTCTTTGTAATGAAAATGAGCGATGCATCTATATAACAAAAAGGCATAAGTTTATGCTTCAGTAACTAAGCGAGTATGTATTTATGTATATGTATTTCCGTTTGATAAAAGTATTATTAAATTAAAACTCCTTGTTTTAGTTTTTGTCTTCGTTAGTGTTTGTAATGTCAATTGTAACTTATATATGACTAAGTACTTGAAATAAGACAAAAACAGACATATCGCTCATTTGCCGAAAGATTGACATAATACAAAATTAAGAATCTACTTTTAAAATTCCTTAAGTTTAAGACACAGGGAAATTCTTTTATTGGTTTTATAAAAAATTAATTTAATTTTTTCATCTTATTTTGAGAGCTAAACATGTGTACTAATTCCGGTCTTGTGTAACTGTATAACTGTATGTTCTGAAATTTTTAGATCCGTTTTTTCTTAATTATCACGTTTTTACAGCAAATGAGCAATAAGTATGTACGACTCTCATCATAGTTTTTAGTTGTCTCTATTTCACTTATGCTTGTTCTCACAGTATGTCTTCCGTTCGACAGTTCTTTTGTTTATGTTAAGCTTGACGGTAGAGAAAAAAAAACTAGTCATATTAGCACACATACTTATAAAGAAAAGCGTCAAAAATAACAAACACAAATGCAAGCATTCATACAAACATCTAGAAAAGCATAAAGAAAGTTGGAAAAGTTTAACAAAAAGCTACTCAAGAAAAACAGGATAAACGAAAAGAATGAAACTATATCGTCATTAGGTGACGGAACAGTGTTTGAAACAAAATTCTCAGTGTAATAAAGATAAAAAAAATAGGGAGGAAATTCTGGCATTTGTTTGTGACAGATGCAGTGAAAAGATGTTATAGAGGTTAATTATATTTAACAATTGTGTAGGTCTTAATGAGTTTATCATTTTTAATAAGTTTCGTAAAGTTTTAAGATTTTGACACTACCGGTTGAATAAAATAGCTCTCCAGGGGCTTATATCTCTCAAAGGTTTTAATATAAACTCAGGTTTTTATAATAGAAGATTTAAAGTTCAATGTTGTTTCCTAAATTACAAAAATATTGAAATTGTTTAATTTTTCTTATTCATATGCGAGATACTACAATTAGAAATTATTCAGGTAAGGGATTTAAATTATAACGAAAACCTGAAAACAAAAAAATGTTTGTGTATTCGAATAAAAATTAAAGTTTTCGAAAATATTTGAAAAAGAAAATCAATATTGGGTGTAGTTAATTAAAAAAAGGAGTTAGTGTATCATTGATCTACATTGAAAAGAACATCTTAACATTTTTAAATGACTTTTTGTTGTTTTGTTCAAAATATTTATGTATTTCTGAATTAGTTAAGTAAAAAATTTAATTTAATATACTAAATATGTGTGTTGTAAAAATTAATAATAATTTAAAAATGAAAATTTTTTTACGTATCTTTATGTGTGAATAATCTTAAATAATCTTAAACTCATACTCCCAGGTAAATTATGCATAAACTACAAGTGATTTCCTTTAGTAACACTGGTCAACAGCCAAAATTTATGCCTATGTGGAAAGACACAAGGTACTAGACACTAGAAATTTGTTCATCAATTTTTTTTTTATAAAATTTGAAATTTGAGACTAAAGTTGGTCTTAAGACATGTTTTTTGTGATACACGGCTTTAGAGTCCAATATCAAAAAATTTATATACATACATATCGCACTTGATCAACAAGAGGGTATTAACTCAAAAATTTAAAATTCTCAGTAGAGTCAAAAAACTATTTTATTTTACTACTACTATCATATAGAGAAGAGGGGTAAAACTGTAGTTTTTGGGCGAAATATAGTGAAAATGATGTCAGATTTTTACAATGGGTAGACAAGATCACTACACATCAATTTCTTCTAAAAAGTGAAAATTTAAAAGAAAAAATCGAAAATTTTAGATCTCCTAAAGTAATAGGCATAGAAACAAAATTAATATTACGTTTTGAACAACTATAAAAATAAGTGGATAGGTGTTTGGTACTTTTTTCAAACTATGCCTGATCGGGGGTAAAAAGTGGTGAAGTAGTTTTTTTGGTACTATTTTTAACCCACACTTATCTTTTGAACCAAAGAATACAGAAATTAACTTTGTACTAGAATCAATAAATGTGAATAAATATTAAATACGTATTTGGTACTTTTTCAATTTCGGGGGCCAAAATGGATAAAACGATAGCTTAAAATCTCATAAAGTCATATGAATAGGAACAATATATTAACTGCGTTTTTATAAAATGTACTAAATTCAATTGGTACCAAAGAAGTACCAAATAAGCAAATTGAATTTTTTTAAGATAAGGGGATAAAAGGGGAACAAATTGGTAATGTTATAAATTTTAAACAAATGAATGTTTGTCTCTATGTATGTGCTTTATAAAATAGTAAACTATGCATATGATCATGTTATGCTCTTCAGGAAAGTTGTTGCGCATGAGCCAGCGAAGGTTTTTAAGTTGGCATGACTAATTTCCGACAAGTGGCGCCATTGAAAATTACTCAAAATGATTTAGATCGTAAACTGTATATTTGATCATGCTATAATCTTTAAAATGTTATAGCGCATGAGCCGACAAAGGTTTCTTAGTTGGTATGACCAATTACCGACAGGTGGCGTCACAGAAAACTACTCGAAGTGAATTAAATCGTAAACTGTGTATTTGATCATGCTACAATCTTCAGCAAAGTTGTTGCGCATGAGCCGACGAAGGTTTCTTAGTTTGAATGACCAATTCCCAGTAGGTAGCGCCACTGAAAATTATTCAAAATGAGTTAAATCATAATCTGCACATTTGGTAATACTATGATCTTTACCAAAGTTGTTGCACATGAGCCGAGGAGAGTTTCTAAGTTGGTATGACCAATTTCCAAAAATTATTAAAAATGAATTGAACTGTAAACTATGTCATGTCATATCATGTGTTGATCGGACAAAATGAATAAAATAATTTAAAATTAATTGGATATTTGTGTGCGATGTCTTTCATGTAAATTAATTTATTTGGCTAATACCTTATATAAATTTGGCTTGAAATGCTTATCCTAAAGCTCCGAGCAAGGCTCGGTCAAACAGGTACTAATTCAAATAATACAAACCTTATTTTGACCGGTTTACAATCAGTCACGCAAAAATTTAAATTTTGTGAACTAGTGTAATCCTCCATAATTTTTGGCAATTTTATATTGACAAAATAGTCTTAAAATATGAAAAAACAAAAAAGTAAAAAGAACATAAATACGAAGTTATTGCATAATTAATTTTGTTGCTACTGCCTCTAAGGCGTTTGTGTTATTTAACATTATTAAAAAACAAAAACTATTTTTGCGTTAATATTGAATTTTTTATTTATACAAAATTTAAATGACCTCAGGTCGTAATAAATTATTAATAATATAAAAAATAAAATCCAAAAAAGCGTTAGTAATTTAAAATCTATTCGCACATGTCAAGTTGCAAAAGAAAATTATAATAATGAATATCGAATGTCTTCTCTTATGTAAAAGTCCTGATCCACATAGGTCTTTCATATTTCCTTTACATGCCAACGATATACTGAGCTTAACTACTGACATTCAACAGCAGGTGACACGATGTGCAGACGAAGTCGGTATCGTGACAGAAAATGCAACATTCTGCTGTATGTCACAGTTCTACTAATTACACAAGTCTACATCAAAAAAAGTGCATGGAATCACTTAATGTTTTCTTATAGATTTTGAACTTCTTAAAAACAGAAAAAGTATTCAAAACATTGTACCACATCCGCATCCACCCAGAAAGTGTTAACATTATTTGTATGGGAAAAAATGGGAGTATTTTTTGTATTGCCAGAATTTTAACCACGAATAATTGAATTATTAAAAAAAAAATAATAAAATATAAGTAAGAGCTAAATTTACTTTATTTTAAGTTATCAGTTTTAGAGTTATTGCAATTTTTCCCGAAAATTCATGTTATTGACGACATGCCTAAAGATATGCAGGAAAAGCTTAACTTGAGAATAGGGTTTGCAGTTCGGTTTTAACCGAAACCGAAACCTCGGTTTTTATGCCTCAAAACCGAAACCGAAAACCGTAGAAAAAACCACGGTTTTAGCTATTTATTTTTCATAATTTTTTGATGGTATTATTCAGATATATCATTAGCTTATCATAAATTTGCACATAATTTGTCTATTTAATGAAGCAGAAGAATGAAACAAGCAAAATGTGTTTACAATGGACGAATGGACAGGTGTAAGGGGAAGACGGTGTATGAACGTAAATATTCACGATTCTCATGGTTAATTTTATAATCTGGGCCGCATTTTAGGAACGTGTAATTTCAAGCAAACTCAAAAAACCATTAAACAAAGGCTAATGGAGTTTAATATTTCACTTGATACAAGCATCGTAGCATGTACTATAGAAGGAGCAGCAGCCAATATCAAATTTGTATCTGAAAATCAATTTTGAAGACGGCGACGATGAAACTTTGACTCATTTAAAACCGATTGCCCATATACATTTGAACCTAGAGGCTATAAGAAAAATTGTTCGGTATTTCAAAAATTCGTCAGTTCGTTATAAAATTTTACAAACAAGCGTTAAAAGCATCATAATCGTGAATTAAGTTTACTCTTAGATTTCTGCTTCTAAAACAAAGTATTTATGAGAGTTTAAAAATGCTGTCGACCTTAGATTTGCTTCATTCTATCGACTTTGAAATTGTAAATTCTTTAAAATCGTTACTATTTGTAAAAATTACTATTGAAGCAATTTGTCGCTCGATTATTTACGCTCCAAAAGAAACAAGACTTATTTAAGAAATCCCTCATATTTAAAAAACCTGAATTATTTTCCTGAATTTTAGTATTAAATTATAATTGAGCTTTAATAAATATACCTTATACTTGGTTTTAACAAAATAATCAAAATTACTACAAATTTAAATCAAAAACCGAAAACCGAACCGAAACCGTCCGGTTTTGGGTGTTTTAAAACCGAAACCGCGGTTTCTCATTTTCACGGTTTTTTTGCAAACCCTACTTGAGAATATATAAACTTCAAACTAAGAAATGATTTACAATTCTATGGCCTGTGAGTACTAAATAGTTGAATTTTTTTCAAAATATAATAGAATTTGCTTAGTTTTTTCATATAAGAAAATTATACCCATTTCTCATGTGGTTTTCAAAAATAGTTTTTTAATTTTTCTTTAAAAACGCACTAAATGAGACAAAAATCACTAAAACGCTTGTAAATCTGAAGATAATGGGAATTTTAAGTTTATTTTTTGCATACATAATTTTTGTAACAACTGTAATCAATTTGCCAAATTTCGAGATAATCGGTCCACATTTGACCCTAGCTCTCATATAAGTCCAAATGTCGGAAGCAGCTTAAATATAAAAGTTTTGAGAAAATGTTTGTATGATGGCAAAATTTAGCAAGTATTTGTCTTTATACAGGAAAAATAACACCTTTGACCTTAGTGGTGACTATAGCACTTTCTTTCTTGACCGACTATAGCACTTTCTTGCTAATCGGGGACTGTACATTTTTTGACATGTTAGTGAAACCAAATACAAGAGCAATGTAATGAATTCATTATTTACCTAGCGTTAATCGACTTTATAAAGGCCTTTGACAACTAATAGAAGCTATCTATGGAAAGTTTTAGAAAATCGTAACAAGCCAACGAAAATTCTCAACTTAATCAGATTTGTTCGATGTTACTACTGGAGTTAGGCAGGGATGTATCTTGTCACCTATAATTTTTATCCTCGTCATCGACAACATAATGCGCACGGCTCTAAATGGTATCCAATGGTCACCCTTTAAACAACTTGAGGACTTGTAATATGCCGATGACATATGTCTTCTAAGCTAAAGCTCAAGCCACCTTCAAGAGAATACTTAGGTTATCACTGTTAAATCTCGGGAAGCTGTTCTTATGCCCGGAGGCCATGGCGCAAACCCGTGGACACATATCAATGTGGATAACGAGGTTATTGGATTAATTACCTGGGAAGTTTAGTAACTACAAAAGGTGGCGCAGGCGAGGATATTTAATCGCGTTTTAATAACGCAAAATCTGCATTCGGCATTCTTCGAGCTATCTGAAAATCTCGGTAAATATCAACAGCAACTAAGCTACGAATATACAACTCGAATGTCAAGTCCATCCTGTATTACGGCTGCGAAACATGGAAACGCACAAATGCCATCGATAAACGACTGCAAACCTTTACAAACAAATGCTTAAGACAAATTATTAATATATGGTGGCCGAATCGCATAAGAAATGATGATCTACTTATTGCGACAAACCAAATCCCTGCTTACACAGAGGTATATCAACGGAAATGGCGGTGGATAGGCCACATAATTCGAAGGCCAAATGCAAACATTGTTCAACAAGCGCTTAGTTGGAATCCACAGGGTAGAGGCCGTCGTGTTGGTGCATCTGCTAGAACGTGGAGAAGATCAGTTGATGCAAAGTTGCAAGCACTACATCTCGCAATAGAGTCCGATATAAAAGGATGGTTGAGGCTCCACTGGGAGTCAAGGATAGCAGAAGAAGTAAAAACTATTACTTAATATTGCGAATATAGCCTTAATTCCATTTTTGAGTATAAAAGTTCCCCTTATCTAACATTTAAAAAGTATATTTTTACTTTTAAATTTAAATTATTTAAAGCTATGGTAATATGCTAATTTCATAGAAAATAACAAAGTTAAACCCTCTTCTTTATTTTGGCATTATATTTTTAGAAAAGCCCTTTCAATAACGAACAAAGCAATTTGTTTTATACGAAAATATATAAACAAAAATCTGTAACAAATAATAGATATAATTTAAAATCTTATTTATTTGATAACCTAACATCTGTAAGTTTATGAATATCATAGATTTTATATTTTATTTAACTGGCTCTAAAATCCTTACTTTATTTTAAAGAAGAAGAAAAAAAAAACAATATATAAGTACTAAAAATACATCTATAAATTTGTTTCTTTGTTAATGGATTCAAACGGGATTTGCATGTATTTGTGATAAAACATCAAACTGAACAATTTTATTTTAAATTAAATTTAAAAATAATAAAAAGCGTAAATTTTAAAGCCATTTTAGCTTAAATATATTTTTTCAACAAACACACATGTATATACTTATGCAGACAGAGGCATCGTGTTCTTTGCATTAAAAATAAGTACATACATATACATGCATACATACAACCACACATATTTTTCAACAAACAATACATAAACAATACAGTTTTATATGAGATCTTCTTAAAAAAATTCAAATTTTTTTGTTTTGTAATAGAAAACTCTTAACACTTTGTTAAAGGAAACTTTATGGTTTTAATATGTATAAGATGAAGTTGAGTACTGAACACAGTGCAGCAACAAAACTGAAAAATGTTCTAAATTTATGTGTGTGTGTGTGTGCGAATTGTAAGAATGTTGTTTTTTTACAAAACGTATTTCCTGTTGCTTGTTGCCAAAAACAAAACAGACAAATGAAAAAAACGTTATATAACCAGAGACAACAGTAGCTGAAAGCTGGAAAAAAATAACGAAAATAAAAAAAATTTAAGCTAAAAAACAAAAATTACTTTTACATATTTTATGATGATGTTTATTTTTGATGAAGCGCAAATGTATTCGTTGGCTTGATAATCGCACACAAACAAATAATAAATAAGCAAACTCCCAGTAAGAAAAAAGGTTTATTCTCAAATTGAGGATGATTTGAAAATAAATCTTTTTTCAAAGGTCAAACGTTTGATACTGATTTGATACTGATTTGAGAATAATAGCGTTCTCAACAAAAAGGGGACTTTATTCTCAAATTGAGAAATGCCTTTATTCTCAAATCATTATCAAACCTTATTCTCAAAGGTTTTTCAAATGTGGATATCATCTACATGTGGAACATAAATAAAATGGCGTTGTATTTTTGATATTTTTGAGTTTGTTTATTTTGTTTTTGAAAACGGTGCATCATATTTGAATACTTTTGCTTAAAATATAATTTTTTTATTGTTAGGTAAAAAATTTTTAAGAAACAAAGAAAATTTACTTATGCATATGAATATTATTGAATTTTTAATCTTGACATTTTTTAAGCAAGATTTTATGGTCAAATATGGATCAATTTTAAAAAATCCGAAAGAAATAACGAATTTCTTTGAAATGCAATGCCATTCCATTAAAATATCTTAAACACTAATTTTATTTAACATAAATTATTTTTTTTAATGTTTGAAAAAAATTTGAAATAAGGCTTGATATCAAATTTATATAACACCATTTTTCAAATTATTCTCAAATCATCTTAGGGTTTGATAATGATTTGAGAATAACCTTTATTCTCAATTTGAGAAACTATCATTTTTCAAACGTTTATTCTCAAATGAACCCTCATTTGAAAATGAAAGTGAATCTCAAACATCTGTTCAGGTTTGAAAAAAGTTTGAAAAAAACGTTTGATATCAAATGTAAAAGTTATCATATTTCAAACGTTTGACACTGTTCTTACTGGGCTAACACGTTCTTATTTGCGTGTGTATGTGTCTTATAGATATACTACACACATGCATTTTTATATATGTGTGTATGTGTATTTTGATTATGTACATGTTGAAAGTACGTACATTCATATTTAAGACAAATATCATTATCACACATACATACGTGGCTTGGTTTAGAAGTTATGTGTACCTATTCCAGAGCATACATTGTTAATCCCTCGGAAATTGAAGTTTGATTTTAAGATACCTTTAGATGTTTGTTAGGAGAACTTTTTGTTAAAATGTCGAGGTCATAGCTTTACATTTGGCAAATATATACCCTCTAATCAATAAATGAATCATAAAATTATCAAATTCTTATTTTAAGAATTATTTATAGAAAATTTAATTTAAGTTTGTCATAAGGTGAAAAAATACTAAATAACATAGGTCTACAAAGTATTTTTGTAAAAATTGTAATTAGTTTGCTAAATTTCAAGATAATCGGTCCACATTTGACCCATGCCCTCATAAAAGTCCAAATCACTTAAACAGTTTAAAAATATAAGTCTTGAGAAATATTTGTATGATGACAAAATTTAGCAACAACAAGTTTACAACTAATAAATATTATCAATAATATGACTATACACCCCTTAGCGATTTTTATCTATGTATAAAAAAACATGTAATAGAACGCTTTTAACATTTTTTCTATTTTTATTACTAAAAATTTACATTTTCTCCAAAATCTACGATTTCAAATTCCAAATACGGCGAAATGCTTAAAGATATCGACCTAAGTTTTTTTGATTTTAATTTCTCCTTTACTTCATTTTATGCACTGGATAGAAAATTTACAATTTTTAAAATTTGTTGAACAAAAATTTCAAAAAATTAGAAAATGATTTTTGAAACTGACAAGAGAAATGAGTATAGCTTTCTTATATGAAAAGCTAAGCAAATTATATTATATTTCTAAAACAATTCAACTATTTAGTACTTACAGGCCATAGAATTGTAAGTCATTCCGTACTTCGAAGTTTATTTATTCTTAAGTAAATTTTGTCCTGCATATCATGAATTTTCGGAGAAAATTGCAGTTTCTCCAAAACTGCTTCATGAATTTTTTAACTTAAAATAAAGCTGATTTAGTTCTCTTATATATTCCATTAAGGTTTTGAAAGAATTCAATTCTTCGGGGTTAAAATTTGGGCAATACCAAAAATTCTCCCATTTTTCCCTATACAAAAAAGTGTTAAAACTTTGTGGGTGGATGCGGATGTGATAGAATGTTTTGAATACCTTTTCTGTTCTTAGAAGGTCAAAACCTATAAAAAAGCTTTAAGTGATCTTATGCATTTGATAAAGACCTGTATAAACTGTAGTGAAGAAATTATATTTGTATTTTGAAGTCTGTAACATAAGAAGATTTTATAGGAATTTAGAAATTCTTTGTAGCAATTTTGTTCTTTTAGCTTATTACACCTAACAACATTTACAAATTTCTGCTTATGACACGAAAAACAATTCCCATCAATTTTTATTTAATTATAAATACTTCTTAACTATTAATAGTTTGTTATTGATGTCATAATCCTAACTTAGTAGTAGCCAGAAAAGTTGGAGAAAAAATTTTCTAATTATTAGTTAGTTTTAGTAGTTGTTTTTTTTTCAAATTTCCAAGTTATTTCAATACACCGATAAAATAAAATATTGCAGAAACATTTTTGTAGCATATTTTTAGGATAATCTAAATAACATGTAACATATAATGTTCACAATATTGTAACTTATTTGTCAAAAGTTGTTTGATAGTAAAAGAGTTTCATTTAAACTTAACGTTTTGACAAACAAATGGATATATTGAGATATCAAGTTTTATTAAATTTTGCAAAATAATTTATTTTGAAAATCCCTAAGGTATGCTACACAATATTTGCTTAGAAGTCTAAGTTTTCAATAGATATCGAATGCTGCGATTTGGCCTTCAAATTACCTTAACGATTGAAAGCAAAGACTTTTAAGAAAATATCTCGTTTAATAAAATTTTATATCGAGCCCTTAGATTTAGATAATCGTAAACGACATTCCGTTAAATATCTATTAAACTTTTAGATATAGCTTAGTACAGTAAGCATATTTTTCTTTCTTTCATAAGCAGACTAATAAGTTTTACATACAATGGTGTTCAACTTTGGCCCAGTGTAGAGGCCACTGTGCTAAAAATAGACATGTTTTAAAAAATTGGTCTATAACTCTAACTACCCATTGGCCGATTTCTGCATATTGCCCCACAATGCGCCCACTAGTTTAAAAGTTATTGTAGTAAAACTAAAAAGATTCACATACAATACTTTGCACCATAACTTCTAAACAATTTGGAAAAAATTTCATTAATTTGTCAAAAGTAGCAACCTAACAAAGATTAAACATTTTTTGGCACTAAACATTCCCCGTTATTTGTTTAATTAATGCAGGAATAAACTTCCTGCATCAGTCTTCCCCTCTAATTATGATATCCAAAGGTTCAAATCGAATATCCACAAACACTGCTCCCTCTATCCTCCTTCGCACAACCTTTTTTCCTAGTTCCATCACATTGCATATGCATACGTAAGGGTCATCCCCTGAGTGTTGGTCCAATAATTAAAAAAAAAAATATATATAAGTCATTAAGTGACTTTTTTCGTAGTGGCATGATACCAAATCGAACCAGAAATATGTAGACACTCTACGCAGTCTCAAAAAAGGTAAAAGACTTTTTTGTAGGTACTCCGTTTTATTATTTTTTGTTCATTAGTTTTCGTTAACATGCGAGGTTGTATTGAAAAAGAACTCAGGAACCTAAAAATCTTTGTACTGAAGTTGTAAAAAGTACGTTTTACGATTCATCATATCGCAAGTGTTTTTATACCCTTCACCACCATAAGTGGTCCAAGACCCACCTTTAAGTATACCAATATACTTAGAATAACTTTCTGACTCGATTTAACGATGTCAGTCCGTCTGTCTGGACAGCTGGCTATCTGGACCTTCATGTAAACCTTAATCAAAGTACAGGATGCAATTCTAAAGATAGTTTGATAAAATTTGGCACAGATAAGTTTTTTGGTAGTGGGACCGCGACTATTGAAATTCGACAAAATCGGTCTATTATTTATGGTACCTCCTATAGGTCCCCCTTCCCGGAAATAATATTGTGACCACAAATATAAATATATAAGTCTTGCGAAAATTTTTCTTTGATGATAAAATTTAGTAAATGTTTGTCATTTTATAGACAAAAACTGATATGTGACCTCAATGGTGAAGGGTATCGTCGAACTTTACTTACTATAGCACTTTCTTACTTGTTTTTCGTTATAAAACTTGACTTCTACGCTTGTTTGTTTGCTTCTATATTCTTTACCTAATTGCGATCTGGAACTTTCCGAACTTTATATGACATCAGCCTTACATAGGATTTGACTCTGTGTACAAAAATATTAGAGCATTTTATCGTACAAGTATCTTTCCTGATAGAAGTGTTAGATTGAATATCTGTGGGTACCGTTTTCTTTCAGAATCAGGTTTACTTTTAATGCTCAGGTCTTAATTATACCGTGTAATGGCCTTTGGAACAGTGCAACAAGTTTTTATTAAAAGTTTAAACAATAACTTCATGTACTTTTTTTCAAAACACCTTAAAGTTCAACAAGTAAGAAAGTGCTATAGTCGGTCACCATTTATCAGAAGCCCTAAAAGCATACTAAACTATTTTAAATGAAATTTCATGCACTTCAATTTGAATCGATTTCGTAAATTCGAAAACTTAAAAGTATACTAAGCAATTTTATATATAATATCATGAATTTCCATTCATATCGAATATGCTCTAATTTTATGAATTCTTCAATATAACTTCTTCAATAATAAACTCTAAAACTTAGTTAGCTAACCTCGTAAGAATAGAAAATACTAAATTCATATTCTGTGTAAGTAAGTTTTATCTACTTTATCTTATATTTCTGGTAGAAAACATCAAGAAATATGTGAATATTAGTTAAAAAGGAATGCTAATGTGTAAACACACCCACACACACTTATGTATATACGAAATTTGTATAATATATGAATTTATACAAAGAACAAAATATAACAAATAAAATGACAGAGAGAAAAAATATTGGTAAAATAAAATAAATAATAAATAAAATTTATATTTAATAAAACTAAGAATACACAACATATTCACTTACACATACACACAAGGAATTTCTTTTGTGTTTCCTTGGTATCTAATATATAAATACATTTACAGTGAGTATCAAATAAATATTTAGCTTAGCAATTTTATGTTTTAATTATGTTTTCAATTATCATATTGTTAGAAATACTTTGAATAATTTTCTATTAGATATTTATTAGTATTATAAATGTTAGCTACTGTTCTCTTATTTATTGCTTTAGAAGCTAGGTTTTTAGTTTTTATGTAAATACCCTAAAACAACGTAGGTGATACCTTATACCAACATAGGTTTGGTCAGATAATAACTTCCTCAGTCGATTTAACTATTATATATATATATATATATGTTCTAAATTTCGGAGCAATCTGTTCTTACTTGACCCAAGCTGTCGCATGTGAGACAATTGCAGAAATAAGTTAAATGTGCATAACTTTCGAGAAAATGTTTCTATGATAACAAAAGTTATTGTGTAATATAAATCATAAGGCGTGTTCAAGTATAACACTTATTACGATTATTTTTGTTATATTCTTGCTTTAGAAAGAGAGCAATTGCTTTATGTTTTTGCGCCCACTGTTATTATTTTGGATTTAAAATTTAATACCTTATTTTCCTTTATAAATAATGTCAATAAAATAACAACAACAAGAACATTAAAAAGTAGACATAACACCCTCTAAGACAACCTAAAGTATGCTGCATCTTCTTAAAGTTATCCATCAAAAAATATTTTCTGTATATGCCAAGCACATGTGTTTAATGCTCATTTGCTGAAACATTGTATTAATTAAAAAATTTTCAACTCAGTACCACAAAGAAGTGTCTTCTTCTAAACAGGTGTGTAACTATGCAAACCCTTTAACAAATTGTGCTTCATTTTTATATATTTGGCCAAATCGTGACATTCGAATTCGACCAAAAACTTAGACTTTCAAGCAAATATTGTGTAGCATACCTTAGGGATTTTCAAACTAATTTATTTTGCAAAAATATTAATAAAATTTGATATCTAAACATATTTTTTTGTATGTCAAAACATTTAGTTTAAATTAATTTATTTTACTATCAGTGATTTTTTGACAAATAAATTACAATGTAGTGAACCTTATATATTATATATTTTGTTTAGATTATCCTAAAATAATATAACCTAAATGTTTCTGAAATATCTAACATTTCGATCGATAGCGAATGCGGCGACTTGGCCCTTTTGAAAGCTTGAATCGAAATTATTGAAATTTCATTGAAAAATTTAGGGTTTAGTGTTAGGATGCATTATAAGTTAGCTTCTTGCTATTTTTGCTATAGCACTCTGAACATTTTTTTTGACAAAAGTGAAATTAAACTAGATAAAGAACAATGAAAAACACATTAACATACAAACAAACATTCATTTCATGAGTACGTGTGTGTGGCTTAGCTTACTCTCATTGGATAATCGTCTTCTTTAGTTGTTTCCGAGTTAAAGTAAAAGCAGTGTCCCCCCTTTTTTATGGAACTTTTCAAATGGACCATATGGCTAATTAATATATGGAAATGCAACATCTTTATACTATATAATGCTATACAACATTTAAGGCATATTTCTTTGTAAATGTACATAATCTACATTTTTATATCAATTTCGAATCAATATTTTATTTCTCTAGATGGAACATGATTGATTTTATTGAAGTTTATCATATGGTTAGGTTTCACTCGGTTGGGAACCAACAGTCTAGATCACCTTCCATATATATATATATATATATATATATATATATATATATATATATATAATTCCCCAACAAGATTCCAATTGGAACAAGGGGTACTTCTCTCAGACAATGAGCTGCATCCGATTTTATTTTTAGACTCATTGAAAGGGACCTACGTTTTAACGCCGGCTCCGAACGGCAAATGCATTAGTTAGAGAAGTTTTACATAGCCTAATACTCAATAACCAGTGGCTAGCCGAGTTATGAGGTGATCCGCCGCTTTTTCAAGTGGTCTGGCCGGGGATTGAACTTGGGACCTCTGGTATGCTAGGCGGATGACTAACCTGCTATACAACTGCGGTTCAAGATCACCTTCCATTAGACCATTTTAAATATGATTTGTAAAATAAAAACCCAATCAATAATTTTACTTGTTTTGAAGTTTTAATTGATTGGTCAGCGTTTTAAGTTATTGTGGTACAAAATATTTTCGATTTCTAATGTGGGAATTCACTTACATACATGATTCCCACGACATACCAATTTGGAAGAAGGGACACTTCTCTCGGACAATGAGCTGCATCCGATTCTATTTTTAGACTCATTAAAAGGGACATACATTTTAACTCCGGCTCCGAACGGCAAATGCATTAGTTGGAGAAGTTTTATATAGCCCAATAACCAGTAACTAGACAGTTATGAGGTGAACCGTTTTTATTTTGAAGAGGGTCTGGCCGGGGATCGAACTTGAGACCTCTAGTATGCTAGTCGGATGACTAACCTGCTATAGCACGGCGGTTCACATTTTTTCATTTTCATAATATTTAGCTCAAATATTGCTTATGATAACTTTAATCAGTGTAACTAATTTTGAATAAATCGGCCCACATTTGATATGAGACACATTCTCAAAAGCACAATAACGCTAAATCTAAAGATAAATGCATTTTATTACTAAAACTTTACACAGATAAATATTTTGTAAATATAAACCAATAACCGAAATTTGGTAACTATCGATCCACAATTGTGCCTAGCTTCCATATCCATAAATTTCGAAATTTTGAAAAAAACAGCACACTTAGTATAGTATACGCATGTATGTTACTTAGACTTAAGGAAAACTTGTAAAATTATTGGTCCATATTAGACCTTAGTATCATATTGTCGGACTTTACGGACTATAGCTTTTCTTACTTGTTTATCTTTTGAAACAATAAAAATTTTGAACACCCTTAAAGTAGGCTGCAAAATGTTTTCTAAAAACTTGTGCTTTGACTGATGTAAGACATACTTTACTTCAACTGATCTCCTTACTATTTATACCACCTATGCCAGACCAAAAATTTGATACAACTCTCATGTATGGGCCGGTGCTTCAAAGTCTATTTTAGATTTGCTTGACCCTGTACTGGAGAGGGCAAAGGTGCTTATCAGAGACAGAAGGGTAGCCAAATCTATTGACTCACTTGTTATCGCTACTACTATGACATGTGCTCAAATGAAATTAGAGATCTAGTTACTTGAACTCGTAGACCTGAGTTGAACACGAAACTCTGTTCATTCCTTTGTAGTCGATTGGCCAGTGGATCGCACAAAACACTATAGAGATTTGTTCTTAAGCCGCAAAGAACGAATGTAAAATAAACTTCCTGCAGAAGTATTTTGCTACTACTTGCGATATCAAAAGGTTCAAATCAAATATCTAAAAACACTACTATCTCTATCCTCCTACCCATAACCTTATTTCCTAGTTCCGTTGCAATGCAATGCATTAGTATTGTTCATCCCCTGAATGTTGGTCCAAAAAAGAAAAAAAAAAATAACAAAGTTTCAGCTTTAAGAAGTTATTGCAAAAATAAAATCTTATGAAAACTTCTTAGATTTTATCTCCAACTAAGATTTGTAAGTTATAACATTATTCCTTCAAGTAGGCACTATGTAATGTTTTATTACCTAGTACAAGGTTTTACCAGCAGGATTAAAAATGTACATATGTACATGTATGTATGTATGTACATGTATGTATATACATATATATTGCATATATACCTTATATAGTAGTTTGTGTATGCTCATAATTCCGTACATATTGCTTTATAATTTGTTGTTGATGTTGGTTTTTTTCGCTTTACTCGACTCTTCTCTTTTAACAACTTATTGAAATAATAAAAAGGATAATATAAAATATACTCCTGTTATAATGCAAGTACATGTGAGAGTATAGGCAAAAACAAAAACAAACTGACTATCAAACATTAATATTTTATATATTCGTACATATACATACTTTAATGTATTTGTATACGTCTACTTAAATTTTTGATGAATTTAAGAGGCTGCGTGAGTGAATCCTTGTATGTTTTTTAGGATTTCAACTTAAAGGTGAATTAAAAAGGCCTTGATTTATTTGTTTAGACCTTGTTTTTTCAATGTTTTTCAATGTCTTCCAATAAAAACATCGGGGAACCTTCGCGCAAATAAAGTAACAAATTAGCATTTTTCTAAAGAAGAGGATTCCTTTAATCCTAGTAGACATGAATGATATCAAATTATACATACATATGTTTACTCGCATACTCATAAATATAATGCCTAAGGGCCACAATTTCAAATCATTTTACCTCTGTCATATCTTAGCACTTCTTTGCATGTGAGTGACATTTAATTCTCACACATTGAAAAGTTATAATGAAAAAAATAATCTAAAGCTGTTGCTTTTTATGACGGATCCTGTTTGTGTTGTTTAATAACAACCGAAAAATCTGTTCTAGTTATTGTTTGTTCTCAAAGTGAACAGATGTGGTGGGAAATTTTGATATTTTAAATTTATGTTTTGAATATTTAATGAAACTTTATGAATATGATTAAGAATAATTTAAGCTTAATCTAATGAAATTTCACTTAATTTTATTGAAATTTTAAGTTATCTTTAACTTTAATATTAAATATAAATTTTGCAAAATTTATAAGCATTAAATATTTACACGGAATGTAAAAACTTGGAAAACGATCTAGTGGGGATTATAGGCCCAGGTAAGGACATACAAAAAACATTTTGAAAAATTTCGAAACACGTGCAACATTTTGAGATATTCCCATAAAACTGTTTTCGGGTAGGTCGTAGTGCTTTAGAACTTCCAACTCTGACATTTTCAAAGCGATTTCAAAATCTTAAATAGTTTTTGAAAGTCAAATGATTAAGCTTTTAAAAGCTGTATGCAAATGGATTATATTATAAGCAACAAAGTATGTTTTATCAAAAGTTTCGCTTTTTTAATTTCTTTGTAATCTTAAAAATTCAAAAGCAATTATTTAAACTTTTTCTATAAAAACCGACATACAGTCTTTTAAAGCTAATTTTATATAGAAAGAAATGATGTATTACTAATTGATATTGGTTTATATAACTTTTGTTTATTTTCCAAAGTAAA
Source organism: Stomorhina lunata (assembly GCA_933228675.1). Lineage (NCBI taxonomy): Eukaryota > Metazoa > Arthropoda > Insecta > Diptera > Rhiniidae > Stomorhina > Stomorhina lunata. Next base: position 79,553,144 of record OW121744.1, read on the forward strand.
AAATTTTCGATTTCGTAGTATCATGGCAGTATGTAGTTTATGTACTACATACTACCATGAGTTAGTTTATTAAAAGCTTTATAACTTTTAAAGTTCTTATCTGGGGCCAAATTACCGCATTCGATATCGATCGAAAACTCAGACTTTTAAGCAAATATTGTGAAGTATACTTTAGGGATGTTCAAAGCTACTTCGACGCAAAAAGTTTATTGAAATTTAGTATCTATTTTGATTCGTTTTTAAAAACATATAGTTCAATTAAAACACTTTTAATATTGGTCATCTTTTGGCAAATAAATACAAAATTAAAATTAATTAAACTGATCATCTTTTAAATAATTTTGATTATCCTAAAAGTATGCTATACAAAGGTTTTCAAAATATCTAAGATTTCGATCGATATCGAATGCGGTAATTTGGGCCCTGATTTAAAAACTTAAAACCACGTTTTATTGGGAACTAAATTCTCTTGTTACATTAATATAAAATTTTATGAGCTTTCGAATTCGGAATAAGCTATAAAAAGCTACTTAAGTCCAAAAAAATGATAAATTTTGTTTTTTTCATATTTTGATTTACAAATGTATCAAAAATAATAAGCTATTTTAAAAAATATGCTAATTCATTATATTAGAAATATTTCCGAATTTGTTTCCTGAATACTTTTTACCATGGCCGAAGTTATAAATTAGGTATTGCCCAGATTTTTTTTGAAATAGTTTTTATTAGCTATGAAAGAAATTTTCTCTGCTGCTACCATTGAAACTTGCCACGACGACATAAAAACATTTTGACGAACAGGGGCCAAATCGCCGAATTCGATGCCAATCGTAATGTAAGATGTTTCAAAAATATTTCTGTAGTATAATTTTTAGATCATACCCCAGTAAGAAAAAAGGTTTATTCTCAAATTGAGGATGATTTGAAAATAAATCTGTTTTCAAAGGTCAAACGTTTGATACTGATTTGAGAATAATAGCGTTCTTAACAAAAAGGGGACTTTATTCTCAAATCATTCTCAAACCTCATTCTCAAAGGTTTTTCAAATGTGGACATCCTCTACATGTGGAACATAAATAAAATGGCGTTGCATTTTTGAGTTTGTTTATTTTGAGTTTGAAAACGGTGCATGTGAATGTTAGGTAAAAAAAATATAAGAAACAATGAAAATTTACTTATGCATATGAATTTATTGTATTTTTAATCAAAATAATTTGATGAAATTTAGTAAAGGGACAACACAATTAAAATTGTCCATTGTTCCGTAATTTCAAATACGGATCAATTTTAAAAAATCCGCAAGAAATAACCAATTTCTTTGAAATGCAATGTCATTCCAGTAAAATACCTTAACATACATTTTTTTAAAAGTTTGAAAAAACTTTAAAATAAGGTTTGATATCAAATTTATATAACACCGTTTTTCAAATTATTCTCAAATCATTTTTGGGGTTTGGTAATGATTTGAGAAGAACCTTTATTCTCAATTTGATAAACTGTCATTTTTCAAACGTTATTCTCAAATGAACCTTCGTTTGAAAATAAATGTGAATCTCAAACATCTGTTCAGGTTTGAAAAAAGTTTAAAAAAAAACGTTTGATATGAAATGTAAAAGTCATCATATTGTGACGAATTTTAAACTTATCCGTCCCATTGTGCAAAGTTCACTGCTTATAATTCTTCCCCTCGCTTTCTAGATGTTTCTGTCGGTGTTGTTGTTATTCTGTTTATGTCAATAAGCAGAGCAACATGTTTCTCTTATGTACAGTAAAGTGTATAGCAACATGTGTCTCTTTTATCTACATTCTCTCTCTCGGTTACTGTTAACTTCAGATAATCTGTTTGTACAATGTATATGTGAGTGTGTTCTTGATCATGTGAGAATGTAGTGGAACACACATGAACTTTCGTAAGCCACATTGTTAGTGTAATCAACTACAGCTGCTCTTTGTTTACGTCTACAGAAATTGCTAGAAATTCTCTTCTCTACTATATAAGGCCGATGGACGAGTATTGTGGGAACAGTTTTAATTAAGACGCGTATAAAGAGAATAGTGTGACTAAGAGTATTTCGTCAGCTAAAACGCAAACGGCCCTATCTAACAAAAAATCCAAAATCGGTTTTTTGATTGATTCTGATGCATTGCATTTAAATACACATCCACAAAAGAATTTAGACTTGTCTGACCAAAATTAGCGATTTTATTAACGAAAAACAAACGGACCTATCTACAAAAGCGTTTATTTAATAAACGCAAAAAGACCTAAGTGATCGTTTGTGTAGGCAATATTGAAAGTTGCTAAAAAAAAATTGATAGATTTAACCGTTGAAGAAGTTGTTTATCAAAGAAAAATTAAACTACAGCTTAAGTTAATTTATTAAAAAATTTAAAAAATTCATCGCAAAAGCGATTTTTTATGAAATAAAGAAAAATAAGAAGGATATAAATAAAAAGCATTATGTCAACAATGGACATAGAAGCAGCTCCTTTTAAAAAGGCTAAGAAAAATTGGAGACAATGCAGTCAGCAAAACCGGATGAAGGGAAAAGAATATCAAGGTTTTTCGAAAGGAAGCGTAAAAATTGTGCGTAAGTCTAGAGAAATGAAGGATGCATGTAAAAGAAAGTTTTGCGAAAAAAGTTCGATTCGATATTGTTCTTATTTTTCCGAAGTTATTCGTAAAGACATTTTTGATTCGTTTTGGAAAATGTCATGGGACAACAAAAAGATTTATGTCCAAAGCCTTGTTGAGTGTTCGGATAGAAAACGTATTACTGTTGACAATTCCAATCGATCATATACAAAGTATTACTTTTTGAAGCATGGCACAAATCGTTTCCAAGTATGTAGACAAATGTTTTTGTCTACTTTGGGCTTATCAGAAAAAATGATACGACCATGGGTATGTCCTAGTTACTCTAATTCTCTTCAAATAGTTTCTGAAGGAACGACGAATAAAATAAAACGACCAGAATATGGTAAAAAAATAAATTATTTACAAAAATGGTTAGAAGATTTACCTAAGTTAGAATCTCACTATCGGCGCAAATATACTGAAAAGGTATATTTTCAAACAGACTTCAAAAGTTATAAAGAAATATATGATCTTTATATTGAGTCCTGTAATGACAATAAGGAAAATAATATTGGGGCTGTATCATTTCCCAATTTTATGAAACTCTTTAAGAGTTCTAATTATGCTCTATTTAAAGCTCGAAATGATCAGTGTGACTTATGTTTGTCTTATAAGGCGAAAAACTTATCAAAGGAGGAGTTTGAAAATCACCGAATCGAAATTGATAAAATGAGATGTGAAAAAGAAAATGATATTGAAAATGCAAAATCAGGATTGTGTTTACTACTTTGCATAGACATGCAAGCAGTAAAGCTTTTACCTCAGTCCAAAGCTAGTTCGTCTTATTACAAAATGAAGCTCCAGCTTCATAATTTCACTATCTATAATGTAGTAAGTCGTGAGTCCGATAATTATATTTGGGATGAAACTGAGGGGAGTCTGGTTTCATCCACGTTTACCACAATTATTATTAAACATTTAAAAAATTCTCTTGAACGGTTTCCTGAAATTCACCACATCATTATTTATTCCGATGGCTGTTTTTACCAAAACAGAAATGTCGTCCTCTCAAATGCTTTGCTTTCTTTAAGCGTAGAAAAAGACATTACCATAGAACACAAATACTTGGTGGTGGGCCATATGCAAATGGAATGCGACTCCACACATTCTCTTATTGAAAGAAAGACTAGAAATAAAGAAATAAATATGCCATTTGAATTCGTTAACCTGATGAAAACTGCTCGCAAAAATCCTTTCCCTCTAAAAGTTCACCACTTGAATCACGAATACTTTCTTGATTATGAATCTGTTCCCAAGCGGTATACATCTATAAGACCAGGTATATTATGAAATCTATTTCTGTAAAATACGCAAAATTTAAAAAAATTTATTATGTTTAAGGAAAAAAAGTCGGGGATCCCACTGTCAATATGATACGCGCATTGGCATACGAACAAACAGGAACTATTTATTATAAAACTAAAATAGATGACAATTATGCCCAGCTTCCACAAAGAACTGGAAACAAAATCAATACCGTCTTAATTCCGAAACTGCATGAGCAAAGATTGAAAATTTCAAAAAAGAAGTGGCAGCACCTGCAGGACCTAAAGCCCCTACTACCAAAAGATTGTCATTGTTTCTATGATAGCATACCTTTTGAAAAGTAATTCATATTTTTTAAATTCTTTCAATTCTTTACATGAAGTATTTTTTGTTTAATTTTAATGAATTCTGTTTAATTTACTTTTTGTAATGCAATATTAAAATAAACTTATATATAATATAAATATTTATAATTAAACTAAATAAAAACGTGTATAAATAAATTTAATAAACAGCTTTTTCCTAAAAAGATAGAATTTTTTTGATAAAACTACTTTGTAGATAGGGCCTTTGGTTTCAGAAAATTAGGGTACCAAAGGACCTAACTAACATAGCCCTTTAAATATTACAAAATTTGATTTTATTTTGCCAGAAATCAATCTGTCACACCTTTTTTAATAATACTGGTGAAAATCGTGCTGATTGAAACTACACTTTTAGTTTAAAACAGTTTTTTGCTTCTCCTGTAAAATTTGTAAAATGTTAGATAGGGCCGTTTGCGTTTTAGCTGACGATTTGTAAAGCAGTTTTGTGAAATTTGTTTACAGTATTTGTGAAAGTGTGTAGATAAAAGAGACACATGTTGCTATACTCTTTACTGTACATAAGAGAAACATGTTGCTCTGCTTATTGACATAAACAGAATAACAACAACACCAACAGAAACATCTAGAAAGCTAGGGGAAGAATTATAAGCAGTGAACTTTGTACAATGGGACGGATAAGTTTAAAATTCGTCACAATATTTCAAACGTTTCACACTGTTCTTACTGAGACAAATGATATATAACATATGTAACATGTAATGTAACATTGTAACTTGTAAGCAATTTTTATATTAATATCTGTGTATGTTTAGATGCGTTTTAGAAAAATTCAGAATAAATATTGCTTATAGTTATTGACTGTTATCAAGGTATCACATTGTGTTGGAATCGGTCAATATATGACCATACCTCCCATATAAATCAAACTCTTAAAAGTCATTTAAGTAAATTCACCAAAACACTCACAAATTTCTTAAAGTTAAAGAGTTACGAAAATATTTGATCATACATTTTTTTATGCAGAACGTAGGGTCTTCAAAATACATTTTTCCCTATACTTCAAGAAATCAAAAGCCTTTTGCTAAGAAAGCATTTCGATAATTTCAGCAGAACTACTTAAAATTGTGTTTTAGGGGTTGACTTTTTAAATTTTCCGTCAAATCTTTGGTATTTACTGCCGGATATATCAATGTTTTTGTCTTAAGTAGCCCTTTTTTCACAATAGTCAATTGCCTTAGGTATTGTAAATATTCTAGCAGTTACCCATCATATCTCAATTTAAACAACAAGAATTATAATACATAAAATAATGTAATTTTTATCAATCATATTTTGACGATATTTAAGTTGGCTGTATCTTTGGCTGCTCTCGAGTTTGGAAAAAATGTTGTCCATGCTTTGCTCATCGATGACAGCCATGGCAGATTCATGCAAATTTTTGTCAAAAATACAGCCGAGTTGAATCTCGTCAAAATAGGATTGATAAAAATTACACTGTTTAAGATCTTTTTACACCACAAAAATTTTAAAAGTGTATTTTTTATAAAATCACTTTTCAAATTTGACTCTAATATAAAACAATAAAAGGATTAAACCCAATTTACCTTTTTTTGCAATTAAAATTTTGGTATAAAGAAATTTGTCATTCTTTATAAAATTCGAGTTTCTAGATTCGTTTATGGATTCATGTTACTTTTTATTTTGAAATCTAAAATTTTCGAAAACACAAAAATTCGATCGGTGAAAAATATTTGACTTCGGAAATTTGTCAGCATTAAAAAGTTCAAGAAATTCACCTTTTTATTTCTAGAACTGTTGGCTGTATGTCAGTATTTAAAAAAAAAAATATGGGTTTAATATCGAATGCAAAATAGGCCAAAAACTAAAAAAAGGCGAAGAGAAAAATGTTTTTCTTTATTTTTGAAATGAAATAACTTAAAACCCATCACAGTTATTATAGTAAAGTAAACTTGTTTTTTAAAATCTAAACAATCAATCATATTGGACAAAAATATAAAGAGCTACACGGTGCAAAAGCTTTGGTCTACTTTGACTCCCAATGATTCACCCTGTGTGAACACAGGGTAACCATAAATCCAAAATATAGACTTACAGTTTAAAAGATACAAATTTATTTCCACTTTTTTTGTTTCAAACCTGTTTTTCTTTGTAAGGCGATAAGGTTTAATATACAAAGGGGCATTCTTCTTCTTCTGTTATCCTTGACTTCCAGTGGAACATAGGGGCTCATGCTTGAAAATAAAAAATAATAAATTAAAAAAAAAAATAATTAGTTATTATTGAAAGTTTGACATATCTATTTATTCTTGAGAAATGTTTTCCAGAATTATAATTAGGTAACCAATTAACAACAAATAAATAACAAAATAGCTAAATGTTATCAAGATCAAATTACTTTAATATTAACTTTAAAATCTAATTGCTTTATGTGGGTGTTTAAAGTATGACATAAGTATTGGCAATCTAATTAAAGGGAATCTTTTATACTCTAAGAAAATCTTAGCATTAGAAATATAATATAACTTGAAATATAAATGATATTATCACTATAGAAATCTATTTATCTTTTAATTTTGTGACATCTTTTTTTTTTTGCTACCATCAATTCAGAAAAAGTTCGTGTCTGTGTGAGTGTTTATATTTATATAGAATATAAACCGAGTTAGGTCGAACGTGTTTCAAATTTAAAATAAATGAATAGAATAGGCAACGATGGAATAAAGAGAACGAAGACTGCTACTGTTGAAGGCAGTCTTCCTACTACCATTCCGCCGAGTTTGACAAACAGAGAGGTTGGTCATGTTTATGATGCTGTTAAAATATTAATGAATTTATAGAATATAAATTCTATAAACATAGAAAATAAAACAAATATAAAAAATAAATAAAATTGAAGCATATTTATAATGTATTCTATTACTTGTTTATAAGTATGTCTGTTGTATAAGTGTATGCTTTGCAGGATATTTATATTTTAAATGAATACCCAAGTCTATCCCTGTGTAGTTATTTCATTTTTATTTAATTCCTTTTAATATTGTATCACTTTAATATTTTCTTTTTAATTTTTTTTTTACAGTTGCCCCAACACATGTTTCAATATCGGGATCAACAGAGGCACGAGTGGGCGATGTAGTGCCACTTACTTGCACAACAGCAGCCTCTAATCCACCAGCTGAAATCAAATGGATGGTTGGCGGTCGTCAAATACGTAATGCGACATCACGCACCACTGTTAGTCCCGAAGGTGAGTATGAAAACATGCACAAACATGTCCCCTATCGTGTGTCAAATGACAAATACGAATGTGTGTGTATGTGTGTGTGCCTTGTGCATATTTGATTAAAATATTTTATAATTATACAAATTGTCTTTCCTTACATTCTTCCGTAAGTACATACTTTTGTACATACACACACTTAGATATACTTATGTGTGTATGTATTTACGTACTTGCTTACTTAAATATTTATGTACATGTATCCTACTTAGTACATATACTTAGTCCTCCTTAATCTTCTTTTTATTTCCATTTTTGCTTTTATCCTTAATTTTATTTCATTCACACCAACTTACAGATAAGTCTGTGTGTGTGGGTGACTTTTTTTTATGAATAGCTTTAATAACGTTATTTTTTTGTTTTGGTTTTATTTAATTTCTTTTTTTAGGTGGCTGGATTACAATTTCAAATATAACGGCTGTCATTGAGCCTAACAAACGTTCGCTGGTTGTCATCTGTCATGGCCTCAACATGCAGTTAACAGAGAATGTTGTCTCTACCCATACAGTTAATGTTTTATGTAAGTAGACGAAAACAATTTTTTATTTAATTTATGGTAGTATCTTTAAGTTTCGATGGTTAGCCGAAAAATAAGCGTTTTTATGACCCTATAAGAGAACTTTATCTCATCCTTTTTAAAATTTTATTTTCCTACATCGTTTTCAAATACCCACTATTACTATTCTTCGGGAACACGGCATCTATCTTTTTATCATGTTGCAATTATGTATATCATTTTCATGACTTTCTTCGTATTCCGTACATTTCTGCGTATACATTACGAGACCTTTTTAAGCTTTAAAGCTTTTCACAAACTTCGATATCGTTTGAAATGTAAGATATTTTAGAAACATTTGTGTAGCCTACTTTTAGGATAATCTAAAAAATATATACATATACATTGTAACTTATTTGTTAAAAGTTCCTTGATAGTAAAATAATATAATTTAAACGAAATGTTCTGACAAACAAACGGATATGTTTAGATATGAAATTTTATTTAACTTTTTACAAAATAAATTATTTTGAAAATCCCTATGGTATGTTACACAATATTTATTTGCTTTAAAGTCATAGTTTTCGATAGATATCGAATACTGCCCTGGTTAAGTAAGTCTCAGTTTAAGTCCTTATAAGTCAATTTAAAAAAATTATCCCTGCTGTTAGAGTAAAATCAGATATGTGAATCTTATATTAAGAGACCATTTTTTCCAAATTACGTAGGTACAAATTTATTGCTACTTTCTTATGTAATATGATTGAATACTTTAGCACAAATTAAAAACTTTATCTTTAGCCTGTTCATCGGTCATTTTTACTTCATTTTAGAAGTGAATCTGATATTTCAGGCTCCAGTGCTGAGCATGTTTCAGAAAATTACGATATAATTGATTTTTAAAGAGAAAGTTTTGATTTCAAAAGACAGACAGATGGACATCGGTCAATTGTCTTAGAATTTCATAAGGATTTAGAATATGTATATACTCTTTTGGTTTTTTACCCAATATTAAGGAAGTTACAAACGGAATGACAATCTCAAAATACCCCCCAATTTACATCATCTTTTTACCACCTCTCACTTCTCCCCATTTCTAACAATGTAACCCAATTCTATACACGGTATAAAAAATCAATAAAACTATCACTTTTACTTTGATAAATCGTCGATTTAATAGAAATTATCCAATATTTGATCCTCGTAGTCTCACTACAAAATATTTGTGAGGTTCAAACAAGAAACATGCTAATTTTAAAAAACAAAATTATTTGTCAGCAAACAAAAATTTTCCTAATGTGACCACATAAGAGCAAATATTTTTTAAAATTTTGAGTAAAAAATTATTTGGTCTTACTAAATTTTTGGAGTAAATAACATCTGGTATTTATTTCACAAAACCACTAAAATTTCTGCTACACGGAAGGGATGAAAAATGGCTTTCTTAACTTTGTATCAAATTTTAAAACAAAATGTACTTTTTAGACAATAAAGGTACCATTTTTTGTACAATATGCTACAGTGTATCTATAAAAATATGCCTTCTTTGACATTTATCAAATCAAAACTATACCTACAATGGAACTTAATTTATCTGGTTCTTATTTTTTAATTTGTATCTAACTAAAGAACCTAATGTTCAAAATTTTACAGTTATTCGGAACCAGCGCTAAAAATCAATTAAAATTTCAAACATTTGGTAAAAAAATTGACTTTTTCAAAATAAATTTCATATGAAAAGATTCCTCGTGGGTACTTTTTCCTCTTATTAAGATATGAAATGGTAAATTCAAGTAAATTAAAATTGTTTTATGCCCATTTTAGTAAGACACAAATTGAACAGAAAGTACTATGGTCGGGCTCGACCGATTCTGGGATACCTTTAGCCACTAAGGTCTGAATTCTGAAGATTTTGTAATGCTTAGGAAAACATTTGTATTTTGTTGCTATGCGGACGCTTATTTCAATGTTTAAGTTAGTCATCCGCCTAGCATACCAGAGGTACCAAGTTCGATCCCTTGCGAGACCCACTTGAAAAAAAAATAAATTTTCAAAAAAAGCGGCGGTTCACCTCATAACTCAGCTAGCTACTGGTTATTAAGTATTAGGCTATGTTAAACTTTCTCTAACTAATGCATTTGCCGTTCGGAGCAGGAGCTAAAAAGTAGGTCCCTTTCAATGAGTTTAAAAAAATAGAATCGGATGCAGCTCATTGTCTGAGAGAAGTACCACTTGTTCCAATTGGAATGTTGTCGAGGAAATTATTATTGTTATTATTATTATTAAAAGTATTTAATTCAGATCATCTTACATTGTAGCTAGGGTCAGGTTAAGGCCCTTTTTCACGGGGTATCAAAATGATTTTTAAAAGAAAATCAAAGAAGTATGATCAAATATGAACCAATTTGAACTAAAATTTTGATACATTCCTGTAGTAAGTACTCAAAATAAACAACACGATTTTGTCCAATTTAAATTGAAATGCTTATAAAATTGCACCTGATCTAAACTAAATCAATCGAAACACTACAAGTTGGCCTTAGACCAATTTATCTATGTGTTGTTAAGTTGGTAAGTTCTGCAAAAAACTAAATAATATAATAACAAGTAAGAAAGTGCTATAGTCGGTCAAGTTCGACCATACGATACCCTTCACCACTAAGGCCAAAGGTGTTCTTTTTCGTGAATAAAGACAAATATTTGCTAAATTTAGCCATCATACAAACATTTTGTCAAAACTTATGTACTTAAGGTGTTTCCGTCATTTTGACTTATATGAGAGCAAGGGTCAAATGTGGACCGATTATCTCGAAATTTAGTAAATTGATTACAGTTTTTACAAAAATGAAGCATACAAAAAATAAACTTGAAATTGTCATTATCTTCAGATTAACGAGCGTTTTAGTGATTTTTGTCACATTTTGTGATTTTTGATATCAGAGTTTGTGTGGGAGCTATGGTGAACTGTGCACCGATTTCAAAATTTGGTACAGTGATTTTGTTTTATATAAGTAGTATCTGGTTTAAATTTCATGAAAAAATATTGATATTTGTGGCCAAAATATCAATTCCGGGAAATGGGACCTATGGGAGGTACCATATTGACCAATTTCGATAGCCATGGTCTATCAAAAAAATTATCTGTGTCAAATTTCATTAAATTATCTTTAGAATTGTGACCTGTACTTTGATTACATGGTTTACATGTAATCAGTACAGTCCGTCCATCCGTCATTGCTAAATCGACTCAGAAAGTGATTCTAAGCCTATTGGTATACTAAAAGATGCGTCTAAGACAAATATTTCTATACGTTACATACCTTCACAACTAACATATTATACCCTTTCCACCTATGGTGGTGAAGGGTATAAAAACTAAAACTTAAGAATTTCAAATTGTACCAATTTGCACACGTTGGTACCATGGTTTTAAAATGTATAAAAAAAAGTACAATTGTACGATGTTTGCCATCTCTGCTACACGGCAAATATGAGAAACAACAACATCAAATATGAGAAACAACAACAGCAAATATGAAAAACATATTTAGCCAATTCACAGTCTCTGCTATTGTGTGCTATTGTCCTATTGTCATAAATATTTATGACTGTCATAAAAATTTTGTTGGTATTTCCCATTAACAAATATTATATGACAATATCACTTTGAAACCTATGTTTACTCACCGTGCTATTTAATTCAGTGATGCCACGCTCATATTTCAGCGTTTTTTGTTTGAAAAAATTTGCATGATTGATCTTATCAAATTTTTTCTGTTGACAGATAATTTCGCACCAAAATTAAAACAAAAACAATTACGAATTTTTTTTAACAAAAAAATCGAAATCAAATACATAATACAAATTTGAAAATGGAATCTGACAATGTGGTAAGTTCTTGTTGTTTTTCTTTTTCTGTGTAGTAGTATGACGTCTATCAAAATATACAATGGTTAATATACGACAGGTGTTCACAGTAGTGCTATTAGACCTTAAATAGCACTTTAAGACTTAGCACTTTAGTAGACATAGTGAATTGGCTAATTATATTTGATCAAACAAAAATCGGAAAATAAGTGTAACCACAAATTTTTGACTATATAGTTTTGACAATATTTTACCCAAATGCGAGAAAACATATTTGATTTAAATGTTTTGCTAGTCTGACCGTACCTTAAGTCTAGTAACACCAAATATTTTTACTTTGGCTATATAAGTTAATAATTTTTGGCAGACCATCTACATATATAATGGAATTTAAATCATATCGAAAAATGTTCTAAGGCCACCAATATGAATGGAATAATGTTCCATTTATAACCCGAAAGTATAATTTTTGGGGTTAAAACAGTTTTTAAATTTGAACTTTTAAATGTACAACCTTTTATAACATACTTGTTGTTGTGGAAAACTTAAAGATCTTTTGCTATCTAGGAAGTGTAAAAGTAAACGATATGAGGAAAACGACATATAGAGTGCCCAAATAGGGACAAAAATTATTTCCATAAAATAAAAAAGAAATGATCTAGATTCAGTCATATTTTCTGATGTGGTACTAACTAAATAACTAAATGAGATCTTTATAGTTATTTATACTCTATTCCTATAATCATATTTTTTATATATTTTAAACTTATCATGCAAATGCCAAAATAGAAAATAATCCCTGGGCTTCACTAAAACAGAATATCTATGTATTAAAGAAACCCTGTAGCACAGTGTTATCGTGCATAAAGATTAAAACAATAGAATTATATGGTTTTTAACACAAACGTTCTTTATGTTATCGCTTAAAATGAATAGCTTATTTTGTTCCTCTTTTCAAACTCTGGATACCAAAAATTTCGTATATGGTATTCGCTGAAAATAAATTAGTGTCAATGGTTATATGTGTACGAGTATTAAAGCCGCATTGTGTAAGAAATAAAAAGTACTTTTCATGCATGCGCATAATTAATTTGTAATCCATTCAGCCATATAACGTGCGTCATGCATTAAGTAAATGCTTAAAAAATAATTACTGTTTCATCGTATTTGGGTTTAACTATCATCTTCATCATCAACATCATCATCGTCTTCGTATACCCTTGATTTGTCTATAAATATTTGCATGTCCGTCCATGCGTCTGTCTTTCTGTGACTGTCCTTGGTCCTTTCGTTATTCGCCTGTTGTCATTCGGTTAATATGTCCTTCTTCTTAGTGGGTATTTGTGTTAAACCACAGTATTAGTAAAGGAAAATTTTTATGCTCAATTTGTATCATCATTAGACGACAATTATTATGATTATTAATTTTATACACAAAAATGATTACATCATTTTGCCCACACAATTAGATTTTTGTACTTAATGAAATGCCATCCATGTACTTTCTGATAATACTTAAATATTTGTTTTGTATACAGACGAAAATGAGCACAAATAAATATGCAAATATGATGTAGTTTTCCTAAGATGATTTACATTAAGGACAACAAAATTGGGTAGAAAAAATATTTAATGATTTCATTTATAAGAAGTTCAATAAATCATCATAATTCTATGAAGCGGAATAAATTTTACTTTAAGTTTTTTTTTTATATAAATTTGGCTACTTTACTCTGATTATTGCTGTTGCTGAGACAGTAATTGATTTCGTCATTTATTATGGGATCATAATTTAATTATTCATTACTTTTTCAAAGTAAATGAAACTGTTTGATGCTAAATATAAAATTTAGGGTGATCGTTATTTTTCAAAAGTTTCCATTTAAATTCATATTAGTCACAGTAAAAATAGGAATAAATAAACTGTAAGCTTAGAAAATCGCTTAGAAATATTTAGATATGACCAAAATTTTACAGAACGAAAATTCGTCATTAGAAATAGCACATATGGATTTATATGTGCTTACAATAGTTAACAGTGCGAAAGGTTTAAGAATAATTTAAAAACCAGTAAGAATGTGCTATACTCGGTCAAGCCCGACCATACGATACTATTAACCACTAAGGTCAAAGGTGTTCTTTTTCGTATATAAAGACAAATATTTGTAAAATTTTGTCATCATACAAACATTTTCTTAAGACTTATATATTTAAGCGGTTTCCGTCATTTTGACTTATATGAGGGCTAGTGTCAAATGTGGACCGATTATCTCGAAATTTAGCAAATGAATCACAAATTTTTACAGAAGTTATATATAACTAATTATATTATAACTTAACTTAAAATTTGCATTATCTTCAGATTTACGAACATTTTAGTGATTTTTGTCACATTTAGTGTCTTTTGATAGAAGAGTTTGTATGGGAGCTACAGTTATTTTGGCTTACATAAGGAGTATCTGTTTTAAATTTCATAAAAAAATATTGATATATGTGGTTAAAATATCAATTCCGGGAAGTGGGACCTATGGGAGGTACCATAAATAAAGGTCCGATTGACGAAATTCAATAACCAAGGTACCTTAAACAAATTCTCTGTACCAAATTATCTTTAGATTTGCGACCTGTACTTTGATTACTAGGTTTACATGAGGGTCCAGCCAGACGGACTGTCATCGCTTAATCGACTCAGAAAAAATTAATAAAAATTGTGTCAACGATGTTTATTCGTCACAAATGTGTTCAATGGACGAATCTATATAACGAATTTTTAAAGACGAACTCATCGTGCTGTACAAAATCTGTTGTTTGTCCCAGCTGTGTTAATACCTTTAGTCATAGACCTATCATTAAGAATAATCTAAGCGATTAACTCAGAATTAATTTCTGAGCCAATTTAACTACCAACGGTCCCGTTGAGCATAGGCTTCAAAGACAGAAATAATTACTTTTTTGACAATTTTGTAGTTTCGTACGACGACTACTAAGCGTAACATATCATATTGTGCCTGTGTTCGAGCCCCAGTCACGGCAACATTCAATTCTGTAACACTCTGATACACTAAAATAAATATCGTGAAACGACCTAGTGTGGGTTGTAGGATTTCATGACAAACCGTGAAAGAAACATTAGAAATACGTCCAAGTTTAGCAGTTATAAGCAAAAATGTTAAAGCTTTAAACGAAGTTCGTCAACTTTTAGACCCATAGCTCAGTAAGTTTGTAATACATTTTATTTTTTAACACCAAATAAAAGAAAGTAGATTGCGCTTTAAAATGGCATATCACTTTTGATACATTTGTAAATCAAAAGCATTTTTTTGTTAAGAATATCTAGAAAATAAATTTGACCACTTTTTTGAATCTAGTTGCTTTTAAATAAAATAGGAAAAAAGGTTATGGGAAGGAGGAAAGAGGGAGTAGTATTTGTGGACATTTGAAAATATAACAAGAGAATTTAGTTCCAAAAAAAACGTAGTCTAATTTTTTTTTAAGTTTTACTGTAGTGTATTGCACTAAGATGCCAATTTATTACATTTATTTATTATTGTAATAAATAGTTGTTTGATAAAGCCAAACAAATTTTGGTAGGGAAAACTTTCTTCGATGCGTTTCGATGGTTGGTTAAACCATCTTTTCAGGAGGATTATCCCTAAATCTAGACCAATGCTGGGCAAAGTCTCTCCGGTTCTCTCTTATTTTGTATTTTGCTATCCCTAGGACTAGCAAATTACAAAATAAGAGACACTTTGCCCAACATTTATCTAGACAGAGTGAAAACCACCCATTATATCTTATTTGCGAGACAGAATAAATACGAATTATTGTGTCCAACAAATATCAACAAAAAGCGAAGCATCTACTTCTGTGAAATTTCTACTAATTTAAAAAAAAAATTACTGCGTTGTAATGATTCACTCAAGAAGTAACAAAATATGAGGAAAAAATTCTCAGTGAGAGCAAACTTTGGCCCCAAGATTCACCAAACGGCAAAATTATAGTGATTTTCGTTTAAAAATCGGAGAAAAATATAGACGTTAACTCCTAATATCACCTAAGCTTCGGAAAAAAATCATAATAACTCCAAAAAACACGGACCTACGGTTGAATTTTTGCAAAGAACATGTGATTAAAAATGGTAAGGAGCAAAGTAGTAGCAGATATGAAAAAAAAAAATAGATTTTTATGGATCCAATGTTTTAACTACCTTTTTTATGATTTAAAAAGAGCAATATATATTTTAGCTCTGATAAACAAAATTTAAAAACACCGGGTCGATAAAATTCTAACCTTTTTACATGAAAAAACTGCCTTGCACCTTATTATTTTTAATCACATGTTCTTCTTGAAAATTTAGCCGTAAATCCGTATTTTTTGGACTTATTATGATTTTTTTCTAAAGTTAAAATGATAATAGGAGTTTAGGTCTATTTATTTGTTTCTATCTGTAGAAATACTACCACTGAAACCAATTTTTTCTCAGATTTTTAAACAAAAATCACTATATTTTTGCGGTTTAGTGAATCTTGGGGCCAAAGTTTGCTTTCGGTCAGAGTTTTTCCATCATATTTTGTTACTTCTTGAGAGCATCATTATAACGCAGTCATGTTTCTAAATTTTTGTACAAATTTCACGGAAGTAGAGGCCTTAATCTCTACTGGCATCAATGTCTTCTCTTCCATATCCTATTAATTACCATGGACCAAATTTAAATAAAATCGATAGAAAATAATTCTAGAGTTCTATTTTATTAAATGCTTAGATATTTTGTGCTAAAAATTTCCACAAATAACCACAAAACTGAAATTTATTTAATGAATTTTTTTCAAACTTTCTTTATTTACACTCTTTATCTAAACTATTCGGCCTTTCAGAAAAAGTACATCACAATTCTATTAATAAATTATCTTAAGCGCAGCAAGCTTAAATTTATTACTAAAAAAAGTGAACCTAATATGGTGACCGTGAGTGTATATTGTACATATTCATAAATAACATATCGATCTTATAAAAAAATTGTTTGCTTTAATTCTTAAAATTTTGTATATCGTGAGCCTATATTCAATACCGCCTATAAACCAATTTTTGTTTTAAACACTTTTTATTGGAAAACTACTTTTTTATAAAAGAACATTTCTTATTATTAAAATCTGGGGGAAGAAATCTATTAATGGATTAAATATGTTGCAGAGGAAATATTGACTTATATTAAAGTATTTTAGATATTAAACACTTTTTTGCCTGTCCTTAAAAATATTTTATATGGGAATGGTCGGTATTGAATATAGGCTCACCAAATGCATTTGTAAAACTTCGGATAAAAAAAATATAATCGTATTAAAAAACGAAAAATTAAATTATTAATTTGTACCTATAAAGCAGCGGTAGTACCATGGTACCAATGAGGTTAAATATGTACAAAAAAATTAAAAAAAGTAATTGTACCATTTTTGCCATCCCTTCAATTTCAATTTTCTGGGAGCTCAAGTTAACCTTTCTTGATATATCCAAAACATTAAGTGGCGATGAGTGTGAAACATATATGAGTACTTATCACAATCCTCTTAAGATTTTAATAATTTTACATAATCAACACACCCGGTATTAAGAGCTTAAGTTTTAATTTGGGCTAGTAAAATGCTACTGTTTCTATAAACCTTAAAAAAATTTGTAAAAATAAAATAAACGAAATTATAAAACAGCAGAAGCTGTGTGTTAGATTAATATTATAGAAGAAACAAGAAACAAAAAAACTAATAAGGAAGCCGAGAACTGTTTAATGTTTTTTGATGTTTTGTTATAATTGTAGCATTAAAAGCTTCGCTATAAAGTAAATAAACTCTACTATCAAACAACCAGCCATTGTTCATGTTCCATTTTACGAGGGTATACAGTCAGGCTAAAGCTAATTGCTGGAATGTCTTTCAAAATGTCTGTAAATGAGACAAGTTGCTTGTTTGTTATTGTTGTGCCCCCAGCCTTCCCTCTAGTCAAATCACCTCCATGCCTATTCCAACTCCTCTTAGCAGCAGCCCCGTCTTTTAAGTCAGCTAATGCTGTCACCCTTTTACTCAAATAAAATCCTTAAAATAATATCTACCCTTTTTTGCCTAACACTCTCATTTATACAGCCTTACTTACACACTCGCACACAAACAAACTTATTTTAATGCCTCCATTACAATATAAAATTCAGTTCTTTTTTTTCTTCTTCATGTTGCCTCTTTTTCATTATTATTTTTCCTAAACACTTAAGCACTGCTCCTCTGCTGCCTTTTTTAATTTTTTTTCTGGGTGATGGTTAACTGTTGTTTTATTCCTTTTTTTCCCTGTTTGTTTGCTCTAATGAAGTTCCAACGTTGATTAGGCGTAAAAGAAGTGTTGTCACACATACTCAAATACATATTCACTCTGTATACAAAGGGAAGTGTTCCATTTATTATTATGCAACACTATTAAGAAACACTACACCAACAACAGCAGCAGCAGCAACAACTATATTGTACTTTAACTTTTGTAATAAAAGGTTAAAAATTTTCACAATAAAAGCTTTACATTTAAAAAGGGTTGAGTTTCCTTCATAATTTCGTTGTTGTTCCTATAATTTGCTGCTGGAACTGGAAAAATTCTTCGGTAATTTGGCTTTTTTTATATGTATTATTTGATGCTGTAGTTATTTGCTCAGTACATATAACATATTAAACATATACAATACATACCAAAGAGAAAAAGGCAGTACTTTTTCGATTTAGTACACAAGTTAATGTGTCTTTATAACCCAGCGAAAATTTTTGATTCCATTCACATTGAAGTTGATATAATGCAACTGCTTGCATGCAATAATAAACAAGAAAGAAAGTGCTATAGTCGGTCAAGCCCGACGATACGATACCCTTTACCACTAAGGTCAAAGGTGTTATTTTTCCTGTATAAAGACAAATATTTGCTAAATTTTGCCATCATACAAACATTTTCTCAAAACTTATATATTTAAGCTGTTTCCGTCATTTGGACTTATATGAGAGCTAGGGTCAAATGTGGACCGATTATCTCGAAATTCAGCAAATAAACTTTAAATTCTCATTATTTATTTAGATTTACGAGCGTTTTAGTGATTTTTATCTCATTTAGTGCTTTTTTAAAGAAGATTTTGTATGGTAGCTATGGTCAAATGTGGACCGATTTCAACGAAGCATAATTTGTTTTAAATTTCATGAAAAATATTTATATTTGTGGCCAATATATCAATTCCGGGAAGTGGGACCTACGGGAGGTACCATAAATAATAGACCGATTTTGATTAATTTTAATAGCCATGGTCCCATTATAAAAAAAAATAATCTGTGCCAAATTTCATAAAATTATCTTTAAAATTGCGACCTGTAGTTTGATTACAAGGTTTACATGTGGGTCCAGCCAGCCAGCCAGACGGACGGACATCGCTAAATCGACTCAGAAAGTAACTCTAAGTCTATTGGTATACTAAGAGGTGGGTCTAAGACAAATATTTAAAGCCGACCTGAGAAAATTATAATTTTCTAATATGAAAAAAACTAAGCCAATTTGATAATATTTTGACAAAACTCAGCTATTTAGTACTTACAGGCCACAGAATAGCAAATCGTACCTTTATTTTAAATTTCTTTATACTTAAGTATTAATTTATTGACAATCAAAGAAAAAAATCAGGTATTTTTTCAAATCTTTAGCGGGTTATGGGCACGCTTTCCCCTTATCCGATTGATCTCAAATTTTCAAGGGACTATTTTTTTTAGCATTTCACACAAATCTGGGGGTTAGCCTTATAAAAATTTGAAAAATAACACCCTACTGTAATAATAATGGGAAATAATTGAGAAAAATTATCTGATACAAAATTTTTCAATGTAGCCGTACAAGCACGTAAGATTCCAATGTTCTGGATGCTCAACTGATCATCCATAACCGAAACAACTGAAAACTATGAACTGCTTCGATTTTTGAAAATAAGCAGTCGATAATGTTATAGTTTTTTTTCAGTTTATGTGTTTCCACTAAAGAAATGACTTTTTGCAATTATTAAGGATATATCATATTTTTCGAAGGTTATTGTTCTCGAGTCGTACAAGCACGAAATATTCCGATTCTGGATGCCCATTTTGGCGATCTTTGACCTAAAAAATAATAAATTGCCGATATGCAGACTTTGGCTGAAAAAATGGAAAACAAACTTAACATATATGAGAAATCATTGGTTAAAACCGATTTAAGTTTGCAACAATTCCCAAATTTTCACTCTGTAAATTCCAATATATCGGAACTTACAGAGTCAAAATTTGGGAAATTTTTTGAAATTTTCTGATTAAACATTTTTTTATATAAATTTTTTGTAAAGAAGAATTATTCGTACAGAATTTTTTGAATAAAAAAAACTTTCTTAAAAAGGTTTATCAAAATTTGGGACATCAAACATTTAATTAAAAAGTTTTACTGTAGTGTATTGCACTAAGAATCCCAATTTATTACAATTATTTATTATTGTAATAAATAGTTTTTTGATAAAACCAAAAAATGTTGGTGGGGAAACCTTTCCTCGACGCGTTTCGATGGTTGGTTAGACCATCTCATCAGGAGGATTATCCCTAATTCTAGACAGAGCGAAAACCTCACATTATGTATAATTTGAGGGACTGAATAAATACGAATTATTATTATTGTGTCCAACAAATATCAACATAAAGCGCAGATTATCATCCGAACAGAAACACACAAACATTTTTCAGTTTTATCATTTCTTTATTTCCCACACTTTTGTTGTTGCTTTGTTGGCGACTAAGACAAAAGTGCTATAAAGGGGGTTCAAAGAAAGATTTAAATAAACAAAAGTTTATTTTAAAGCTTGGCACATGTGCAGCCGTATATTTATTAAAAAGGTTTATCAAAATTTGGGACATCAAACATTTAATTAAAAAGTTTTACTGTAGTGTATTGCACTAAGAATCCCAATTTATTAAAATTATTTATTATTGTAATAAATAGTTTTTTGATAAAACCAAAAAATGTTGGTGGGGAAACCTTTCCTCGACGCGTTTCGATGGTTGGTTAGACCATCTCATCAGGAGGATTATCCCTAATTCTAGACAGAGCGAAAACCTCACATTATGTATAATTTGAGGGACTGAATAAATACGAATTATTATTATTGTGTCCAACAAATATCAACATAAAGCGCAGATTATCATCCGAACAGAAACACACAAACATTTTTCAGTTTTATCATTTCTTTATTTCCCACACTTTTGTTGTTGCTTTGTTGGCGACTAAGACAAAAGTGCTATAAAGGGGGTTCAAAGAAAGATTTAAATAAACAAAAGTTTATTTTAAAGCTTGGCACATGTGCAGCCGTATATTTATTAAAAAGGTTTATCAAAATTTGGGACATCAAACATTTAATTAAAAAGTTTTACTGTAGTGTATTGCACTAAGAATCCCAATTTATTAAAATTATTTATTATTGTAATAAATAGTTTTTTGATAAAACCAAAAAATGTTGGTGGGGAAACCTTTCCTCGACGCGTTTCGATGGTTGGTTAGACCATCTCATCAGGAGGATTATCCCTAATTCTAGACAGAGCGAAAACCTCACATTATGTATAATTTGAGGGACTGAATAAATACGAATTATTATTATTGTGTCCAACAAATATCAACATAAAGCGCAGATTATCATCCGAACAGAAACACACAAACATTTTTCAGTTTTATCATTTCTTTATTTCCCACACTTTTGTTGTTGCTTTGTTGGCGACTAAGACAAAAGTGCTATAAAGGGGGTTCAAAGAAAGATTTAAATAAACAAAAGTTTATTTTAAAGCTTGGCACATGTGCAGCCGTATATTTATTAAAAAGGTTTATCAAAATTTGGGACATCAAACATTTAATTAAAAAGTTTTACTGTAGTGTATTGCACTAAGAATCCCAATTTATTACAATTATTTATTATTGTAATAAATAGTTTTTTGATAAAACCAAAAAATGTTGGTGGGGAAACCTTTCCTCGACGCGTTTCGATGGTTGGTTAGACCATCTCATCAGGAGGATTATCCCTAATTCTAGACAGAACGAAAACCTCACATTATGTATAATTTGAGGGACTGAATAAATACGAATTATTATTATTGTGTCCAACAAATATCAACATAAAGCGCAGATTATCATCCGAACAGAAACACACAAACATTTTTCAGTTTTATCATTTCTTTATTTCCCACACTTTTGTTGTTGCTTTGTTGGCGACTAAGACAAAAGTGCTATAAAGGGGGTTCAAAGAAAGATTTAAATAAACAAAAGTTTATTTTAAAGCTTGGCACATGTGCAGCCGTATATTTATTAAAAAGGTTTATCAAAATTTGGGACATCAAACATTTAATTAAAAAGTTTTACTGTAGTGTATTGCACTAAGAATCCCAATTTATTACAATTATTTATTATTGTAATAAATAGTTTTTTGATAAAACCAAAAAATGTTGGTGGGGAAACCTTTCCTCGACGCGTTTCGATGGTTGGTTAGACCATCTCATCAGGAGGATTATCCCTAATTCTAGACAGAGCGAAAACCTCACATTATGTATAATTTGAGGGACTGAATAAATACGAATTATTATTATTGTGTCCAACAAATATATCATCTAAACTTTTTTGTGTAGAAAATTTTTTACATTATTTTTTTGCATCGAAATATTTTTAATATAATTTTTTTTTTGTATAGAAAAATGTTCAATATAAAATTTGTTGTATAGTAAAATTTTCAATATAAAAATTTTTGTATAGAGACATTTTCAGTATGAAATTTGTTCTTTAAACAAATTTTCAAGAAAAATTTGTGCTATTAAAAAATTCTCATTAAACATTTTTTTTAATATTCGACTATATTTGGAATATATTTTTGACAATTCCGATTTTTTTTTGGAGATTTCTGAAAATTTACTGTCAATAGTGCTGATTTTTTTGGAAAAATATCGTGATTTTTAACAAAAACATTCTGGCAGCCCTGATCAGAGCTTTTAATTTGAAATGTTCACTTGGGTAAGAGAAAGCTTATCGCAAAATGGCTACTGCATTTGCCCTTAACCAGGTGCCGGTACTCCAACTGCTAGGAGCCGACTGCTTTTCATTAGTTTCGTAGCACAACACGATCGTTAAATACAATTAGAAAAATTTGTTTAAAAAGGAAACAAAGCTGGTTGACGTTGAGAAAAAAACAAAACAATATACACAGAAGGGAAGAGGAATTTTAAATATAACAAAAATCTCAATATACCTCCAAAATTTGTTCATGGGAGGCATAAGCATTTTATTTTCCTAAATTTTGTTCAAATAACTTTGGAGAAACAAATTTCTGTAAAATATTAATTACCACTTCTTTAATGTTAGGAAAGTTTTTCGTGGGTGTATTTGTATGAATACATACGAGTATGAAAATGTATTTGTTTTAGCTGGTTACGACTGTGAGCGAGCAAGTGAGCGAGTGAGTAAGTGAATGAGTGTCAAAGTAAATGAATAGAAAATCCAGTAATAAAACAACAGCAAATTATCACAGCAGGATCCCTGGTAGCAATAAGTAGTACAATATTTGCAGTATAAATGGAAGAGTTGTCATAATATTGGGTAACTATGTTGTAATTTATTTTTACATTCCCTATCCTTCTTCCTTTTTTTTATGATTTTAATTCCTTTTTTTTTTCTTCTCGAATTTGTATTCTCTGCGTACAAATTAAGTGCTGCTGTTTGAATAAATTTATGTGGGTGTATTATAATTCCGAAAAGTGTGTCACCGAGAGTTTGTTTTCATTATAGTCATTTTTGTTACTTGTCATCCAGTTCAGTTGCTGCAAATTATGAAGTTATTTTATACCACAAATTAATTCGCATGTGTTTATGATATTAATTATTGCAATTGTTATGCACCGAACGGAAGTTGAATACATTTTCAAATACATATTCTAAATATTTCGCTTCATTTTGCAATGCTTTAAGCAATTTGCATTTATATTTTTTCTAGTTTTTTTTTTGTACTCAACAAAAATATTAAATTTATAAAGTACAAAAATACTTAATAAAAACGTCATCTGCAATTTTATAATAATAATAATATTAAATACTATAAAAGTAAAAATTTATCTTTTCGTCTACTGAAATAAAAATTAGTTGATATGCCCAAAAATGTGTCAATCAAATTGTTAAATAACGTTTTTAATTGATCTGTTTTACATGAACTTGTTAAATAACTTCGAAGAGGCTAAAATATATTGTACTATTACATAGAATTATCTCAAATTTATAACTTGACCCATTTCTTTATACAGGAGCAATTACTTTTACTGCCTTATATCAAAACTCAGAAGTTCAAGATCGCAATATATTTTACTGGGTAATAACTTTTTGCTAATAGCCGTAATATTAGAATGGCACGAAAATTAAATAATAAAAATTTGAGTCTAATTAAAAAGGGAAGTAATAGAAACAATAGATAATTCTTAATGATATGTGACCCGGTCTATAAAAAGGTGGCTTATAACTCGAAAACAAAATTTCAAAAAATTAGCTAATTTTTCTAATTTTTAGCTAATTTTTCAATATTTTGTTTTTGAGTCATAAGCTACCTTTTCATTGACCGGGTCACATATTATTTAAAACTTTGGAATATGATTATCTTTCTTGCACAAAATTATTAATACTTTTAAACTAAAAAAAAACATATATTTATACCTTTATATTTTGAGGTACTTTTTTTGTATATAAATCTTCCGGCAAAATATTATACCTTAAATTTTTTTTCACAATACTTTTAATCTCTGACAACCAGCTAGCAATTGGGAAAAACGATTAGCATGTGACTAGTTAAAAAAGCACAAACAAATCTTGCAAAATATGCGTAGTCATAATTTAATCACGCAAATGATCCTAATGTGACTGTTTTTTTACAGTTTGGTGATTAATAAAGGCCACAAACAGACTCATTATGGGTGATGTGGCTTAATTTGTTAGCACGTCGACTATTAAGCATAACATATCATATTCAGCCTAGGTTCTATTCTCGGCCTAGGCAACATCAATTTCTGTAATTATTAACTTAACTTCACAGTTATAAAAATAGATATAATATGCAATTACAGTGTTGAGTAATACAAAGCTTTATCTCTTTTTTTTTTACAAATCTAGCAAAATGTATGAAGTCATAATCTAATCATAATATTTCATAAAAATGAGTCATTAAAGACTATTTCTGAAGAGTCGTATTAAGGGTACCATTTTCTCAGACAAAAGATTTAATTTTGACTTAAAAGTGATATCATTAATGATAATTTTAATAGTGCAGTGGATTCAAAAAAGACTCATATTTGATTGAAATTTGCAAAAAATGCTAGCTGGGGTAGTGGTTTACCTTGTGCTACGATACTTTTACATTTCGCTTGATCGAGACGTTTTCTCTGGCATTTTCGTTATGATCCGTCCTTTTCCAGTTATTCTTATTTGTTTTCTTAATTTTCTCAAATCGATTTATAGCTTGAAAAAACTTGTTCCGCTAGAAGCGTCATGAGCCTCTTAATGAAGTAAGAACATTTATCTATCAATTTGAAATACATGGTTTTTTTCAAGGATTTGCCTGAGTGTGAAAATCTGATTATGGCATGAAACCACATTTGCGGTGTTTCAAACTTTCACATTATGACACATTTTGAGGGCTATGATCTGGGGTCAAAAAAATTCCTGTGACATATGATAGAACTAAACTTTCTTCATAGATAGTAGAGTTCAAAATTTGTATTCTTCGTTCGAGAAAAGTTGATTTTAAGGAAAAATTACATCTTTCAAATGGCGATTGGTTTAAAGTTCCACCTGCTAGTTCCAAACGCTTTGGAAGTTTGAATACACTAGTCAAGTAATCGTGTTTCACAGTGTAATTTTATCGCTATTTAGTCATGGTTTCTGCATTTCAGATTTCACACAGAAGTTGGTAGAAAACACTGGTAAAAGTCGTACATGTTACTTTTCGAAGTTTTGCTGTAATGTCATTTGTACTAGATTCTAAATTCTTTGATAAGTTGATAAAAATTTAAATTTTCAATGTTGCTTTTCAATATTTATCTGATAAACGTTAAACAATAAACATGTTCTATTTGGTAGGGTATCATGAGTCGGACTGGAACGGGGGTGGGTATGTATAAAGTTAATGGGAACCATTTTTCCGGAAAGTAAGGAACATGAAAAGTATAAAAGTGTCACTAAAGTCTATTGTGTCAATAAATTAAAAGTCATTGAAATATCAGTAGAAGAAGAGTTAAGGTTTTAGAGCTATCTTTAAAAACATATCTATCGGTAGTACAGTTGTGCACTTTGGGTACTTAAAACTTTTGGGCCCGTACTACTTTCGCCATTTTGGTCCGATTCGAAAGATTTGTACATTTTCGAAAACTCCATAAAAAAATTATGAAAAACATGATTATTGCACTACCTTATGTCTTATAGTTTAAGAGATATTTGACTTAAAATTTTTACTTTTGCGTTTTTTTGGCATGACTTGTGGCTTTTTTGGCTTATTATATCCACCATCAAAAAGAATAGGGGGTATATTGAGATTGTCATTCCGTTTGTAATTTCCCAAACATTGGCTCAGAAATCAAAAACGATATATATTCTGAATCCTTATGAAATTCTAAGACGATTGAGCGATGTCCGTCTGTCTGTTGAAATCACGATAACGCCTAAACGAAAGGAGCTAGCTCACTGAAACTTGTTAAAAATATTCTTCATCTATGGTACTGAAATTGGGCAAAATCAGTTAACATTTGACCATAGCTCCCGTGTAACCTCGTCTAGGCTAATCGCTTATTTGCTAATAAGTAACAAACTATAATACCTATAATGATAAAATTTGGTATATAGAAGTTTTGCATATGCCCTAGGGGCATATAAAATTTCATCAAAATCGGTTCACATTTAGTCATAGCTCTCATACAAAAAACTTGCGGGAACAGCCAAAATTTCACCTAAAATACACTTAAATGCCAATAAATCTAAAACTACAACAGATATAACCACTAAGGAGGAGATATAACAGATATAACCACACGAGGAGGTCTTATGTCAATGCCAACCAGTGTGCACAATTTTGTTAGAATCGGTTACTATTTGACCATAGCTCCCATTCAAAAAACTTACGGAAACACAAAAATACAAAAAGAAAAACGGTTTATGTCCGTCTTTTCGTCGGAGAAAAGTGTGATAGATCCTTAACTACAAGAACTAGAGAGAAAATTTAAAAATTTAACAAAAGTATTTAAGATATGTTATAGAAATTGTGTACTGAAAATGGGTAAAATCGGTTCACATTTAGTAAGAGCTCCCATATAACCCTGCCCCGGGAATCACATTTATGCTGATAAATTGAATAAAATTGTAAAATCTATGACTACTAAATTTAGAACTGAAAAGTTTTATGCATTTTCCAGTCAGTACGTCAAATTTTATAGGAATCGGTCCATTTTTGACCATAGCTATCATATAAAAACCGCTCTCGGTAACCACTAAAATGCCAAAAACGCCAGTTAAAAGCAATTAAATTATAAACTATGTCAGCTATAGCCACTAAATTTTGCACAAATAAACCTTGTGTTAATACCAGCCAGTATATACAATTTTGTAACAATCGGTCTACATTTGGCTATAGTTCTTATATATATAACATCCCCTTTTTATATCTACAATCAAAAAGATTTGGAGGTACATTAGTACTCGTATATTAAGATTGCATCTACGAAATTAGACAGCTATCAATCAATATTAGGTCCAGACTTTATACACGGTAGATGAATTAGGAACTCCTAACAAAATATATGAATCTGCCGTGTTGCTATCAACATGTTTATGGCACAACGAAACAGTTTATTAATGTAAAACTATATTCGGTTATGGACCAGCATTTTGTCCAAGGTAAATACTAGGGAAACCACTTAGATACTTTTAAATGTTGAACTATAGTTACTATACCACTGCAACCGAATTTAGTCCAAATATATTACCAACAATACCACATTTGGTCAACATTTTAAGCTGTACTTTCGTACAATTTGATGGTGGGTATACAAAATTCGGCACAACCGAATATAACACTCTTACTTGTTAATCTTCTTTGGTAAGACAGAAATTTTTTTAGAAAATACCATAAGATTGCTGATAAATTTTTAAATTAAACTTTATAACACAAAATTCTTCAATCTTTGTGTACCGAAAAAATTTTGAAAAATTATTTTTTTTTCAAAAAAAAAAGTAACTTTATTTTTGCTAAATTTTTGGAAAATTTTTTTCCAAAATATAATTTTTTTTAACATTTTCTAAAAGATTAGACTGCGTAAAAATTATATTTTGAAAAATTTTGGACATGCACCATACAAACAGCGGTGGATAAAAATAAGAAATTTTTAGACAAAACTTGGTTTTTGGGTTAGTAAAAAAAATTGATTATGGATTTTAAAACCTTTCTTTATTAATCTGGGTTAGGTATAACGTTCTAAAGGCCTGTGGAAAAGTCTAGTAGGGCCGGCCATAAACACACTACTCATTTTTCTAAAAAACTAAATTTTTTGAAAAGCGTACACTTCTGTATTCAAAAATGTTAATTAATTTTCAGAAATTGTTCTGAAATTTATATTTCTGAATTTCTTAAATATTGGTCAATACTGTGTCGAAATGGTCCTAATACCTTGTTTAGTTTAAGAGATTTTTGAAAAAAATTGAACGAGCCACATCTGCACACCAATTAAAAATTTCGAGGTTATCTTAAAGATAAAGATTATTTTCAGGGGAAAATAAATGATTTTTGTCTATAAACACATCGAGCCTGTCTAATAAATATATGTATATAAGCACTTACTTAACTTACAAATAGAATCCATCATCTCCTTAAGCAGTTTTGACATGTGGTTTACTGATGTAAATTAACTTTAAGTTACATATTTACTTGTATAAACTTGAATTTCAAGGAAATGTTACATATTTAAATTTATTCGTAATAAAATGATATTTGAGTATATAAGTCATTTATATGAAAAGTGGCATAACATTAAATACAAGCGTTTCTTGTTTATTCAATCTGTAGTTAAAAACAAGTGAGAAATGCTATAGTCTGTCCAGCCCGACTATATGATACCCTTCACTACTAAAGTCAAATATGGACCAACAATTCAACAAGTTTCCCTTAAGTCTAAGAGACATACATACATGCATATGCTATTTTTTCAAAATTTCGAGATTAAAGTATATTTATGTCATTTGCGGCTAAGGGCCTGATATGGAAGCTAGGGTTAATTGCGGATCGATTGTTATCAAATTTCGGCTATTGGTTTATATTTAAAAAATATTTATCTGTGCAAAGTTTTAGTAATAAAATACATTTGTTTTTACATTTATAAACGTTTTTTGTGCTTTTATGGTTACATATTTAAATTACTTTTGAGAATTTGTCTTGTATGGGAAGTATTAGAGTGGTTTTTTTACCACGCCTACAAATACCGCTTCTTTTGTATTTCATTAACTGTGTCGCCATCTTTAGTCCGATAATAACACTTTTAATATCGGTGTTCACGGTTCTGTAAAGGCCACATTTATATTTAAGATAGTTTTTTACTATCACTTTTTTGTTTTTAAAAGTTATGACCAGAAGTAGGCATCCCATACCACCAGAAGCCGATGATTTTTTAAGTTTTCGTAAATACCTGATCAGTTGGAATTTGAATGTGAACAGAGTTGGTTGTTGCCGCTTTGTTAAAGAAGTACAACAACAAAATAGGCAAGAAATAAATAAAAATCCAATATATAGCAACAAAATACATGTTTCGAGAGAATATATAAATATAATCTCGAACATTGTTGCCACGACTCTATTATTTTTGCAAATATTGGGAATATTTTTAAAAATATTGAGAATATTTTTCAAAACAGAAATAAATTCTAATATTAAACAATCTTATAGTTTTTAGATATTTTTGATTCAATTTCTTTTTATAGAAAAATTTTTAATAAAAATATTTTTTTTTTTGAAAAATTGTTCGATAAAAATTATATTTTATAGAAAATTTTTCGATAAAAATATTTTTGTGTAAAAATTTTCGATCAAAATATTTTTATATTAAAAAATTTTCAAATCTTCTATAGAAAAGTTTTTGATGAACAAATTTTCATAAATAATTTTTGATTTTATTAAAATTGTCTATAGAAAAATTTTTGACAAAAAAAATTTTCTATAGAAAAATTTTTAATAAAAAATTTTCTATAAAAAAATTTTTGATAAAAAATTTTCTATAGAAAAATTTTTGATAAAAAATTCTCTATAGAAAAATTTTTGATAAAAAAATGTCTATAGAAAAATTTTGATAAACAAATAGTCTAAAGAAAAGTTTTCGTAAGAAAATTTTCTATAGAAAAATTTTTGTAAGAAAATTTCTATAGAAAAATTTTTGATAAAAAATTCTCTATAGAAAAATTTTTGATAAAAATTTTTCTATAGAAAAATTTTTGATATAAAATTTTCTATAGAAAAATTTTTGATATAAAATTTTCTATAGAAAAATTTTTGATATAAAATTTTCTATAGAAAAATTTTTGATATAAAATTTTCTATAGAAAAATTTTTGATAAAAAATTTTCTATAGAAAAATTTTTGATAAAAAATTTTCTATAGAAAAATTTTTGATAAAAAATTTTCTGTAGAAAAATTTTTGATAAAAAATTTTCTGTAGAAAAATTTTTGATAAAAAATTTTCTATAGAAAAATTTTTGATAAAAAATCTTCTATAGAAAAATTTTTGATAAAAATTTTCCATAGAAAAATTTTTGATAAAAATATTTTCTAAAGAAAAATTTTTGATAAAAAAAACTTTCGATAGAAAAATTTTTGATAAAAAAAACTTTCTATAGAAAAATTTTTGATAAAAAAAATTTTTATAGAAAAATTTTCCTTAGAAAAATTTTTGATAAAAAATTTTGCTTTGAAAAATTTTTCATAAAAAAAAATTTCTATAGAAAAATTTTTGATAAAAAAATTTTCCGTAAAAAAATTTTTGATAAAAAATTTTACATAGAAAAATTGTTGACAAAAAAATTTTCTATAGAAGAATTTTTTTTATAGAAGAAAATGTTCTATGGAAAAAATTTTTTCTATAGAAAAAAATTCTTCTGTAGAAAAATTCTGGTTAAAAAAGAAAAATTTTTGATTAAACAAACTTTCTATAGAAAAATTTTTGATAAAAAAAATTTTCTATACAAACATTTTTGATAAAAAATTTTCTATAGAAAAATTTTTGTTAAAAATTTTCCATAGAAAAATTTTTGATAAAAAATTTTCCATAGAAAAATTTTTGATAAAAAAAATTTTCTAAAGAAAAATTTTTGATATAAAAAACTTTTGATAGAAAAATTTTTGATAAAAAAACTTTCTATAGAATAATTTTTGATAAAAAAAATTTTCCTTAGAAAAATTTTTGATAAAAAAAATTTTCTAGAAAAATTTTTGATAAAAAAATTTTTTATAGAAAAATTTTTGATAAAAAAAATTTTCTATAGAAAAACTTTTGATAAAAAAAAATTTTCTATAGAAAAATTTTTGATAAAAAAAACTTTCTATAGAACATTTTTTTATCAAAAATTTTTCTATAACAAATTTTTATACAAAAAATTTTTTTATCAAAGTATAAATATAGTCTAAAGTATTAGCCGATGGCAATTTTATCAAATTATCTTTAAAGTTACGACTTGTACATTGATATGAAGCTTAAATGGATAAATGGTCAACTGGACGGATATCGTTAAAACAGCTCAAAGAGTGATTCTGAGTCAATTGGTATACTAAAAGGTGAGTCAGACTAATATTTCTATGCGTTATAAACATCAGCACAAACCCAGTACAGCCTCTCCACCTATGGTGGTGAAGGATATAAAACTTCGGTTTCAAAAACTCCTATTACTTTTAAGATCGGTAAGATTTCTGGTATCATTGATTTAAAATTAAAATTCTGCAGATACGAAATGATTTTTTTTGACTTAATATATTGTTGATGTAAATGAGCGCTATAAACTTTTAGTTTGAAAAGTGCATATTAAAAATGCATTAAGTAAAGCATACACATCTCTTAAAAAAATATAACATTTTAACAAATTATGGTCCTTGTAGGAAAATATTAAATTGAAGAAAATCAACTGAATAAGTTTCGTCACTTACGTATACATATGTAGAATGTATGTTTGTGTGAAGGAATGTGAAAGTGTGCGTAAGGATGCCTGAAAATATGCAAGTCCGTCTTCAGTAATTTCTTCTTCGTTTCATTCTTTTTTTTTTTTTGAACACAATTTTTATAACCCGGTTTATATTTAAATTCATATATTTATTGCTTCATTAAAATGCGACCTTTAACCATTTACTTATGCAATGGCATAAAGTGGGAGGGTGGCGAACAAAAATAAATAGAAAAAAAAGAAATCATTTTAAACAAGTGGGTAAAATATAAATGAGAAAAACTGTTTAACTGTTCAAAAGAAAATTCTTAAACACTCACACAAAAACACACACACACACACACATACACAAGAATACTTTCGTACAATATTTATGTAAATGATTTTTTAAAAAATAATAAGATACTTGACCTCAAGGATACACTACGGAATTCATTCAATACTCCTTAACTCAATATCATACAGTCTTTAGCTATGGAAAGACATGGAAAAACGAAAATACATAAAATGAAATAAAATAATAAAAATGTTCAAAATATATAATTCTTTTTTATATAAATGAGCCAGCGGATGTTGGAAAAACAAACAGCGTTTCTTTTTTGCTTAATTCATTCATTTATTTTCTGCCACATTTATTATAGATATTTTCCTTTTTTTGTTGTTGTTGTTGTTTTTTGTTCACAAATTCTTATTGTTTTTATTTAAACTTAAATGAATATTTTTTTCTTTTTTTGTATTTTTTTAAGCAGGATTTTTCCTTGTTCATAATGAAACACAAAAAAAGAAAAATTATGCCAATTCGCGACTGATGGCTTTGAGTGAAGACAAAAAAAAACAGTTTTTTTAAGTATTTTCCTTTGGAATATTTTCACGGTAAATTTGTTTATTTGAATTTTTATAAATTCATTAAGGAAAAGTAAATTATTGTGTATTTTGTTTTTCTTATTGCAATTATGTATATTAATGTTGTTTGCTTTGGGTATTTAATTGCCATTTGGCTAAAGAAATAAAAAAAAACACTGTAAATCAAATGAAAATATTTTGAAGAATTTTTAAATTGCTCACTTTAAGTAGGATTTATGCAATGGAATTAAATATTAGAACAAATTAATTAAGTTCAAATTTTACATAATTTTGTTTAACAGATTTTTTCTGGAGCAGCTTAAATATTAGCATAATTAATTTGTTTAACTTTCACAGCCACAAGTGGAAAGGGTATATTGGGTTTTAATGTTTGTAGAGCATTGAAATATTAGTCTGATACCCATCATAGTCCAATATCATATAAAATGTTGACCATAATAAGATTTATGATTAAAATATATATCGTATTTTTATATTCAAAAAGTCCTATCTGCAAATTCACAAATTTGCAGGAGAGCGCAAAAACTGTTTTTGTCGTTAACTTTAAGACTAGTAACTGAACTTTGTCTTAGAAGACGATATAAAATGGGACTTAGATTTTATACGAATTAAGTTTTTGATTGATTCCTTATATATGTTTGCGGTTTTGGTAAATAGCACTTTTTATGTGTTAAAATTTAATCGTTTCAAATATTAAAGCAGGCGGAAAGCATTATTTAAGCAAAAACTAGGACGTTTTCAACATATTCAAAATTGCAACAGCTGGCAACACTGCAAACGTCAGATGTTCAAAAAATTAACAATCAAACATATGTTGCGCGAACACATCAAAATCGTGCAACATAAATATGGCTGATGCGGAGAATGAGTATGGTTTTAGAGCGCACAACAAAGACTGAAATTAGGGATTTTATACACAAGACTTTTAAAAAGCATTTAGTGGCAATAGCTGTCATAGTTTCTAATTTAATAGCTTTAACTGGTCCTTGATAAATATTTTGGTTTCCGAGAGTGTTTTTTATATGAAAGCTATAGTCAAATATGGACCGATTCCTATAAAATTTGATATACTGACCAATAGTTGCATAAAACTTCTCTACTCTAAATTAAGTCGTCATAGCTATTACAATTGTATTCAATTTATCAGCATTCATGTGTTTTCCAGGGCGGGGTTATATGGGAGCTCTAACTAAATGTAAACCGATTTCGCCCATTTTCATTACACAACTTATATATCAATAATACTTTTGTAAAATTTTGTCTCTCTAGCTTTTGTAGTTAAGGAGCTATCGCGCTTTTATCTAATGGACAGACGAACATAAAACCCCCTTTTCTTTTTGTATTTTTGTGTTTCTGTAAGTTTTTCATATGGGAGCTAAGGTCAAATGGTGACCAATTGTGACAAAATTTTGCGCACTGGCTGGCATTCACATAAGACTTCCTTGTGCTAAGTTTAGTGGCCATAGCTATTACAGTTTATCATTTATTGGCATTTAAGTGAATTTCAGGTAGAATTTAGGCTGTTTCCGTAGGCTTTTTATATGGGAGCTATGGTTAAATGTGAACTGATTTCGATGAAATTTTATATGCTGCCTAAAGCTTATGTTAAACTTCCAGATACCAAATTTTGTCATCATAGCTGTTAACATTTGCCATTTATTAGGAAATAAGCTATTAGTCTAGGCGAGGTTATACTGGAGCTATGGTCAAATGTTAATCGATTTTGCCCAATTTCAATACCAAAATTTTCTCAAAGATGAAGAATGTTTTTACTTAGTTTCAGTGAGCTAGTGCGTTTAGGCTTTATCGTGATTTCAGCAGAGAGACAGAAGGACATCGCTCAATCGTCTTAGAATTTCATAAGGATTCAGAATATAGAATATCAAGGAAATTACAAATGGAATGACAATCTCAATATACCCCCCATTCTTTTTGATGGTGGGTATAAGAAGATGATATTCTTAGGGAATAACAGTCTTTAGCGCCTGCAATTGCTTCCACTAACAAAGTTTGTACAACAAACTACACATTTTCAATAACCCACAATCGATTGCAATACATTGCACTATGGCGCAAAAAAATTTTTTTTGACAACCGCTTTTGCAAAATATAATAACAATAATTTTG
Source organism: Stomorhina lunata (assembly GCA_933228675.1). Taxonomy (NCBI): domain Eukaryota; kingdom Metazoa; phylum Arthropoda; class Insecta; order Diptera; family Rhiniidae; genus Stomorhina; species Stomorhina lunata. Next base: position 79,588,297 of record OW121744.1, read on the forward strand.
ATCGATTTAGTCAAGATACGGAACCTTGGTTTTAGTCTTCAGAAGAAAATAACTTAATCTTGTATATAGTTTAGGGGATATCAGGAAATCAAAAAAGCTCCACAAAATTCAGAGTTTTCGTTTTTCTTTGGACAAAAACTAAATTGGCTCGGTTTTGCTCGGTACTCCTACCATAACCATATTAAAGCCAGAAGTCTCTTCTTTAGACTGAGCAAAAAAAAATTTGCCGTAATTTATCGATCGTAGAACAAAGTTAAAAATTTTCTGAAAATAGTTACATAAATTGTTAAGCCTAATTTAAGCAAAAACTGTTGCAGTCGTTTAGGCGTAACTTTTTAATCAACGTGAATTCAACTGTAAAGCATGGATTAGTTGAACTTAGCGTGAGGCCGCCTTAACGGATCGTTACAGCTGATCGTTTCTATTGTGTGTAAAGCAGTTAGAGCAGTTTGTGAATCTGCTGTCACTTTAGCTTAACGTATGAATCTGTTGAAAATAAAAAATCCTTAAAATAGAAAATTCTTAAGTGGCATTAATCAAGAGTGTTGGCAATATGTTGATATGGAAAGACGCCTAAATGAAAAATATATTGAAAAAACGCAAAATATTTGTAGTTCTGTATTTATACTGAAATTATAGCAGAATTTGCATGAACAAAGTATGTTGTAAATTATACCCTTCACCACCATAGGTGGAAAGGGTATTATAAGTTTGTGCTGATGTTTGTAACGCATAAAAATATTTGTCTTAGACCCACCTTTTAGTATACCAATAGACTTAGAATCACTTTCTGAGTCGATTTAGCACTGATAATTTTTTTGATAATGGGACCATGGCTATTGGAATTTGTCAAAATCGGTCCATTATTTATGGTACCTCCCATAGGTCCCACTTCTCGGAATTGCTATATTGGCCACAAATATCAATATTTTTTCATGAAATTTAAAACAGATACTGCTTATGTAAACCTTAATCACAGTACCAAATTATATTGAAATCGGTCCACATTTGACCATAGCCCCCATACAAACTCTTCTTCAAAAACGCACTAAATGAGACAAAAAATCACTAAAACGCTCGTAAATCTAAAGATAATGAAAATTTTAAGTTTATTTTTTGCATACATAATTTTTGTAACAACTGTAATCAATTTGCCAAATTTCGAGATAATCGGTCCACATTTGACCCTAGCTCTCATATAAGTCCAAATGACGGAAACAGGTTGAATATATACGTTTTGAGAAAATGTTTGTATGATGACAAAATTTAGCAAATATTTGTCTTTATACAGGAAAAATAACACCTTTGACCATAGTGGTGAAGGGTATCGTATGGTCGGCTTGACCGACTATAGCGCTTTCTTACTTGTTTTTTATACAATATATTCCATGAATTATGTGTTTTCTTTTATACAATTTCACACATTTTTTATCAAAAGAAAAAGGTAATTTTATTTTCTGTAATGAGTCGAACGTTTGATAGTCGAAATGGTAATACCAATAATCCTGCAACAAGCTATGATTTGACACTGTTGATCTATTTTCTGTTAAAAAGAAGAGTTATCCCGACAAGCCTGAGACAATTGAGCATTTTAAGGCCGAAATTTGTGATTTCATTGCTGAGATACTACCATATACATTCGAAATTTAGTCAGATGGGATGAGTGTAAGGCCCGCCGTGTCATAAATATGAATGAACTAATATTCTACTTCTAACTAGTAAAGTTTTATTTTTAAACAAAAAAGAAATTTGGCGAAATTTAAAAGTCTTTGCTTTATAGAATTTTTAATTTTGAACTTTTAAATCACCCAACTTAAAGGCCCTCCCTATACATGGAATCTTCAATATTAAAATATTTGGCAGAGCCCAAAATTGCTCTATTAATGCTGTTTTTTAATAAGTATAAAATTCGAAAAAGTCGCGATTAAAAAAATCTTATTTTTGCAAAAAAAAATAAATGAAAAATGAAGGTCCAAAGCAGGTACCCTAAGGAGAGGAGGGATTTCAACCAAAATTGGTTGAGCTCTTTGTTTGATAATTATTCTCTTTAAAAGTCTGGCCACTATATTAACAGGTAGGTACCTCAAAGAGTCATAGGGGATCTCAAAATTTGTATAACTATTTTCTTATTTTTTTCTTCCTTCACTTATTTCAAATTTTTAGGAGAAAACAAATTTTTGAAAAAATAGGGATCCAGGGAAGGCACCCAAGGAATCAACTCATTAAAAAAAGTAGTAGACCTCTTTTTTAGATAAACTTATAGTTAAGAATTGCGGATTGTACATCAAAAAGAAAGATTGGTGAAAATGGGGGTTGAAGAGGTCGTCTTATTTCAACCAAAATAATAGAGCTCTTTTTAGAATTAATTAATAGACGTCTGTTAAATTTCATCAAATTCTGTTAAGAATTGCATTGAAATAAAAAATTGGTGAAAAATAGGGGTCCAAGGCAGGTATCCCAAGGATCAATTAGAAGACCTCTTTTTTGAATTAATTAATAGACTCATGTTGAAATTCTGTTTGGAATAGTGACTTGTACATTAAAAAGAAAAATATTTCAGTCGACAGATTTCGTAAAAATCTGTGAAAATTGCATTGCCCTTACAGCTCACCTAATTTCCAAGTTTCGCTCATAAAATTTGGGTACGACATTTATTATGATCTAATAGAAGGCATTGTAAAATCAATTCTTTGAAAAAATTCAAAATTAAAAAAAAATATAAAATTTTTTAATGATAAAAGGGTCAATGTCGACATTGTCCCTTTTAGCACTAACAATTTTAGATGAGCTTCGAATGGCATTGGCCCTTAAATTTCTTGTGAAGCTATTAGATGTACTAATGATTGGCTATTGGAACAAAATAAAAGAGTATAAAAAACCAGGGTAAGAAAATATTCACGAGTGTGAAGCTCATTTGTCTAAATTCAGCACTTTCTCAAAAGTTGTGAGTAATGTTTTTTTGTTTTGTTACACACAATTATGACTAAAGATTAACTTATACAACTCTCGCGCGTGAAGAGTGAATAAAATTTAAAAATCATTTCCTCATGCGCACGACTAAACTAAACTAAACACATTTGTCATTCATTCATTTTTAATTTAGTTAATTATCATTATTAGTTAATTACAATTGAGTCTTTTACATTTTCAGCAGGACAAATCTACGGTTACGAGGCCTAGAGATTTGTACTGTGAAAAAATTGCAGAAAAATAAATAATGTAATATTTTTTATTTATCAATGCGGTTTTTGATAAATAAAAAACAGATTGAATCATTTTTTTCAAAATATCAAAATATTAAAAATACCTATGTATATGTATTTCTATGCACTTTTGTTTAAAGGCCTTGCGATATTTCACGCTGTGTTGCTTAAACCTAACACAGCCGAAAACTTTTTAATTTTCGTAAATATCACGATCATTCAATAAACTCGTTAAAATGAGCCCTAAAAACATTCAATTGGGAATTGGACGTCAACAAAGCAGGTTGTTGCTGCTTTGTTTAAGAAATTACAAAAACAAAATATAAATACTGTTCTCTCGAACCATTTATTTTTTTGCAATAATTTGATTTTGTTCTTGTATTTTTTGTCTTTTCTTTAACAAAGCAGAAATTTAGTTAATATTTCTTCTAATGTGCCACTCACGGGCAAGTCGTGCGCTAGTCGTGTAAAATATTTTTTGTGAGTGGCACACAAAATGTGGTTTTCATTTTTTAGTTGATCGTGACTTGTGTAGAAAAAGTTTACTCTTGTCAACACGAGTAAGAGATGAATGTACAAGAAAAATTTGTTAATACCCATCACTGTGTGCGAGATTTTTATAAAAAGGAATTTTTGCACATGAGTAAATGTGTGAAATGAGTGTTCAAATCCTTACCCTGTAAAAAACAACTGAAAATTGACATTTTCCTTTTAACACCAAGCCACATACATATTGTTTTAAGTAATACATATATATCTAATCAGCTCAAAAGTTTAGAAGTTGCAGACTTATTTCCATTATTTTTCCACCGTCCCACTGTGCAGCCGTCCATTTAGACGGAGGGACTTACATCGTTAAATCAACTCAGGAAGTGGTTCTATCCTAAAGGTGGGTCTAAGATCAACATTTCTATGCGTTACACACATCAGCACAAACTTATAACACCTTACCCTATTATTAATGGTATAATAAAAATGATTTCACTAAAAAAACGAAATGATGTTTTCTTTTCGTAGCAACAAAATAAAAATCACATATGGGATGACAAATTTATGTAATTACCTTTACTCTAAAAAAATTAAAGAAAACATATAAAATGAACAATAAAAACAAAATGTAATAAAATAAATGGCAAAAATCATTTGTATCTATTAGCAAAACAAAAAAAAATACTTTCGGCATAAATATATTAGAGTTAAAGAATAGCAGCATATCGATGATCTAAATAGATAAGGGCATTGTTCCAAAAAAAATATATAAAAGCATTATAGATGAGAATTTAATAGTTTTTTAATTTTAATTAATTTTCTGAGTACATATTTCCATCATGAAATTCCATTCAGTTAAATGCTGTTCCAATCTAGGACCCTTAAAAGATTTTATAAATTAGCTACTAGCCAATATTCATGCAAATAAGCGATATGTATAAATATTGTAAAAGAGGGAGTGAGAAAATTAACTTACACACGTGCGTTTTATTTAAACAAAGGTACGTGTCTTTTTATAAAAGTGATGGATTTTATTACAACGAAATGAACAGCACAAGGTGAAGCGGAAAGAGCATATTATGGCAAATTATTTCACTTTTTTCTCTAGATTTATTTATTTCTCATTTTCCTGCCTAAGGAATTTTGAAGAACATACAATACAATGAATAATATGTAAATGTGTGTACATATGGTTAAGTTTCTTTTTTTTAACCTATACATATGCTTTTTATTTATTTATATGCCCTCCCGCTGTCTAATACCCTTTAAAATATGTCAAGCAATTTAAAACATTTATTGTCTGTATTTATTTTCATGTAAATTTACACTCAATTTTACATTTATTTTTCATACTTTCAGTTGCTTTTTTATTTTTATTTTTACCTTCCTTCACTCAATTACCACCTACTGTTTGTTATTTTGTTGTGTCTTTTTTTTGTGTAACATTTAGTTTTTGCATAAAGTTGAGAATGAAGAAGAAGAGGAAGAAAGTCATGTTGTTGCAAAATCACAAGCGGAAATGAAAAGCAACAAAAAGCCATAAACAAGAAAATTGAAAATGTGTGTGTTTGTGTGTGTGAGAAAGTATTTTATAAATAATGAAACGTCACGAGAAGCAATGACAACATCATCAACCAAAAAATATGATGAGCACAATCAAAATAAACTAAAACATTACCCAGCAAACACGAAAGATTATAACCAAAGATAAAGGGACTTGAAATTAAAGATTTTTTAAGAAACCGTTTATTTTCAATTTATAAAATTTCCAGAATGTCTTGAAAAATGTAAAAATAATTGGCAAATAATGAAACCAATTCCATCAAAAGATAGAGCTTGGATTTGCTGGGTTTCAAAACAAAATCTTCATATGTATCTATATTAAATACGTATATATTTATGTTTATGTATGTATGTATGTATGTATTTATGAGAGTGTAAATGTTTCTTAACTTTTAATGAAACAAATTTACCAAATTACCGTTTTTTTGTTATTATATTGTCAAAGATTTTATTAAAAAATGTTCTTTGATTAAATTTAAAATACCCATTAAGACAATTACATTTACAATAAGCGTTTTTTATTTCCACCATCAAAAAGAATATTGATTAAAAAAAGAAAAGCGATATATCGGGTGTTTTTTATTGAGGTATAGAACTTTAAGTTAGCATCACTTTTTTAACTGGCGGCCATTTTGTCAGCTGTCAAGTGATTAATATTTAGTTTGGTTTGCTATTTCATCATGAACAGGTTGACAAAAGAATAACGCTTGCAAATCGTGCAAATTTATTTCGAAAATAATGGTTCAGTTCGCGAAGTTTACCGCAAGCTCCGTCCATTTTATGGTCGACATAATCGTCCATCAGAGCAATTAATTCGGTTAACCATGGATCGTTTTCTCACTACGTTTACTCTATGTGATAATACGCATCCGCAGCGACGTCGAACAGTGCGCACCGAAGAAACAATTGCCGCTGTAGAGCAAAGTGTTGAAGAGGTCCCGAATGAATCGATTCGCCACCGTGCACAGCAATTGGAGCTTTGTCCATCAACTTTATGGAAGATTTTGCGCAAAGATCTTGTCTTGCGACCTTACAAGATCCAGCTTGTGCAAGAATTATAGCCGCGAGACCATGCAATGCGTCGTGATTTTGGTGTATAGGCCGAAAATGAGATTGATCTCGATGCTGATTTTCATCGCAAAATTTTGTTCAGTGATGAGGCTCATTTTTGGTTGAATGGCTACGTCAACAAGCAAAATTGCCGAATTTGGAGTGAAGAGAATCCACATGAGACCCTTGAGACGCCATTACATCCACAAAAACTGACTGTTTGGTGTGCTCTATGGGCTGGTGGAGTCATTGGGCCATACTTCTTCCGAAATAATGCTGGAGAGTCAGTTACCATAAATGGAGACCGGTATAGAGCCATGATAACCGACTATTTTGTTCCCCAATTGGATGGCATGAATGTGGATGAGTTGTGGTTCCAACAAGACGGCGCTACATGCCACACAGCGCACGTCACAATTGACTATTGAAGGAAACATTCGATGAGCGCATAATTTCGCGGAATGGACCTGTCAATTGGCCACCAAGATCGTGCGATTTGACACCACTGGATTATTTTCTTTGGGGATATGTGAAGTCGCTCGTCTACGCCAACAAACCAGAAACGTTAGAGGACTTGGAAGCCAACATTCGTGGCGTTATTGCCAACATACGGGCCCATATGCTCGAAAAAGTAGTTGAAAATTGGACCTGTAGAATTGGCTTTATTCGAGCCAGCCGCGGCGGCCACATGCCCGAAATCATATTTAAACATTAATGGCATAAAATTATCCTTCCAATAAAGCCAAATTGATGGACATTAAAAAGATTTTCTTGTGTTTTATTTCAATTCGAAGTTCTATACCTCTAAAAAATACACCCTGTATATTCTGAGTCCTTATGAAATTCGATTGAGCGATGTCTGTCTGTCTGTCTGTCCGTCCGTCCGTCTGTCTGTCTGTCTGTCTGTCTGTCTGTCTGTCTGTCTGTCTGTCTGTCTGTCTGTCTGTCTGTCTGTCTGTCCGTCTGTCTGTCTGTTCAAACCACGATAACGCCTAAACAAAAGAAGCTAGCTCACTGAAACTTGGTAAAAATATTCTTCATTTCTGAAAAAATTTTGATATTAAAATTGGGCAAAATCGGTTAACATTTTACCATAGCTCCCGTATAACCTCGTCTAGGCTAATCGCTTATTTGCTAATAAATGACGAATTAGAACAGCTATTTGACAAAATTTGGTATCTAGAAGTTTAACATAAGCAATTTCATGGAAATTGGTTCACATTTAACCATAGCTCCCATATAAAAAGCTTACGGAAACAGCCTAAATTTACTTAAATGCCAAAAAAATGATAAACTGTAATAGCTTTAGCCACTGATCGCAAGGAAGTCTTATGTGAATGCCAGCCAGTGTGCAAAGTTTTGTCACAATCGGTCACCATTTGACCATAGCTCCCATATAAAAAACTTACGGAAACACAAAAATACAAAAAGAAAAGGGGGTTTTTGTCCGTCTGTCCATTAGATAAAAGCGCGATAGCGCCTTAACTAAAAGTGCCACAGCAACAAAATCTTACAAAAGGAAGTCTTATGTGAATGCCAGCCAGTGTGCATTTTGTTACAATCAGTCACCATTTGGCCATAGCTCCCATAGATAAATGAGAGCTATGGCCACCCTCGTAGATACATGAGATATGTTTCTAAATTTAACACAACTTGATGGTGGGTATATAAGATTTGGCACAGCCGAATATAACACTCTTACTTGTTTACAATTTGAAAATCTACAACAAATTTTCATGTAATATTGGGTGTCGTTGAAGAAGTCCATTAGTGCCTTTATGTAACGTCAAGACATATTTTACAGAGTAAGCAAAAAACGTTGTAAAATGAAAACGATTTACTTACTTACTTAAATGGTGTATATTTACAACCTGTTGGACATGGACTTTCCATCGCATTTTCGGACGTCCTCTTTTACGTGTTCCCTCGGGATCGCTTTCGTATATGCTGGAGTATTTTCATCCAACATGACCTAGCCAACGTAGTCGCTGCGTTTCACTACATCGACGTCACCGTATAACTCATACAGCCCATGATGGTTCATTCAATGCCGATATTCATTATTGAAACAAACTGTTCCAAAGATTTTTTGTAGAATCTTTCTCTCAAAAACTCAAGGAATAGCTTCATCTACCTGTGCTATTTATTTCTTATCTGCCAGCTTAGACCAAAATAGCATCTACATTTGATTTCGAAGCATATGTCGATACTTAAACAAACAATCTTAATTTTTTTTTCCATCTTAAAGCTATAGCTTTCAACAACTCACGTGGTCCAATTCCTGTGGACCGTCTGCTTGTAGAAACTACCAGTTTTGTTTTTAATTCATTAACAACTAGACCCATTTTATTAAATTCCTTCTCGATGCTTGAAAAAGCAACATGACTGGGACGCACATTACGCGAAGTGACGTAATGTGCGTCCCAGTCATGTGCGTCAAAGTCATCTGCAAATTAGAGTAGTATGTGTTTTCTGGTGAAAATTGTTTCAGATGTATTAACTGCAGCATCACGCAGGATTTTCTCTAACACAATATTGAAGAGATCGCATGATAAACTATCGCCTTGCCTGAATCCCCGTTTAGTTTCGGAGGATAGGTTATTATCTATTATGTCAATTTATTTCTCTTGTGTCAATTTGTTTCTCTTGTGTCAATTTGTTTCTCTTGGGTCTATTTCAGGATTTGACGTAGCGTAAAGATCTAGTCAGTGGAAGTTTTACACGGTCTAAGATGACATCAGTAGGTTCCAATTATTTCGTCAACTTTGGGCTTTAACCATTCACACAGTATGGTCGATAGAATCGTATATGCAATTGAAAGGAGCCTCTATAATTGGCACATACGGTTTTATATCCTTTTTGTACACTAGACAAAAAACACTGAGACTCAAATGGTCTAGTCGCTTCTTAGCCTTTGCTTCCTTCAGTCCATATCTTATTCATAACAGTTAGCGATCATATTAAGTGTTTGGATATAGGGAAGTAGAAAATAGTAGATGAGTCTCTGCCAATCCCATCAAATACAGAACTATTAACTATAGCTAGGACACCGTTTGCTCTATGTGATTGCCATTCCGCAGTGAGCGTTTTCACTTGATGCTGTCGCAAGTGTTTCACCAGTTAACAGTCGTTTCAAAAATAGATCGATTTTGTTCGTATAGTGTAGGGAACCACAGTAAGATATTCGGACTATCAGGTTTTTCTGGCACCAAATTGCCACACATCGAAATTGTGGATACCCTACAATACCATAGATAAGAAGAACACAATCAATTTGTGCTGCTGTATGAAACGCATAGAAATAATGGTACTGATCGACTTAGGATCACTTCGTAGGTCGTTCGTCTACCTGGATTTCCAATGGACATTGTCCATGTGAACTTGTAATCGAAGTGCAGGTCAAAATTTTTTAGATTTTATTTCGCTATTGAAATTTGCCGAAATCGGTCCATTATTTTTGGCATCACTCATAAGTATATTAATGCTTATTACAGTACCAACTTTTAATATAAAATCGGTATATTTTTAAAAATGGGTAAATTCATAAATTTGACAAAAATACTCGTATGTCTCGTGCATTGAATAAAAACTTTTTTATTCGTTAGGAGAAGGTCGGGCTTGACCCATTATTAAAGGTTCCTTCTCTTTTTTTATATATCAGGACTTATTCAAATGGTTTAAAAGGGTGTTTTATGTTGAGGGATTTACAAAATGTAATCAATATTATGACATTAGGCTTCATTTTAACCTAAACTTTATTATATTTTACCGGATAAAAATAGCAAAAAGGGAAGACAAATAATTTCGGATCTCCAATTTAAGAGTTATTGTATGGGGTTTTAAAATTTCGAAGTCAAAAAAAAGCACTGAATTCAAGTCCTCTAAAAGCATTTAAATGCTACAATTTTAAAGATATTTAAGCTTTGACAAAAAACTACAAAGCCTTCTAACTTAATTAAACAATTTTACTCAAGAAGTGAAAAAACCGGTTTGGAAGTTTCAAAGATATTATAATATTTCTGTACTTGTCTTGGACTTGCACTAACATCTTAAATTGTTTAAGTACATCAGTAATAAATTTGTACTTTTTTTGAGTTAAGCCCTTATTTATGTAAACAAATGATATTGTAATTAATATTTAAGCAATTATGTCATAGAAACAATTTCTATTCTACAAAGAATTACACGCACAAGCTAATCGCAGCATCGAATGGAGTGAAGGTCTAGAAGTGCTTTTATAATCACATTTAAATTGGTGTGCCATAAAATTATGTTCCAATTAAATCTGTCCTCATCATCAAGGTCCCCTTCATCGTCTTAGAAAGTTTATTACTTGTCCTAACTAATGTCAGTAAAGTGTACTTTACTGTCGTTAACGTGAGTGAAAGTTCTCTTGGTACTTGTTAGTGTTGAAGTGGGGTAGGTAATGTTTGTGATGTAATAATGTTTTTTCTAGTCTGTGGCAACAAATTAAAATCTGTTTAAAATACAGATTGGTAAAATATTAGGTTTAATTAAGCACGATCTCAAGGGAATAACTCAAATTTCTTTTACGTTAATATATTTAAAAAATACTTATAATTTTCGTGCACAGACCGACTTTTCAAGAATAACAGCCGGTAAATTAATACTATGTATTATATACTTATATTGTGATTCGAGTGTTTTATTGCTGCTCATCTTTTCAATAATTTTTAAAAGATAATGACAGCTTGTTGGAATACTCATAAGAAAACAACAAATTTTGTTTAATTATTTTCTTATGAATAAGAAACCGACCACCGCACAGTGGTTTGAAACCAAAAAAAAGTGGTAATAAATCTGTATCTTCTAAACTGTAAGTCTGATTGCATCAGTATATATGAGAAAATTGTTAAGGAGGATCAAACCTTTCTAAATTTTAGATTTATAATTACCATGTGTTTACTCAGGGTGAATCATTGGGCGTCAAAGTAGACCACCCCAGAATTAAAAAAGATTTTGGACCATGTAGCTCTTTCAATTATTGTCCAATATGGTTGATTTTCGAATGAACTTAAAGAAACAAAGAAAGACTTTTAAGTTATTTTATTTCAAAAATTAAAATCATTTTTCTCTTCGACTTTTTTTTACTTTTCGACCCATTGTGCATTCGATATGAAGTCCATAATTTGTAAATAATATTTACCTCAACTAGATCAGAGAATAAAATAGTGAAAACCGTTTTCAAATGTCTTCAACCGTTTAATGTTGAAAAATTTCTAAAGTCAAATATTTTTCGCTGATCGAAGGAAGTGCATTTTTTTCTCAAAAATTTTTTACTTTTTACGAAGAAGTTTTCTATCGAAAGTTAATGTTTTATTATATATTCGTACAGAATGGAGTTCTAGGAGGATTTTAAACCAAAACCTAAGTCAGTACAACATTTGCTTTTCGTACAGCATTGAACGAAATTTGTTTAATTTTTTAGAAAATTTTTGTGTTTTCGAACATATAACAAAAAAGTCAGGCCGATTTTTTAACTTTCTGGAATGAAATTATATAGGCCCATATATTCTCTTTAGATTTGAAGAATAAAAAGTAGCGCGAATTCATAAAAAAATCCAGAAAATCGAGTTTTGTAAAAATGGCAAATTTCTATATACCAAAATTTTAATTGCAAAAAAGGTCAATTGGGTTTCTTTTTTTTTTTTATTTATTCAATTGTTTTACATAAACAATAAAATAAACTTTATAATTGCAAAAAATTATTTATGTACCTTGCACAGTTTTTCAGAAATTTATAGTCAAATTTCGATCTTTTTTGCAATTTTTTCGATCAGCGAAAAATATTTGACTTTGGAAATTTCTCAACATTAAAAGGTTAAAGATATTTGAAAACTGTTTTCACTTTGTTTGTTTCCTTAACTATTGGCTACATATCAATATTTTTATGGGTCTAATATCGAATGCACAATGGGTCAAAGACTAAAAAAAGTCGAAGAGAAAAATGATTTTTTTATTTATTAAATGAAATAACTTAAAACCTATAAGATAAAATTCGGACAGTGGGTACCTTTTTTGATGAATATGTCGAGAAAGAAGAGACTTTTGGAACTTTTGCCTCTGAGACGATAAAATGGGGAAAAATCGAAAATGCTATATTTACTTAAGTAATAGGCATAGAAACAAAATTTAAATTATGTTTTGAATAGCTGTTAAAATAAGCGGACAGGTGCTCGGTACTTTTTTCAATCTATGCCCGATAGGGGTTAAAAAAGGGTGAAAATAGTTTTTTGGTACCATTTTTAAGCCACTCTTAACTTCTGAACCAAACAATATAGAAATTTTGGTACCATTTTTAAGCCACTCTTAACTTTTGAACCAAACAATATAGAAATTAATTTTGTAATGCAATCAATAAATGTGAGAAACATATTGAATGCGCATTTGGTACTTTTTTGATTTCAGCGGGTAAAAAAAAGGGATAAAATGATAACTTAACACTTCATAAAGTATTCATATTACTTTATGAGGTGTTAATTTAGGAACAAAATGTTAACTGCGTTTTTATAAAAAGTACCGAATTCAATTGCTGCCAAGTACTAATTATGCATATGTAACTTTATAGAAATTAGGAGATAAAAGGGGAAAACATTGGTAAAGTTATAACTTTTAAACAAATGAATGTTTTTCCTTTATAGAATAGTAAACTATACATTTAACCATGTTATGCTTATGCAATGATCTTTAGCTAAAGTTGTTGCACATGAGACGACGAAGGTTTTTAAGTTGTATCACTATCCGGCAGGTGGCGTCACTGGAAATTACTCAAAATGAATTATATCGTAAACTGTGCATTTGATCATGATATGATTTGTAGCGAAGTTGTTGCAAGTGAGCCGACGAATGTTTTTTAATTGGTATGAACAATTGCCGACAGGTGGCGCCACTGAAAATTACTCAAAATTATTTAAATCGTAAACTGTGCATTTTATCAGGCTATAATATTTAGCCTGATAAAAAATTCTTGCGCATGAGTCGACGGAGGTTTCTAAGTCGTTATGACCAATTTCCAAAATTATTCATATTTAACTATGCATTTGATCATGTGTTGATAGGACAAAATGAATAAAATGATTCAAAATTAATTGGATATTTGTGTACCGTCTCTAAACTTATTTTAATTGGTTAGAACTTTATAGAATAAAACATATGAAAACTTTAAAATTCGCCTCGAAATGCTTATCACAAAGCTCCGACCAAGGCTCGGTCGCCCAGGTAAAGTAAGCATGTTTTTTCATTGTTTATTTAAGTTCTTTCGAAAATGGAAAAAATCAACTATATTGGACTATAATTAAAAGAGCTACACGGTCCAAAAGCTTTTCAAAAACTTGGGTCCTCCTTAACAATTCTTTTGTACATACTGGTGCCATCAGACTTACAGTTTAGAAGATATAGATTTATTACCACTTTTTTTGGTTTCAACCCACTGTGCACCGCTCGTGGTCGGTGTTTTGCAGTCTACCGCTTCAAAAAACACGACAGCTACCATCTTTCTATTTCAAAATTGCACCATTACTGTTTTACCTTTTTAAAAACATTAGAAAAATTTAAATTTTAATATGTACTTAAACAAATTTTAGATACTTAAACAAATTTTAGATACTTAAACAAAATATTTTGTTTGTTGCTGATAAATATATGCAATTGTAATGTTTTGTTCCTTATTATTGCTGTTACAGTTTGCATGAGTTGCTTTTAGTATTTAATCCTATTTTAAATAAACAAAAACAAAATAGAATTAAAAAGAGGACAAAAAATAGATAAATAAATAAATAATAAAAAAAGACCAAAAAGAAAAACAAAGTGAGTGCTGAGAATAAGATTGAAAGAACAAAAAGAAAGAACTACAGCTCAACAATGACAACACTGACAACCGAAACAAGAACAACAACAACAACAGATCAAAACAGAATATCCGTAATGTATGCTAGAAAATTTTTAAGAAATCCTTTAGCAATGAATGGGTATAAGCTTTTGAGATAAGCAGAAAAAAGAAGCATCAGCAACAACAACAAAACTTATTGTAAGAAACAAAAAATCAACATGGGAAATGTGTAATGATGTCTTTGTATTACTTTTATTACTGTTGTTGTTGCTGTTGTTGTTTTTGTCAATGTTTTAATATCTACATTGTTGTTGTTGTTGCTCCTGCATGCTGCTTTTTAAGGCTTAAAAAAAATAAACAAAAATATCTGAAAACTCTGAAAGAGTACAAGTAAATCTGTTGCTTGCACTTCAGATTTTGTTTCTTAAGTTTTTCTTTCTTGTTTCAGTTGAGGAAAACACGAAACAGGACAAGAAATAAAGAAATCTTATTTGTTCTCATTTAAAAGCCTTATGGAAGTCTCAAAAAAATAAAAACAAAACGAGAACATGAAGAAAACAAGCAACATAGAAACAAAAAAGAACAAATGCTCCAAATACATGAAATACAATTTTAATTTAATCCACAAAAATATTTTTCTTAGACTAAATTTCATCGAAATCCTTTCGTGTTTCTTTTCTATGTAAAATGAAAAAAAAAACTAAGAAATGTGAACGATTTTATGTGTTAACGATTCACTCTAGAAATACTTAAACAGGAAAGGGACTTCATAAAATTTTCAATTGGAAGAGAATCAGCAATTTCATTTTTTATCGATATTTCTGTATCTACTTAGAAGCGATAATCGTATTAGTAGTCTTAAGAAAAAAATTGATTTATAATGTACTATTAAAGTTAAGAGTACAAAAACTATTTAACAATAATTATACCCTACACTACCATGTGTAAGAAGGGTTTAAAGTAAGGTTGTGTTAATGTGGCTGTTCGGTAATTACTGGAGTCTTACTTTTACTAACTTACTTAAATGGCCTATATTTACAACCTGTTCAGGTCAAAGGCCAACCATATTTCAGAGTTCCATACGCTTTGATTTTGTGCGCATATTTTCCAGTATCGTAGGCCGAGCTTTGAAAATTTTTTGTCTAAATGGCCTTTCCATCGAATTGTTACGAGTTTACTCGGGATCGTTTTCGAAAACTTTTCTTGCTGGAATATTTTAATACTTTCGCACATCATGTCTTAGACAACGCTAATCTTTACCATGTCGATGTCAGCGTATAACGGGAGCAGCATGTGTTTTCCGTTGATAATTGTTTCAGATCTATTAACTGCAGCATCACACTGGATTTTCTCTTACACAATATTGAAGATATCGCATGATAAACTAGCGCCTTACCTGAATCCCCATTTAGTTACAAAGGACTCCGAAAGGTTCTTACCTATTTTAGCTAATGAGGTAGTATGCTGCAAAACCTTATTAGCTTCATAAGGATGCCAAACTCAGACATTGCTTTAAATCAGCCTTACACAACCATTGCACTCAGGAGCCGAGTACCAATCGGCTTTTTAACATATATTTACTGACATAATACGAACTAATAAGTGAGAAAGGAAAACAATAATATTTTACTTAGTCTCTTTAGTGCTTTCAACGAAGCAGGTTGATGTCGCTCAGATTTCTTAAAAACAACAACAAACACACATGAAATTATTTAGCCTGCATTGCCAATGCTAAAATTTATGTGTATTCATATCATTATATTACTTTTAACGCATTTTTTGTTCGATTAACATTTCATCGGTAACACGCGTAAAACCACAAACACATAATTATTTTAAAATGTTCTCTCATTGAGTAGCCCTGCTTTAAATAACTTCGTTGGTATCTGGCTGTCAAAAGCATCTTTGTAGTCAACGAAGAGGTGATAAGTGTCTTTTTGTTTCTCTTCTGTCTTAAAAAGCTCTACTGGCAAACCATCGGCACCCGCAGCCGCGTCATTTTCCAATCGAATTATTGCAATTCTAGCCTCACTTTGGTGGAGGACATAAAGCCCCGTCACTTTCGTTTGATATTAACAATTTGCAATTTGATATCAACATACCAAGAGTTTTTAGGAAGATGGTCTTGGAACCCTAATACAGATTTTTTAGAAGTCTTCATGGAGTTGGCAATATACTGCCGTAGCAATGTAATATGACTCACTTAGACTATTAAGTATATGGTGTTATCACGGAAGCTAGCAAAACATTAAATTACTGGTTCCCCCAGTTGAGTCACCATATTGATTCAATCAGCCAGGTCTATAAAGCCCAGAGTTAGGTCACGAGCAAAGATGATGTGTAAAAGACATATTTCATTATTACTATGGCTTTGTGGTAGTAAAACAAAAATAGCTTTAAAAATGAGTCTAAATAACAATAATAGCACAACTTAACTGTTCTTAAAATAAGCCATTGCACGATGGGCCGGCTAGAAGAAGTTAAGGCGAATAAATTTATTCCTTAAATCGTTTAATATTAACAAAAACCATTCAGTTACAGAAGACAGGCTCAGTTATAATCATCGGTACTTGTGCTATATTTTGTCATAAAAAATTAACAACGTTGGTTGGTATCTTAGAAGTACGGCAACGCCAAATGTAACAAATTTTTCGTTTCGTTTTTTTTTGTCAACACATAGTCTTACAATTTTCTGGGATTTGTGACAACTTATTGAAAGTTAGTTTTACATTGCCATATATCGTTGTTTTCCGCACAAAATATAGATCATTTCTATTGACAAATTTAGTTAGTAAATGTAATTTGTATAAGAAAATTGTCGTGTAAAATTTGAAGATTTTTTTTAACGAAAATCTTAAATATATGGAGGAAAATAAAAAATTGCAGACAATTGCATACTTTGTGTACCACTACAAAAGTTAGACCATTTAGAAATGTTTAAGGTTGAAGAAAAAAATTTGAGTCAACTAAGTTCCATTTATATTACTTTTCAGAAAAATGACGGAAATTACTTATTTGAAATTATTTGAAAAATGGTTTAAATTTAAGCATTTAACCTAGACTGAATATATTGAATCACTGGAATTAAATGTTTATTATACTAGACGTTCAAAAATATAAAATATATAAAGGATATATATAACCAGTGCAAAAAATGTCATAAAATGAAAAAATTAAACTTTGTGTTCTAAAAGCGCCACAACTCGTTTGCAATACAAGTGAACAATATCAGTTCATTATCTATCCTACTTCCGCACCAATTTTATGTGAAATCACATTTAATTATTTGTAGTGAAACCATATTAATAAATTTTGGTAATTCTAATTCGAAAATATAAAGATAATTTTTTTTGTATGGAAGGTGCCACACCTACGATTTATATAGCCTCCACTATTCGCGTGCTTATACACCTTAAATGTTAAGATACCCACAGAAAATTGGATTATCCTAGTTAAAATGAGGTCAGATATACCATGAAATATTTTTTTCTATATGGGCGGGGCTACTCCCATTAAGCGCCGCAGATGTAATAAATCACGTTAAAAATTTCAGAGAAATCGATAAATATTTTTTTTTATGGGCGGGGCTACTCCCACTTTAAATATCAGAAAAGTTTATAGCCAGCATTAAGCGCGGGGATGCAATAAAACACGGTGAAAATTTTAGAAATATCAGCTAGGTATTAATAAAGTTGTGAATTTATTATTTAATATTCATTTATTAAATATTCATTTCGGCCCATCGTGTATTGTGTGAAATTACAGTGTTGAATTTATTTGAATTTATAACAAGACCATTTTCGTCTTCCCATTTTGTCATAGTAAGAGGTCCGTCTGAAAAATGTACTTTGAAAATTATCTCTGGCTGCTGTTGTCATATCATATAGTCTTGCGGGAGTTTGAGAAAATCTATCTTAAAAGTTTTAAGTTAATTTTTCTAAAATACTATACAATAGAATTTTGAGATTTTTACACATTATATTTGACGTGTTGAGCAAAATAGCACAAGAAATCTCTTTTGAAGGATATAGACTCTATTTATCTCAGAAACTAGACGAGATAGACGAAAACGGATTGTAGATTTGAAAAATTTAAGACCGAAAACCTAAAGTGGAACCATTAACTCAAAATGTGCAAAATGGCGGATAGAGCACAAAAACTTCCGGACGACGATATGTGCCAATATTTTCTAAGTATTGAATATCCTCTGAATAACACGATATTGATTAGAGCAATGCTTCTTGATTCCCCTACTTTAGAGAGTAATGTTTTCAAGAGTAATGTTTTCAAACGCTCCTTCTATCCAGAAAAGCTACCATGGTATTTAATATCAGAAAAATCACTGCTTATTACCGTGGGTTCATATTTCGCCACCGATACGTCGCCTTAATACCCTGAAAATCGCAAAAAAAAAACAACAATTATAAATCGAACTAAAATTTTTACATTACGATAAAATCAAATTTTTTTGAGTACACAGAATATGAAAATAGGCTTATATTAAAGAAATACGTGTCTCGGCGTTTTGCTGTAGCACCTCAGAATTTTAAGAAAATCGATTTTAAAGATTCGAAGGTGTAGGTTCACTTGTAACGTAATACTATTATAAAAAGTTCTATAAAAATAGAATGGGTAAACCGATTTAAATGCTTGAGCCAGTTTTGCAAAGGGAATTAAATTTGGATTTGGTTTTATAAAAACATATACGAAATTCATTTGACACAAAATAATAGTTAAGATATCATATTTATTTTTGCATTTTTACATTACATTGAATTACATTACATTTTTTGGATATTTTTTAATTTTATATGAAAATTAGAGAGCCATCTAGCTCTTAATTCCCTTTTCAAAACTGGCTCAGAACTTTTTATAATAGTATTACGTTACAAGTGAACCTCACGGTCCTTCGAATCGATTTTCTTAAAATTCTGACGTGCTACAGCAAAACGCCGAGACACGTATTTCTTTATTTTAAGCCTATTTTTATATTCTGTTAACATTTCTAATGCGTACCAACAACTAAAAAAAAATAAAAAAATATCCAAAAAAAAGTACGAAATTCATTAAAAATACAGTTGTAATTAGAAAAAATTAAAACAAGTCGTCTGGGATTTGAACCATATGGCACATTTACATTAAATTACATTACATTTTTTGAATATTATTTCATTTTACATGAAAATTAAAGCGTCATCTAGTTTCTTTTCCAAATTTAATTCCCTTTTCAAAACTGGCTCAAGCATTTAAATCGGTTCACCTACTCTATTTTTATAAAACTTTTTATAATAGTATTACGTTACAAGTGAACCTCCACGGTCCTTCGAATCTTTAAAATCGATTTTCTTTAAATTCTGACGTGCTACAGCAAAACGCCGAGGCACGTATTTCTTTAGTTTAAGCCTATTTTCATATTCTGTTAACATTACTCATGTGTACTCAAAAAAAATTGATTTTGTCGTACTGTGTTATAACTCATAGATACATATTATTATTATTATTCTTTTCTTTAGTAAAACACAAAAAATTAATTTAGATATCATCAAATTAATGGACAAAACCGATAAACTTTAAACAGAAAAATCCTAATATAAAATTCTAATTTCACTTTTTTAGTTTCGATTTTTTTTATCTCCTTAATTATTATCTCTAAATAATAAATTTAACAATTTCCTATTAATTTCAGTGGATAAAAGGTTATTCTTCTTAAGAACTTTTAAATTAAAATTCGTTTATATTCAAGAATATTTATGTAATTTAAATTTTTAATTTTGTCTACTCTTCAAATAGTTTTTACTTAACAAATAAAAAAGTTAATAAAACATTATTAAAGGTCGTAAAATAAGTTCAGTCATATTTTGAATATTACATCATTTTATGTAGATAATAAAAAAAGATGAATGTTTATATTGGTTATATTATAGTTTCTTTTGGGGTTTTTAAGGATATTACATTAGTTTTATAAATCATAAATTTTTGTAATATGATTAGCATTTAGTGCGGGTTAAGTGTGTAATAATAATTTGAACAAAAATTGTATTATGTAAAAATTTAAATTTTTAAATATTATGACATGCCAAGCAAAACTTTGGTAATGGGATGTATTTCGGTAATTTATTACCTTGTAACGACTACAACATACCTTCCGAATTACTTATAAATTATTACTGTAAGTACTTATTTTTAATTCAAATGGAAATTTAAAATAAATCATCCGGGTTCAAGTCCCACCAAGACCAGACTATTTGTTTTTGCATTTTTATAATCAAATCAAATATAACTTTTAAATTTTTCAAAATCTTTAACTTTGGCTGTCACAATATCCCAAAATCAAGTTTTTCCAAGAAAGCTTAAAAGCCGCAATAGCTCTAAAGCGAATAGAGAATTTTTCATTTTTTATAGTTTATCCCTTTTATTTAGATATATTTTCATTGGTTTCATCCCCAAAAACATATAACATAAAAAAGCAATTAAAATTCCATTTAAAATCGATAAATAATCTCGTTTTTGTTTTTTCATTAATAAATAATAGTTAAATTGTGGCTTCCCGAAAATCTCTAAAACACCTTTAACATTAGGGGTTAAACGAGGAAGTGAATAAACTAACAACAGCAAAACTATTAACTTAAAACCATCATACCCACACATACATGCATATAAAGTTTTAAGGTTTTTCGAAATGGAAAAAATTACAAGATAAATACACAGAACTGAAATAAACAAACAACAAAATGGAGAAATTGTATGGAAACGCTGTTATTTGCTCACATTTTCAAATTCACATTTGAAATAAGAAGAAAAAATGATAGTATTAGAAAAAACTAAAGAAAACAGCTACCTATAGGAAAACAGAAAATGGAAAATTTCGCTGCTAGTACATCAACTTCATCAATTGCTTTAACATAGTTCTAGAAATATAACACAAACGAAAGCAGTCATCAACATGCACAAAACTACTCCTACCAACTCATACATTCAGGATGAACAAAGAAACCAACTTAACAGACGGACAATTTAGCTATTGAAAGAGTAAAAGACTGAACGACTGACCGATATCTAACAGACGAACTAGACTGACCAACCAAACAAATAACCGAAACCAAACTCTTCCTTTTATGTAATTTTATGAGTAATGGTAAAATTGCATGAAGGTAGTGAAAGGACATTTATTTAAGTTTATTTTGTTACACCCTTCACCATGAGGTAGATATTTATGAGCCTGTTATGAAGTTTGTAGTTTCTTTAATCTATTGTAGATCTTTATATGAGGGAATCGATTAAGTGATGTCATCTAAGCGTTCCTTTTTCATTTGTTTTGTTCCTCGTCTCGTTTTTTATAACTCTAAAACTAAAAGTGAAATCATTAGACAACATGGAAATTGCGGTTTAACCCTCTATGATTGACGTGCAGTCTAGACAGTCAAAATTTCAGACAGAAATTTAATGATATACCAATAAAAAAAAAAAACATTTAACACGAATTTTCGTTTTGAATTTAAAAAAAAATCTAAATCTATATCTGTAAAAAATGTTCGCGTCTGTCAGTATGACCAATCGGAGCAATTTTTCTGAAATTTTGACAGTATGGTAAGAATATAGACCAGTTTTTTGAAATCTTAAGTGGGCGTGACCAATTTCATATAAGTCATATCGTCACGCGGGAGTTTATGTGCTCTATATGCCAAAAATGCGTTTTGAGAAAATCGATCTTGAAGTTTTAACTTAAAATTTCTAAAAAACTTTACGATAGAATTTTGAGATTTTTACACTAAATAGTACAAAAAATCTGTTTTAAAGGATATAGAACAAAACAGACTCTATTTATCACAGAAACTAGACGAGATAGCCGAAACCGGATTGCAGCTTTGAAAAATTTAGGGTAGCAAACTTAAAGTGGCGTCATTAACTTAAAATGTGTTAAATAGCGGATAGAGCACATAAACTCCCGCACGACGATATATTTAAAATGGCAAATATTTATGACGAATAGACCGATTTTTCAAAATTTTGACAGTATATTAAGATGTGACCGGTGGTTAAAATAGGCCAGTATTTTTTTGAAATCTCAAGGGGGCGTGACAACTCCCACATAAGTAAAATATTAAAATTGACAAATATGGATGACCGATAGAGCACATAAACTCCCGCACGACAATATATTTAAAATGACAAATATTTATGACGAGTAGACCGATTTTTCGAAATTTTGACAGTAAATTAAGATGTGACCAGTGGCTAAAATAGGCTATGTTTTTTTTGAAATCTTTTGTGAACGTGACCCCTCTCAAATAAGTCAAATATAAAAAATGCCAAATATGGATGATCGAGCGGACCATTTTTTCTGAAATTTTGTTAAGGCGTGACCAGTGGGTTAAATAGGCCAGTTCTTTTTTGAAATCTCAAGGGGGCGTGACAACTCCCACATAAGTCAAATATTAAAAATGACAAATGTGGATGACCGATAGAGCACATAAGCTCCCGCATGACGATATATTTAAAATGACAAATATTTATGACGAGTAGACCAATTTTTCGAAATTTTGACCAGTGGATAAAATAGGCTATGTTTTTTTTTTTTGAAATCTTTTGTGAACGTGACCCCTCTCATATAAGTCAAATATAAAAAATGACAAATATGGATGATCGAGCGGATCGATTTTTTTGAAATTTTGTTTTGAGTGACCAGTGGATAAAATAGGACAGTTTATTCTTTTTTTAAACTCAAGGGGCGTGACAACTCCCACATAAGTCAAATAATAAAAATGACAAATATAGATGACCG
The DNA here is from genome assembly GCA_933228675.1 of Stomorhina lunata. Lineage (NCBI taxonomy): Eukaryota > Metazoa > Arthropoda > Insecta > Diptera > Rhiniidae > Stomorhina > Stomorhina lunata. The sequence goes on from OW121744.1 coordinate 79,611,233, forward strand.
AGCTGACAGATTTTTCAAAAATTTTAACAGAATGTTTAGGTGTGATTGGTGGGTAAAAAGCCAAGGTTTTTTTTGAATTCTCAAGTGGGCGTGACAAATATGGATGATCTTAAAAATGACAAATATGGATGATCTTAAAAATGACAAATATGGATGATAAGATCAAAACGACTGAAACGAATTAATAAAAGTTTTAGATTCGAATATTTTCTTACTATAGGATAGTTTTTCGCTTTTTGTATTTTTTTTGTTTTTTTTTTTTTTTAATTTGCATCACTTGAGAACGGTTAGACAGATGTAGACAGTTTTTTTCCTAATGTTTGACTTAGTCCAAGATAGGATTCTTCATAAAGAGAAATTGACCATGCCCACCCTCTTTTTTTGATTTTTATAAAATCGGAAAACGCCTGCACGGATATTGGTAATATATGATTATTGTTTGATAATAGTTTAACTGGCGATTGTTTAACATTTTTTTTGAAGATTTTCCATGATTATTTGATGCTTGTTTGACGATTGTTTGATAGTTCTAGTTGACTGATGAATTTTAGAGGAATGTTTGATAATTGTTTCATGATTAACTGGCGATTTTTTGACAGTAGTTTGACGATTTTTTGATGATTGACTGATAATTTTTGATAATTGTTCATTGACGGCAATTTGATTACTATTTGAAGATTGTTTGACGATTGTTTGATAGTTTTTTTGAAGAAAATTTGAAGATTGTTTGATGATTGTTTGACGATTGTTTGATAGTTTTTTGATTATCTTTATTTAAAAAATGTTCCTGTTTATTTGTCTGTCTGTATGTTGTTTGATATTTATGGGCGCCGAAACTATCGAACCGATTTTTCTGAACTTTTGACAGTACACCTTAAGCGTGGGTAAAATACGCCAAAAAAAATAAAGAAAAATTATCAAATTAATAAAAAAAATATAATAATAATAATTATAATACAATAACAATAAATAAAAAGGATTTTGTTAGTGTTCCATCATATCTTGTACTGTTCAAAATTTGATACCTTTCATATTTCTTGAAATATAAAACTAAACGATATGAACTCATGAAGTGTATATAAAATTCGACACATTCTAATATATCACTCCAACTTCTGTTACATATATTGCTACTAAAGTTGGGCTTGTGTTTGTTTCTGTAACTGTAGTTGTATGTTATGTTTTTATTTTTTTTTTTTTGTGCTGAAACCCCAAAACCATATTTCGACTGAAAATTTTTGAAATAGGAAAAATACAACTACAAATACTAAATACAATTACACCTATAGTTTTTGAAACGCACAGAAGCATTCTCTCTTACATGAACAATAGACTGTCACTCAAACGAGAAAGTTAGACTTATTTTTTTCATAATGCTTCCTCCACATTTCCCTTGATATCTTTAGAGTCTTAGGTATCTCGAACATCGAAATTACTATGTGAACTTCTGATGGACTGCGGCTTAGTTGGTAAGCACGCAGACTACTTCTCATAAAATAACTAATTCTGTTTAGGCTCGAGTTCCAGTCATGACAACATCAATTTCTGTAGTTATGAATTTCTACAGCATCATCCAATGGTATTAATACTTACAAAAGTATTAAAACGCTGCCGATGTAAAAGAAATACAATTTGTTATATGTGGAACAAAAAGCTTTAAATTATGCGTCTACTTTAACAACTGATGTCGTTACTCCACTATTTGAAAACTAGATATAACAGTAATAAATAATATCAAAACTTCTGTATTTTAAGATATTTCACCTCTCTTTTATCCCTCTTCCAAAAAGGCAATCCCTTTTGTATATACAGCTAAATGCTTTACTTTACTTACTACTTTCTTTTATAAGAAAGACGGTCTAATTTACACTCGTAACTTTTCTAATATAACTTACCTAGAAATATACATTTAAAGTTTTTGTCTCTATACCTAAATGCACACACACACACATGGGTAAATGTTATGTTTGCTATAAAGGATGTGCAAGATAAAAACTCATACTAACATTTACACATAAATATAAATGCATGAGTATTCATCCGACAATGTTTGCATAAAATGTATGTGGTTTAAGCTTAAATGGAAAGCAATGTTTACATTTGACTTCATTTTTACTGTTTTTTTGCTACTGTTGTTGTTTGTTTATTTGTTGCAGTTTAGTTGCAGTTGTTGTTGCTTTTTTTATTTTTCGATACGAATGCACATTAGACTGGCTTAAAAAAAAACTGGAGTTGTTTATCTCTTAAAACTTAACTTTGATTGATTTGAAATTTGGTTTCGCGAAAATCGTGTTGCATACTTTTGGGGGCTTCTAGAAATTTAATTTTAAAACCTCAAAAGTGTGTAATATTTTCTTGAATTTTTGTTAAATTATTAATATGCAATAAATTTTAAAGGAAATATTTCAAGAAATAAAATTCCAGTCGATTAAAGTCGAAACTAATGAAATTTTAATTAAAACATTAATGACACTCTGATGCACTAAAAAAAAACTCGGGAAATGACCTAGTGTGGGTTGTAGGCTTTATTGAGTACGTGCTAAATCATGCAAAATTCAGAAATATGACCAAGTTTAGGATTTATACGCAAAAAAACGATTTTAACCAGGTTCGTCAACTAATCGACCCAGCCACTTTGTATCCGTAAATCCTTTTTTTAAATTTATTATATCCGACGAAGAATCGAAAAGTTAAGAAGCTTTTCATAAAACGACCAGACCATGTACTTCGTACTATAATACTACAACGCATGTAAACATTTTGCCAGAAAATTATTATAAAAAGTATTTTTTTTTGCAATCGAAAAATTTGAACTTTGAAAAAAGTTCAATAACTTTTTAAATGCAAAAGTAAAATAATAAGTAATGTCTCGTTTTTTTTCTATATAGAACTAGCTTTAAGAAACTTTATACAACAAATAAGATTTTATAGCAAAAAGTTGAAATAATTGCTTTTGAATTTTATAGATTACGAAAAATTAAAAAAGAGCTGAACTTTTGATAAAAGCTTACCTAAGTTTTTAAAATATTTGAAATAGGCATGCAGGTTATAAAAGCTTGATTCTTTGACTTTCAGCTGTTTAAATTTTTATTATCGCTCTGCAAGTATGAGAGTTGGAGGTATTTACTAAAGTACTCCAATCTACCCGAAAACAGTTTTTTGCGAATAACTCAATTTTTTCGAAATCTTTGAAAATGGTTTTTGTATGTTCTCACATAGGCCTATAGCCAGAAATTCTTAGTGAAAAATCGGCATATTTTTCAAAAAAAAAATCGGCGTTGTTGGCAAAAAATCTGAATTGTTAAAAAAAATATCACATATATAGCGGAATATATAATATAGCACAAATTTTTATTAAAATTTTTTCTATAGAAAAAATTTCATATTAAACACTTTTCTAAAAGAAAAAAATCAAATACAAAAAATTTTATATTAAAAATTCTTCTCTAGAAAAAATCTTATATTGAAAATTTTTCTGTACTAAAAATGTTTATGGTAAATTTTTCTATACAAAAAAATTTATGTGGAAGATTTTTCTATGCAAAAATTTTTCCATACAAAAAGATTTTATGTTGAAAATTTTTCTATAGAAAAAAATTTTATTAAAACAAATTTTCTATACAAAAAAAATTTATGTAGAAAATTTTTCTATTCAAAAAATTGTATATGGAAATTTTTTCAATTAAAAAAATTGAATATAAAAAATTCTTTTCAAAAAAATGTATAAAGGGTAATTTTGAATAGAAAAAAATTTAAATGGAAAATTTTACTACAGAAAAAAAATTAAATATAACATTTTATTGATTAATGCAACAGACAATTTATTGATTAAAGCCAAAAAATGTTTGCGGATAAACCAATTCCTCGACACGTTTCGATGGTTAGTTAGGAGGAGTATGCCTACTTTTAGACAGATTTTAGAAACACAATCTTTACGAATTATGTTTATAAACCTTAATATAATAAATAAACCTTTACATAAGTAAAAACTCAGATTATCGACTGAACAAAATTTTTCTAACGAAAAAAATTTATATTAAAAATTTTTCGGCGGAAACAATATTAAATGGAAAATTTTTCGATTTTAATGTAAATGAAACTTCAAAATTTTGCTTTACATTTCCCTAGTTTCCACAATTTTTTATTAAAAATTGTTACTTCGTTCCCAAATTTTGACTATGTAAATTCCAATGCACAGTAGGATGGTTTAAAAATAGAATGGAAATAATTATATAACTTCTAAGCCGTTAGGCGGATTTTAACAAAGTGTTGGGGATCTTATGTTTTGAACCTGGAACATTATACTCGGGTGGCATAATCAGCCGCCAAAGTAGGGCGCCTCTTACTCATAAATAACTTAAATCGAAATATAATTGTCATTTCCCAACCGAATTCAAAAATCATACTATATAACAAATATATAGGTCAAGATCTACAAAAATATTATTTTAAATTTTGTTCTTTTTTTTTAGAAAACTTTAAATCAAGAAAATCGGTTTATATAAGATCAGATATTAGTAAAAAATTGGTACAGTATGGGAAAAAAATTGAAATTTTATTTTTTAAAGTCGAATATCTTTTAAATCGTAACAGATAGCATAGGCATGTACCACAGATATTGACCTATATATTTGTTATATGGTATGATTTTTCAAATCGGCTGGGAAATGACAATTATATATCGTTCTAAGTGTTTTATGAGTCCGAGGTGCCTCACTTTGGATGCCGATTGTGCCGCCCCAGTTCAAAATTTAAGCTCCGCTCCTGCTATATCCAATTAAAAGTTTGTTCAAATCCGCCCAACGGTTTAGAAGCTATAGAATTATTTCCATACTATTTCTAAAACATCCCACTGTGCAATGTATCGAAATTATTGAAAACTTTTATTGTTTTTTAACCTCTGATTTGTCATATATGTTAAAAAAAACTGTTAAAACTATTAAATTAAATTGGTTTACGATATTATCTTAAAAAGGTAAAAAATCGCCAAAATTCCGGTAAATCGGAAAATCTGGAAGCCTGCCCACAGAATTGCTCATTTGTAACGCCGTGTGATCATTTAAAGCAGGCGCGACCACCGCGAAGCAAGTGCTTGCCAGAAGTTTTCTTATTCTCATTTATTTAGTCGTCATTCAACCTTTGACGGATGCACACGCGTGGAGGCTGTTATGAATTTTGTTAATTTTTTTGTATTTTTTGTTATTGTTTTTTTCAGATACACTGTGAGATTGAATGTTAGAATAATTATTTTTACACTAAACATTCAATCGTTTTTCTAGAAAATATTTGATTTTTTTTAGTAAAAAATACGTTTATATTTTCTTTATAGAAAAATAAACTTAAATTTTTTTCTATGTAAAAGCACGTTTTTTAAAGAAAAAAAACGTTTTCTAAATAAAAAATACATATTCTAAGGAAAAGAAACTTTTTCTTTAAAAATAAAAACATGATAAACCTTCTTAAAATAAGTTTTTCTAAAGAAAAAGTAAGTTTTTCTATAGAAAAAGTAAGTTTTTTAAATTGTATTTATAAAAAAATATACTATGCTGGATATACATTTCTAAAAAGTAATGTTTTCTTTATAGAAACAAAAGAAAATAATTTTTGTTTACATAAAAACAACAAAAAAAAAAACATCAATACTTCTCCGCATGTTCATTTCACGCTGGTTCAGCGGTAACTGAAATAAAATAGAAATAAACAACCAAATTTATGTCAATTCTTGCTTCTGCCTGTGTATCCTCTCTTTCGCTCACAAATACAATCACATTCCTCTCTTTGGTCATCCCTGATTTAAAGCAGTGGTAGGCAGAAAGAGAACATAGAAAATATCATTGTATTGGTGATTTTACAAATAAATATTTTCTTGTTCTCTTCTGCATGTGTTTTGTTGTTGCAAATTCTAAAATATCATACAAATGAGTATTTTTCGTATTTTAGTTTGTTTTTTCTTTTTGATTCGTATTATGTATTTGAAAATGACGATTGCTGCTCGGCCCCTAGGGGCTAATTTGCCGATCATTAATTTAAAGACATTTATTAAAAAATGTTGGTCCACGAAAACGTATTTAAATCATTGATAATAGTCTTATTTATATCTAAATAAACTTTCCAAAAATTGTATACTAACAATCTCCACTGTTAGGGGGTCACTAGTAAAAGTTGAACAAATGAATATACAAAAATCGATCGCTCCTAATAGACACACATACATACTCTGTGGATCATTGGAATGAATTCAAGAAACATTTTATTAATGCTGATAAACAAAAAAAGAAATAATTATTACAAAATTTTTATTAAGTTGTTCTTTGGTTTCATTTTTTTTTTCATTTCTATTTTTCCAGAAATACAAATAGGTTTTAAAGTTAAATATAATCTGCTTTCCTTTTTGCATGATTGACCAATTTTAAAGTTCTTACGTAGATACAGTTTTATTTTTCTTTTGAATTGACCATGTTCCCAATAATTTTACTTTGCAATTAAAGTAAGCATTTCTTTATTTGCTTTCTAAGGAAAAATTTAATGTAAAGCAATTTTTAGCTATTCTAGAAAATAAAACTTATAAAGACTAGTAGAAAAATGCTTTTTTATATAGCCCATGTTTATCACGGAGTAATGGGTTTTTCAAATTCAAAATTAAAGAACTTTCATATTAAAATCTGTAGTATATTTTTGGGAGATCATTAATTTAATTCCAATCTGCAGCGAGTATCTCCGGCTTTTACATTATACATTTTTTGTCATTTGCTTCACAAAATGTAGAATTACTACAATATTTTAAATTTGTACTTAAAATAATTAAATTTTTGCATCTTTACAAGAAGTGTAGAGTTGAAAAAACAAGTATTCTCATTCACTCAATTTAAAAGATATTGAACATAGATAATACAAACGTAAAACAAAATATAAAAATTAATTTTACAGCAGTCAATTGTTGACAGTGCATTGAACTATGTAGAATCTATGAATAAATTGAAAACTGTAACTCTAATGTAAATGTCAAAAATTTTCCATAGAAATTGATAAACTTTCCACACAAATACGTATACATGTGTGTGTGTGTGTGTGTTTGTGTAAGCAATTTTATGCGTATATGTTAGTGTGGCTTTAATAAAAAGGGATATTGAATGATGAAAATGGGATGGAATTGACTGTGGATTTTTTTTGTTGAAAAGCTTTGCACATAGTGAAATTGCATGAATGGTTGTGGTTGATGATTGTCTTAATATTTGCTAATGTACTATAGAGGATAAGAGTACATGAGCAGTATAATACCAACTCTATAACATGCATAAATTACCTTCATTCACACAGAAACACAATACAAAATTACACACTACTGTTATGCGATCGTTTCAAAATATGTAATAACTCAAATATTAAAGTTAAAGAGGATCAAAGGATATTGAAATAGAATCGTAAATGCCGTAAACAAATCAGGCGGCCCTAGCTAGGAGTTTTTACAGGGTAAAATGTACCAAAAACTATTTTTAACTTTAAAGCCACCCAGCAAAACTTTAGTAATGGGATGTAATCTGGTAACTTATTACCTTGCATTGACTACAACATATCCTCCGAAGTACTTATAAGTTATTAGAGTAATTACTTATTTGTAATTAAAATGGTAATTTGAACAGAATGGATTGTAATCCCACCAAGGCCAAAACATTTTTTTAACGGTTTTTATTGGTCTTAATTTGTTAAGACCAGACTTATCTTGGCATTCTTTATCTCAGCTGTAGACACTGATCTTTTCGTGGTATCTCCCGCGAAACTACGTAGTACTTTAACATGTGCCGCGAGTTCTCCCATTGAGGCCCTATGCTCCACTGGGAGTCAAGGATAACAGAAGCGAGTTCTCCCATAAGAACGATAAAAATGGGATAGGACGCACAGTGGTATTTCTTCATACATAGAAGTACAAACAATAGAAGGAGTGACCCTACAACGAAGAAATTTTACTTACTCGTTCCGTTTTATATAGATAAGAAAATCGAAATCCGTCGACTCCTATTTTTCTTCTCAATGTACAAGTCTTAATTCTCAACAGAATTTGATAAAATTCAACAATTCCAAAAAGATCTCTATCAATTTTGGTTGAAATTAGACAACCCCTTAGGGTAGGGTAGAAGGGGGAGCATTTGCCACTTGTTTTAAAGTGCACTTGGTTTTTTACCGTTAGAGTTATCACATTTTTTTGTTCTTCATAGGCACCTATATATGTTAGCTTTAAACTGTGTTGGTTCGGATTGCCTACGGCTTTTCTTTATGTATAGAATTTGAAAAATAGCAAATTAACTAAAAGTGGCCAATGTGCCCCATCCATGGGGCCAATAGGTTTGGTACAAAAAAGAAGTAAAAAAATTGTTGTAATAAAGTAAATTTTTATTTCTATATGGCTTCGATATACAAAACAAACAAACCAAAAAATTAATTCAAGTTCATTTCACATGGATAAGTTAAACAAAACAGTAGACAATTCAGAGATCAAAATTTAAATTATTGGGCCTCTCTCTGTTAACATTGTACAGTGACATATCAATATTAAAAAAAAATGTTAAGATGGAAGATGGATTGGGCCTTGCAACCAAAATACGATATCCTTTTTAGGGATTTTACAAATTTCGGGATCAAAAAAATGTCGACAAGTTGCTTTGTTATATGTCTATGGCAAATATGCCCCAGGTAGAGTCTTTAGATATAAAGAACAAATGCGCCCCTATGGCAAATGGTCCCCCTCTTACCCAACCTGTCTTGGATCTCTATTTTCACCTATTTTTCTTTTTATATATTTACAATTCTTAACAGAATTTGATGAAATTCGGCATACGTCTACAGGTTGATCTAAAAAAGAGGTCTACTAGTTTTGGTTGAAATCAGTTGACTCCTTGGGTGCCTGCCTTGGACCCCCATTATGAAACAATTCGTTTTTTTAAAGTAAAAGCCGCATTTCTCATCAGAATTTGAAAAAATCAGCGTAACTCAAGAAAGAGTTATACTAATTTTAGTTGTGATGCCTTGACTCTTTGAGGTACCTAAGATATCAATTTTTCACTTATTAATTTTCTTAATGTATAAGCCGGAATTTTTAACAGAATTTGAGAAAATTTGACACACGTATCCAACAAAGAGATCAAACAATTTTGGTTGAAATCCGTTTAATACTTGGGAACCGCAATTTTGACTTATATTTCTTCTCAATATAAGCCGCAATTCGCAACACAATTTGATGAAATTTGGCACATATATATTGGTTTAACCAAAAAGGACCTCTACTAATTTTGGTTGAAATCCGTCGACTTCTACGGGAAAAATACTTTGATTAAAAAGTTACGCCTAAACGACTGCAACACTTTTTGCTTAAATTATGCGTGACAATTTACGTGACTTTTTTCAGAAAATCTTAAATTTTATTCTACGATCTGGAAATTTCGGTTCATTTTTTTCGCTCAATCTAAAGAAGACACTTTTACCTTTCACGTGATTATGGCGGGAGCACCGAGCAAGACCGAACCAACTTAGTTTTTGTCCAAAGAAAAACGAAAACACAGAATTTTGTAGAGCTTTTTTGATTTTCTGATATCTGCTAAATATATATACAAGATTAAGTTAATTTCTTCCATAGACTATTATGTATCTTAAGTAAATTGACATCAAGATTAAGTCTGTGAATTTATATTTGATAAATGAACTACAAAGTTTGATGAAAAATTTCATCACTTTTCGTTTTATAACATTAAGCACATTTCAGTACCTTTTTTATAACTTTTTTTATATTATATTATTTATATTATTTATTCTTAATATCTGGACTCTTCTCTATATAACTGCATCATTAGGTTTTTTTTGCAGCAGAAATACCATAGTGGACATCAGGCTAGTAACCCACACTTGGAAAAAACCATTACTATGAAAAAGCTAAAATTAGAATAAAAACGAAGTTTTTTATTGTCACATGATTTTGGATCTAATAATAAAAATTGTATATGTAAATTATTAGCTGCTAAGTTTCAAGATATGAAATGTCTCAATAGAAGAGTCTCCGCCTGACAGTCGTAGAGAGCTGAGCTCAAGCCACAAGGGTGAATAAAACAGTTTTTTTTTGAACCGGAAATAAAACTTTACCGATTTTTTAAATTTATGCCGATTTCCCCTTTATATTCCCTAAACGGCCAAATGGCAGTAGTTTTCTAATCGAAAAATTTATTATGAGTTATGACCATTTTCTCGCAAATAGGTATAAATGTCTGAATGTGGAAAGTCATACAACGAGTTGTTAACCGTAAACGCGTTTAACTGAATTATCCTGTTTCATGTCACTCTTCATTTGTAGTAAAATTTTGAACATGTAACAAGCTGACTTTGACTTGTAACGGTATTCAGTCAAGTTAATACAACAACTGCACATAATCAGACACAGAAAATAAACTCATTTATATGCATGTCTGTATGTATGTATTTATGTGTGTATATATAGAGATATTAATCCTCATCCGTTATTTAAAAGCTATTACTACTCCCACATAGAAAGACAAACGTAAGTAAGTTTTACATAAATACTTACATACAAACATACATACATAGTCAAACACATGTGTGTATGAAAATCTAGGAATTTATCCTCATCCATTATTTAAAAGCCATTTTCGTTGAAGTAATTGTTGACCGTTTCTTCGTTGCAAAACAAAGTTTTACATTTACATAATGTCACTGACTTTGACGAAGGTGATCGTTATCGTAATGTCACCACGTCTTCTTAAGCTTTTACTCAAACAATGAACCACTTCATTCGTTCGCCTATAAACGGCTATTGTCTGAGTTATTGAAACGGTGGTAGGTAGTAAACAAGTGACATTTAAATGCAACAATTATGTATGTCAAACCTACATTTGCCTAAAAATTTAATTTTCACTTTAAAATTTTTCAACTTTTTTTTTTAATTTAAACACATGAAAATTTTCCTAGAATCACTCATTATTGTTTCCTGCATTTAAGTTAATAGTCTTTACAATAATTTCTAAAGTGCTTTTTTCCTTTTTAATTTTAAAGGATTATTGCTTCTGTTGTTATTGTTGTTTGTGCTGTAATTTTGTTCATGACGTTCAAAGGATGTTTTTCCAGTCTAAAATTATCTTTGCAACCTTGATTATGAAAAGATAAGAAAGAAAATGTTTTTATGACATGCTTTGAAACCAGCAGGAAAAAATTATATATCTGTTTTTTTTTTCATTCCCTCTATCGTTTGCATAATTTTACAAGAGCGCACTAATTAAAATTATAATTTTGCCAATTTTATATTGTTTTGTTTTTACTATACACTTTTGTGTGTGTGTGTGTGTAATTCTGTTTGTATATTTATGCTTGTGCATGTTTGTGTCAGTGCCTGTAAGAGATTTTATAAAAGACTACTCCTGTGTTTGTATAATTATTCATAGCTTCCTTACTAACCAGTAGTTTCAATGTAAAGAATCGTCTTAGAAATTACTAGCAAAAGGTTTCTCAACAGAAAACGTTACTTTTTCAAAGCTTTTGGACAGTTTGATTTTGTCCTTAAAAATATCTACTGCCCTCAAACCTTAAATAACTACTAGTATTGAACACTTATATATGTATGTAGCTATTTCACTTAGTTTCATAGAGGTTCCATAATTTTTGAAACTGTTGGGTAATTTATTTTGTTTAAAATATTTGTATATATGAGCTCCTTTTGCTGGATTGGCGTACTTATGAGAGCAGGATATTAAGTCTTTTTGTTTAAAACTAAAGGAATAAAATATCGATCAAAAACAGAGATCTATAGAAAAAATGTATAGCTTATTATTAGAAGGCCTAAGGTAAATTTTCGATATCTTTCGAAAACTCAGACTTTTAAGCAAATATTGTGTAGCATACCTTAGGGATTTTTTTGAAATTTGATATCTAAACATATCCGTTTGTTCTTAAAACATTTAGTTTAAGTAAATCTCTTTTACTATCAGGGAATTTTTGACAAATTAGTTGCAGTGTAGTGAACCTTAGATCAAAGACTTTTAAATATAAGAATGATGCACTTTCATTCATTGATTTGCCGTATGGTCCTGTCACAACGTCTTGAAACAGAGACACCTCAAAGGTAGAGTATGTCAGTCCCACTAAAACGAAACTTGTACTTTTCTTGCGTAAATACAAAATACCTAACTCTACTCTTCCAAAATTAAATAAGGTAGAATTTATGCTCATTGACCATGCCAAATATCTGAGACTTACTCTGGACTCAAAATTGTCCTGGGTGTTAAGGCACCCAATTCAGGGTGTCCAAAGCGTCTATTGTACTATACTCATGTAGAGGTTCCATTGGCAAAACCTGGGGTCTTAATCCTATCAACACTGCTTGGCTCTTCGACATGGTGGCCAAGCCTATACTAATGTATGGTGCGCTGGTTTGGTGACCTGTACTCACCAATCCAGAGGGATTATTTTAACAAAATTTTAAAATTGTCCGCTCTAATGATTACGAAAATTGCCCTTAACTCGGCTCACAAACCGGACGTTTGACTATTCTGGACAAAATTACTAACATAACTGCATATCCACCCCTATCTTTGATAAATCCTTTACTGTGACTATCTCTAGAGACCCCCATCCCTGGAAGTATACACTGGTGGATCAAAGTCAAAGATAGGGGGAGGATTCTTCATCCCACTTCTAAGAAAGGAAATTTGCTTTAGGCTCCCTGATCAATGTAGTGTTCTCCAATCCTAGATATCGCCTATACATAAAGCAGTCAAATGGTTGAGATACCACAGAATATACGATAGGAATATTCGTTACATATATCGACAGTCAGGCTGCTATAAAATCCCTATCTAATGTCCACACGACATCTGTTCTTACCCGCGAATGCCGGGCATCTCTTAACGATATGGCAAGACATTGCAAGATCGAACTTTGGGTACCCGGGCACAACAACATACCTGGTAACTCCACCGCGGACAAACTTGCTAAATCCGGTGCTCTCCTGAGTCAGGATAACATCGACCAATTTACGTTTAAAATGCTTGGAACTCTACCTCGCCACAGAATCCGCAACCTAATCTCAACCCTAACTTGCATTTTTGGGCTGCATGCCAGAAGACTTAACTCATCTTCTCTGCCACTGCCCCGCCCTTTCAATTTCAAGGGCTCTCTAACTGGGGCACCTTTTTTGCATGATTTGTCAGATCTTGCGAGTACTGACATTCGTAAAATAAACTCATTCGTCAGGGCTTCAGGATGTCTTGATAAGCCTCTCACTGATAGGCTGGAATAAAAAGTATCTTTGTTCCATTTTTAGGACCCAAGTGACGCTGACTTAACATCGGCTGCCTGCCTAACCTAACCTATGGTCCATTTGAAAAATACCATAAAAAAGAAAGTACAACTAATGGAGACGATTATCCAAACTTTTTAAAGGTTTTTGGACAAGTAAAAATATTGATGCAATTTTTTCCCGGAATTTTTACTACTTTCCCACCATAAAATCAATTAAAAAAGTAGTTTTTTAGCATCGTTTTTTACTGAAATAAAACTGCTGAAAATAGTTATTACATTTTTTTGCACAGTAACTCAATTCAATCAGACAATTTTAGAAAGATTGAGTCCTATTTTGCACTTTTATGTTGTAAACACAATCACGACAGCAGTTCGTGTAGAACACATTTTCTCGACAGCCGGGTCTACGTTCCGGAAAGACCCGAGGTTTCTCAGCCAAGGGTTGTCAACTCAACAAAAACTCAGCAACAACATATTTACAACGCCGACTACAAAAGCCGTTGGCTACAATCGTCGCCTCGTATTCAGCTACTTATTTATTTTTAAGACAGCACCTACATTTGAGACGGCAGCTACATTCCGAAACTACTGTTTATGAGTGGTGCCAATATCACGTTTATAGGATGGACAAAATAAAAATTTATATTTTGATAGAAATGATACTTTCATTTAAGTACACTCAGAAAATTATAACAGTAACTGACTGTATTTTGTTTTAAAAATTTTCAGTTGAATCGTTTTTAAATGAATAAACATTTGAAAATATATGAAAATCTAATAATAACTGATTTAGTTATTTATTTATAAAAACAAACTACACAAAATTATTGATAATCAATTACAGTTATTAATTGTAGTTATTTTCTTTTCTGTGAAATTTAAAAAAAACTTTGAAAATTAAAAAATCAAATCATAGACGCTGGCAAATTATTTGTTAACAAAAATTGAAAACAAAAAAATTATTTTAAGTTTTTTTAATACTAAAATATTTAGCAAAATCAAAAACAGAAGGTAAGTGACTAAATTTCAACGTTTTATGATTTTTTTTTAAGAAAAACTGTTCTGCAAATCACGTCCATGTGAAATTAAATTTTTTTCATTCAATTACACATAAAAATGATTCTCAGAACAGGCCTGAATGCTTGATGGCATTTCATAAGGTCCATAGACATTACGACACCACATTGGACTATTTTGCAAATCACTTTTATGTGAAAGTGATGTTCAGAATAGGACTGAATGTTTGCTTTCATTCCATAATGTCTATGGACATTACGACACCGCAATGAAAGAACGTATGCCATATCAACGCTAAAGTTGTCATGGTATACATTGACAATATAATATCTTTTCTGGTGCCAATATTCATTGGCATTATAAAATGCCAACTTTTAAATACATTCTTAAAAAAATTATTTAAAATTTACATTTCCAGGTGTACAGCGCCTTAGTAAGGGTCAAGTAGATACGGCTACAATTGTGTCCAAGTGTCTAAGTGAAGGTAAAAATATAAATATTGATATAGGTACATAGTTTGAAGAAAAATTAATAACTGCTTTGCCATTTTTCAGAAATTCGAGGCTTTATTATAATAAACGCCTGGTACATACGGCGGATAGGGTAGTATTTGCCATTTTAAAGTTTCCAGGTATGTTTTGACCACTTTCGCAACATGAGCATTGCCATGCTATAAAATGGTCGGCTCATACACATTAATTGCGTTCGATTTTAACAATTCATTAAACAGTTCCCCGATCTGGTCCCACCAAATACAGAGCACTCTCAAAAGTTCTTTCACTAATAGCGGCTTAAGAAAATTAAAACCTCCCTCAAATGACAATAATTTGGCTCGGAAGCTGACATTTTAATTCCACATAACATTATGTTAAAGATACAAATTGCAAAACGTATAAACAAGTTTCCAAGGTAAGCAACTTTTAAATTAAAACTTAAAATTTAAACTTTTTGATATTTTAAGATATTTCTAGAATTTTAATTTTTTTTAAATCTGAAAATTTTTCAAAATTTCATGTTTTTGAATTTTTTTAACTTTTATCTTTGCTAAAAATACATTTTTAGAAAAGAAAAATTTTAAATTTTTTAGAAATTTTTTATCAAAATTTAAATTTTTAGAGAAATTAAATTTTTAACATATTAAGCTTTTAGAATAAATCAATAATAGTTTTTTCTGTTTATTATTTCAGATATGTGAAAGTATGCTGCATTTGTAGACGAAATTATTTAGCCAGATAGCGAGTATATCAAATAATGTGTAGGAGCAAAGCAGAATCTTCCAAACTAATTTAAACCCAAACAATTTTTGTATAAATTTAAAGATCGATTTAAAAACGTTTAATATAAAAATGTTAATAAAGAACATATTTTTAAAATATACAACATACAAAATCAAAAAACAAAATTTTATGTAAAATATATATGTAAATTTGTTTAATATTAATATTATAAATGTTAAAATTAGTAATGTTTTTATATTAAAATTATATGTAAATTTATTGACAGAATAAAACAAAGAATTATCATTTAATGTTGAATTTGAAAAATTTATTTTTTAGGCAGTAAAAAAGTAAAAATAAAGGAAAAATCAGTTGAATTAAATGAATTTTACAGTCATTTTTTGGGTAGTTAAAATATTGAAAATAACTGAAAATTTAGTTCGTTTTAATAAATTTTACAGTTAATTTTACGACAGTTAAAAAATTTAAAATAAAGGAAAAAATAGTTTTGTTTAAAAAATTTTGATAGTTGTTTTTTGTCAGTTAAAATTTAGAAAATGAATAAATAATCTGTTAAATTTAAGGAATTTCAAAGTTACTTTTTTAACATTTAAATTTGAATGATTTTTTCTTCAAATTTGAATAAAAATTAAGTCAACCGGTTTTTAAATGAAAATTCATTCATTTTAAATTACATTTTCATTTGTTTTTACCCACATAATATTCTGAGTGTAATTAACCTCCGATATCAATTGTTTCCCTGTACCAAATAGTAGGTCTAAGTCTAAAAAAAAAAGTTTTTATAGAAAGATTTTGGTGTGATGTTTTGTAGTTTCAGAGTTATAGGGTTTTAAAATTTCAAGAATTAAACGGCAAAATTTCAAAAATTAATGTATCAATATTAACTTTTTTGATATGAAACAAAAGCTACTGAAAATGATATATATTCTTCCGATTTATAATGGATTAAGAGCTCATATACTAAAAACTCTTTTATGTAATGAATTTTATACAGGACATACCGGGCTTTTATATAATATAACTACTAGCTCTAGAACAGTTATAACAGTTTAAAAATTATTATATGTGACCCGGTCAATGAAAAGGGAAAATGGTGGCTTATGACTCAAAAAAAAAATTTCGAAAAATTAGTTAAAAATTTCGAAAAATTGGCTAATTTTTCGAAATTTTGTTTCTTTTCACATATAAATATAAATTTTTAAATGATATTTTTTTAGATGTTATTATATGCATTAAATATATAAATAATTGATAAGTATGTTAATTGTTAATATAAATTTTCTTCATGGTTAAGTGGCTTAAATCGCTCATTTATTTCAATATTCTATGGAGATGGCAGCTCCAAATCTGTTATTGTCGCCAACAAAAAAAGAAATTTGTTTAATTTTGGCTTCACCTACAACGGTGATCGGTAGTCGTGTGGCTGTTTCGACGCTAAAAAAATTATTCCCATTTGAATGCTTGTATTCTAATTTTTACAGGTTATAGCCCGTAGCCTGTAGTCACGATTGTGTTTATAGCATTATAATGCACCCAACAGATGTGTAATGATATTTTATAATCTAGAATTGAAATTTACCATAATCTTTATATTATAGAGTCTTTGCTTATATATAATATATATAATTCCCCGACAACATTCCAATTGGAACAAGGGGCACTTCTCTCAGACAATGAGCTGCATCTGATTCTATTTTTAGACTCATTGAAAGGGACCTAGAGAAGTTTTATATAGCCTAATACTCAATAACCATTAGCTAGCTGAGTTATGAGGTGAGCCGCCGCTTTTTTTGAAAATTTATTTTTTTTCAAGTGAGTCTGGCCAGGTATCGAACTTGGGCCTCTAGTATGCTAGGCGGATGACTAACCTGCTATACCACGGCGGTCTTGGCTTACATGTTTTATATTATATAAATTATCAGTATGCTACAAAAATGTTTCTGAAATATAATACACTTCGAACGATATCTAATACATCGGTTTGGCTTCAGATCAAACACTTATATTTGTACAATTTCTAGCTTTTTATAGGTTATATTTATCCTTTAAAACAACATTCCTTAACAAGGACATAATATTTATGAAATTTTTTATAGGTTTATTAAAAACTCTTTCAGCACTTACCTCGTACAAACACATAAACAAAAACCTGTGTGTGTGTATATAAAATATAACAGATAATAGAGTAAAATCCTTCTTAATCGCTTTAAGTCTCTTTAATATTCTACTTCTGGCATATTTTCCATGTCTGTGTTTGTGGTTTAATAGAGACCTGCGGCATTTTTCTTATTATTTTTATTTAATTTTTACTTTCTCTGGCTCTATGTAAGTGTGTGTGTCCGTGTTTTTGTAATCATATCTATAATAACATTTTATGTTTCCTGGGCTTATGCATCTGTATGTTAAGCGAATAGGTGTAAATCCTTTACATTTCGCTTTTATTTATTTTTTTTTTGTTGCCTGCTTTTGGTGATGAGCTAATAAAATGTAATTGTGAAAATTAATTTTTTTATTTTATCTTTTTTGGAGAACAAATTTATGTACGTCTATAAAATAATTATGTTCTTGGTCTTTCCGAAATAGATAATGTTAGTCAGTGAAATACAAAGTCATAGGATTATGGCTCTTAAATCCTGAAAGGTTGGGGTGGTAGAAACTTAAAATTTTGAATGTAATGTTTATTATATTACAAAATTTTAAATTATTTGTTGTTTTGTTGCTTCTTTTAGATCCCCCCATGCCACCAATAATTTCGGGTTACATCGAAGGACAAATCATACCGGCTGGTTCGGTACAAAAGCTTTTGTGTGTTTCATCTGGAGGAAATCCGTTGGCCTCTCTGACATGGTACAAAAACGATAAAAGGGTAAGTTTTTAAATTACTATATATAATACAGAATTTATGTACATATATTTTTTGTTTGCTTTTTCATATTTATTATTTGACACATTTTGCATAAAGTTTCCTATTTTTATTTACCAAATTGTGTCCCCCTCATGGATATTTAATCAAATAAATATTTTATGTATTTTATTTAAAGTTTCTGCTTAAAACACATGGTGAAATAAAAATTCATAGTATTCGTTTTCCCCTATTGAGGCCAGCTTAAAATATACAAATGAAATTGAACACAAATTGCTGGCCAAAAAAAGAGCAGTTAAAGAAAATGTTATGTTATTTATTTTTTTTAATTGTGTAAATAAAAACGACTACTGTTTTTAGGATAAGACCAAAAAAGTTCACTTAAAGTTAAATATAAAGGCAAGTTCCTACATACCATCAATAATATTATGCAATCGGTTTAGGGAAACTTTCTTCCTGGGCCAAAAAAAAAGGGCTGGGGATAAATTCTCTTTACCAGGAGGTACAAGGTTGACAATTTCAAATTAGGGATCATATTGGACAGTAAGTTTTCTTGGAAAAGGAAAACGCTAGAAAGGATGAGTAAGGGACTTCTGCAGGAACTCTGTAGGTAAAAAATGGGTCCTAAGACCAATAGTTGTGTGTTAGATTTATACAACTATTGTAAGAACTGTTCTAACATACGGATGCATAATTTGGTTTGAGGCTGTTGATAAAGTTTCATTCTTGGTTTTTCTTAACGAGGTACAACGCTGCACCATGGTATTTCTGCTGCTAAAAAGCCATTTTTTAACCATCTCTTTTGAAAAATCTTATGATGCAGTTCCATAGAGAAGAGTCCTGATTTTACGGATCAATAATTGTTTTCAAGAAAAAGTTATATTATGTGTTATAAAAAAGGTATTGAAATGTGCTTAATGTTCTAAAACGAAAAGTGATGAAATTTTTCAATAAACTCAGTAGCTCATGCATCGAATATAGTGTCACAGTTTTAATTTTGATGTCGATTTAATTAAGACACAGGACCTTGGTTTTAGTCTGCAGAAGAAAACAACTTAATCTCGTATATAGTTTAGGAGATATTAGGAAATCAAAAAAGCTCTATAAAATTCTGTGTTTTTGTTTTACTTTGGGCAAAAACTAAGTTGGCTCGATTTTTCTCGGTGCTCCTACCATAACCACATGAAAGGTAAAAGTCTCTTCTTTAGATTGAGCGAAAAACATTCACCGAATTTTACCGATCGTAGAACAAAATTCAAAAATTTCTGGAAAAAGTCACATAAATTGTTACACATAATTTAAGCAAAAAGTATTGCGGTCGTTTAGGCGCAACTATTTAATCAAATTGAATATAAGTGTAGATGAGTGCCGAATTCTGTTGAGAATTGCGGCTTGTATTGAGAAGAAAAATAAGTGAAAAACAAATTTCAACCAATATTGGTGGAGCTAATAGACGTGTGACGAATTTTTTCAAATTCTGACAAATTTGAGTCAAAAATAGAAGAAGATTTTTTCTAATTAATTAAAAGACATGTGTTAAATATTTAGCAAATTCTTTTTAGCATTTCGACTTGTACATTGAGAAGAAAAGAAGGTGACAAAATGAGGGCCCAAGACATCATGTTGTCATTGTACCCTCTTGATCTCTTCATTAAGGGTATGGCAACCAGAAGTCTAGTAAGACTGCGTGAGTAGAGTATGGTTAGATAAAGGCGGGTGGGTAACACTATACTAAGATTAATTGCCTCCTTAGGCTTGGAAACAGGCTTACCACAGTCTAACTATTTAGTCAAGAGTTTCTGTACAGCACAGCACAAGAGGTCGTAATCCCAAACCGTATTGGAGGGTCGTATAACGATTTTGCAAGACAGTTCGATTTTCATAGATGGCTCTACAATGCATTGCGATACCAGATCAGGTGTTTTTTTTGAATATCAAAAAATCGTATAGACTTGGGGACGAGTATAGTGTCTTCCAGGCAGAGATATTTGCCGTGATGTAACGATTTAAATTGACAGTCAGGCTGATCTCAAGGCACTACAATGTCACAGTATTGCCTCAAACTTGTCAAAAAATTTAGATTTGATGGCAACAAAGTTTCTGACAGGGCTCGAGCCAAAACTTAAGTTAAAAAGTTATGGATATAGCTCCCCCTATATGCCATTTATATTTGGGTATTAAGAAATGGGATAATATAGTTACCTTGAGAACATCTAGGACCATATGGCCTTAACCGGACATTATCATATAACAGGTCAAATTTAAGAGATGTATATGAATTTAGACGAGACACTGTCACTTAAACTTTAGGCTAAATAGGTGGGATGGTAGAATTCCGGAACTCTGCAGCCTATGTCTAGATGAAGACTCTTCCGAATCGGTGGAACACATTCTCTGTCGCTGTTAAATGCTCCAAAATCAGAGGCTCAGACATCTCTAGGTAATAGATTCCACAATAAACTTCAGAATCTGTAGCAGAGCAAACTGATTGATCATGTAGGGCTTATAACTGGATTATATCTTACTATCTACTCTACCACAGGGCAATCGTGAAAGCTCTAGAATGCGAAAGAGTTCCGAGTAAAATTATTTGTTTAATCAAAAGCTTGTATAAAGATGTCACCTGCCGAATTTGCTACGAACAACTACTAAGTGACCGAATCCCTATTGAGAAAGGTGTTCAGAAGGAAGGCGTTCTATCCCCATTACTTTTTAACATAGTATTTGATGCCATGATGATCCGTGTATCACAAAACAACAGGGACTACAAGGTAATCTTGGGGATCTAGCATATGCCGATGACATCTGCCTCCTTACGTTGAACGATGTTTTTTTATTAATTTGTGGACTCATTTTAATACTTAGGCAGTCTCATTACTGCCATAGGGGGAACAGCAGAAGACATTCGAATCAAAACCGATAAAGGACCTGCAGCATTCAGCTTCCCGAGAAGATATGGAGATCGACTTTTATATCGAGAAACACCAAAATCAAAATATTTAACGCCAGTATAAAATCTGTGCTTCTTTACGGCTGCGGTACATGGAACGAATCCAACAAAGAATTCCAGGCATTTCAAGCCTCTATAAATCGCTGCCTACTAAAAATAATGCGTATCTTCTGGCCAAACGCCATCACCAACATTGGCTTATGAGAATCCACGCTCCAGAATGTGTATAGGACACACGCTAAGAAAGCCCCAAGATGACATCGCACGCTTAGCTCTTGATTGGAATCAGCAGGGTAGTCGCAGAAGAGGACGACCGGCAAACAAGTAGTGGTGACTGGAGGATGTTAGGCATACGTCATTCCATGAATAGTTTGCTGCTTGCAACTTTCCATCAATTGACCTTCTCCACGTTCTATCAGGGGCATTAACACGACGGCCGCTTTCCTGTGGATTCCAACGAAGCGCTTGTCGAGCAATGTTGGTATTTGACCTTCGAAGTGTGTTGTCCATCCACCGCCATTTCCGTTAACATACCTCTATAGAAGCAGGGATTTGGTTTGTAGCGTTTAGTAGATCTTCATTTCTCATGCGAGTCGGCCACCATATATTAAGGATTTGCCGCAAGCACTTATTTGCGAAGGTTTGTAGGTGCTTTTGTCCATTTCCAAGTTTCGCAACCGTAATACTCTAACTCTTCCTAAAATCTTAGCCTCCGTTTGCTTTCTTGTTTTCGATTTTAGAATATTGTGGAACTTATTAAACTATCACCTACATATTGCTACCTATAGACAGGATTTTTCGAATTTAGAAAAAAAAATAATGGAAATTCAATACTTTCATTAATTTTAATGCGTTTTAATTTTAATGAATTTAGCTTTAAGTTGGAGTAGCATTGAAATGGCTTTAATACTGCCTTTCAAGAAACTGTTATCGTTTAAAGCAATCCAAATAAAAGTCTTTAACGTTTTTTAAAACTTTTACGTCCCTTACTTTTAAACTATGACAATGCCTCTGCAAATAAAAGATGATTTTTCCTATTTGAATTAAATCCTTCTACTTTTATTTATGTATAAGTATTTCAGCTACTAAGTATGCTTTTATCTTCTTATGTATATGCGAAATGAAGTTTACGAGCTCATTTATTTGGTTGGTAGATTGAAGTGGTTACTCGTATTTCCTGGCTTTCGTTTTATGTTATAAAGTATTTTTTTTCTCGTTGTTTTTTTGCACTCAAATGTTTAATGTATGGACATAAAGTTTTTTTTAATAAAAAAGCCTGGTCACAGCATCTGTAGTTAACCTATGGTTGGCTGCTTTTTATTCAGACTTTCCTTTAAAAAGACACACACAAACGCAAATCCGTAGCAATTCCTGAAGTTTTTTTTTAACACACACATACATTTACACCTGCCACATACACTTTAATAATAAGAGCGTAATGATTTTTTAACTGCACAATTAAAATGCTCTTTGCTTATGAGATAAAGTGATAAAAAAAAGGACACATAAACTTTTAACAACTATTACGGTCCGTGATGCAACCCAACAAATTATAAAGTTTACTTATTTGGTTTTAAATTTTATCGTTGTTTTTGTTCTCTATTGTAGACTAAAGATAACACGCAAAAGCTTGAGACACTCATAGTTTCACATTTCGATAGGAATAAAGGTATGCATGGAATCTTAGTAGTTCTTGTTAGCAGTTTGTTGCTTAATTTAATATAAATGTCCTTGCCTTACATTAGATCTGTTTAGCTCAAAGCGGATGTCACCTTTAATTTCTACAGTTTTGTTTTTGTGAACATTTGAGCACATTAGATGTATAGCAATATTCTAAACGAAAATGCACAAATATGTATGTACGTATGTGTGTATGGGACCATCAAAGTGTCAAATAAAATCTTAAATGTTGGTACATATATATACTCATACATATGTAGAAATATCTAATAGGGTAGGTCGGTTATTATGAATGTTAACATTTAGGGATAACTAACTCCACCTATAATGAACTTAAGCTCAATATGATTCTAGTTTTATAAACTATAAATCGTTTTTTCCTATGAGTTTTATTTAAAAATTCCACCTACATTAATGTAATTACAGTCATACTAAAAACAAGTAAGAAAATGCTATAGTTGGACAAGCCAGACCATATGATACCCTTCACCACTAAGGTAGAAGGCCTGTTCTTTTTCGTTTATAAAGACAAATATTTGCTAAATTTTGTCATCATATAAACATTTTCTCAAGACATTTAAGTTGTTTCCGTAATATGCACTTATATGAGAGCTAGGGTCAAATGTGGACCGAATATCTCGAAATTTAGCAAATTGATTACAGTTTTTACAAGAATTATGTATACGAAAAATAAACATAATTTTGTCACCATCTTCAGATTTTCGAGCGTTTTAGTGATTTTTATCTAATTTAGTGGGTTTTGACAGAAAAGTTTGCATGGGAGCTATGGTCAAATATAGACCGATCTCAACGAAATTTAGTGCAGAGATTTTGGTTTACGAAAGCAGTATCGGCTTTAAATTTCATGAAAAAAAATTGATGATGTGGCCTAAATATCAATTCCGGGAATTGGGACCTATGGGAGGTACCATAAACAATTTACCGATTTTGACGAATTTCAATAGCCATGGTCCTACTATCGAATTATTTATTATCTGTGTCAAAATTCAACAAATTATCTTTAGAATTGCCACCTGTACTTTTATTACAAGCTTTACATGGGAGTCCAGCAGTCCGGCCAGACGGACGGAATGACATCATTAAATCGACTCAGGAAGTGATTCTAAGTCTATTGTTATACTTAAAAGTGGGTCTAAGACCAATATTTTTTTTGCGTTACATACAGCAGCACAAACTTATAAAACCCTTTTCACCTATTGTGGTGAAGGGTATAACTATGTTTATTACTCTCTTCCTGAAACCTCAACTATGTAGAAAATAACAGAAACTGTATATGAAATTATAGGACAAGAAATATAATAACAATTAAGTTCAAACAAAGTTTGACATCAAACATCAACCCTACAACGACAATTAGACAAAGAAGCCAGAAAATCGACCAACAATCAAAATGTGAACGGACGATTATGCAACAAAAGCTAGCAAACCACCTTTACGAAACTCTATTAGATATAGTACCTAAGTTTTTCTCATTTGTAAGAATAATGACATAAGTACACAAAATTCATTTTGAAGAAAATTACTTTACTCAAAAAAGAAATCCCAGTCTATTACTTTTATTTATTAATAAAATAGACAATTTATTGATGAAAGCCAAATAAATGTTTGTGGGGACAACCAATTCCTCGACGCGTAGTAGCCGACGGCTGCAGCAAGAATGTGGGAAGTGGTGAAGAAAGATGAAACTGAAAAATGTTTATGTTTACTTTTGTTCAGTCCATGATCTGAGCTTTTACCTTTAATTTACAAATATAATTCATAATGATTGTGTTTGTGTGTGTAAAATAGGTAATAATGCGAGGTTTTAGATCTGTCATGAAGTTGATGGCCTAACCAACAATCGAAACTCGTCGAGGAGTTGGTTGTCCAAACGAACACTTTTTGTTTTTGACAAGTTTTTTGTTTATTCTTTTACGTAAATGCAAATTTGAATTTAGTATCAACTTGGAAGAGTTACTGAAAACATGCAAATCGCGGTGCCCATGCAATTTAATTGAAAGATATTAATTTTTAGCATGGACACTGCGATTTACCTGTTTTCAGTAACTCTTCCAAGTTGATACTTAATTCAGATTTGCATTAACTTAAAAAAATAAACAACAAACTTGTCAAAAACAAAAAAATCTTTATCTTCATTACCAACTGTCAGTTGGTTGAAGTACGAAGTAAATGTAGATTAATAAAGAATAGGGATACAAAACATAAAGGAAAAAACTATGGTAGATAATTTCGTCTAACTGAATCGATCATATGGTCATAGGTAAAATAGAAATGAGTATTAACATAATTCTCGTTTTCAATTTCGCTTAAGAAACAAGTTAAATAGGTAATCTTAACTACTGGCATCTAACAATTGGTGACACCGAGTGCTGATGAAGTCCGTAGCGGGACAGAAAATGCAGTATTTCTAAAATTTATTCATCTAATTTAAAAATCATAATTAAAAAAAAAACAATTTATGACATTAACCTAAGCCCGACTCAAACTTACGACCATTCTATTTAATGTAAAATAAAATGTAAAATAAAATAAACATTGCTTTTCGCTAATTTTTCAGGCTTGAGTTCACCAATAACTTCTAATTATCAACAAAGTTCGCAATTAATTATCTGAAATAATTGTTTGTCATACTTAGCCTAAAAGTCCTTTTTAGAGTAAAGCCACTATTCATGTAAATCAGCTTTATATCCAATATGTTCACTTAATAAATACTAATATTAAAGTTTGTCCATTCGAGTTATATTAGCACAAATGCATGTGAAAATTTACAAACTATTTAAGTATCAAACCTATAACACCCAACCATACTCAGGCAAATACTCAAATGGACACAAAAGTTGCACTTTCGAATGTATTTGTGTATAATTTTCAACTTCGACATTCAGACCAACATATGGCTCAGTTACCTCTTCAAAATAAAGTTTGTTAAACTGAAATTAAATTTAAAAGTAATTAATTTTAGTTTATTTTCCATTTATATATAAATGTTTTATACAAAGTTAAGTTAGCTTTAAAATTTGTACACTGAAAATTTGGAGTATAATTTTCATAGTATTATAACGCCTTCTACCGAGTCCTTCTAAAAAATAATCTTGGACTCATGAATTTATAATTATATATTGAGAATATTGAAGACCTTGTCAATGTGTTCAAGAAATTTTAAAAATTACTCTGAAAGTTATTATAAGATCATGCTATGAAACTTATTTAAAAATATATTTATACTCTCTGTATTATAAGTTTGTGCTGATGTTTGTAACGCATAGAAATATTTGTCTGAGACCCACCTTTTAGTATACCAATAGACTTAGAATCACTTTTGAGTCGATTTAGCGATGTCCGTCCTTCCGTCTGGCTGGCTGGCTGGACCCACATGTAAATCTCGTAATCAAACTACAGGTCGCAATTCTAAAGATAATTTGATGAAATTTGACACAGATAATTTTTTTGATAATGGCTATTGAAATTGGTCAAAATCGGTCCATTATTTATGGTACCTCCCATAGATCCCACTTCCCGGAATTGCTATATTGACCACAAATATCAATATTTTTTCATGAAATTTAAAACAAATACTGCTTATGTAAACCTAAATCACTGTACCAAATTCCGTTGAAATCGGTCCACATTTTACCATAGCTCCCATACAAATTCTTCTTTAAAAACGCACTAAATGAGACAAAAAATCACTAAAACGCTCGTAAATCTAAAGATAATGAAAATTTTGAGTTTATTTTTTGTATACATAATTTTTGTAACAACTGTAATCAATTTGCCAAATTTCGAGATAATCGGTCCACATTTGACCCTAGCTCTCATATAAGTCCAAATGACGGAAACAGGTTGAATATATAAGTTTTGAGAAAATGTTTGTATGATGGCAAAATTTAGCAAATACTTGTCTTTATACAGGAAAAATAACACCTTTGACCTTAGTGGTGAAGGGTATCGTATGATTGGCTTGACCGACTATAGCGCTTTCTTACCTGTTTTTTAATATACATATCTCGCTCAATTGATGCAACATCGTTATAACTGAAAAACTTTACTTCTGGGTTTGGGCTCCAATAAGTGACTTTAAGAGTAGTTCTTGTATGGGAGCTATGGTCAGACACAAAAGGATACATGCAATATTCCCGCTATATTTCAAATATAATTATATAAGAAAGTTTTGTCAATATGGAGGGTAGCTGAAAAAAGTGTTTAACTGATTTCGGCTGAATTTCAACTAGAAAATTTGTATGTTTTTCATATGAACCGCCGTGGTATAGCAGGTTAGTCATCCGCCTAGCGTACCAGAGGACCCAAGTTCGATCCCCGGTCAATAAATTATTTATTACTTTTAGGTGCACGTAGTTAGTTTAATTTTGTTAAAATATAATCGAATTTACATATTTTTGTTCAAACGCTGTGGTATAGCAGGTTAGTCATACGCCTAGCATACCAGAGGTCCCAAGTTCGATCCCCGGTCAATTATTTATTTAAAAGTTTTAGGTGCACGTACTTAGTTTTATTTTGTTAAAATATAGTCGAATTTACATATTTTTGTTCATACTGAAAAATAGTACTTTTTTCATAGGTCGATTTCAAACACACATTTTTTAATTTTTAAAAAATTTTGTTTAACAAATGTTACATATTGAGGAATCCCTTATCAGTGTATTGAAAATAGGAAATGGAAGAATAGAATTCCAAAAACAAGTAAGAAAGTGCTATAGCCGGTCAAGCCCGACCATACGATACCCTTCATCACTAAGGTCAAAGGCGTTCTTTTTCCTGTATAAAGACAAATATTTGCTAAATTTTGCCATCATACAAACATTTTCTGAAAACTTATTTAAGCTGTTTTCGTCATTTCGACTTATATGAGAGCTAGGATCAAATGTGGACCGATTACCTCAAAATTTGGCAAATCTCATTATCTTCAGATTTACAAGAGTATTAGTGATTTTTGTCTCATTTATTGCGTTTTGACAGATGAGTTTGTAAGGGAGCTATGGTCAAATTAGAACCGATTTTAACGAAATTTGGTACAGTGATTTTGTTTTATATAAGCAGTATTTGTTTTAAATATATTTGTAGCCAAAATATAAATTCCGAGAAGTGGGACGAATGGGAGGTACCATAAATAATATTCCGATTTTGACTAATTTCAGTAGCCACTGTTCCATAATCAAACAAAAAATCTCTACCAATATTTATCAAATTATCTGTTGAATTGGTCTAGTTCAGCCAGCCAGATGGACGGACGGACAGAAATCCCTAAATCGACTCAGAAAGTGATTCTAAGCCTATTGGTAAACTAAAAGGTAGGTCTAAGACAAATATTTCTGTGCGCTGCATACATCAGCACAAACTTTTAATACCCTTTCCAAATGGTGGTGAAGGGTATAATGAGGTATGAAATATCTCATACGGTTTTGTCGTACAACCGGTTTAAAATTGTTGATTAAGCAAAAATGTTAGTTTTTGATCATAATTTCAAAATATATAACCTTCTCCGAAAAAAGGGACCTAGTGTGTGAAAATAAAGTTTTGAGAAAAATTAAAAATCAAAAATAAAATTTTAATTTTTTTGTAATTTTTATCGATTTTTCCAAGTTTGTTTTATACGTTTTTATGGGGTAAATGGATTTCGATAAGAAAACTAACTAATTTCATCTAGACCCTTTTCGGTACCAGAATCCACTCTTAAATACAAACCCATTTTTTGACACACTAGGTCCCTTTTCTCATATTAAGTCGCATATGCAAGGTAAGTAATAATGAATATTATTGCTTAGTTCATTGATAATACAGCTATACAAAAATTGAGCTTTTTGCTGCGGCTCAAACTTTTGGGATAATTTTGATTTTGTTTAGTTGACTCTAGTTTTCGAGATATATTTTTTTTTCGAAAAAATGGATACACAAAAAATAAGTAACGAAAGGATGAAATAAAAAAATAATATTTTTTATCGGTAGTAGATTTTGTTAAAAATTTTAATAGATGTGCTAATACTTAACATTTAATAATATGAAAAGCTCTTGAACGATTTTAACATGATATACAGTAGAGTGGTTCAAAAAAAGGTTGAGTCAGTCACCCCCTAGTGTTAAAGATAATGTAATAACTATTCTAAAATTTAGTTTTTTTTATTTTTTTACCACGCCTACAAATACCGCCCTTTTTGTATTTTGTTAACTGTGTCGCCATCTTTAGTCCGATCATAGCACTTTATATGTCGGTGTTCGGGGCTCTATAAGGGCTAAATTTCTATCTTTGATAGTTTTTTACTACCTCGTCAATTTTTAGTCATAATTTTTATAAATTCGAGTCGTACCCACCCTAATCGAATCGAGTAAAAATCTAGTTTTTAAAATCACTTTCACGAGATTTTGAAATCACATTCATTTTCTAAGCCGAAGTATTAATTATTCTCAAATTATTTTGACAATTTTTTAGTTCAGTGCATTAAAGATGAAGAAGATTTAGAAACTTATTGAAAAATGGTCTCTTAAACAACTAAGCAGATGAAGAAAATAGTCAGAACGATTTAAAGATAAAACTGTTTTCGAATGTCGGATTTTCTTATTAGCTTAATATAGTCAGCCGTTTCGGAGTTATATTAACACTATTTGTAAAAAATGGTTTTTAGAAAAAATCTTTATGTATATCTAGAAAACAAGATTTGGTTACAAAATTTTGTTGACTCGATGAAATGCTAAATGTGGATATCAATGCAATTCTTTTCGTTTAGGCTATATCGAGCTTTAACCCTAACACTCCTGACACGGGTACCTGGGTACCCGAACGAACTTTAAAGTCAAATATCTCTTTAACGATAAATTATACAAAGTTGAGGTTTTGTAAGTTCCTAAAACTATTTATTTTCTAAAGATTTTTGTTTCTTTAAGCTTTCCAAAGTTTTTGGCTTAGGCTGTGGATTCACCGAAAGTCAAATATTCCTAACCCTCCTGATAAGGGTACCCGGGTACCAGTAAGAAAATTAAGGCATTATATATATAAAAAGTGATGGATATGATTCTATTTTTTTATTTTAGTTAAAAATTTGTAAATTTAGTTAATAATTTGACAACTTAACTTTTCACTGGTATAATAGAGTAACTTCAGAAAATTACAATTCTGTTAAGGGTGAAGCAATAATTTGGTTGTGTGTATTACATATTGGCCTTTGGCAACCATCATGCACTTTATGTGTTTTGAGATTTGATTTCAGATCAAAAGCCATACAAAGGTAATACTTTCAAAGCTGTTATATCTTCTGAATTCTTCTAGTAAACATTTAATTTTGATTCCATTTTCTGTAAAAAACTATTGAAATTATCCTCTGCAGTTAGTCTACATATATTTCGCGGAATATTTTAATCGTAACTACAAAAAAAATTAGTATTCACGGGTACTTATCAGTACTGTTAGGGTTAAACTGAATGGCCGACAGACGAAACCCCCTATTGTTTTTGGAATTTAAGCTGTTTCCGCAAGTGGTTAATATGGGAGATAATGTCAAATGAAATAATTTTTTCCAAATTTTAATACTAAACTTTTCTATGAAAGGAATGAAAATGACAAATATCTTGCCAAATTTAGTTGCCCTAGCTCATTCCCTCAATATTATTGAAATTACTTGGACAGAAATCCTGTACTTAGTTTAGTTCAGCAAAAATCCAATGACGCTAAAAAACGCAAATTCAGTTCAAAATTATTTAATTTTGGATTATGACGATGTTGAAGCTAATGTGCGATTTGATCTTATTATTGTCGAAGTTATATTATTTTGCTTCCTATCTTGGTTATATACATAAATAACTACGTACTTAAAAGATATTTAAATAAACATTGTTTACACTGAAATCGCTATAATTATTTACATATATGTATATTGTACAATACATATGTTCAAGGCATAGACTACTAATGTATTTTTTACAAAAATATCTCAGCGGGAAAAATATATATGAGCCCTTGATTTTGAAAGTGGTATAAGTCATGTTTTTTTAGTTTCGAGATATTTAGAGTTTTGCATTTTAAAGTATTAAAAAATAATTCTATATTATAGAATGTGATTTTTTACAGCAAAGCAGTGCCAACATACAAGTATTTATTATGATTGTAAAATTTATAACGATTTTTAAGAGGAAATGTGTTTTTGAAAGGTTGAAATGACTTATACCACTTTCAAAATGAACGTGATGACTTTATGAATGACTTACACCAATAACAAAATATTTTTATTAGTAATTAAAATTTTATTTAAACTCATTTTATTGTAGCAAAGTAAATTATTTATTAGTATTTAGGGAAATAATAATAATTTTATTAGGATTTTATGCAAAATAGCTGATAAACTAGATTTTTACAAATGACTGACTTAAACAACTTTCAAAACCAAGGGCTCATATATTTTTTGAATATCGATCTTAAGTATTATGTGATCTTGTGTAATGGGTCAGTTTTGGGTTTTGATGTCTTCTGACACATATAGTAAAATTTTATGGCCAACATTTTTGTAGAACATTTCATCCCCACTCTTCCCCTTTTTCGGGGTGTTTTTTACATTTTGTTAGAATAAGGCCAGTTATGGAGGGGAGTTAGAGGGTTAATAGGTTCTACGAAAATATCTGCCGTGTTATTTTATATAAAGTTGCTAAACACACCATGCACCTAAGAAGTAAGGAAAACAAAATTTTTATTATTATAATTATAAACAGTCTGACTTATACCACTATCAAAATGAACAGTAATTAAATTTTGTTAATCAACCAAAAAATATACATATTATATCGAGTTCATTTTCGTGGTAAACTGCTAATCTCTTCAGATTATGTAATTTAATTAGGATTTGATACGAAATAGCTGATAAAGTCGATTTTTTTAAATGACTGACTTATACCACTTTCATAATCAAGGGCTCATATAATCTAAAAAACTTAACTTAAAAGTTAAGCAACGAAAGTCTAGTTGAAGGCTTGCGCATATGAAATAAATTCCTTCTTTATTACCCAATCTAAGATATTATGGACTTTCTAAAAAACACTCACCGCAAAATGGTAAATTCCGAAGGTCTTCCAAGAGTAGAAGTCCGACATGACTTAATATAAAATAGGCCG
The DNA here is from genome assembly GCA_933228675.1 of Stomorhina lunata. Taxonomy (NCBI): domain Eukaryota; kingdom Metazoa; phylum Arthropoda; class Insecta; order Diptera; family Rhiniidae; genus Stomorhina; species Stomorhina lunata. The sequence goes on from OW121744.1 coordinate 79,643,406, forward strand.
ACATGACTTAATATAAAATAGGCTTTCAGACCTTCAAAAAATTGACCTTATAATACAATCAGAAATCTGTTTGTGTTTCCTAAATAATGTCTGTTTGTTGACCTTTTATTGAGATCTTTTTCCCATTGGGATGCTTCTTAACATGAATCTATAGACTGTAGACTATTACATAAATAGTATAATGTATTCATTTAGTTTTACTTAATATGTATGTACTTACATATGTTTCCAAACTTATTAAGCTTTGTAGGTAAAGACATTCATACAATGTACTTATGCCGTAGTAACCTAGGAGAATTTAAACATATTTTAGATAGTTTCCTTAAAGTTAAACATAAGCTTACTTAAACACATTAATATACATACATACCAACATATGTATGTATATATTTACTTTGTATTAATAAAATTGTAATTTTATATAACTAGTAGAGAGATTTTGTCGATTGGTTTAGTGTAATGAGAAAGTGATATTATATATTCTGTCAGGAGACCAAAAATTAATACGAAAACACAAAATGCACATTCTTATGTAATTGATGGACATGGCGTCTTGTTTCTATACACAGGCCTATGGACGTTGTACTTAAGCAGACTTTTCACAGTAAAACAAGTCTCTTAAAAGACTCTAAACGAACAATTTTTCAATTTCTATAATTTAGAGTTTTGAACAGGTTTCTGAAGACAAATAATTGAAAGTGCCATAATCGCATAGCTTGACTTTAAGATACCTCACACCATTGCACTATAGAGGAAATCCCGATTTTGGCGGCAAAAAATACTTCCCGACAAGTTAACTTGATCAAATTCGGTATTTAGACATCTAATGATAAACCAATCGATTTTAGAAAAAATCAAAGCTATCTTCGCCAAAATTGTTATCCAGACTTCTACTGACAAAAAAAGAACTTCAGAAAAAAAATTGGCTATCCACGCCTACTATTAAAAAATCAGGTGTAAACAGCCCATACCACCAGCAGCCGATGAACTTTTTTAATTTTCGTAAATAAAATTAATTTTTGTAAATGAATGGTTCGAGAGAACAAAGAAATATTATCTCGAAAATTGTTGCCACGACACTATTATTTTTGTAAACACTGGGAATATTTTTGTAAATATTGGGAATATTTTTCAAAACAGAAATAAATTCTAATATTAAACAATTTTAGATTTTTAAATTTTTTAGATATTTTCGATCCAAAATAATATAATAAAGTAATTTTCAATTTTATAAATAAAAATATTTTCTATAGAAAAATTTTTGATAAAAAAATTTTCTATAGAAATATGTTTGATGAAAAAAAATTCTATAGAAAAATTTTTGATAAAGAAATTTTTCATAGAAAAATTTTTGATAAAAAAATTTGTAATACAAAAATTTCTGATACAAAAAAAATCATTAATTGAAAAATCAGGCTTGAGTTAATTTTTAACACGGCTCAGTGGATTGCAATTTCTATTCCGCCACAGGACATCATCACCACTTAGCGCCCTCGACCACAGACGAGTTGTAAAATTACAGAGTCAAGTTGTCAATTAACTAATTGAGTTTGATCAAACATCACTACATTTAATTGATTGTGTATTCTCCTACCACTTGTCTTGCTCGATCTTTTCACTTGCCGTTGGCATGTAGAGAAGAACAATTAAAAAAATTTTCTATAGAAAAATTTTTGATAAAAAAAAAATTTCTATAGAAAAATTTTTGATAAAAAAAAGTTTTCTATAGAAAAATTTTTGATAAAAAAATTTTCGAAAGAAATTAATTTTTAGTTGAACCATGAATTTATGTTAAGAGGTTGTGGGTTCGAATCCGGGCTCAGGTTCATATCATAAATTTTTATTTTTTAATTTTAATAATTTTTTTATGATTTTTAAATTAGATTAATAATTTTTAAGAATACTAAAAAAACTATGTGACACTTAGCAGTGTGGAATGCTGCATTTTCTGTCCCGCTACGGACTTCATCAGCACACTGTGTCACCAACTGTTAGATACCAGTAGTTAATATCATCTATTTAACTGAATTCTTAAGCGAAATTGAAAACGAGAATTATATTAACACTCATTTCTATTTCACCTATGACCATATGATCGATTCAGTTAGACGAACTAATCGAACTACCTTCTCTATTAAGAAATATTGACTTAAAGCCATTAATATTATAAAAAATTTCCTCTTCATCATTAATGTTTGTTTCAACTAAAACGATGCATTTTACTTTTGTTATTACGTTGTTAATTGTTGAAATGAATTAATCGAAGTTGCGGCGGAGTGATCGTATGTTTAAATATATAAGTGTTAGGGGATTACTTAAAAAGTCTTTTTTTATTTTGCTAAAATTGTCTATAGTTATTGTTTGATCATTTACCATTTTCAGTTTTATATATTTATTTATTTATTTTTTTTTTTGTAACACGATATAAAAATGTTTTAATATTTATTAGTTGTTTAAGCTAATCAATTCAATGTCTTCAGTGTTGTTGATTACAATAGATGAAGAATTGTCATCTTTACGAGCAAAAGTTCTACCGTCTTTATTAAAATTAAAAAATAAAAATTTATGATATGAACCTGAGCCCGGATTCGAACCCACAACCTCTTAACAAAAAAATTTTCTATAGAAAAATTTTTGATAAAAAAAATTTCTATAGAAAAATCTTTGATAAAAAAAATTTTTCTATAGAAAAATTTTTGATAAAAAAATATTCTATAGAAAAATTTTTGATAAAAAAAATTTTCTATAGAAAAATTTTTATGAAAAAATTTTCTATAGAACAATTTTTGATAAAAAAAAATTTTTCTATAAAAAAATTTTTGATAAAAAAATTTTCTATAAAAAATTTTTGATAAAAAAATTTTCTATAGAAAAATTTTTCATAAAAAAATTTTCTATATAAAAATTTTCTATAGAAAAATTTTTGTGAAAAAATTTTCTATAGAAAAATTTTTGATAAAAAATTTTTGATAAAAAAATATTCTATAGAAAAATTTTTGATAAAAAAATTTGTTATAGAAAAATTTTTGATAAAAAAATTTTCTATAGAAAAATTTTTGATAAAAAAATTTTCTATAGAAAAATTTTTGATAAAAAAATTTTCTATAGAAAAATTTTTGATAAAAAAATTTTCTATAGAAAAATTTTTGATAAAAATATTTTCTATAGAAAATTTTTTGATAAAAATATTTTCTATAGAAAAATTTTTCATAAAAAAATTTTCTATAGAAAAATTTTTGATAAAAAAATTTTCTATAGAAAAATTTTTGATAAAAAAATTTTCTATAGAAAAATTTTTCATAAAAAAATTTTTGATAAAAAAATTTTCTATAGAAAAATTTTTGATAAAAAGTTTCTATAGAAAAATTTTTGATAAAAAAAAAATTTATATAGAAAAATATTGAAAAAAAAAATTCTATAGAAAAATTTTTGATAACAAAATTTTCTACAGGTGGTGGCTTCCTTAGACGTTGAAGGTAATTTGAAAAGATTAATATGACTTCCCGAGGAAACTGAAGTTTGTTTTTTAAATGGGAGGTACACGAGATAATTGACCGGTTTTAAACATTTTCAAAATGCACTTAAAGAAATGTCTGTATCAATTTCCATAAATAAATGTTAAAAATTTTTACCTTGCCATGATTACAAGTTTAATATGGTTTGCTATCCTGACGGTCGTACGTGCTTAAATTCGCTTTGAATGTGAATCTGAGTCGTTCGGTCTCAAACCGATATTTCAAATATCAGCACAAACCAAATATGTCCATTTAACTGAGACCATAAAACATGTTTTAAGGAACCTCAAGTGAATGCCTCATGAGTTTCGCCTATTAAATTGTATGTTTATTAGCTACTTTCGATAACATTAAAGTACATACATACATATATACATGCTACTTAGTACTTGTAACTATTGGACTATTTTCATGTATTTATTAATTCTCTTTGAAACTGCTTGTCTGCAAAGTGAAATTTAGATTTTCATAATATTTTGAATGAAGTTTTATTAAAATTCCTTATCCTTGTTAATTATATCGACAAACAACATCGCACCAGTAAAATGTTTACAAACACTGAATTTTGTAACTTGTTTAGTTATATTAAATTTCAACAATTAATTAACAAGTGAATCTCCACTCACATAAGACCGTCCCGAAACTCAAAAAAAATTAAACATTTTTTAATAATAAATAAATTCGAAATTTGTTAATAATTTTATCAGCTTAAACAAGTAAGAAAGTGCTATAGTCGGTCAAGCCCGACCATACGATATCCTTCACCACTAAGGTCAAAGGGGTTCGTTTTTCTGTATAAAGACAAGTATTTGCTAAATTTTGCCATCATACAAACATATTCTCAAAACTTATATATTTACGCTGTTTCCGTCATTTGGACTTATATGAGAGCTAGGGTCAAATGCGGATCAATTATCTCGAAATTTGGTAAATTGATTACAGTTTTAACAAGAATTATGTATGCAAAAAATAAACTCAAAATCCTCTTTATCTTCAGATTTGTGAGCGTTCTTAGAGATTTTTGTCTCATTTAGTGCGTTTTGACAAAAGAGTTTGTATGAGAGCTATGGTCAAATGTGGTACCAAATTTCGTTGAAATCGGTGATTTTGGTTTACATAAGCAGTACTTGTTTTAAATTTCATGAAAAAATATGGATATTTGTGGCCAAAATATCAATTCCGGGAAGTGGGGCCAATAGGAGGTACCATAAATAATGGACCGATTTTCAAAAAAATGATCTGTGCCAAATTCATTAAAATATCTTTAGAATTGCGACCTGAACTTTGATTACATTTTTTACATGGGGGTCCAGCCAGCTATTCAGACGGACGGATGGATGGACTAACATCGCTAAATCGACTCAGAAAGTGATTCTAAGCCTATTGGTAAACCAAAAGGGTGGTCAAAGACAAATATTTCTATGCGTTACATACATCAGCACAAACTTATAATACCCTTTCCACCTATGGCGGTGAAGGGTATAAAAAAAGTCAGTCAAATGAAGTGTTGGAAATAGTGAAAGTTTTACGTGTATTTTTGTTCAAATAATGACAGTTTTTTGTAACATTCTCTCTTATTGTTTAATGGAATCGGGTGATATTCATAAAACTGGCTAATATGTATTGGCTTAACCAACCATCGATATCGTCAAGGAATAGTGGTATTTACTTTAACTCTTGTTACGCATTAATCTTCAAATATCAATCTCTTTCTACTTTTCAAAACAATTTTTGTTCAATTCAGGATATGGGTAGACTTTATTAGTTTCAGTTACAACAAAAGAAAATACACCAAATTATTGGTACCGTCTAAAACACCCACAAGTAACTAAATATTAAAATTTTCATGTATTTTATGAAAATCTAAACTATTTTGATATATTATTTTTTGGATATTCGTTCTTCTTAAAAATGTACATATGTATGTACCTACTTATATTTCACCATGAATAAGGCAAATATCAGCAGAGTACAAACATATTTATACATATAAGGACCACAAATATAAAGATATGCAGGTGATTAATAATTATAACATATAACTTTATCCCTGAGGACAATGAATAATGCATCTGACTTAGTAAGCAACTGGAAGTTAAATAAAATATTATTCTGGTAATTGTTTTGACATTTCCCAGGGTGACAAGGAAATCAGCAAATAATTTCTAAAACTATTATAATACACATGCATCTACACAAAAATGATAACATCTTTATTAAGCTTGATAAATAGGAAATTTAAAGAAATTAGGGTTATGAATTATATATTTTATGAATTTGACAAGTGGAGTGTCATATCGTATTTGAGACTATACTATACTCAGTACAATTTTCATGTCAAAATTTTTTATAAAAAAAAATATTTAAAACAAAAACGTTTCTATATAAATTTGTAACAAAAAATTTTCTATAAATGATCACCCAAAATTACATTAGTATGCTTCAATTCTTCATTCAAAATTATTAGTATGTATTATTCATTCAAATTGACTTAACATTTTTTGATATTAAAACCACACCAAATTTTGACACCCCTAATGAATACGCTTTTACTTTAATAATTACTTCGTTTCATGCCAGTATAACTTAATTATCAAAACTTATGTTACATGAGTATTTTTAGTAAATGTTAGTAATTTATTTATGCAATACATGAATATTTTTGATATTAAAAGATTTATTAAATTTGAAAGACCTCTAAAACTTTGATAGATATCACTTTGCCTTTAAAGACTAATATACGAGTTTGATGGAACTTAATTAATTTATTTTGTGCTAATAAAGTTTAACACTATTTTAAGAAATCATTTTAAGAATTTTGCTACATTAAGAAAATCAAATTACTTTTTGTTAAGTTTATGAAATTTATTATACCCTTCACCGCCATAGTTGGAAAGGGAATTACAAGTTTGTGCTGATGTATGTAATACATAGAAATATGTGTCTTAGGCCCACCTTTTAGTATACCAATAGGATTTAGAATCACTTTCTGTCCGTCAGTCCGTCCGTCCGTCTGGATGCCTGGATGCCTGGCTGGACCCTAGGGTTGCCAGACACAAATCCTGAAAAAGCTGGACAAAAGGAAAAAAAAGCTTGACAACCCAAAAATTAGCTGGACATTAATAATAAAAAACTTGCTTTAATAATTTGCTTCGATTAATCTTAAAATTGTTGATAAACCGAATTGCAAAAACCCATGCTACTACATTGCTCGATTTGAATGCCGCCTTTTTAAGTATAGAGAAGGAATCTAATAAAATGGATCAATGAATCAAAACAAAACTGCTGGTTTCTACAAGCAGACAATCCTCAAGAATTGGACCACATGTGATTGTTGAGAACTATAGCTACGATGTTGTAAAAGAATTTATTTAACTTGGTACCACCGTCAACATAAATAACGACATCAGTTTCGATATAGCCCATTTAAGTAAAGTAAGTACAATGGGGAAATTTGATAGGGGGTATTTTTATTACAAAATAATCTTGATCAAGCAATCAATCGACGCATAAATCTCTTGAGTAAAAAAAATAAAAAAAAATTACACATTTGGAAAAGTTTTTATTGCGTTCTTTTTCATAAAAATAGTTTTTCTTTAAAAATATTCAAAAAAATCAATTCTTCACCTTTCAGCTGGACAAATTTAGTTTTAGCTTGACACTGGACAAGCACTTAAAAAGCTGGACAATCCAGTCGAATCCAGCCTGACTGGCAACCTGGACCCCCATGTAAACCATGTAATCAAAGTACAGGTCGCAATTCTAAAGATAATTTGATGAAATTTGGCACAGATCATTTGTTTTTAATAGTGGGACCATGGCTATTGAAATTCGTCAAAATAGGTTAATTATTTATGTTATCTCCCATAGGTCCCACTTCCCGGAATTGATATTTTGGATACAAATATTAATATTTTTTCATGAAATTTTAATAGAATACTGCTTATATAAGCCAAAATTTCTGTACCAAATTTCGTTGAAATCGGTCCACATTTGACCATAGCTCCCATACAAACTCTTCTGTCATGAGACAAAAATCTGTAAAACGCTCATAAATCTGAAGATAATGAAAATTTTGAGTTTATTTTATTCATACATAATTTTTGTAAAAACTGTAATCAATTTGCCAAATTTCGAGATAATCAGTCCACATTTGACCCTAGCTCTAATATTAATATATAAGTTTTTAGAAAATGTTTGTATGATGGCAAAATTAAGCAAATATTTGACTTTATACAGGAACGAGAACACCTTTGACCTTAGTGGTGAAGGGTATCGTATAGTTGGGCTTGACCGACTATAGCACTTTCCTGCTTGTTTTTTATTAATTCATTTGAAAAATAATACCTTTTCATTTAAGTAATCCACAAAGTTTTAAAATCAATTAAACTCAAATAATCTGCACCATCGGTGACACATTTGCGACATTTTATAAAAAAGTTATTATTACGGAGTATAAAGCGTGAAAATGGCGCACTCTAAAGTCTTCTTTCATTGTTTTAATTCACCGTTTTCGTTAAATCTTAAAATCAAGCTACGAACTAAACATCGAAAAGGGTGGTACTATTTTTTTATTGATAGCAGCTTTTATCAGTTATATTTTAGAAACGAGTTATAAAATTGTCAAAGGCTTATTGTTGCAATTTTGTATTGAAAATTAAATTTATAAGTTATTAATAATTTATTTTTTGTTTATGAATAAGAGGGTTAATCAATAACCTTTATATTGTTGCCATGAGCAAAGTTCTATTTTTATACCCCTTCTTTCGGATTTGAATAATTTTTAAATTAGTTGTTATTGTTGTATACACCAATAACTCATTTGGCATCGGGGTTATGTCCAAAAAAAACACGATGCAAAGTGAGTTTTCGAATACGTACTGAACGACACCATCTCCGAATTGGACGAAATTTGGTATATACATTGTCCTAACTCAATTTTTAAAGTTCTTAAAAATATTGAATTTCGCTTTGGTTAAGATTTTACGGCGGTCGAAAGTTTGTTTTTTCAAAATTTTTTTTTTACAAAAACCAAAAAAGTGGAAATATTTTTATTTATCATTGGAAATTTTTTTAAATTTTATTTGCTTTAGAATTTAAAACGAATCATGAAAAAAATTTAATGTGGGGTTTATATAACTCAAGCGTCTGACGATTGAATGAAATTTACATGTATTTTGTTTTTGTTACAATAACAAAACACATGTAAATTTCACTCAATCGTCAGGCGCTTGAGTTATATAAACCCTACAGTATGTGTACAAATTTTAAAATTTGTACTGAAATAATGTGAGTTGTTTTACAAAAAGTCTATTATTTTATGATCCCCTCATGATCCCAATTTTTTGGTTTTTGTATTTTGATGCCAATACTATAATCCAAATTTGAGACAAGGATAAAAAAAAAGGAAGATATGCTTTTTGAGATATCCTTAAGTCAAGAATATAATTGAATTTCCAATGCATGATTATTTTTTTTTATTAAAATAATATGAAACCAAAGCACATACGCTGAAATATGAGTATAGTTTGATTAAAATGTGATAGATTCATTAAAATGCCATTTATCACATTTTAATGAATGTATGTTTTGAAAAAAATCTTGAAAAAAACGAATTTTGGACCGCCATAAAATCAAAATCAAATAAAGCTAAATTAAAAACTTTGAGTACTCCAAAAATTGTATGAGCTACGAGAATGTGTATACAAAATTTTAACAGAATCGGAGAACATGAGGTTTAACCACCTTTTTTTTATTGGACCAACACTCAGGGGATGACCCCTACGTATGCATATGCAATGTGATGGAACTAGGAAAAAAGGTTGTGGGAAGGAGGATTGAGGGAGTAGTGTTTGTGGATATTCGATTTGAACCTTTAGATATCATAATTAGAGGGGAAGACTGATGCAGGACGTTTATTCCACATTCGTGCTGTTCGGCTAAAAAAGGAGTTTTCTCTATAATGCGTCGTGCGATCCACTGGAAAATCGACTACAAAGGGATGAGCCCTTGTTGAGTTGCGTGTGCTATGAAGAAATGTACGGGTTTCTGGAACAAGATCCCTAATTTCGTTTGAGCACATGCGATTGTAGTAGCGGTAGAACAGTGAAACGCGACCCACATTACGACGATGCTCCAATGAGGCAATAGAGTTGGCTACTGTCACCGATAAGCACCTTCGCCCTCTCTTGTACACGGTCGAGAAGCTCCAAAATAGACTTTGAAGCACCGGCCCATACATGAGAGTTGTATTCCATTTTCGGTCGGATATAAGTGGTATAGATGTTAAGGAGATCAGTTTTAGTGAAGTATGTCTTACACCGCTTTAGAAAGCCGAGACACTTGAATGCTTCTTTCGACACTTGAAAAACGCGATTAGTCCAACGGACATCACACTGAATTTTCATGCCTAGAACATCAAGAGTTTCTGAGTTTCTAATTACAGATGATGCGACATTGTTCATAACGCGTTTGTGTGTTAATACACAACATTGGGTCTTTCGAGCGTTGAAATCGACCCTGTTAGAACGACCCCCATTGAATATTGTAGAAAGGTCGGAGTTTAGCGTATCATTCACGGTTTGCCTCTTGGAATTGATATCCAACATGCTAGGCCTATAGTTGAATGAATACGAATGACAGATGTTGCTATCATCTGCAAAAGAGTAGATAGGATTGGAAGTTTGATGTAGAAGGTCATTTAGAAAAATAAGAAATAGAGAAGGAGATAGAACGGAGCCTTGTGGTACCCCCGAATTAATCTTGAACTCGTCGCACGATATCCCATCTATAACAACTCTTATAGTGCGATCTCTGAGAAAGCTCGATATAAACCGAGAGAAATTGTTACCAAGAAGAAAAAGTTTTGGGAATACGGTTCCCGTGGGAAATGATATTCGCAATAGGGGTGAATATATTTGTGTTATATAATTTCACTATTAGAGGTCTATCAAGGACAAATTGAAGAAACCACCCACCCTACTGTACACATAGATAAAGCAATATCTCCTAAACAGTATCGTTAAAAGATCAATCTAAGTCAAACCGCTTATTTTCAAAGATTTAAGACTTTGGAGTTTTTATGTTTGTGACCTGGTCTATAAAAAGGTGGCTTATGACTCAAAAACAAAATTTCGAAAAATTTCCTAATTTTTCGAAATGTTATTTTTGAGTCATAAGCCACCTTTTTTCTTTTCATAGACCGGATCACATCTATGGTTTCTATAACGATAGCCAACACAAAATTAACAAATTTTTAGTAGTGGCAATAGGGAATCAACTGAATAGTAGTGATAATGATATAACATTTTAACAGTGGGGGGCTACGAATACTATACATCAATTTCTTGCAAAAAGTAACAATTTTTAGTTGTGTCATTTTAGAGGTCCCATGAAATCTTAAACATTTTATATTAGTTATATCTAGAGATGGGTTTAGACCTGGGTATTTACCTAACGCTGGGTATTTACCTATTTTTACCCACTTTCATACCCGGGTATTTATCTAATTTCCGGTAAATACTCATTTGAATAACAAATACTCGTTGTTACGTAGAGCAAAAGAATTTTGAACATTTTCGAATTTATCTGAGGTACCTCCTGCATTGGAATTCATTTACACAATGTCACTGGCGCTAAATATAAATGTAATGGCATATATTGTCAATTACAAGGCCAGAAAAGATTTTTGGGTCAAAACTTTTGTTTGGATGAAATTTCTCCAGTAAATTAGCGGAAAGAAATTTGTGGAAGTACGCAATTAAGCAAATTAGATGTTCGAATTTTAACAGCTTCTTGTACTTCAGTTGCACCCACAGCTTCTTCTTTTTTATTTTGATTTATACCCACATTTTGGGTAAATACCCAAGTGCTTCGGTAAATACCTGGGTATTTACCTTTTAATACCCAATTTACCATTTGGGTATTTACCCTTGTCCCATCACAAGTTATATCATTTTCAATAAAACTTCTACAATACAAGAACCAATTTATATAAACATATTTAATTATTTTCTCGTTTTATATAAAATTGAATATCTAAATCTTATTAAATCACTTTTCTAAAAGCAATTTGTCATATTCATGCAAATTATGCAAATGAATTTAAAAGATAGAAGACAGATACTGATAAAGCAGTTTAGACTTTCAATCAGTACAAAATGTCTATCTACAAACAATATAATAAAGTTAGTTCATTTTATTTACTTCATATCTAATAATAGCATGTTCTAGAATTTATGTCATTACATATTTTAAATAACTGCAAACTAAATAAGTTTATTAAATTAAAAAAAAAAAATGGTAATAACAAAAAAGTGTTTATTATTTGCCAAGTTAGCAAACCATAAAAACTGATTTGTTAATTTATTACAATTTCATTTTTATACTCCAGTTATTTCAATTACATTTCTTTTACTCTTTGTATATATTTTTTAGATAAATTCAGTAATACGCACTGCCGACAAGTCGGTCTCAGCTGAGATAACAATTCTGGCAAATGTTACCGATAATCAAGCTCAATATCGTTGTGAGGCATCGAACAGTGCCACCGAAATACCCCTATTCGAGTCAACCATATTAAGTGTTCATTGTAAGTATTTGCAACAAAATGAAAATTCATATAAAAATTTAACAAATCAATTTACATATTAATTTCACTTTGTCAAGAAGACAAACAAACAAAAGCAAAACCAACTTAAACCAAACCGAAATAATAAAATAAAAAAAAGTCAATGAATGTAAATAAGAAAGAATAAGAATATAAAATATGTTATAATTGCAGTTGCCCCCGAAACCGTTAAGATACGCATTGAACCAGAAGAATTGAAACCAGGCATCGAGGCGACCATTATATGCGATTCTAGTTCTAGCAATCCACCTGCTAAATTATCCTGGTGGAAGGATGGTATACCAATTGAGGGTAAGTTTTTAAATACCACTTTATAACCAAAGGTTTCTTTAACTTCTTTGTCTGCTAACATATACTTTTGTATGTATATGTACGTAAGTTAGTGTGTGTGTAAGCTTGAATTGTGTTGGAAGCCAACAAATTTGTTAAAGATGCATGAGGCAAGGCAAGCAACGTTTCTTGCTAAGCTGGAAAAGTGCCCAAATTATTGGGTTGTTCAAAGGATTGTCATTGTTGTCAAATGGAAAAACCCAAACCAAGAATGGAACAAAAAACGTTTATATACGTATGTATGTATGTTTGTGTAAGAATAAACTCGTGGTAGTTGTGTGGCCACATGCCACATAAATACAAGTTTACGTAGAATCCAAAATTCAAAGTTGAAAATTGTAGCATAAAGTGGCGCCGGCCAAACTTGTAGGTTGGCTGAATGTTTGGCTGTCTTAATGCCTGTCTTTTTGGTCTGCCATGTCCTGGATATTTGGTCGGTTGTTAAAAGCAGGCGTAAACCTAAACGTGTTGTGTTTGCCGAGTTATACAAATCCACTGACTCTCACTTATTAGGTTATAACGTCTTATATTCCTGCCCGTCTGTTTGTCTGAGTATTTGTATGTACTCGTAAAAGTCAAAATAAAAGCAATACATACATGAAGATATAGAATTTCAAAGGCGGATGCATTTTTCAAAAGCCCAAATATAAAAAAATACATACTTACGCAAACTTCCGGCTTGCAAACTTAAGCTCAAACAGTCTTTTACTTTTATACAACTTTTCTATATTCTTACATTTGTACAACAAGTCCTGTTGTCTGCATCGCAGCAATGCACAGTGGGGCCAGTGATCAGTTTTTGAGGTAATATATCACAGAAAACAGTCAGTTGAGTTTCTAAGTCTTCAGTAAAAAATTGAAGTCAAGTGGGCGGTGCCACGCTCAGTATCTGTCTGTCCTATCTATTGAGAGCATGATAGGGCCTAAGCGAAAGGACCTAGGCAGCTGAAACTTGGCAACAATATTGTTAATTTCTGGTGAAATTTTGGTATCAAAATTTTGAGAAAACATTTGACCATACTTACTTAAATGGCCTATAGTAACAACATTTGACCATTGCTCCCGTGTAATCTCGTCTAGGCTAACCGCTTATTTGCTAATAAATGACAAATTATAGCAGTTATGATGATCAAATTTGGTATAGAGAAGTTTTACATGAGCACTAGAAAGCACTAGAATACATTTCAACTAAATCGATTGACATCTAACCATAGCTCCCATACAAACGGAAACTAAATTCCACGTAAAATACATTTAAATTCTAATAAATGATAAACTATAGTAGCCACATCCACTAACACAAGCAAGTTTTATGCCAATGCCAGATGTCACAATCGGTAACCATTTGACCATGTAAAAAACTTACGGAAACACGAAAAAAGGGGTTTCTGTCCGTATATCCATCAAATGAAAGCGCGATAGCGCCTTAACGAAAAGAGCTAGAAGGACCAAATTCCACAAAAATTGTGTATTAAAACCGGGCGAAATCAGTTCCCATTTAGTTAGAGTTCCCATGTAACCCCTCCCCGGGAATCACATTAATGCTGATAAATTAAATTCAACTTTAATAGATATTGCAACTTAATTTAGAACATAGAAGTTTTAAGAAACTTTTGTTTAGTATATCAAATATTACAGAAATTGGTCCATATTTGACTATAGCTTTCATATAAAAACCCTTCCCGGAAACCACTAAAATGCCACATTTTTAAGTTTTATGTTATCTAAAAATGGATTTTTATCAAAACGGTGGATTAAAGCAGATCATTTTTCCAAAAAAAATACAGTGCACACTATAACATTTCCCCACATTTTTATTGTTGACGATAATATCAGCAAAATGAGTCTTTTGGGATTCGTATAGATGATCAGAAACTGATTAATCAGCTTGGTGATCTAAAAAGATTCAAAAAAGACTCTTTAAAACGCTTAGAAAACGACTAGTTTACAAAAGCACAAGGAATGTGTGCAGTTAAAATCTTATTGTGCAAACGATCCTATACTACTGTTTTTTATGCTATTTTAATTGGTGTTCAAAAAAGACCACAAAAAGACTCTGAAAATATCGTGAAAGCGATTATTTGAAAGCAGAATGTGTGCAATCAGTTTGGTGATCAAAAAAGTGTACAAAAAGATATATAGACGCTTAACAAGCGACTAGTTAAAAATAGCACAAAAAATCTTGTAAAATGTGCGTAATATAACTATTTTTAGGTGATAAAAAAATGCCACAAAAAGACTCGTATCACATTATGGGTGATGTAGCTTAGTTGATTAGCACGTCGACTACTAAGTATTACATATCATATTCAGCAGCCTAGGTTCGATCAAAGTTCTACTCCAAAAAAATATATGGACGACAACAAAAACTTCACAAAAACTACAAAAAATGATTTACCACATCTGACTTTTTTTAATTTTAATATGACTTTCATTTATATACCTTTACAAGTGTTTTCCATTTTACAAAATTTGTATGACCTTTACAGTTTTTGTTTGGCGGCCGAAATTCCTTTATTATTTGTTTACAATAGAATATCAGAAAATGTAGCAAATCAAAATATGGTAACTTTGACAGCTCGGCATGTCGTCACGAGATGCCACCTGACTTTTGTTTTTAATATTTGAGTGTTTCAAAATATTAAATGTAAAATCTCGTTATTATTTTTTTTTAAATAATTAACTTAAAAAATTGAGTTTTTGCCTCAAAAACCTGTCATTGGCTCCATAGTGCAATGTGGCAATCACCACTAGCATCCTTTTTACTTATATACTTGTTTACACACTCTCTTCCTTTTCCATCAAAGTCTGTTAATGTAGATGTAAATGTAATTTTCCTTTTTATTTATTTTGTTGTATACAACATATTTTGTTTTGTCATTCATTTCTTTAGGTATAAATAATACATCTAAGCCTGGTCTTTGGGGTGGTACCGTCTCAACGTTGGAATTTAAAGTAAACATCACACAGGAAATGAACGGCATAGTTTACACATGTCAAAGTGCCAACGAGGCACTACAGCGTAGTGTTCATGAAGCCGTTAGCTTGGATGTGCTGTGTAAGTATTTTTCTGTTTAACTTGAAACCTTTTATTTTGTTGTTGCTTCTTAAAATGTTATGTACGAGTACATGTTGCAAGTGCAACATCAAAAGTGAATTTTAAGCAAAAGTATAAATTTTATTTAACTCTTTTCTTATCTTGTCTTTCCATGTTACTGTAATGTCATCTCTGCTGATGCTGATGTTTAGATCGTCCAAAATTTGTGCCACCGCCTTCGTCAACGGCTGTCGGTGTGGAGGGTGAATCACTGCTGGTTGCCTTGCAGGCCAATGCCAATCCCGTGTCAATTACTTACACTTGGTCAAAAGATGGTCAGACTTTGCCCAGTGCGGCTAATGGAGCAGAGTCACGCATCTTTGCCGATGGCTCTAATTTGAATTTTACAAAACTCTATCGCAACGATGGCGGAGTGTATGTATGTGAGGCTCGCAACTCTCAAGGAACTGCACGCATTAATGTCACAGTAGTAGTAGAATGTAAGTACTACAACCTATTAAATCCTGTTTAGTTAAGTTTTGTATTAATTTGTATGACTTTCCTTTGGATTGGGGGGTGTAATTATCTGCAGATGGCACCATCATCAAAACGGTTTCAGAAAATGTCATTGTCAATCCCGGTGAAGATGCCATGCTGTCGTGTACGGTTGAGGGTAAACCCCTAACGGAGGATCACGTAAAGTGGGAGAGAGTGGGCTATGATATGACCATAAAAACTTCATCAACATTTGCCAATGGCACCTCGTACCTACACATTAAAGACGCGCAACGTGAAGATGTTGGCAATTTCCGCTGCATTGCTGATAATCGCGTTGCCAATCCCACTAGTCGTGATGTTTTGCTGATAGTCAAATGTAAGTTGTATTATAGGAATTTTTAAAGAAACAGGAAACACGTTTTATGTACATAAATATTAAAATATAAGTATTTGCTTATGTATATTAAGAATTTCTTTACTTAAACATTGTATATACTGACAAACGTTTTTGCTTGTATATACTTAGTTGCACCGGAAATTGATAAATCACCTACACTGCTAAGAGCTGCCAGTGGCACTGGTGAACGTGGTCGTCTGCCTTGTCGTGCCCAATCATCACCCAAACCTAAATTTACCTGGCGTCAAGATGGCAAAGATTTGCCCGTTAATCGTTCCTATAAATATTTGGTGGAGGAAAAGAAAATTGATTCGCTTACCTATGAGTCCATATTGATTGTAGAAAAGGTGGCTCCCGCGGACTATGGAGCCTATGAGTGTGTGGCAACTAATGATTTGGGACAGTCTGTTGAAACTGTACGCTTAGATATTACCTCACAGCCGGATTCACCCTTAAGTTTGAATATTCTAAATGTTACCCATGACTCGGTGATAGTTGCCTGGACTCCCGGTTTTGATGGGGGTCTAAAGGCTTCTTATAGAGTACGATTTAGGTATGATAATGATGATTTTTTTTAATTAAACACTTGATACGTTCTTGGAAATGTTACTACTTTTTTCCTTTTATGAATTTTATTCATTTTTTTTATAGAGAGGCAAATCGTGAACAATACAAATATGTCGATGGTCTACCAAATAGTCATAAACTAACCATAACTGGCCTAAAAATGAATACATTATATCTATTTTCGGTAATGGCTTACAATGATTTAGGTGAGAGCAAATACTTGCCGGACCTGCAAAAAGCCCATACCAAAGGTAAGCCACCTACATACAATACAATTCATTCTCATTTATGTAGACAAAAAATGCAAAGAAAAAAAAAAGAAAAAAGTCAAAACTCAATTAGCTAATACAGGAATATACAAAGCATATATTCACACACACACACACACACCCATTTAGTACTAAAATCATAAATGTAAAATTTTATATAAGAGTAAATTCGTATGTCACATTCATACATAATATGTGTTGGTGGGTAAGTGTATGTATTGTATAACACATTAAAGCAAAGTGCACAAATTAGCAGCATCTATAAAAACTAGGTTGGAGTACGAGTACCAAACGGCGAAAAGGAAAAAAAAAAAGTATAAGTTATAAAAGTCATTGATTTATTGGTCGCGTCATCTGCATTTTATGAGCTGGCCCATTCTAAGTAAGCCAACAACCAACTGCTCTAACTCAAAAGCAGTGACAACAAAAACAACTTTTACAAAAAATAAAATCAGCCATCGAGTATTCAGGAGCTGTTGGCTAGAGCTGTTAGTCATTGTGTGGTCGGGACTACTTTATGGAGTTATTACATTGTGGAATCATTTAGCTTTACAACAATTTAATAAAAATTAGTATATGGAATATGTAAAGGGTATCAACATACTATATATGTATGTAATATATGCATATATATTTATGAATACACTTGCATTTATTTATAATCTTTACTATGTTCATTTATATTCACATATACCACACAACTAGTACCTACACATTATTTAGTCCAGCCATAAATTTAACATTGTGTTCACACTGTTTTCTTCTATTCTTCTCTCTTTTCTCCTCTTCTTCTAATTTTTTTTTTTTTCATTAAATTTTTTTGACTTTTATACTGCATTTACTTTATTGCTACTCCTCTGGTATATGCATATACGTTTGTATTTTTAATAACTTATCGCTAACAGAAGCACCGCCACCATCACAACCGGCCTCATCACTGGGTGGACCACCCACAACGAGTGCCACACCATTGGGTGGCACTTCGGGTCTGCTACTGTTGGTCGGTGTAGCATCTGGCATAACAATAGTGGCTTTAAATATACTCATCATAGGTTGCTGTCTGCATAAACGCAATCAAAAGCGTCTCAAACGAGGTACTGTATACACACATTTATACGAATTATTGTTATAATTATGTATAACTATAATATTTTTATAACACCCAGGCATAGATACTTTCTTTTAAAAGAGTAAAATGTTTTTTTTGTTTAAAGGTTGGAATCGAAAATTAATTTACATTTTCATGTCAAAATATTGAGATTTAATCTTGTTATTAATATTCAAAAATTATTAAAATTATCTGATTCTGCGAAAATTGGCTAGTTTTAAACTTTTATTATTACAGTGCACTCGCGGTAACGTTAACTAATTGAAAGCAAGGGAGTATATGTTAGCAAAATTCTTCAATTTAGCGATTGTCAAATTTCATAAAAGCATTTACATCGATGGCGTTTAAATGCGACTACTCGGATTAATAAAATAATTAGTATTCCTGAAAGATAATTTTGTTGCCGAATTTCGTTTTTTTTTTTACTTAGTTCAAGAAAATAAACAGTTTTCGAGTTACGCGAATATTTATTGCGCAACCTCCTTTTTTTTATAAGGCTATATCTCGAAAACTAAAGCGAACCTAAAAAACGGTTAGTACCATTGAATTCAGTGTACTCGATTTATCTTTATCTAATAGGTCAGTTTTATTGGTAAACAAGTTGTCAAAATCGAACACAGTGTAATTATAAAAGATGTTATTAATGTTTCCCGTGACTGGGGCTCGAACCTAAACGGAATATGATATATTATTCTTAGTAGTCGAGATGAAGGGTATAATATACCAGCACGAGTACGTATGTGATTGAAATAGATCGTTTTCAGATACATTTATACCCTTCACCACCATAGGTGGAAAGGGTATTATAAGTTTATGCTGATGTATGTATTGTCTTATCTTTTTTTGTATACCAATAGGCTTAGAATCACTTTCTGAGTTGAATTAGCGATGTCAGTCCGTTCGTCCATCTGGCTGGCTGGACCCCCATATAAATGATCTAATCAAAGTACAGGTCGCTAGAGATAATTTATTAAAATTTCGCACAGAGCGTTTTTTTTTTTTTTGTTAGTGGGACCATGGCTATTGTACCATTATTTATGGTACCTCCCATAGGTCTAACTTCCCGGAATTGATATATTGGCCACAAAAGTCAATATTTTTTCATGAAATTTAAAGCAAATACTGCTTATATAAACTTTAATCACTGTACAAAATTTCGTTGAAATCGGTCCAAATTTGACCATAGCTCCCATACAAACTCTGTTCTTAAAACGCACTAAATGAGGCAAAATTCACTAAAACACTCGTAAATCCGAAGATAATGAGAATTTGTGCATACATAATTTTTGTAACAACTATAAGCAATTCGACAAATTTCAAAATAATCGGTCTATATAAGTCTCATATAAGTCTAAATGACGGAAACATCTTAAATGTATAAGTTTTTAGAAAATGTTTGTATGATGGCAAAATTTAGCAAACGTTTGTCTTTATACAGGAAAAAGAACATCTTTGACCTTAGTGGTAAAGGGTACCGTATGGTCGGGCTTGACCGACTATAGCACTTTCTTACTTGTTTTGGGATAATTTTCCCCATTTCCACAAAAAATTCAAACCAAATTAATGATAGGATACTTTTGCTGAAATAACCAAAAATATCTCAGAAAAAAACGAATGATTTTCGTCAGATATCGGATAGTTATAGACTTCGACCAATTAAGGCTTGAAAATGTAAACATTTGTTTCTTTCCAACCTCTAACAATAAACAGTTTTTTTAGGGAAAATATTTAGTCGTATTGTCATGAGTCGTAACTGAAAATATCTTAAAAATTTTAGTTTTCGAATACATAGAAGAAAACATTTTAAGACTTGTGGAATGCACAGACTTTTTTAAGTTATGACCAGGGACAGAAAATAACTGTAATTTTTTAATTTTTAATTAAAAAAACAACAACAAGGAAATGTCGGAGAAAAAAAAAACAAATATATCATTTTTATTGGCTTGGAACAAATTTTTTATCAAAAAAGGATTTTTTCGAGCAAAAATAACAATTATTTTTGAATTTTATTTTTTCTAGCCGAAATAAAAGTTATTGACTTTTATTTTTTTGAGCAAAACTACATAAAAATTATTTTTTTGACTAAATTCATTTTATTTAGCTTTAGTCAAAAAAATAGCTTTTTTTTGTGCTCGAAAAATTAAGGTCACGCCATAACTTTTATTTCTGCTCGCAGAAATAACTTTCGTTTCTGCTTGTTAAAATAAAAGTTAAAAACTAACTGTTATTTTTGCTCAAAAAATCAAAGTAAAAAAATAATTTTTATTTTGGCTAGAAACATAAACGTCAAAAACGACTGTTATTTTCACCCGAAAAAATAAAAGTTCAAAAAATAATTTTTATTTCTGCTCGTAAAAATTAAAGACAAAAATATCTTCTATTTTTGCTCGAAAAAATAAATGTAAAAAAATAACATTTATTTCTGCTCAAAAAAATAAAGGTCAAAACATAATTCTTTTTTTTTCTGAATTTTATGATAAAAGTTATAACAGTTACAATCCCTGGTTATGACTATTTTCAATACGACTGCATAAGAAAACTTTGTGAGTGACTATTGCTAATTAACCTGTATGTTATATATGTATTTAGATATATTGTATGTCTTATGCTATATTTAAGTTTTATATGTATGGAAATCAATATAATATTAATACAACCCTAAACTACTAGTGTTGAGGCCCTATGCTCCACTGGGAGTCAAGGATTACAGAAGAAAAATAGACTATTTTTTTTTGATAATTACCTACAATTTGATATATCACACTTCTATACCAGGGGCCAAATTACCGCATTCGATATCGATCGAAAACTCAGACTTTTATGCAAATATTGTGAAGTATTCTTTTGGGATGTTCAAAGTTATTTCGATGCAAAAAGTTTGAAATTTGGTATCCATTTTGATTCGTTTTTAAGAATATATAGTCCAATTAAAATTCTTTTACTATTGTTCATCTTTTGGCAAATAACTTCAAAAAAATATAGTAAACTGTGCATCTTTTAAATAATTTTGATTAATTGTATGTTATACAAATGTTTTGAAAATATCTAAGATTTCGATCGATATCGAATACTGTAATTTGGCCCCAGTAGTTGGCGGGATTTTATCGAACAACTACGAATTCAGAAGAATAAAATTTGTTGGTATAGATATTAATAAAAGCATAATTTTAGAAGGTAAAACTGTAATAATTATTTCAGTTTTATTCTTTGTTTTAAAAAATTGTCTGTGAATGGGATTGACTTACAGATGTCATGTATTTTCAAAGCATAAAATGACTAATGAAATCAGTTTCACAAACTTCTAAGTTTAAAAAAAAAAAATTTTAAATAATACATTATTATCAATTGGCAAGATCATATTATTACAAACTTCTGAGATTATATTAAAAAATAATCTGACCTAGAAGTATCTGACCTTTGAGAAAATAAGTGAGATTTTAAAGAAACTCATGTAGCATACTTTTATGATGTCACAGAAAAATCCATTACAATTTAAGTTTTAAGAACGCGTTTCTATTTAAAATGCTTTAATTAAAAGGCTTAATATGAAATATACCTACAATAAAAATATAAGTTATAAGGAACCTTTTTTATGCATGCGAATTTTCTTAAATCAGTTCCTGATTATCTGAAAAATGAATTATAGTTAAATTTTTTTAAAAACGAAAACTCTACATTAGTTAAACCATTCCAGTAAAATTTTTCAGCTTTGACCTTTCAATATAAGTTTAAAGAATACACAAAATATACTTAATAGAAACTATTTTATTACGTATTTATTAGGGTGTTCATTTTACTCGACTTTTAATTGTTTGAGTAATCAAATAACTTGAAAATGGGGTTATTTAATTACTCGGAAAATCGATTAATCGTTAAAAATTACTCGAGTTAATCGAGTAAATAATGCATCTTAAAATTTCTCGAGTAAGATTTTTCTGTAAGCTTTTTATTTATATATTTTTAATGCAACAATTTTTTTAATTAAATTATAGTTTTAATAACAAAAAAGTTTAACAATTCGCAATAAAACACATAAAACATAAATAAAAAAAATATTTTTAAAATATTTTAAGTGAGTTTATTTACTTCTATATATAAAAAGCAATCTTTTGATTTCATAAATCCTGAGTTTGATCTAATAGTAGGCTCTACGACTACTTTTTACCTATGTTTACACTGGGATCTTCAACTGGACTAAAGTAGAATCTACGATTACATTGCGTCCTTTTACTAAACTATAGTAGGACATCTTGTTACTATTGTAGGACCTACGATTACACAGGGTATTCAACTAAACTGTAGTAGTATCTACGAATATATTGGAGACTTTAACTGGACTATAGTAGGTTTTACGATTGCAATGGTACCTTCAACTAATCTATAACAGGAGCTACGATTACCTTAGGACCTTTTAATAAACAATAGTAAAAATTACGAATACTTTGGATACCACAACAGGTCTATGGTAGACTAGGCTATTTATATCTAAAATTACATTGACTATATATATACTATGGACTATATACATACAATGGACTATATACACACAATGGACTATATTACAAGTTGTAGTTTACAAGTCTCGATTATTGCTTAGAATTGACAATGTTAAAATTCACGATTATTTTATAAATGTAATATTAACTATATTAAAAACCTAGATTATTGCTTTATATTAACTATAGTGGAACCATCAATTATTGCCTAAGATGGACCATAGAACGATAGATAATTGATTTAAGTGGTCTTTATTTGAACCCTTTATTATTGCATGTATCATAAGTAGCAGCAAATACTTTCAAGCCAAAGTTGGCCATTATTTGCGTGGCAGGGCAATAACAACAATTTACGTAATAAAAAAAAAAACACACAAAGAAAAATGCATACTAAACTAACAAAACATACAGCAAGTAGTATCTTTGCTCTCCATTTGGCCAACGTTTTTTTTTACAAACTTAGAAATACGCTGAGAGAAATTTTAGTCGTTTTATTAAAAAAAAAATAGTTACAAAATTATTGAAATAATTTTACTAGAGTAACTCGATTACTCGTGGAAAATTACTCAAATAAATCTTTATTTGAAATTAGCCATTTTATTTTACTCGAGCGATTAATCGATTTTATTTTTCCGAATAATCGAGCAAACATAACTCGAGTAAGCACAATAGTATTTATTAAATACTATTTAAGAACATAAAAACTTGTGTATGTAAGTGTGCATATTAGTTACTATTCTTAGTTTATAGTGACATTTTTTTATAAAAGTATATAAAATTTTACATTTGTATAAAATGCATAATAATGTCTACCATACTTCCGTTACGCTTAACATGTACAATTTTTTTAATATCTACTCAGTTAATAAAATTATTGCAATACCGAACTCTCTTGATATTCTTTGTTCAAGTAATTTTTGTATTTTTTAGTTTTTTGTTTAAATTTCAATTTATTACTGAATTTTAAATAACTCATTTGATAGAAAGCCAAAAAAGCAGAGTAAAAAAAATGCTAAATGTAAAAAATTCAACAAGGAAATCTTTAATATTAACATGAATTTCCTTTTACAAGAAAAGGGTTATTTTTAATTTATAGCAAACGTAGTTTGTGTCTGAAAATGTATAAGAGTATATGTGTGTACCCGGCAGTTGTAAATGAAAGAACAGTCAGCAAATGTAATTAATTGTCAATTAATTATAAAACTCTTACTATATTGTAAGTAATAACTTAAAAATCATATTGCTTTTAAAACAATATAGATGCAAAACTCATACATATGGTTGAAAATTTGTTGCATACTTTTGGGAGTTACAAAATAATTTTAAATTATTACATTTTTTACATAAAATGCACTCTAGGATATACAAACTGATCAGAGGCCAAATTACCGCATTCGATATCGATCGAAAACTTAGGCTTTTAAGCAAATATTGCGAAGTACTTTAGGGATGTTCAAAAGTTTATTGAAATTTGGTATTCATTTTGATTCGTTTTTAAAAACATATAGTTCAATTAAAACTCTTTTACTATTGTTCAGCTTTTGACAAAGTAACTTCAAAAAAAATATAGTAAACTGTGCATCTTTTCAATAGTTTTGATTACCCCTAAAGTATGCTATACAAATGTTTTTTAAATATCTAAGATTTCGATCGATATCGAATGTGGTAATTTGGGCCGTGATCAGGGGTCAAATTACCGCATTCGATATTGATCGAAAACTCAGACTTTTAAGCGAATATTGTAAAGTATACTTTAGGGATGTTCAAAGTTACTTCGATGCAAAAAGTTTATTGAAATTTGGTATCCATTTTGATTCGTTCGATTATTTGCCAAAAGATGAACAATAGTAAAAGAGTTTTAATTGAACAACATATATTTTTAAAAACGAATCATAATAGATACCAAATTTCAATAAACTTGTTGCATCGAAGTAAATTTGAATATCCCTAAAGTATACTTCACAATAATCGCTTAAAATCTGAGTTTTCGATCGATATCAAATGCGTTAATTTGGCCCCAGATTTCGCTAAAATTAGATATCTTTATAAAACTTAATTTCGTTTTTTTCAGTATTAATATTATTTTTAACTACATAAAAGTGGATAACATTGAAAAAGACTCTAGCTCTTTTTTAAACTTTTCACAAATGGGCTCATAATATTTAATTTTTTTTTTTGATTCGAAAGTTATTAAATGTGTCGTTTGAATCCCACCCAGCTCCTTTAGTTTAATTTAATATTAAGAAAAATGTCATTGTTAGAATCGAATTGAAATTTCGTATAAAATTGCAATCTTGTCTAAATGGTCGTAGGCCTTTAGGTATACCAGTATGACTTAGAATCACTTCCTGTGTCGATTTAACAATGTCAGTCCGTCAGTCCGTTTGTCTGGACGTCTGGCTGGACCTCCATGTGAACCTTGAAAGCAAAGCACATCAAGATAATCTGATGAAATTTGACACAGATAATTCCTTTGATAGTAGGACCTTGACTATTGAAAGTCGTCCAAATTGGTCTACTATTTAGGGTATCTCCTATGGGTCTCACTTATAATCAAGTTGCTGAATTTATACACAATTGGTCTATATTGGACCCCAGCTCTTATATACGTCAAAACGATGGAAATATATATGTATATTTTGGGAAAATCTTTGTAAGAAGACAAAATTTAGAAAATTATTGTTTTTATACACGAAAAAAGTCATTTGATCTCAGTGGTGAAGGGTTTCATATGGTCAGGCTTGGCCTACTATAGCACTTTCTTGCTTGTTTTATATTCAAACCAAATGTGGAACTGTAATTCTTGTTTCCATATGCAATATTTCGGCAAAATAAATGTATCGAATTTTTGACTGTGAGCGGCCAAAATCTTTATTCCAAGAACTCAGTTCTATGGTATCCAAAATAATAAAATATATTTGATATGGTCCCACATTTAAAACTAATGCCTGTTTCAAATTTTATTCATTTTTAATAAATCGACTGACAAAATGATTCCAATTCGAACGGTGTACTTAAAGGTGGTCTTATACCAATATTTCTGTTAACATGTTAAACAAAATAGAGACCCTAAGTGGGAGTGCCGGTACTCAAACATCAATAACAATAACAATACAACAAACAATAAGTTTAATTTGTAATAATTGAAGAAATTAGGACCTAGGCCAAAATCCCGCACCCAATTGAAACTAATGAAATTTCTAAGAAATTAGGAAGCATACTTTTGGGAGGTCTAAAATTAATTATGCAGCCTAATTAACAAAGTTTTGTAGTATCTATGATTATATAAACAAAAAATTTCTGCATTAAATTCATTGATATAAAAATTTTATTAAAATAGACAATACAAAATAACCGATCTCCTAAAGAAATAATAATAAAATTCTTTTTTATATTGTTAATTTTGATTTAATCTAAAAAAAAAATGTGTTGCATGCTTTAAGGAAGTTCAAAATAATCAATATTACTAGCATACTTAGGCGAGAAAAAGATTTATTGGGGACCTTCCTTTTAGAGTAAACTGTTGGGAAGTTTCCTAAGCCTTTTCATTTTTGCTTTACTAAGTATAAATGTATGTGTCTGTTTTCTTTTTATTTTTTTTTTTCTTATTATTTACATGCCTCATTATTTTGTTTAGCTAATTTTGTTGTATTTTATAGCAAAATTTTTGTTGCGTTACAATTTTTTATGCGTTTCCTAATGGTAGGAATGGAAAATAAAATCTGTTAAATAAGTATACATAATAAGAAACGGCAGGCGAAAAGAAAACACGATCTAAGAATGAAGAAAAAGGGTCTCATATTCACCTCGAAACGTGATGCGTTTTTTTTTTTTTTGATACTTAGTTTTTTTATACTATTTACATTTCCATTTATTTCATTTTTGTAGCATATTTTCAGGGTTTTTATTTTCTTTTATTATTTGCTGCATATTTAACATTGAACATCTTCATCATCATTATCATCTTATACAGAGTTTTCAGAAGGCACAACTGCCAGCCGCCATCAGAATCATCGTCATCATCAGCTCATCTTTAATGTTTTTGGATTTAGTTGTTGGAATGTTCAAGTTCACCCTGAAAATAGAAAAAAAGTAGAGAAGAGTTTTTATGTGTATTTGGATTTTATTTTCTTTTTTTGCTGTTCCCTTGGGTTGCTAATCTGGTTTTGTGCACTTTTACTTTAATATTATCATATTTTATTCCTTAAACGAGCTTTTTGTCTAGTTGATGGTTTCTTTCTTTTTTTATTTAATGCATATTATGTGTATTTGCAGAGAGTGTGTGATAAATTTATAGAAAAAAAAAAAATACTTTAAGAATAATTTTTAATAAAAATTTAAATTTTACTGTATTTATAAAAAATATAAAATATTGCACTACCCTTGCCATAATACATAACTACCTTCATTGTACCTTTACAAAATTTATATTTCAAAACTATAATTTTAATATATATTTTTTTATTTTCTTTTATTTCATAAAATTTATTTCATTTTGAACCATTCGTGTGCTGCATTTTTCATTTCATTTGTGTATATCTGTATATGTATTATTTGATATGATTGTGTATATTCGTATGTGTGCGTGTGGGGCTGTTGGTTTGTGGGTCTTCGTGTATTTTTACATTTTATACGGTCAACACTGAAGAAGGACTAGAATTGCTACCAGCTGAATTAACTGAATATTCTTCAAATACACCAAATCTAGTTATAATTGGCATTTCACTGGCAGCTTTTGGTTTTCTATTGGTTAATGCCGCTTTGGTGGCCTGGTTTTTTGTTCATCAAAGACGTAAAAAAGGTTTGTGTTTTTAATTTTATTCATTTCATTTGCATACTCATCCATGTACTATAAATATTTATATTCATATATTTTTTTTAATAAGTTAGTAATTTAAGTTTTTTTATTTTTATATTTTTGTTCTTAAATTATTTTAATCGAACTTTTATAATAATACAAATTTTTGGTAGTTTTGTTAGTTTAACATGCTCGAGTTCAGCAGTTAAGTTTTTGCTCCCTGTACGGGTGTCACAAGTGAAAAACTTTTGCAAATACTTGGAAAGCGACATAGTGGGGTTAAAGGCCTAGGTGAGGACATACAAAAACTATTTTCAAAGATCTCGAAACATGTGAAAAAATTCGAGATATTTGAAAAAAAAAACTGGTTTCGGGTATTTCGTAGTATTTTAGTAACTCCAACTCTCGCAATTGCAGAGCGATCTTAAAATTGTAAGCAGGTTTGGAAAGTCAAGAGATCAAGCTTTTAAAAGCTATATGCAAAGGGCTTATACTCTAAGAAATTGGTTTAGTTTTTATCAAAAGTTTCGCTATTTTTTCCTAATCTTTAAAATTTAAAAGCAATTATTTCAACTTTTTATACCCTTCACCACCATAGGTGGAAAGGATATTATAAGTTTGTACTGATGTATGTAACGTATAGAAATATTTGTCTTAGGCCCACATTTAAGTAAACCAATAGACTTAGAATCACTTTCTGAATCGATTTAGCAATGTCAGTCCGTCCTTCCGTCCATCTGGCTGGCTGGCTGGACCCCCTTGTAAGCCATGTAATCAAAGTAAAGGTCGCAATTCTAAAGGGAATTTAATGAAGTTTGGCACAGATGATTTTTTTGATATGGCTGTTGAAATTCATCAAAATCAGTACATTATTTATGGTACCTCCCATAGGCCCCAATTCCCGGAATTGATATTTTGGACACAAATATCAATATCTTTGATGAAATTAAATAAAACAGATACTGCTTTTATTAGCCAAAATCACTGTACCAAATTTCGTTGAAATCGGTCCAGATTTTACCATAGCTCCCTTAGAAACTCTGCTAACACAACGCACTAAATGAGACAAAAATCACTTAAACGCTCGTAAATCTGAAAATAATGACAATTTTAAGTTTATATTTTGCATACATAATTTCTGTAAAAACCAAATTTCGAAATAATCGGTCCACATTTGACCCTAGCTTTCACCCTAAGTGGCAGTGACGAAAAAAGCTTTGATGACAAAATTTATCAAATATTTGTCTTTTTATAAACAAAAACTGATATGTGACCTCAATGGTAAAGGGTATTAAATGGTCGGGCTTGAATTATGTTTGTAAATCAAAGGTAAAAGTCAGATTACACTCTGTTACACTAAAAAACAAGTAAGAAAGTGCTATAGTCGGTCAAGCCCGACCACATGATAACCTGCACCATTAAGTTCGAAGGTGTTCTTCTTCCTGTATAAAGACAAATATTTGCTAAATTTTGACATCATACAAACATTTTCTCAAAAATTATATATTTCAGCTCTTTCGGTCATTTAGACTTATATGAGAGCTAGGGTCAAATGTGGACCGATTATTTCGAAATTTGACAAATTGATTACAGTTTAAAAAATAAACTCAAAATTCTCATTATCTTTAGATTTAAGAGCGTTCTAGTGATTTTTATCTCATTTAGTGCGTTTTGACAGAAGAGTTTGTATGGGAGCTATGGTCAACTGTGGACCGATTTCAACGAAATTTGGTACAGTTATTTTGGTTTATATAAGCAGTATTTGTTTTAAATTTCATGAAAAAATATTGATATGTGTGGCCAAGATATCAATTCCGGGAATTGGGATCTATGGGAGGTGCCATAAATAATAGACCGATTTTAACCAATTTTAATATCCATGGTCCCACTATCAAAAAAAATGATCTGTGCCAAATTTCATCAAATTATCTTTAGAACTGCGACCTGTAGTTTGATTACATGGTTTACATGGGTTTCTAGCCAGCCAGACGGACGGACGGACTGACATCGCTAAATCGACTCAAAAAGTGATTCTAAGCCTTTTTTTATACTAAAAGGTGAGTCTAACACCAACAATTCTATGCGTTACATACATCAGCACAAACTTATAACACCCTTTCCACCTATGGTGGTGAAGGGTATAAAAAACTCGGAAAACGATCTAGCTTAAGATGTAGGCCTTATTGAGTATATAATAAATCGTGAAAAAAATCAGAACAAAACTGATTTTAACGAGGGTTATCATCTTATCTACATGTAGCTTAGCCAGTTTGCATCCGATTTTATTTTTTTAACAGCATAAAAGAAAACAGATTGCGCTTTAGAATGGAATATCATTGCATAGCATTTGTACATTAAAATTACTTTTTTGTTAAGAATATTAAAGAAAAAAAAAACTCCATTTGTACACATTTTTTGATTGTAGTAGCTTTTTATTGCTTATTCTTATATGAAAGCTTATACAAGTTTATTTTAATATAATAAGAGAATTTAGTTCCTAATTAAAGGTGGTTTTAGTTTTTTTTACTCAGACGAAAACTCTTAAAGTTATTAATCTTTTAATAAACCGATTAGGCCATTTACCATGTAATAACATGGTAATTCGAAATGTTAACATTTCTACCAGCAATTCATTATAAAAACTTTTTTGTATGCAATCGAAAAATTTTAACTTTGAAAAAAGTTCAAAAACTTTTGTAAATATAAACCGATATCAATAACTGATATATCGTTTTTTTTTTCTATATAGAACTGGCTTTAAAAGACTGTATAAAACAAAGTAGGTTTTTGTATAATAAAAATTGAATAATTGCTTTGAATTTTAAAGATTACGAAAAATTAAAAAACGAAACTTTTGATAAAAATGTACCCAATTTCCTAGAATATAAACCCTATGCATACATTTTGTTAAAGCTTGATCCCTTGACTTTCCAAAAATGTTTAAAATTTTAAAATCGCTCTGCAAATGTGAGGGTTGGAGGTACTAAAATACTACGACCTACCCGAAAACAGTTTTCATCTCGAAATTTTGCACGTGTTTCTAAATCTTTGAAAATAGTTTTTGTATGTCCCCATCTAGGCCAATAACAATCATTAGGTCGCTTTCTAAATTTTTACAAAAGTTGCCCATATGCGACACCGTGTTAATACAAAGACAAATATTGTAATTTTTGTACGAAAATCTTTGTTGACAGAATAAAAGCATGATCGGAGAAGCTTTAACCGCCATAGGTTAATCTAGTCAAAAATAAAATTGTTCAGTATTCTTCAAATAAATAAAATTTTATACTTAAATCAAAATAAAATTTAAAGTTCCAGCAAGAAAAATTAAAAAAAAAGAATTTTAACACTTAAGTTTAGTTAGGTTTTAGTTAGTTAGTTTCTGATTTAATCTAATAATTTAGAAATAAGTTCTAGTTAAACTTTTGACCACTTTATGAAAAAAAGTTTGTCTTTTTTAGATTTATAATATTAAAAAAATAATAATAAAAGCAATAATATCATAAATAATAAATGTTCAAAAGAAATTAATTAAAAGGCGAATTTAATTTATCAACTTTAGTTTAAATTTTAAAGCTAAATGATTTTAATTTACGAAAATAAATATTTATTTATAAATTTGAAAAGCAGCGAATTTGGGAAAACATTTTCATTATTTATACAATATAAAAGAAATTGATTTAATCAACCAAAAAATATTAAAAAGCTAATTAAGGATAATTGATAAGGCATTCTGGGAAACTATGTCCTGTTTACAATAACATTATATTCTAATATTTTGGAAGACTGTTTTGAAAGTAATTATGAGCTTGTACAATAGGGCGGGTAAATTTTTTTTGGTGGTCTGGCTCAGCGAAATTCGTAAAATACATATAATTTCAAGACTTTTTTCTCCACTACAGCATATGCAAATTCTGAAAAAAAGCTGTGCGGACTTTCGTAAATAGATTTTTTTTCTCAATTATAAAAAAGTCCCAAAACTGAGAGCAAACAAATTGAAATAATTTTTAATATTCTGTATTGTTTCAGTTTTCATTCAAATTTTATCAATTATCAGTTTATACACTTCTTTCAAATTTCATACAATCATATTTTATAATTGAGAAAATCTATTTACAAAAGTCCGCACAGATTTTTTTCAGAATTTGTATATGCTGTAGTGGAGAAAAAGTCTTGAAATTACATGTATTTTACGAATTTCGCTGAGCCAGACCTCCAAAAAATTCGTCCATACAAATTGACCCGCCCTATTGTACAAGTTAACTTATTACTGGGTGTCTAAAGAATAATAACACCAATAGCTTCGAATAATATTATTTCTTTGAATCATAAAACGATTTAAGCTGTAAAAAGTTCTGCTCAACCTAAATCATAATGTGATCACGCATAATCGTAATATGATTACATTATTATTAAATTGAAAAATTTTCAATAGAAATATTTTTCTATAGAAAAATTTTTGTAGAGAAAAATCGAAAATTTTTCTAACGTAAATTTTTTTATAGAAAAATATTTGTATCGAAAATTTTTCTATAGAAAATTATTTCTATTGAAAATTTTTCTATAGAAAAATATTTCTATTGAAAATTTTTCTATAGAAAAATATTTCTATCGAAAATTTTTCTATAGAAAAATATTTCTATCGAAAATTTTTCTATAGAAAAATATTTCTATCGAAAATTTTTCTATAGAAAAATATTTCTATCGAAAATTTTTCTATAGAAAAATATTTCTATCGAAAATTTTTCTATAGAAAAATATTTCTATCGAAAATTTTTCTATAGAAAAATATTTCTATCGAAAATTTTTCTATAGAAAAATATTTCTATCGAAAATTTTTCTATAGAAAAATATTTCTATCGAAAATTTTTCTATAGAAAAATATTTCTATAGAAAAATATTTCTATCGAAAATTTTTCTATAGAAATATATTTCTATCGAAAATTTTTCTATAGAAAAATATTTCTATCGAAAATTTTTCTATAGAAAAATATTTCTATAGAAAATTTTTCTATAGAAAAATATTTCTAACGAAAATTTTTCTATCGAAAAATATTTCTATAAAAAATATTTCTATCGAAAATGTTTTTTTAGAAAAATATTTCTATCGAAAATTTTTCTTGAGAAAAATATTTCTATCGAAAATTTTTCTTGAGAAAAATATTTCTATCGAAAATTTTTCTTTAGAAAAATATTTCTATCGAAAAGTTTTTTTAAAAAAAATATTTCTATCGAAAATTTTTCTTTAGAAAAATATTTCTATCGAAAATTTTTCTATAGAAAAATATTTCTATCGAAAATTTTTCTTTAGAAAAATATTTCTATCAAAAATTTTTCTTTAGAAAAATATTTCTATCGAAAATTTTTCTTTAGAAAAATATTTCTATCGAAAATTTTTCTTTAGAAAAATATTTCTATCGAAAATTTTTCTATAGAAAAATATTTCTATCGAAAATTTTTCTATAGAAAAATATTTCTATCGAAAATTTTTCTATAGAAAAATATTTCTATCGAAAATTTTTCTATAGAAAAATATTTCTATCGAAAATTTTTCTATAGAAAAATATTTCTATCGAAAATTTTTCTATAGAAAAATATTTCTATCGAAAATTTTTCTATAGAAAAATATTTCTATCGAAAATTTTTCTATAGAAAAATATTTCTATCGAAAATTTTTCTATAGAAAAATATTTCTATCGAAAATTTTTCTATAGAAAAATATTTCTATCGAAAATTTTTCTATAGAAAAATATTTCTATCGAAAATTTTTCTATAGAAAAATATTTCTATCGAAAATTTTTCTATAGAAAAATATTTCTATCGAAAATTTTTCTATAGAAAAATATTTCTATCGAAAATTTTTCTATAGAAAAATATTTCTATCGAAAATTTTTCTATAGAAAAATATTTCTATCGAAAATTTTTCTATAGAAAAATATTTCTATAGAAAAATATTTCTATCGAAAATTTTTCTATAGAAATATATTTCTATCGAAAATTTTTCTATAGAAAAATATTTCTATCGAAAATTTTTCTATAGAAAAATATTTCTATAGAAAATTTTTCTATAGAAAAATATTTCTAACGAAAATTTTTCTATCGAAAAATATTTCTATAAAAAATATTTCTATCGAAAATGTTTTTTTAGAAAAATATTTCTATCGAAAATTTTTCTTGAGAAAAATATTTCTATCGAAAATTTTTCTTGAGAAAAATATTTCTATCGAAAATTTTTCTTTAGAAAAATATTTCTATCGAAAAGTTTTTTTAAAAAAAATATTTCTATCGAAAATTTTTCTTTAGAAAAATATTTCTATCGAAAATTTTTCTATAGAAAAATATTTCTATCGAAAATTTTTCTTTAGAAAAATATTTCTATCAAAAATTTTTCTTTAGAAAAATATTTCTATCGAAAATTTTTCTTTAGAAAAATATTTCTATCAAAAACTTTTATATAGAAAAATATTTCTATCGAAAATTTGTCTATAGAGAATTATTTCTATAAAAAAATATATCAATCGAAATTTTTTTCTATAGAAAAATATTTCAATCGAAAGTTTTTCTATAGAAAAATATATTCATCGAAAATTGTTCTATAGAAAATAGTTATGTATGCATTTATGCATATGTAATTTTTAGAAGTGCTAGTTTTCGATCTTGTGATTATTTTCTAACTTGGCAGACATTTTCTTCTTGGTTTAACTGTCAAGAATATTAAATTTCCAGATACTAGTATTAGAGATGAAGAAAATCTTAGTTTTCTATACTATTCAGCTTAAAAATTATGTTTGTATTTATAAAAAAAAACATACTTCATTTTTTTGTAGTTTTTTTTTTGTTGTTTTCAAAATTATTAAAATTGCACAAATTGTGTATATTTAACTTTTTGTGTTTCTGTTATTGTTTGAGATTATTTTGTTCATTTGTTTGTTTTCGTATATAAAAATATTAAATTTGCAATCTAAAATAAATTTTGTATGAACTCAAAGGCAAATACTTATTCTGAATGTATGCATGAATGTGGTCTTATATTTTGTGGCTTAAATCAAAAGACAAACATTTTTAGTGTTGACTACAAAGAAACCAGAAATAAATATGTAAATAATATTTAACTGATAACAAAAATTATTATTATTATTATTTATTAAGAAGTTTGTTTTTTTAGCTTTTGTGATACCCTTAAGGAATTATTTTCATTAGCATCTAAAGTAAAATATTAATTTTTTACTTAAAACTCTTTTTTATACTAAAGCTAACCTAAAATATAATAAATTTGGTGGCATTTTGATCAAAACTATTTAGTTGACTCGCTAGTTTCGTTTTCAAGTTGTCACTTTAAAACGAAAGCCATATAGATAGATATATACTTGGTATTATAACCGCACGATATAACAGCCGACCTCATAAGATCTTGGGTTTTGTAATCCTCAGAACATAATATTTTTACAGAACTTCATTGCAGATGAAAGTGTTTGTGAGTTTTATTTTTCAAATTATATATCAATTTTATTTTCAAGTGCATTAAAATGAAAGATAAGAAAATAATCTAAATAAAAACAACTTGATTTCTTTTTTATATAAAAGTACACCCATTAGTATCACTACGACACTGAATTTTAGTAGTACGAAATAGTATTTCATAGTCCGTCGTCAAAGTGTTGGTTTGTAAATTTGTGTATTTTAGTGTTGTTGTTGTTTTTTTTTGTAAATGTAGTTGGTGTTAAAGGATATCTGTGAGTTTAGTTTTTTCTCTTTCTCTGTTAGCTGTTGTTATTTACAATAGTAAATAGTTTTATCTTTCGGGCTGAAACCACAGTAGCAGACACAGTGGGACCAACTATAAAATCAAAAAGTTTTCAATTATATTTTTCGTCGACGCTAAATCAAATACTTTAAAAGCTAAAACGATTTTCAGTTTATGATTTGTTATATAAAATATAGAAAGGATTTATTTTCACCTTTAGAGCTCACTGTATTTTGGCATGTGGTTTTTTGGACTTTTGTCTTGATACAAGTTCAACGAATTAAAACAAAAGCCGCTTTGAGCTAGAACTTGTATCTAAATGTGAAATAATATGAGTAGAAATGTACAGAATTAAAACGATGAAAATATAACGACAACGGGCTTACCGCACAACATTGCCGCACTACATGCCATGTTCAAATGCAACACTAACGAACTTTAGACAGTGGAAGCATTAACAACAAAATATCATTAATAGTCAGACTGAGACATAAGAAAACCCAACAGAAAAGTTTTAGGGTTTTAGTGACCACTTCATACTCGTATTATTTCCACGTAAGATGACCATTCATTTAAATCGCTTGTGGAAAATATGCAATATATAAAATCACATACTTTCGGTATATAAATCAATGCTCATCAGCCAAAGCACTCAGAAGCCGAGTACCAATCGGCCTTTTAACATATATTTTACTTTTGTAGGGTTCATATATCTCAAGCGTCTGACGATTGAGTGGAATTTACATGCATTTTGTTTTTGTTAAAACAACAAAACATGTGTAAATTTCAGTCAATCGTCAGACGCTTGACTTATATGAACCCTACATTTGTCTTGAAGTTGCTTTCAACGAAGCAGGTGACGCCCATATTTTAAAAACAATAACAACTAAATCGGAATTATTCAGCTTGCATTACCAATACTGAAATTTAGGTGTATTCATGTCATTCTACTATTTTTGACAGATTGTTTATTCGATTTACACTTCATCGGTTACTCTGCTTAAAATTCTTATTACACTAACACATGTAAAACCACAAACACATAATCAAGAATGTTCTTTAATTGATGGATCTTGATTTTAATTAACCAATTCAATAGCTAATAGCGCTTGCTGTTGACAGTGTTGGTCTGACCAATGAAATGCCTTAGATGTTGTTGAGTCCCATGTGAATTGATTTTTTCCGAAATTTAAAAATTGTAAAGCTTTAAAAAGAGGATCTGCATTTGAACAAATTTGGATTTTTGACTGATGTCAACCTGACAGTATATCTCTAAAGACTTAAATCCTGTTTATGATTATAGAAGGCCTCGATAAATGACAATTTGTATTTACCTCATAAAAACAACTTTGAGTTATATATATATATATATATATATATATATATATATATATATATTCAATACCTTAAATCTGACATATTTTTGAGCATAAACGTACTCACATTGTTTTAATCTGCAAATGAATAGCATTTGTTTAGTTTACAGTTCAATAAATTAATTTGACAAAAGAATAATATGGAAATTTTAAGGAAAGGTTTTCTTTGGATTTATTTCTCATTTCCCGTGGATTATCTCACAAGTGTCGATAAACTGTCCATGAATGCCAGTTGTTGCACTACAAAACATCGATGCAAAAGGTCGCCTGTTCTTTTGTCGAAAGGGCCATGTGAATTCTGATTTCTACACGAACATTTGTTTGTCGAAAGTCCTCGGAGAAATTCGTAATACTAGCCTACGAAGACGAATCATTCTCCATCATGACCAGGCGTAGGCAGCCCATACCACCAGAAGCCGAACAAAATAAACGGTTTGAGAGAACAAAGAAATATAATCTCGAACATTGCTACCACTACTATTATTTTTGGGAATATTTTTCGATACAAATAAATTCTAATGCTAAACGATTCAAGATTTTTCTGTGTAAATCTTGTTTAAATAAAAATATTTTTCTACAGAAATTTTTCAGATAAAAACATTTTTTTGCAGAAAAATTGTTGATAAAAATATTTTTCTATAGAAAAATTTTCGCCAAGAATATTTTTCTACAGAAAATTTTTTGATAAAAATATTTTTCTATAGAAAAATTTTCGATATAACAATATTTTTCTATAGAAAAATTTTCGATAACAATATTTTTCTATTGAACGATTTTTGATAATAAATAATTTTCTATAGAAAAATTTTCGACAACAATATTTTCCTATTTTTTTCTATATAAAAATTTTCGTAAAAAATATTTTTCTATACAAAAATTTTCGATAGAAATATTTTTCTATAGAAAAATTTTCGATAAAAATATTTTTCTATAGATAAATTTTCAATAAAAATATTTTTCTATAAAAAAAATCTCAATAAAAATATTTTTCTTTAGAAAAATTTTTAATAAAAATATTTTTCTATAGAAAAATTTTCGATAGAAATATTTTTCTATAGAAAAATTTTCGATAGAAATATTTTTCTATAGAAAAATTTTCGATAAAAATATTTTTTTATAGAAAAATTTTCGATTAAAATATTTTTCTATAGAAAACTTATCAATATTTTTCTATAAAAATAATTTCGATAAAAAAATTTTCGATAAAAATATTTTTCTATAGAAAAATTTTCGATAGAAATATTTTTCTATAGAAAAATTTTCGATAAAAATATTTTTCTATAGAAAAATTTTCGATAAAAATATTTTTCTATAGAAAATTTTTCGCTAAAAATATTTTTCTATAGAAAAATTTTCGATAAAAATATTTTTCTATAGAAAAATTTTCGATAAAAATATTTTTCTATAGCAAATGTTTCGCTAAAAATATTTTTCTATAGAAAATTTTTCGATAAAAATATTTTTCTATAGAAATTTTTTTGATAAAAATATTTTTCTATAGGAAATTTTTCGATAAAAATATTTTTCTATAGAAAAATTTTCGATAAAAATATTTATCTATAGAAAAATTTTCGATAAAAATATTTTTCTATAGAAAAATTTTCGATAAAAATATTTTTCTATAGAAAAATTTTCGATAAAAATATTTTTCTATAGAGAAATTTTCGATAAAAATATTTTTCTATAGAAAAATTTTCGATTAAAATGTTTTTAAAAATGTTTTAGAAAAATCTTCGACAAACATATTTTTCTATTGAACGATTTTTGATAAAAATATTTTTCTCTAGAAACATTTTCGATAATAATATTTTTCTATAGAAAAATTTTCGATAGAAATATTTGTCTATAGAAAAATTTTCGATAAAAATATTTTTCTATAGAAAAATTCTCGATAGAAATATTTTTCTATAGAAATATTTTTCTATTGAAAAATTTTAGATAGAAATATTTTTATATAGAAAAATTTTCGATAAAAAATATTTTTCTATAGAAAAATTTTCGATCAAAATATTTTTCTATAAAAAAATTTTCGATAAAAATATTTTTCTATAGAAAAATTTTTAATAAAAATATTTTTCTATAGAAAAACTTTCTACAAAAATATATTTCTATTGAACGATTTTTGATAAAAAAAATATTTTTCTATAGAAAAATTTTCGATAAAAATATTTTTCTATAGAAAAATTTTCGATAAAAATATTTTTCTATAGAAAAATTTTCGATAAAAATATTTTCTATAGAAAAATTTTCGATAAAAAAAAAAATAAAAATATTTTTCTATAGAAAAATTTGTAATAAAAGTATTTTTCTATAGAAAAATCTTCGACAAAAATATGTTTTTATAGAAAAATTTTCGATAAAAATATTTTTCTATAGAAAAATGTTCGATAAAAATATTTTTCTATAGAAAAATCTTCGACAAAAATATTATTCTATTGAACAATTTTTGATAACAAAAATTTCCTATAGAAATAGTTTTGGTAAAAAAAAGATTCTATAAAAAATTTTTCTATAGACAAGTTTTTGATAAAAAAATTTTCGATAGAATAATAATTGATATAAAAATTTTCTATAGGAAATGTTTGATAAAAAAATTTTCCTTAGAAATTTTTTGATAAAAAAATTTTCTGGTAAAAATTTTTGATAAAAATTTTTTTGCAGAAAATTTTTGATAAAAATATTAAAAAAAGGAATAGAAACCTTTTCTTTTAAACATCAGAACTACTCATTGAAAAATACCAATTTTAGTTAAAATTATAAAAAACGACAACTCTGCCCATGATCATACGTTAAACGAGGGAATTTTTGTGTAGTCGAAATACGACTTATTCTTCTATTACGAGCGACTAAGAAGCAGTTGAAGCTTACGAAAACATGCTTCGGAGATTTCTTAAGAGAAATGGAATAAGTAATATGACAAATGGTTTAAGAGACAAAAATTTATTGGTCATTAAGGAATATTTCGAAGTAAAATAAATCTATTTTTATTTAAAAAAGTTTATTATTATTTTCTTTATTTATGTTGCATAAATAGTACTTCATATTGGATCAGACTTAAGGTATTATACCTTTATAGTCCCGTATGCCCACATATATTTTCATCTGGTAAAGTAAGTTCCAAATGTCATCAAAATGTTGAGCTTCAAATAGGAAACTTTACATACCCCATAAACTTAATAAAACTATATTCTTCTCCCTAACAAACTTTCAATTCTATTTTTTTTATTAGGTGCAGCAATTTGTAGGTCCACTTTTTGCCACCAACTCTATTAATAGTTTTCTACCAAAAATAGCATAAACTAAATAGTCAAGGCGACATTAAGACAGGGCGATAGACTAAGGCAGTAATACCGAATGAAACATGTTGTAGTTATGCTGAAAGGCTTTAAAACATTTACCACAATATGGAATTTTTTCCCCATACAGGCTTTAGTTATGTTTTTTATGTGTTTTGTATTTTTAATTTTAATCCCTATAGGCAGGTTGAGAACCAGCTAGAGTTTGCTTTTCCCAACAGTCATCTATCTAGTCAGTCTATGAAGCAAGCGACCAGCCAGCCCATCTTTTTTTTTTTTTGGTACCATGGGATGATATTCTGCTTTATTATGGCTGACAATGTATGTGGTTTGTCGTTGATGATGATGATGACGACGATGGTAATGATGATGATGGTGCTCGTGCTGGTACTGATACTAATGGTGTTGGTGTTTCTAGCTACAGCTGTATGTTGTTTACCGCTTACCACTTATTCGTTGGTTTGTTCACTCACACATTCAAGCATTTTTCCATTCATTGTTGGCCATGTTGTTGTGGCAAGATTATCATTTTTCACTTATGTCATCATCCCAGCATAAATAAATACTTTTTTCTCGCTACAACTCGACTCTTTCTCTACTTTTTTATGATACCGAGGAATTTAATCTGCTTTACCCAATTCTTATATATATTTTTTACTTTTTGGTATATGTACTTTGTTATGATTTTATTTTTTTAAAAATATGATGAAAATCCCTACATAAAAAATATTATTTTTAGAAGGCATTAAAATAAACTTTTCAGAATGAGAAGAACCGAAAAAAAAGGCAATGGATTCGAACAAGATGCTATAATGCCATTGTCTGCATACAATTCGGACTAACAACAACTATCGCAGGGGAAAAGGTAGTAAGAGCTTTGTACTAACTACATGTACTACTCGTTTAATATAATCTGTAGTTTATGCAAAATACCAACGAATCTTTCTCTATCACATTTTGTTTGTTTACTTTATTTTATAATTTTTTCGTTTTTTTTCTTCATCTCCTTTTTTGGTTTTTAGTTTAATGTTATTTTTGTTGTATTATTACTTTGTACATACTTTTAGCCTTTTGTTTGAATTTAAGCTGATAAAAATCTACATCAGCAATAAGGACCTCATAAAATAAAAATAAACGGGAATGCCATCGAAGCAGCAACAAAGAAAAGCAATCATGTAAAAGTACCAACAATATCCTTTCACGAAGGAATAGTCTAAATCAAAACACATACTCGTGAATATATAAAAGAAATATTTATTCGGAAAATCTCCTCTTTATAAACTAAATTCAAATTTGTTTGTGTCGACTAGACAGTGAAGTTCGAAATATGAGTATGGAATTTCTTTAAATATACATATTCCAAGAATGATAATTTAAACAAATCCATAATAATTCTCAAAATTTCATATTAAGAAAACAAGAAAGCCAAATTTGTTTAGAAAATCATCTTTCAATATTTAAACTTTTGGTATTAGTTATTTATTTCTGCTTTGCAAAATTTCTATCTACACTGTTTCATATCGAAATAATAAAATCTTTTTCTCTTTTATGGTATTTTTAAACCATTAAGTGTTTTTATTCAAAAGTAAATTGAATACCTCTGTATTAATACCACTCACTAAATTCCTTTGCTAGTGAATACATAAACTAATCCTTCGTTACAAAAGCTAAAGTACATGAAGTATTTACGTTTTAATTGTAATTTTATTTTTGGTGGAAATTTATTAAATTCTTCGTATAGCAAGAGCAAATATATGTATCTTAACCCTTTTTCATTTCTTGGATATGGGCCCTTCCCATGATCCTTAGGGTCATTTTGTTAATATTGGATCAGTCAGTGCAAAGACAATATTATATAAAGATATTGCATTCTATACATTTTTTTCTGTCAAATGTGAAACTAAAGTGAATAAAGAACAATCAAAAACACATAAACGCATAAACAAACATACATTTTATGAGCACGTGTGTGTGCCTTAGCTTTCTCCCATTGGATAATCATCTCTATAAGTTGTTTCCGAATTAGATTAAAAGCGGTATAGTCTCTTATTTATGGGACTTTTCAAAACTACCATACGGCAAATCAATGTATGGAAGTGCAAAATCTTTATATTATAAAGTCTTTGATCACGGTCAAAGGTTTTTTTGTATCACTTTTTAAAGAACACGAGAATCCCATATGAACGATATTGTTAACTATTGTTAACTTTTTAAAGTGGCGTAAAAGATACTTGTAGACGTTCGGATTAAAACGTAATTATTCCATTATACATTTTTGTACCCACCATCAAAAAGAATGGGGGGGGTATATTGAGATTGTCATTTTAGATACATTTAGTATTTTACGATTGCACCTACGAAATTAGATAGTTATCAATCAATATTAAATCCACCGTATATAGGTGGATGCATTAGGAACTCCTAACAAAATATATGGACCTGTCATATTACAATCAACGCATTTGGCCTAACTATTAAGCACAACGAAAAGTATTTAACAGCTTATTAATGTAAAATTTGGTCCCATAACCGGGTAATGGGACCAAATCTTGTGCAAAGTAAATACCAGGGAAACCACTTAGATACTTTTAAATGTTTAAATATAAAGCTACTGTAACCAAATTTAGTCCAATGATTTTACCAACAATACCAACTAGGGTTAAACATTTCTTTTTTCGAATTTGGTACTAATTTTGAATTAGCTCCACACTCGTAGATATGTGAGATATGTTTCTAAATTTAACACAATTTGAAGTTGGGTATATACAGTCGAATATAACACTCTTACTTGTTTCACTATAAATTGTCTTTAAGGGAAATATTCCTTGAAGTCATAAGATTATAGCCTTAGTTGTTTGGTTAATAAACTCGCCAGAATTATTTGAAAAAGTAATAAGTTTCGAATTGAGAAGTTAAGTTTTAAAACGATCGAAATGAAAAATATTTTATTTATTTACTCCCCATAGGTCCCACTTCCCGGAATTGATATATTGGCCACAAATATCAATATTTTTTCATGAAATTTAAATTAAATACTGCCTATACAAACTAAAATTACTGTGTCGAATTTCATTGAAATCGGTCCACATTTTACCATAGCTCCCATACAAACTCTTCTGTCAAAACGCACTAAATGAGACAAAAACAAGTAAGAAAAGCTATAGTCGGTCAAGCCCGACTATATAATATCCTTCACTACTAAGGCCAAATATGGATCAACAATTAAACAAGTTTTCCTTAAGTCTTAGAGACATACATACATATACTATGTGCTATTTTTTCAAAATTTCGAGTTTTATATCATTTCCGGCTAAGGGCCTGATATGGGAGCTAGGATCAATTGTGGACCGATTGTTACAAAATTTTGATTATTATTTTATATTTATAAAATATTTATCTGTACAAAGTACTTTAGAGTTATTAACGTTTTTGTGGTTTTATGTGTATATAAACGTCTTTTGAGAATGTTTATTGTATGGGAGGTATGGTCAAATATGGGCCAATTTCTACAAAATTAGGAACACTGATTAAGGTTGTGATAAGCAATGCTTGTGCTGAATATTATTAAAATACAACTGAATTTGTGGCTATAAAGGACCAAAAACTCTATTCCGGGAAGGCGTCCCTATGGGAGGTACACTAAATAGTAATCCGATTTCGCCCAAAAAGTATAGGGGACCAAAATAATATCCTGTGCCAAATTTCATCAAATTATCTTTAAAGTTACGACCTGTAGAGTGATAACAAGCTTACATGGATAACCGGCCAGCCAGCCAGCCGGACGGACATCGTTTAAACAACTCAGGGAGTGACTCTAATTCGATTGGTATACTAAAAGGTAGGTCTCAGACCAATATTTCTATGCGTTACAAACATCAGCACAAACCCAATATACCCTTTCCACCTATGGTGGTGAAGGGTATACTCACTTAAACGCTCGTAAATGAAGATTATGAGAATTTTAAGTTTATTTTTTGCATACATAATTTTTGAATCAACTGTAATCAATTTACCTAATTTCGAGACAATCGGTAAACATTTGTCATATAAGTCCAAATGACGGAAACAGCTTAAATATATAAGTTTCGAGAAAATGTTTGTATGATGGCAAATATTTGTCTTTATACATGAAAAAGAACACCTTTAACCTAAGAGGCTTGACCGACTATAGCACTTTCTTACATTTTTCATATAAGGCCGACAATATAAAAAAATCAAAAACTAAAAATTCACAAAAAATCAATACTAATTGATATAAAATGTATCGAAAATTATACAAATATACTGTTAAGTAAAAACTTTTTGGAAAAAATTTAAATTTTATAAAACTTGTTACGTTTTGGTGGGATGGATCGTTTCTTAACCCTAACACTCCTGACACGGGTACCTGGGTATCCGAACGAACTTTAAAGTCAAATATCTCTTTAACGATAAATGATACAAAGTTGAGGTTTTGTAAGTTCCTAAAACTATTTATTTTCTAAAGATTTTTGTTTCTCTAAGCTTTCCAAAGTTTTTGGCTTAGGCTGTGGATTCACCGAAAGTCAAATATTCCTAACTATCCTGATAAGGGTACCAGGGTACCAGTAAGAAAATTAAGGCATTATATATATAAAAAAGTAATGGATATGATTCTATTTTTTATTTAAGTTTAAAATGTGTGCATTTAATTAATAATTTGACAACTTAACTTTGCACTTTTATAATAGATAAACTTCAGAAAATTACAATTCTGTTAAGCGTGAAGCAATAATTTGGTTGTATGTATTACATATTGGCCTT
Organism: Stomorhina lunata; assembly: GCA_933228675.1. Classification (NCBI taxonomy): domain Eukaryota; kingdom Metazoa; phylum Arthropoda; class Insecta; order Diptera; family Rhiniidae; genus Stomorhina; species Stomorhina lunata. The sequence goes on from OW121744.1 coordinate 79,688,248, forward strand.
TGGCAACCATCATGCACTTTATGTGTTTTGAGATTTGATTTCAGATCAAAAGCCATACAAAGGTAATACTTTCAAAGCTGTTATATCTTCTGAATTCTTCTAGTAAACATTTAATGTTAATTCCATTTTCTGTAAAGAACTATTCAAATTATCCTCTGCAGTTAGTCTAAATATATTTCGCGGAATATTTTAATCGTAACTGAAAAATTAGTATTCACGGGTACCCGGGTACCCTTATCAGGAGTCTACGTATAAAAATGTTATCAGTACGGTTAGGGTTAAACTTATTTGTAATGAATTGAATGGCATTTTTTTGCTACTTCATTAAATGTATCTATATAGGCAAGTATGTAGAGTAAAATTGCATTATTAACTGATTTTTTATTTTTTTTTTTTTTTAATGTATTTGTTAAGTTTTGTTGCGAACGTCTATATTTCATCATTCAAGTTATATTAAGCTTTCTTGACAAATATTCTTAAACGATATATATTTACTTTCTTTTGGTGTATTTGTCAAGTATGCCTTAGATTTGTCAAGTAACCCTTAGATTTGCCTAGTTTTGTATTCCCTTTCAAACTTTACCACAAGGGGCGTTGTTAAAATAAAAATATGTACATATGTAAGAAGAAATTATAACTACACGTAGAAAGAAAGCATTAATGTCGTTATCGAAATCAGATGATGTTATAAAACCAGATTTTATATATTATAAGAAGATAAGAGTTTAAAATTTTTAGCAAGTATAAATTTGATCAAATTTTTTTTAATATTCATATTTAAAGCATAACTATGTATCATTTATGAGGGGTACTATTTATAATTGGGGTATAGCAAATAGTATCATAACATTACAAAATTAAAATATTCCCCTTGATGTTAGATGCATTCTGCAATTATGCCCTATATTACTTTTTTTTCTGCGTGTATAATTGTGAATGTATGTGTAAAAATGAAAACTTGTTATAAATTGGTAAAATTTTCCTTTTATTTTTTTATTTTTTTGTCATATGAAATATGTGTCAATGTTAAGACAAGTCAAATGTTATTAATCTTTCAACTAAACGTTTCAGCAAAACTTGGTAACGAAATCACAAAACATGATAAAATTACAAAAAAAAAAAAAACTCAAGGTGAATTCAGGTATGGGTGTTGATGCCTTTGTGTATTCATACATACATATGTATGTACGTTTACGTTTTAGCTATAATTGCTGAAAATGTCATAAAGAACATTTGATTGTAGTGCAGTGAATGATGAGTATAACTTTGAATTCAATAGAATCAATTGAAAATTGTTGAACAATTTCCGTTTGTCAAGTTCTTTTTTTTTTCTTTTTTGTTGAAACACACATTTACCGTACCTATATGTGAGTTAGGGCTAACAGACTTTTGTGTTAAACACAGTACAACCATGATTAATAGATCAAAATTGTGGTATGATTTACACTGAAGAGTCTTCCTATGTAAATTTTAAAATTTTCTTTGTTTTTTTATTTATAAATGCAATACAGATTATGCACATTCGTTATTACATTTCCTAAGAAAGTGAATTTTACTCTATTAAAATGAATCGGAATTTTCAATGAAAATCAATAAAAATTTTTCATAAGCTTTTAATACCCACCATCAAAAACAATGGAATTGTCGTTCCGTTTGTAATTTCCTTAGTATTGGCTCAAAAACCAAAAGGGATATACAGTCACTCAAATTACTGTCCCAATGTTTATAAGTTCTTTTCGAATATGCGTGTAACAACAAAGCTGTTGGCTCAATCTCTCTGATATTTGGTATTATTGTATATTGAACTCGTGTTGACAACTATTATTGAAAACGTCATTGTGATACTTACCGTTAATAAAAAATAAATAAAACAAAAGCAAATTTTTATTGGGACGGTTTTCTGACTTTTGATTTATTTACATATTTTTTTAAATTTAATATTTTGTATAGCCTTTATTCGCAGTAATAATGGCTTCTATAGGACATGGCATACTCTCTACAAAATGTTAACAATCACTTGGAGCAATGCCGTTCTAAGCTTCCACCACATCTGCCTCAGTTCATCTAAATTACCAGGGGTTCCGACAACACCTCTCTTCAGAACTCCACAGAGATGTGCGATGGGGTTAAAATCGGGTGACTGGGGCTAGTCAGGGACTTTGTACGTTATCATTGAGTCATTTTTGTGTTAGTTTCATGGAAATCGGTTCACATTTAACCATAGCTCTCATACAAAACACTTATAGAAACAGCCTTAATTCCACCATAAATTAATGGCAATATATGTAATAGGTATGGCCACTAGAAAGTGTTATGTGAATACCAGCCAGTTTGCCAAATTTGGTTACAATTGGTCACCATTTGAAAATAGGTCCCATATAAAAAATATACGAAAAAACAAAAATACAAAAAGAAAAGGGGATTTATGTCCGTCTGTACGTCAGATAAAGGCGCATTAGGGCCTTAAAGAAAGAGGGACAAAATTTTACAAAAGTATTTTTGATATCTAGAAAAAGTTTTATATTCAAAATGGGCGAAATCGGTTCACATTTAGTTAGAGCTTCCATATAAGCCCGCCCCGGGAATCACATTAATGCTGATAAATTATATACAATTGTAATAGCTATGACGACTAAATTTAGAATAGAGAATTTTTATGCAACTATTGGTCAGAATATCAAATTTTATAGGAAACGGTCCATATTTGCCTATAGCTTTCATATAAAAACCACTCCCGGAAACCAAAACAATGCAACAAATGCAAATTAAAAGCTATTCAATTAGAAACTATGACAGCTATGACCACTAAATTTTGCAAGAATAATCATTATCAGCATGTCCCACGATGTCTAATGAAAGATTATGCAAACGAAAGTAAGTCACCCATTTTCGTTCGAATAAGCGTCCTACTATCTTTCGACTTATCGTTCTTCTGGCTTTACGTTTTGAAACGTAATACAAGGCTCATATATACAGGTTAACGCATGGCTACAACAAATACAACAAGCCAAAAACAACATAGATTTTGTTGTTGGATAATAAGTTTTTTAATGCCAAAATTTAAAACAACAATTCGACAATTCGGAATAACAACAATAATTTGACATTAGAAAACTTAAACAAATTTTGAACTAGAACAAAATTTGAAAAACAGCTGACGAGTTGCAGTCACTTGTTATAATTACACTATGACGTAAGATATTTGAAAATTGTCAAATGTTGCCTAATCGAATGTTCGACAAATTTATCAACAATTTAAGAAAAAAAAGCACTGAAATTTGTAAATTTTACTATTAATATACAACATTGTGCATTTAAGGTAAATAAAATTTTTCCAAAATATTTTTTTAATACAATTTGTACGAATCTCTGAAGCCTATTCTTGTGGAAAATGTTAAAATTATGTCTAAAAAATTTTTTTTCAATAAAATAAAGTTTCTTTATTCAAAATAATAAAGTTTTTTACGCTTTTTTTGATGAAAACGAAAGCTAAAACATGTGTGAGTGATTTTGACATATGCCTTCGTGCAGCTGGCAGATAAATGACACAGTGGGACGCAATTTCATACTAAAGTGTTTACGTTGTCTTTCGCATTCATTTTCGTTCGACTTTTCGTACTAAAAACTTTTAGTGGGACGCAAATCAGCTGTTTTTCATTGAGAATGCGAACGATTGAAAACGTTCGATATCGTTGGATGGGCTGTATATAAATACGAGCGAGTGTGTAAAATTTTGTGACAATCGGTCAACATTTGGCTGTAGTTCTTATATATTTTTTACATACCCTTTTTATATCTACATTAAAAAAGATTTGGAGGTACATTAAGAAAATTAAGATTGCACCATGGAAATTATAAAGCTATTAATCAATGTCCAGACTTTATACACGAAAAGTTTTTAACAGCTTTTTAATGTAAAACTATACCCGTTTGTGAGACCAAATTTTGTGCAAAGTAAATACTAGGGAAACCTCTTAGATGCTTTTAAATGTTGAACTATAAAGCTACTGCAACCGAATTTAGTCCAAAGATTTTACCAACAATAATGGTCTACATTTTGAATTAGCTTCTTCCTTGTAGATATGTGAGAAATGTATCTAAATTTAACACAATTTGATGGTGGGTATATAAGATTCGACATACTAAATACAAAACTCTTGCCTGTTATATCTAGATTTACCTTAAGCGTGGTTGTACTGTATTGCAATATCGTTTTCATTACATGAAACTGTCGTATTTAACATATACGTATGTGTGTCGTATGTATGAGAACACACAAATAAACACTCGAACCGGAATTTCTGAACGGAAAAGGAAATAATGCGTTTCATCTCTTAACTGTGCATAAAACACTCACACACAAAGCCACTCACACATTGACATATATTTGTTCTCTACTTTATACTACTTGTACAATTTATAAGCTTTTTTATCCGGTTTTTATGAGAGTTTCAAACTTCCTTAACAATATTTTATTAGAGATTTCATTCTGTTTTTTTTTGTTGCTGCTTTTCTGCCTGGCAGAGAATATGAAAAATATGCTAAAAAATAAAAAAAAATTCGGAGAGGTTTTGTTTGGAATTCTTTAATTGAAATGAAAATCATAAAAAACCCAACTTTGACCAGAAAGCAATACCGTATTGCTTTCTGGTCAAAAAAAAAGAATGAACAAAAAAACTAAAGAATAGTTTTGTACAATATTTTACTTTTTCATAATGAAAATAATATTCAAATAATAAAACTGCCAGCAAAACAAGTGCTACTGCCGCTTCTGCTGTTGCTGTTGCTGTTCAGTCATTCTGTACGGAAGGAATATTATGGTTGCGTATTGGTAGTATGGCTAGTTATGGTTTTCTAACACTATTAAGAGTTTTGATATATAAAAGTGCAAAACAATAAAGAACTACAAATAAATAAACTAAATTAAACTTTTCTCGGAGTTTTAATAATAAAAAAATAGCAGCAACTACCACTAAAACTTTTCCAACAACAACAAGAACAACAACTGATCTGTTAGGTTGAGGAGGAAATTCAAAAAATAAAAAAGAAATATGAGCAAAATTTACATGGTGTTGTAGTAGATATTTAAAAATTGTATGCCTTTTTTTGTTTTCTGAAATCAGCTAACAATAACTAGAGTTGAGTAATGGCGATAATGTACAAGAAAAGAAATATAAAACTATTTTTATGATTTCATTCAACTTTTAGTTAGTGTTTTTTTGCATAGATATTTGTTACATAATTTATATAATTGAATTATATCCCAGCATAAAAATATTGAAGTTATTCCGGTATGTGTTGAAAATCGATAGTTTTCAAATCAATCGATTTCAGATATATTTTTGAGATAATTGTCCCGATTTCCACAAAAAATTCGAACCAAATAAAAGAAAACACTACTCTACAAAATAAAACTTTTTGCGTTACAGCTGACCAATACTACATTTTTTTATTTTTTTGTTGTCTCCTTATTACACAATACGACAAAATCAAATTTTTTTGAGTACTGGTAACAGTATATGAAAATGGGCTTAAAACAAAGAAATACTTGTCTCGGCGTTTTGCTGTAGCACGTCAGAATTTTAAGAAAATCGATTTTAAAAATTCGAAGGACCATGGAGGTTCACTTGTAACGTAATACTATTATAAAAAGTTCTATAAAAATAGAATGGGTGAACCGATTTAAATGCCTGAAAAGGGAATTAAATTTGGAGTTATTTATTTTTTTCCACTAGATGGCGCTTTAATTTTCATATAAAATTAAAAAATATCAAAAAATGTACGAAATTTATTAACCAACATTTTTGACACAAAATAATAGTTAAGATATCATATTCATTTTTGTATTTTTACATTACATTTACATTATATTGAATTACATTACATCAAAAGAATATGTTTTAATTTAACATGAAAATTAAAGCGCCATCTAGTGGAAAAAATAAACAAATCCATAATGAACAAATCCAAATTCAATTCCCTTTTCAAAACACCATTCACCCATTATATTTTTATAGAACTTTTTATAATAGTATTACGTTACAAGTGAACCTCCACGGTCCTTCGAATTTGTAAAATCGATTTTCTTAAAACTCTGACGTGCTACAGCAAAACGCCGAGACACGTATTTCTTTATTTTAAGCCTATTCTCATATTCTGTTAACATTTCTCATGTGTACCAACCACTGTCGTACTGTGTTATAAAAACAACCGAGATTTAAAATTTTATGGATACATTACATTTTAATTTTTTGTTTTCTTATAAAATTTGCCATTTTTCAATAGCCTGATCCATTAATTTTATCATATCTTTAAAACCGATTGTTCGGTTTTGTTGAAAATGACAGAATAGGGAAACAAATAAAAATATCTTTAAGTGCTTCTAAGATTATTTTTTGATATAATTAACGGATTCTGAGTTATTTGTACTTCATTATATTTTTTTTTAAATTTAAATTTTTTTCTTTTTTAAAAATTCATAAAAGATCAAGGATGATAAGAAGATACCATTTTCATTACATGGTCACAAAATTGTGAGTGTTTCAAATAAAATAAACCTCATTTCCTGAAAAAGGTAAATTTAGTAAAAATTGTAGCCGTAATTAATTGAAAATTCATATGAAAAATGTTTGCTTCTAATTGATGGATTTTCGTAATATTAAATAGGCTTATATTGTTAAGAACTTTCATAGTTTTGCGATCATCGAGTAACGATGTTAAGATTTTGACCTTTTCGATTTTTTATGAACTTTTGAAAATAAAAATTTTTCAAATAGGTTTATCAAAAATTTTGGGACATCAAACATTTAATTAAAAAGTTTTACTGTAGTCTATTGCACTAAGATCCCAATTTATTGCAATTATTTATTATTGCAATAAATAGTTTTTTGATAAAACCAAAAAATGTTGGTGGGGAAACCTTTCCTCGACGCGTTTGGATGGTTGGTTAGGCCATCTCATCAGGAGTATTGTCCCTAATTCTAGACAGAGCAAAAACTACATATTATATCTTATTTTTAAGGACAGAATAAATATGAATTATTATTTTGTCCAACAAATATCAACATAAAGCGAAGATTATCATCTGAACAGAAACACACAAACATTTTTCACTTTTATATTTTCTTTATTTCCCACATTTTTGTTGTTGCTTTGTTAGCGACTAAGACAAAAATGCTATAAAGGGAAGTTCAAAGAATGGTTTTATTAAAAAACTATTTATTCCAATAATGAATAATTGTAATAAACTGGGATCTTAGTACAATACACTACAGTAAAACTTAAAAAAAAATTCGATTTTGCAAAAAAAAAACAATTTTTTTTTACATTTTTATATAAAAAACTCCACAGCCGTTGACTATATGAAAAACTTGTCTTATCAAGGCTTAAAGAAAATTTGGTCGTTGTTTCTTTACTAATTTGGATAAGCCATTCTCAAGATATGATAAAATCAATGGCACGACCTATGTGAAAATCCTTAATTTTAGAAAAAAAAATTAAAAAATCGTATAAATAGAATTTTTAATTTTGTGTGTTTTTGTAATAAGGGGGCTATAATACATCGAAATTTAATAGTTAGACTTTAAAGTAATTTCTCTTGTTGACCAGTGTAACATATCAGTCATTTTTTTTTTGGGAAATAACCGAAAATTGTCTCAAAAATATATCAGAAACCGATTGCTTAGAAAACGATAAATTTTCATCACATACCAAAATGTCTAAAGGTGTTATACAAAATAGGATTTTAACTTTAACTTAAGAAAGTAAATTCGTTTTATCATGATATCTCATTCGGTGAATTGGATTCAAAGGAGACCTTATCTTCATGATACCTTGATCTCACTTATTTAAATACAGAATTACAATACCAATTATTTTGCTGGGCTATGTACTTTTGTATGTTTTTATTTTTTATTTTTTTGGTTATTTCGAAGTTTAGTTTTTATATAAAATGTTTAATTTTATGATTATTAATAAACTTTCTAGTAACTCATTCAATATTGCCTATAGCCAACATAAAACTAATTCTTTCATAACTTCAACTATTCATCGTTTTTTATAAGTAAGGAAACAATGTTTGACAAAAGATTCATACAATTTTATTTAAATTCAAATTAAATAAATTTTAAAACAAGAGTGTTATATTCCGCTGTGTCGAATCTTATATACCCACCATCAAGTTGTGTTAAATTTAGAAACGTATGTATCCCATATATCTACGAGGGTGCAGCTAATTAAATATGTAGATCAAATGTTGTATGGACAAAATTCGGTTGGATTCGATTGCATAAAACATCTCTTTTCTAAATTTAGTCGTCATACCTATTACAATTGTATTCAATTTATCAATCACACTAATATTCCCGGGGCGGAGTTAAATGGGACCCCTAACTAAATAAGAGCCGATTTCTCCCATTTTCAATGCACAACTTTTGCAAGATATCGAAAGTACTTTTGAAAAATTTCGCACTTTTATCTGACGGTGTTTTGTTTTTCTATAAGTTTTTTATATGGGAGCTATTGTCGAATGGCAGGCGATTGTAACAAAATTTGTCACACTGGCTGAAATTCACATAGGGCATTCTTTTGCTAAATTTTGTGGCCATTACTATTACAGTTTATCATTTATTGACATTCAATTGTATTTATGATGGAATTTAGGCTGTTTCCGTAAATGTTTTGTATGAGAGCTATGGTTAAATGTGAACCGATTTCGATGAAATTTAATACGCTGCCTAGTGCTTATGTAAAACTTTTATAAAACAAATTTTATCATCACAGCTGTTATAATTTGTCATTTGTTAGCAAATAAGCGATTAGCTAAGATAAGGTTATACGGGAGCTATGGTCACATGTAAACCGATTTTGCTCAATTTCGACACCAATTTTTCCTGAAATAAAGAATATCTCTGCCAAGTTTCAGTGGCCTAGCTTTTTTCGTTTAGGCGTTGTTGTGCTTTCAACAGACAAACGAACATCGCTCAATCGCCTTAGCATTTCATAAGGATTCAGAATATATACCCCTTTGGATGTGTGGAAAAGTTTTGCTCTAGTTCTTTGTGCAATTATAATGTGATTTAATTTAACAGCATTAAAGTGATTCCCGGTCGGGGTTATATGGGAGATTCCGCTAAATGTCAACCGAGTTCGCTCATTTTCAATACTGAACTTTTCAAGAGATCAGAAATACTTTTGTCAAATGTTGTCCCTCTAGAAAGTTTATTTTAGGCGCTATCGCGCTGAATAACGTTATTGTACAATAGAGCGGTTCGCCTTCCATACAAAAAAAAAGTTGCGTCAGTCACCCCCTAGGATCAAAGGTAATGTTAATACAATTCTAAAAAAAAAATATTTATTTACCACGCCTACAAATACCGCCCTTTTAGTATTTTGTTCACTGTGTCGCCATTTTGAGTCCGATAATAACATTTTATATATATATATGTGTTCGCGGCTCTGTAAGGGCTATATTTCTCTCTTTGATAGTTTTTTACTACCACGTCAATTTATAGTCATAATTTTCAAAAAACTAGATTTGTATTCGATTTGATTAGGGTTGAAAAATGATGACTAGAAATTGACGTGGTAGTAAGAAACTAACAAAGTGAGAAATGTAGCCCTTATACAGCCGTGAACAGCGATATACAAAGTGTTATTATCGGACTAAAGATGGCGACACAGTTACCAAAATAAGAAAAGGGCGGTATTTGTAGGCGTGGTAAAAATAAAAAAAAAATTTTTAGAATTATTTTTACATTATCTTTAATCCTAGGGGGTGACTGACTCAACTTTTTTTTTTCGAACCACTCTATTGTACAACGTCTTCATACTAAATGTCATCATCGTATCTATTAAAATTTGTCATTTATTAGCTACTAAGAGATTGCCTCAGGCGAAGTTATACGGCAGCAATTGTTAAACGTGAACGGATTTCTCCCAACTGCAATTACAAAATTTAAATCTTCGTTGATATGTCAGATACATACATACATATGTATGTAGGTTTTGAACCCATATCATGTACTTAGCTACATTTTTTGTACTTCCTAGGAAGATTACCTATAATTTGATATAAAATACATTCTCAAATATTATCATAATGTTCAAAAGTTAGACACAAAATTAAGACAAATGCTGTGTATCTGTCTGCTAAAATCAGATTTCTGGAGCTCCTGGAGGGTATACCGACATATATTTTACATAAAATTTTAGTATATCGTTATACCCTGAATTTCATCATCGTCGATCTAAACACCTGAAATATCGCTTAAATACTAAATTATATCTACCACAAATTACCGAATGCATCAGAATTTAGGTAATTCCCTGCAAAGAACGCAGGGATAATTCATCAGGTGGTAATTTCATCAAAATAATCATCTGAGATATCGCTATAATTTGTATGGGGTCTTCGATCACTAATAAAAACACGGATGCACAAACTTATACCCTTCACCTATTGGTGAAGGGTAAAAAAGAATAGTTGGTAAAGCATGACCTATCATACTACACTACTGAGGTTAAATGTGTTCTAATAGTCAACACAATAAACAGATTCCTTTTAATATATAGAGATATGTATTTCTCAAATATATCATCATGGATAATTTCTTAAAATTTTTAAGTGTATAATTAATATATTTCCGTCATTCGGTCTAATTTGAGATCAAGACAATAAAAACAATAAATTTTTGGTTGTATTAGACCAATTAAGGATAGCCTGTCCTATATGATCGATAAAGGTCAATCGGAATTCCTTAAAATGTGTCTCAGACCAAAATTTCGATACTTCCAGTACAAACCTAGTATAGCTTTAAGCAAATATTAATCAAACCTAAAACATCTTCAATATTTTATTTATTTTAACACTTCAAACTTCAATTCATAAATTTTAATAAATATTTATTGATGGTATTTGTAGCCTTCTTTATGTTTGTATACGTACATACTTCTTTGAGTTTATTTGTATGTGACAATAAATTGTAAAATTTATTAAAAATTCTTTTTATATTAAAAGTTTATTCATCTGTTATAAAAGAAAACAGTAAAAACCACAAAACCTCAATAAAATCAGTAGATATTATGAATGGTCCAATAACTAATTGCCAGTTTGTTAGTTTTTAGTCTCTGGTTTTTAGATAAGTGTAAATACATACATATATAATACATAGAAATGTATATACATACAAATATATATTAAAAATTCTTTATTTTAAATTTTTTTACCACTTAAGTCTGTGGTCAGTTTAAATGAAAAGACAAACACTATTCGATATGCATTGGAAAATTTTAATTAAGACTGTTCTCTATATAACTAAGTATAAATCCTTTATATAAGGATATACATTCATATGTATATATGTTTGTTGTATTTATATAATAACACATACATATATACACTGGAAATAAACTTAATAACACTTTGCTTATTTCTGCATTTATACAATGAAAAAAGCTTAAATCAGGTTTTTCTGATATCAAATAATTTGGAATATCTTTTGTGATCACAAATAATATTTGTCTGTTATTGGGTATCTAATCAGGTTTGAGTTATTATTCTAATATCATTTATCTTTTCAAATACTTAATCAGACTTTAGTTTAGTTTGATTTTCTGATACTATTTAAGCATGTTTTTGCAACTTTTGCATTTTTTTTAGATATATGCCGCTTTCTAGTGCTATCAAAACCTCCACAGGTTTAAGTCAGACTTTATTTACTTACTTAAATGGCCTATTAATGTCACAGACTGAGAGTATTTAAAAAATCCATGAGCTTCGACCTTGTGTGCTTATTCTCTAATTTCGTAGGTTAAGCTTTGAACGATTTTCCGCTACTTGGTCTTTCAAGCGAAGTTTCGGACGTCGTCTTTTTACATTAGGGGGATCACTTTTACTCCTCGTTTTTATTATAATTATTTTTTTTCAGGAGTTATCGTTATTATTGCAGAACTCGCCACACATGTTAGCTTACTACATTAACGCTTGTTAATATAGTTCAACGGGTAATACCACGAGGAGGTCAGTGTTCGGAGTTGAGATGAAGGATAACCAAGATAAGTCTTGGCTTACCAAGTTTAGATCAGATAGAACCGTTGCTTAGTATATAACATTCCCTACATCACAGTCAGGCTTTTGTTGAAAAGAAAATTTAGACTCTTAATACTCCTCGCCATAACAACTTTGATGAAAGTCACTCATCTCAACCTTCAGTCTATCCGAGTTTCTTTTAATCAGACAGTGTCCTACCGTGACTGACACAAGTAAGAGTTTATAGGTCTTAATAGTGACAATAATCACTTAGAACGTTTCCTATTTAAACGGTCTGAAATAAATATATTCTCGGAAATTTGTAAATCGTCAGTTCTTCAACTCTCTAGTATTTACTATTATCATGGTATCCACATAAAATGCAATTTCAGGCTGATGTCAGAAAGGTGTAAGTCTTGATGGCAGCTTGGTTATAAGAATATATCTCAGTCAATTTGCTCATTCCCTAATGAACGGATTACCGTCTTTAAAAACACTACAGGTAGGCATCGTTTAATATTTCTCTGCAGAATAGACCCCGTAGCTTAGTAATGACGACTAATGTCTCGATTGTGTATTGCAACTCAACTTTAATTGGCAACTGATAACCGATAATAGACATTCAGTTGTCTTGTCAATTACACTGTGCTCGATTTTCACAACTTTTTTTTTACTGACAAAATTAAAACATAATGGATAAAGATAAATCGAGTACGCTGAAGCCGCTAGCGCTAGCCGTTTTTTGCTTAGCTCTAGTTTTCGAGATATAGCGTTATGAAAAAAAAAATGGAGGACGCAATAAACATTCGCGTAAATCGAAAAATTTGTATTTTCTTGAACTAAGTAAAAAATCGAAATTTGGCAAAAATCGAAATTTATAATAATTTTTTTTGTTTACAAAAAATTTTTTTTTCTAAATCACAAAATAACTCCATTTTAAAAAATATTTTTTTTACAAACAAAAAATTTATTTCCAAAACGACTGCTTGTTTTTGAAAGATAATTTTGTTGCCGAATTTCGGTTTTTTTATTTAGTTCAAGAAATTATTTATTGCGCAACCTCCTCCATTTTTTATGACGCTATATCTCAAAAACTATAGCTAACCTTTAAAAACGGTTAGCTTCATTAAATTTATCGTACTCGAATTATCTTTACCCACTAGTCAGCTTTTTTGTCAGTTTTTTCATATTCTAGATGACAACAAGTGTCAATTTTAGTTGCCAGTTATAGGTTATTTAAACAACTGACATGGATTGCCATTAGCAATACAACTTTTTTTTACTGATTGTGTTGCCAGTAGATGAAGCAACTAAAATTCGATTGCAATTGCAACAACTGACATGGGTTGCCATTAGCAATACAACTTTTTTTACTGATTGTGTTGACAGTAGATGAAGTAACTAAAATTCGATTGCAATTCACAATTGTGCCATAAATCAATTATGCTTAGCATGTTAGGCTACTACCGTTACCATTATTTAACTATTGAGCTCCCTTTTATATCTGGAGGTAGCAAATGCACAATTGTATTTAGTTCATGACCCATCATCAAAAGATAATTCTAAACTTATTATACATATGTTCACGTGCATACCATGAGCTAGGACTTAGCCCCCATTGCTTCCTATTGGCCCATTGTACGCATATAAGTCCACTTTTTCCTTTTTTGTACTGTCCCGAAATATTGTGAAAGACATAAAAGGGGTAAACGAACACTTTTTTAAGTGAGTCACTCTTATATTTATATAAGTATAACAAAATGTTCTTTGATTTCATATGTACAAATATTTTTTTGGGGTAAAGCGAAGTGTATATCACACGTAAAATTGTATATCTTAAGTAAAGCTAGTGTGTTTGCATGTAAATGTTCATTTACCTGTACGAGTATGTATTTGCGATACATATTGAGATAAAGAAAAATAACGGAAATTCCTTTATTGGATCCTTTTGAAAACTTTTAGAAAATCAAACATTAAAGCACACATACATAAAAACTTTATTTTTAAAAAGTTTGAAGTAAAGCAAAATAATAAAAAACCAGAGAAACAAAGATGAAATATGTGTGAGTGTATCCTTAAAAACCTAAATTTGGATGATGATATTTTCGGTTATTTAATGATTCAATAAAATTGAGTTAAATATACATATATTCTGCTTTTTCTAGAAAATAAGTTTATTTTTTAACCCTTTAACGGTTAAAATCTTTTTGAAGATCAAAACATAAATTTATCTTTTTAAGGCGACAAAAAAGAAAGAAACTCTTGTTTTAGGACTTATCAAGTATAATAATGCCCTTGCTCTTAAATTTGTTTTGTTATAAATTAAGTGAAATTTTCCCTAATGGTCACAAAAGTGTTAACAGCGTCTATTTTAAAAGAAAATAAATACTTGACATTTATTATAACGCTTCTTCGAATTTCAAAATAATAGAAAAAGTTTTTATATTCGGTAGATGCTGCTGATTCTTTTTATACCCACCATCAAATGGAATGGGGGGTATATTGAGATTATCATTCCGTTTGTAATTTCCTTAATATTGGCCCAAAAATCAAAAACGATATATATTCTGAATCCTTATGAAATTCTAAGACGATTGAGCGATGTCCGTCTGTCTGTCTGTCAGTCTGTTGAAATCACGTAACGCCTAAACGAAAGGAGCTAGCTCAATGAAACTTAGTAAAAAGATTCTTCATCACTGAGAAAATTGGTATTAAAATTGGGCAAAATCGGTTAACATTTGACCATAGCTCACGTATAACCTCGCCTACGCTAATCGCTTATTTGCTAATAAACTATAATAGCTATGATGGCCCTATGCTCCACTGGGAGTCAAGGATAACAGAAGAAGCTATGATGATAAAATTTGGTGTATAGCAGTTTTGCATAAGCCCTAGGCAGCATATAAAATTTCATCAAAATCGGTTGACATTTAGTCATAGCTCCCATACAAAAAACTTACGGAAACAGCCAAAATTTCACCTAAAATACACTTAAATGCCAATAAATCTGAAACTATAACAGATATAACCACTAAATTTAGCATGAGGAGGTCTTATGTCAATGCCAATCACAATCGGTCACCATTTGACCATAGCTCCCATATAAAAAACTTACGGAAACACAAAAATACAAAAAGAAAAGATGGTTTATGTCCGTCTGTCCGTCAGATAAAAGCTTGATAGCGCCTTAACGAAAAGGGCACAAGGAAGTCTTATGTCAATGCGAACCAGTGTGCAAAATTTTGTCACAATCGGTTACCATTTGACCATAGCTCCCATATAAAAAACTTACGGAAACACAAAAATACAAAAAGAAAAGAGGGTTTATGTCCGTCTGTCCGTCAGATAAAAGCTCGATAGCGCCTTAACGAAAAGGGCATAAGGAAGTCTTATGTCAATGCGAACCAGTGTGCAAAATTTTGTCACAATCGGTCACCATTTGACCATAGCTCCCATATAAAAAACTTACGGAAACACAAAAATACAAAAAGAAAAGGTTGTTTATGTCCGTCTGTCCGTCAGATAAAAGCACGATAGCGCCTTAACGAAAAGAGCTAGAGGGACAAAATTTTACAAAAGTATTTTGGATATCTTGAAAAAGATGTGTGTTGAAAATGGACAAAATCGGTTCAAATTTAGCTAGAGCTCCCATATAACCCCCGGGAAACACATTAGTGTTGATAAATTGAATACAATTGTAATTGCTATGACGATTAAATTTAAAATAGGGAAGTTTTATACAATTTTTGATCAGTTTATCAAATTTTATAGGAATCAGTCCATATTTGACTTTAGCTTTCATATAAAAAACACTCACGGAAACCAACAATTTTAGCAAGGGTCAGTTAAAACCTATTAAATTAGAAACTATGACAGCTATGGTCACTAAATTTTGCAAGAATAAGCTCTATGTATATTCCAGCCAGTGTGTAAAATTTTGTTACAATCGGTCAATATTTGGCTATAATTCTTATATATATAACATCCCCTTTTTATATCTACAATCAAAAAGATTTGGAGGTACATTCATTATATTAAGATTGCACCTATGAAATTATATAGGCATCAATCAATGTTTAGCCCAGACTTTATATATGATGAATGCATTAGAAACTCATAACGAAATATATGGACCTGCCGTATTACTATTAACGTGTTTAGCCTAACTACATATTAATCACAACGAAAAGTATTTAACAACTTATTAACATAAAACTATACTCGGTTATGAGACCGAATTTTGATCAAAGTAAATACTGGGGAAACCACTAAAATATTTTTAAACGTTGAACTATAAAGCTACGGCAACCGAATTTAGTCCAAAGGTTTTACCAACAATACCAATTAGCTAAGCGATTTTTTCAGTTTTGGTCCAGATTTTGAAATATCTGCACCCTGTTTCTGAATTTAACACAACTTGATGGTGGGTATATAAGATTCGGCACAGCCGAATATAACATTCTTACTTGTTTTTTTGTTTATTTTCATGGAAAATTTTTATATAACAATTTTAAATGTCAAGCAAAATATAATTTCGTTTTGGTAGAACAATAAAGACAGAATATTTGAAATTGTCTATTAATAGATCTTCATACATGCCTCAATTTTTACATACAATACATAAGTTGAATTGTGTATTTGGCAGCTAATTGGTCCTCATCTTCACAAAACTTAACAATTTTTCAAATATTTGTTCAAATTTTTAAAAATATTGAAATTTTTGAAAGTATGTTTTATAATTTCTTCAACTTCACAAGCTTTAAAACCTTTTTACACTATATATGTTTTTAGCAAAGGCTAAATCTGCGAAAAATCATTTCCTTATTTCCCTTAAATTCTCCCTAGCCTAAAGAATATTATCTTATTTAAAAAAATTTAAACTGTTACCCCATTAAATACAGTGTTCAAAGTCCAATTAAAAGTTTTAAATTTTTGTCGCCAAAAGGAAAAACTTTTAACTCTCAGGCATATAAGTTTTCGTGTAAGAAAATCACGTTATTTTGTAAATGTGGTCTTTTTTGTAACTCGTATGAGAAAAACGAAAGAAAAAAAAACTTAAATAAGTGTGAAATAAAATCATTATTTTGTTTGGCAAAGTCAACTATTTATATACTTTTCAAATAAAGTGACATAAATGTAAAACTTTGAAAATGTTGTACATTATGCCAGCCCTTCAAATAATATCAACGACAAAGCGTTGTAACCACCGGAAGTGAATCAGCTACTATTTAAAAATGCCACCAATGTTAGATGAATATAAAAAGCTTCCATAGTGTAAAGATTTAACTAAAGTGACGCATACAAAAATACTTCCGCAAATGGTCATCTACACAAGTAGTCTCTAATCTCAAAGCAGATAAACTAAACGGTGCCGAACGATTTAAGCCATTGTTGTTTTTCTAGATATGGAAAGATCTAGCTAAGTATTTGTCTAATTTGTGAGTGGACATTGGTAATATAAAGCTTGTTTATAATCTTCCTACAAAGAGATATTAAGGTCGTCGCGGTTGACATGTCACTGCCAGTCAGGGCTAGCTTTTAAGTAAATCCAAATAAGACTGAATTAGTTCATCAGGAGATACAAAACCCCTACGGGTCATTACCATTCCTTTCGTAAACTGTTTTTTGCATAACTGGCTAAATAACTGAATTTTAGGCAATAAAAATTGAAACCTTGCATTATTCACTGGCTATAAGCAGAGGTAGTGATAATAATAGAGTGATATATAGTAAAAGTCTCCTCAGAAATCTATGAAGCGTACCAAAAAAATTATTCCTTATAAGGTTTTTGTACTAAAAAAATAAAACATTTTTCATTTCGATCGTTTTAAATAGTGACTTAAATTGATCGCACCTAAACGTAACTTTTTACATTTTTAAATCATTTCGTCGGTTAGAAATGCGAATTTATTAAACAGTTAACTAAGGCCATTATCGTCTTATGACTACAACCGAAAACGCAGAAAAATGTTTTCTCAATTTACCCAAATGTAACAATTTATTGTGAACTTCTACAAATATCATGTGAACCGCCGTGGTATAGCAGGTTAGTCATCCGCCTAGCATTCCAGAGGTCCCAAGTTCATTCCCTGGCCAGACCCACTTGAAAAAAAATAAATTTTCAAAAAAACGGCGGTTCACCTCATAACTCTGCTAGCCACTAGTTATTGAGTATTAGACTATGTAAAACTTATCCAACTAATGCATTTGGCGTTCGGAGCCGGAGTTAAAACGTATGTCCCTTTCAATAAGTCTAAAAATAGAATCGGATGCGGCTCATTGGAATCTTGTCGTGGAAATTATTATTATTATCTACAAATATCATATTCTACCTGGGTTCTAGCCTCAGTTACGGCAACATCAATTTGTGAAATTATAAATTTCTATAAATAAAGTATAAATAACAACAGTAGCCTCCATCTGCGGTAAGTCATACAGCAATAACACGCTGTCGATGTAAAATAAATAAAAGTAGCGTTTAAGCTTTACTGATCTTAAAACAGTCATGACATTTGTTGACACTTGATTTGAACTTCCCTATATTGCAACTGACCGGAAAAACTTCTGCGGAAAGCAAATTCAACGTATGAACTGTACGGCTAAAGAAATAATTTTTCTGTAATGTGTTTTTCTGTCTACTGGCCAATCGACCAGGAAGGGATAAGCTCTAGCAGATAGACGTGAATTGCGTAAGAAAGTTCGAATGTCGGGAACGAGTTTCCTAATTTCGTTAGAGCACATTCCAAAGTAGTAACGATAGAACAGTGTGACACAATGCAACGGTTTTCCAGTGGATCAATAAAATTGGATACCCTACTATCACCGAAAAGCTCTATCGCTCTCTCCTGCACTCGGCCGAGAAGCTCCAAAATAGATTTTGAAGCACGAGAGAGTTGTATTCAATTTTCGGTCGGAAATAGGCGGTGTAAATAGTACGAAGATCAGATAAAGTAAAGTATTTCTTACACGGTTGTAGAGTCCTCAATATTTACACCGCCCATTTATACTGATAAAATAACATTATATGCCTTGCGTTTATGCATAAGCATACAACATTGAGTTTTCCGTGCATTAAAATCAACTCCATTCGCATGGCCCCATTTGGAAACAGTTTCTAAATCGCGGTTTAATGATTCATTCATGTTTTGTTTCTTAGCGCCAATCTCTAAATGACTTGAATATGAATGGAAAATGTTACTATCGTCTGCAAGGAAGTAGCTAGGATTAGAAGTTTGACGTAGAAGGTTATTTATTAAGATAAGAATAGAGTAGGTGAAACAACAGAGCCTTGCGGTACCCCTGAATTAATCTTGAACTCGTTTGATGAGATCTCTGAAGAAGCTCGAAATAAATCCAGAAAAATTATTACCGACACCAAAACTAATAAGTTTTGATAGAAGTGCTCCGTGCCCACACTCTACCAAACGCCTTAGTAATATCCAGAGCCACAACTTTACTTTCGCCAAAATGCGGTATTGATTGACACCATTTTTTCAATGGAAAGACTAGCAGGTCTCCTGTAAAGCTTTCTTTACGAAATCCATACTGGCGGTCGCTTGATTATATATTAAAGAAGACGGTGGCTCACCATTATTTTTGGAGAGTGAAGAACAAATTCCCATTGCACGGTAGTTTTCAGTGTTGTTTATCTCACCCTTTTTTGGAATTGGCGTAACATTAGCAACCTTCCAACACCGAGAAAATTTACCGGCATGGTACAAGGTGCTGAAGAGGTTAGCTAATGGACGCAAAAGGTATACTCTTAAGACCTTTAACAAAATTCGCTTAAAGGCTTGTATTACACAGAAGTACTACTACAGTATGGGTGCGAGGTAGTACCAATAATTGGAAAGAATATAGTATTTTCTGATGCTCAAGCTTCCATAAGGTGTATGTATTCTCTGATTTCAGCCTCAGCCTCAATTTAAATCCCTCAACGAGATGGCCTAGCAATTTAAAAAGAAATATCCATGCAAATATCAAGTCCCCTTTAAAAAATTTGTCTTTACAAGTAATCTAACCACTTTTTAAACATTCGACCTTTGACACTTCTTCCACTTAAACAATAAATTTTAGTGCCAACTACTGAAAATAAACAAACATTTTGAAAAACCCAATATATTGGGATATAGATACTAATAAACGAAAAGATCTATCTAAAATCTACATAAACATTTTGGGGCTAGTCTATTGTATCACAGTATCTATATCTTAAAAAACTTTAAATAAAGAATTTGTATGTCTTGTACAGCAAATTTTATTTGAAACATTATACAACAGCACCAGACAAAGAAGGTGGAAGATGTCACACATCCATCCCTGTTTGATGAAAAAAACTGCAGATATTGCACTTAACGTGTTTATGTACCCAAGAGCTTCAAAATTAAAAGAATATCTCTAAAATTAGTGAATTAAATTTAAATTTTAAGATCTGTTTATTCTTAAAGGAGTAAAACGGAAATGATACTAATATTTTGATATTGTTGGTTTTGGAGACATTCTTTCAACTTGTAACTGCCGGGCACATATTAAGTGGAATGTATGTGTGAGTTTAAATTTATTTTATTTCTTAAATATTAGAGATTTCCGGTCAGTTATAAAATAGTTTAAGTTTTTTAACTCTGTTCAGTCTGTCGTCTTATTTTTTTCTGTTGTTTTTTTTAAGGTCAAAAGTCTATCGTTGCATCATTACACATACTCAAATACTTATTACACATTTTTTGTTTGTTTCTTGATGTTCATAGTTTTTAGAGTTTACTATTTGTAGTTTTTTTTTTTTTTTTGTTAAATTTTTACACTTTTTTTATTTAGCGTACATATAAGGCTCTTTTGCTATAAGAATGACTTAAATCGAAATAGCAGTTTTTAAACTAAATACCACCTTAGTTTTTTTTGTAGTGTAATATTATATTTTTGAACATCTTCAATTCATAACAATTTTTTACTTTAAATAGAAGCCAAAAATGTCTGATTCCTTTTAATTTCTCAATAACTCAATTTGATTAAGAATTATATAATGATTATTAAAATCTCCCAAAACATTTTGATTTTTGCCAGTTATGACAATATTTTAACCAATGAGCGTTATAAAAGTTTTTCCGGATGTTATCTCTGGCTTACATTCCTGTACACATTTGTATAGAAAATCTTCACACATTTTTTACTGCCGCCATTTAACTCTGACATGACATTTTGTAAAGTTTTCTTTTTCTGGCATTTTGCTGTTTTTTAAACACACATACATAAAAACATTCTCATATACATATACATACGAATACATATGTATGTGTATGTTTTTGAAGTTATTTTTTAGTACTTTTGAAAGGAGTCAAAATTCCAAACAATTTGGTATTTGATAAACTTTATATACGTACTCGTATGTACTTTTGTGATATATAGATATTATATATTCTTTCCGAATGTATTTAAAAATACCTACATATATATAACATATTAGACAGGTTCGAGAAATGTGATGCCACTTTAAAATTTTGATATGACATATACATACATTTGTATGTATGTAACTAAATCTCTGCTTTGGAAATTCTTAATATGACTGAAAATTTAACTATTTTCCACTAAAAGTAATAAAAGCTCTAAAATGTTATATTTATGAAAACTCGTCGTGAATTATGTGTCATCGAATTTTTGTAAAATTTAGACACCATTTATTTAAAGTCTTTTAACAGGGACTTCCAAACTTGATCTTCTAGAAAAGAGAATTTAACGTGATGTACCTCAAGTGAATGAATGTAATGTTACAAACGAAATTACAGAAACTTGAAACTATAAACTTGAACATTTTTGAGCAACACTCGTCTTTAACGCGAGGAAAACTCAATGCTATATGCTTATGCATAAACGCACGGCAAATCATGTTACTTCATCTGTATTAATAGGTGGTGTAAATATAGAGAAATCAGATGCTCTTGATGTTCTGGGCATGAGAATTCAATATGATGTCCGTTGGACAAATCACATTTTTCAAGTGTCGAAAGAAACATTCAAGTGCCTCGGTTTTCTAAAACGGTGTAAGGGATACTTCACTTCATCTGATCTCCGTACTGTTTACATCATCTATATCCAACCGAAAATGGAATACAACTCTCATGTATGGGCCGGTGCTTCAAAGTCTATTTGGGAGCTTCTCGACCGAGTACAGGAGAAAGCGAAAGTGCTCATCGGTGACAGTAGGGTATCCAACTATATTGATTTACTAGAGCACCGTCGCAATGTGGGTTGCGTCACACTGTTCTATTGTTACTACTTTTGAATGTGCTCTAACGAAATCAGGGAACTCGTTCCCGATATTCGAACGTTCTTACGCAATACATGTCTTTCTGTTAGAGCTCATCTCTTCGTAGTAGATTGGCCAGTAGACAGAAAAACATATTACAGAGAAAATTCTCTTTAGCCGCACAGTTCGTATGTGGAATTTGCTTCCCTCACAAGTTTTCCCAGTCAGTTGCAATATAAGAAAGTTCAAATGTCCACAAACCCCCTCCCATAACAGCCATCCCCTGAGTGCTTTTCCATTAAAAAAAAAAAAAAAAAATACACGTCTTATTCGTTTAATCACATCCATTTGTAGTCGAAAAAAAAGTATTGCCTAATTGAGAGTTTTCCGGCATTCACAAGCAAGAACAGTGACCAAATCGTTCCATTCAATATCAATCGAAAACTCAGACTTTTAAGCAAATATTGTATAACATACTTTAGGGATTTTCAAAATAATATATTTTGCAAAAAGTTTTGTAAAATTAGATATCTAAACATGTCCTTGTTTTTGAAAACTCTAAGTTTAAATGAAAGTCGTTTACTATCAGGGAAGTTTTTACAAATATGCAACAATGCACAGTGGCGCAAATGATTTTTTTTTGTGTTAGCTACTGGGCGGATTTTGAAAAAATTTTGTTTTAATATTTTTTTAAAATATTTCAAAAGACTATTTTTTTAACATTTTCTTAAGGATTAGGCTATAGGGATGCGCTTCAATTATTTTTTGAATAATTTTGGACATGCACCCTACAGGCAGTGGTGGTCTGAAATCTTAAATTTTTGGACAAATCTGGAGGTTTTTGTGTCTGTAACTAAATTTGATTATAGATTTTGAAATTTTTTTAAATCAAATTATATTAAGGGTAATGTTCGTATAATCTGTGCAAAAATCTGATTGAACCCGGTCGTAAATAGGGTCACACCCTTTTTTCTAAAAAAAAATCAAATTTTAAAAAAGCGTAGTCTTCTGCATTTAAAAATGTTAATTTAAATTTCTGAACCTATTCTAGAATTTATACTTCTGAATTTCTGAGAAATTCTTATATATTGTATCCGAAAATGGTCATAATGCCTTGTTCAGTTTCAGAGATTTTTGCGAAAAAATTACAAAGTAATGTAAATGTTTATTAAAATTTCTTAACTCTTTCCGAAATTTATATTTCTGAATTTCCAATATATTGATCTATACTGTGTCCAAAAATAATTTTAATATCTTATTTATAATTTTAGAGATTTTTGCAAAAATTTACAATCGGTCAAGCCCGACTTTATTATGCCCTTCACTACTAAGGTCAAATATGGACCAACAATTTAACAAGTTTTCCTTAAATCTTAGAGACATACATCCATATACTGTGTGTTATTTTTTCAAAATTTCGAGATTTATATCATTTTCGGCTAAGGACCTGATGTGGGAGCTTGGGTCAATTGTGAACCGATTGTTACCAAATTTTGGTTATTGGTTCACATTTATAAAATATTTATCTGTGCAAAGTAATCAAATGCATTTATCTTAAGAGTAATTAATGTTTTTGTGCTTTTATGTGTATATAAACGTCTTTTGAGAAAGTGTCTAGTATGGGAGGTATGGTCAAATATAGGCCGATTTCTACAAAATTAGGAACACTAATTAAGGTTATGATAAGCAATATCTGTGCCGCATATTATAAAAATACAACTAAATTTGTGGCTGTAAAGGACCAAAAACTCTATTTCGGGAAGGCATCCTTATGGGAGATACCCGAAATAGTAATTTGATTTCACCCAAAAAGGTCCTTGGACCAAAGTATGAAAATTATGTAAATTTATTGTTTTGCACTTTTGTGACTAAAGTATTAAACCAATTTCTTAATTGTTACAAATTTTTAACCTCACTTGGAAGAATATAAAATTCCCTCTCCATTGATGTATAAAATGTATACATCAATGCGTCATGACGACATACAATTTTGGAACATAGTTTCACTTTATGTTATCACTCATGTTAAATACAAAAAATGTATTTTTTTTAAATTTAAACTTAAAAATCGTTAAAAATGGGATCCGATGTTATCAGAATTCTAGGCCTAAGTCGCCAAAAAGTTGAATTTTTTTCGAAGTCGAATATCTCATAAGCTGTAGGAGATAAACCAATAATGTTTTTGTAGATCTTAGCAAGCAGATTTCGTACATATAAAAATCTCTTATATACGGATCGTTTTTAATTCGCAAAATACGATAAGTCTACAGACTCCAAACTCTAAACTTAAGCTCGAATACTACTCCTCAATAGCCATGTGAATTGTAGGATAATCGCCCCTACCGTTTAAAAGTTCTTGAAATATTTCCATAAATTCCTTTTCATTATTAATTCCCATATTTCTGCTTTATATTAATCTCAATGAAACGGAATTTGTCAAAACAAGAGTATATTTATAAATCCCAACCTTAAATTTGCCCACCCTTTATTACAACAAAATATAAATTATGTGAGCATTACTTATTATTGTACATAAAAACTGTTTGACTTATGAGTTGATTAACATTTGACTTTTCTTTTCGCAAAAGAAGATGGTAAACAAATTGAGAAAAATCGACTTTTCATCTAAATGTTATATAATATTCTTTGAAAAACTTCAAAATCATCACAGATATTTTTTTGGTGCTGCACTTTAAAAAACTTTTTACAAACCAAAAAATACTTATGTATGCAAATCAAAAAGTTTTCCTTTATTTCGATAAGGTTTTTAGTTTGCTTTCGGAAATAGTTACATATTTGAATTTTTATCTCAATTTATGGAAAAATAACTTTTCTAAACATATTTGGAATTGTTTTTAGTTTTCCTGAAAATACTATACTCGTAAATGCTATAGTTTCTAAGTATGTAACTATAAACGGAGTTGATTAATGTGAAATAGACAAAATTCATAATAGAAAACTCAAGAAGAAAAATAGGAAAAATATTATGATCTTAGAGAAGATGAAAAGCTTCATGAAATCTTTGTTGTTTTTAATTTGACAAATACCTTGATTTGAGCCATAAATCTATACAAATCAAATACTTGGGGACAATACGAAAATTGTGTGTGATAAAATAAATGCCTCAATAAATCTTATTTCAATTGTTCAGTTTCGTCTTATTGTTGTTCCTCCCCCCCAGAACTTGACAGATTGCCACAGGGTAAACAGCATTAGAGTATTAGAGTATCACACCTTAATAAGGAATAACGTATGTACGAACATATTAACTACATTTATAGCTTCCGAAATAAATCATATGTATTTCATATATACTTACGTTACGTTATACATACGAGTATGGAGTAATAAATTATTGAGTTCAGTTTTGGCTAACATTTTTTTTTATCACAAAAACATGTGACAAAATCATATTTTTCCATTTATGATTGTGCGATAAAAGGAAATGAGCCTTAGATTATAGCCAAGAAATGCCAGCATACTTTTAGGGTTTTATTTCGTATAATAAACATCAAATTTTTCTTTTCTTCAATAAAATCAAGCCATAAAAACAAACACTTTCATATAAATTCATAAAAATCCATTCATACCTATAATTTAATGCATAAAAAAAACTTATTCTTATATGTACAATATTTATATAGATTTAAATATTAATATCATAAATTTTTAAAGCAGTTTTACAATATAACAAAAAAACACATAAAATTTCAATTAAATACATAAATTATTTTAATGAGTTTTAAGAAAAATTTAACACGAAACAAATTCAGTTTCATTTGATTAAATAAGAATTTTGTTAATTTTTTTAATCCTTTTTTTCTCACATTAAACTAGAAACAAATATACAAAATCATCAAATCATTTCAAATTCTAAAGGTAGGGAAAGGCATTTTTATAGCAAAAGAAAAAAAAACAAAACTTTTTTCAACATGAAATAAAAACTACTAAAAAAGGGGAAAAACGGAATGCAAGTGTAAGAGCAAGAAAATAATAGAATTTCACACAAAATAGAATGACATTGAAGTATTTTAGAGGCAGTGATGAAAACTCACTGGAAAAACAATTTGATTGCAAAGTTCACTGATGCGAAAACATTGTTAAGCAACATTGAAAAAAGTTATTTTGTTGCCAACAAACATTTTCATCCGAACTTTGATCCGCATTAAACGTTTCTATGTGATGGCAAAGTTTCCAATAGAAATTTTTAGAAAATAAAATCTACTGACAATAATCAAATAAATCGTATAAATAACTGTCATTTTCATGTTCACTTCAAAGAAAACTGTATTTATATACCACTGTGTTAAGTGGTGTAGGTTTTATTGAATTTTAGTAAAATTTTGGCCTGGTTTGGTTGAAAGCTATGCTTGGTTATGAGCCGACTTTCGCATTAATAATATTCATATAAATTTCTTACCAAATTTAATCAAATTTCATTTAATTGTGTTTTCTACATATGGTTATTTGCAAAGACTGGTAAATGACTGATATCAGTTATTCTTAAGCACTTTTTGCTTCTGCATCTAGGTTGAATTGATGGCTCAACATATAGCCCTTAACTCGGTAATCAGGTTAAGCTCTATCGAAGCATGTTTATTTCTTTAGCCATAGATCACGCCAATATTTTACATTAATTAGATAATATTCTAAATAATGTTGACTACAACATAACTCTCTTGAACCGTTAATAACTGTTAACATCTAAACATCTGCCAAATGCCTATGAAAATGGTTGTACCTCTATTCTTAAAAGAACTAACCAAAAAAAAAAATATTAACAGCCTTTCACTTTGGATCATTTGGATTGCTTAAAAATACTCTTAGGTCAGCTGATATATATGCTCAGGGGCCAAATTACCGCAATCGATATTGATCGAAAGCTTAGACTTTTAAGCATATATTGTGAAGTATACTTTAGGAAATATCTAAAATTTCGATCGATATCGAATAGCCCCAGGTTAAAAAAAAATAAAAACCCAGAAAATCCTCTATACCTGTGCAGAAAACATGTTTTATGAACTTGTTATGATTGTATCCATTATGACTGGGCCAGAGGCAAGTACACAGATAATGTTTATAGATCATTACCTTCTTGTGTCGAAAGCTTTACAAAAGTCACTCAAAACTTAACATATCACTGGCTTGCCCCGTTAAATCACTCGGATCCCTTTAGTCGGACAACATATACATATATCGCCACATTCCATATGAATCGAAAAGTAAGACATTTAAGCAAATATTGTGTAACATGCCTTAAGGATTTTCAAGATAATTTATTTTTACATAGATTTTAATAAATTTTAGATTTTTAGATAGATTTTAATAAATTCGATATCTAAACAAATTCGTTTGTTTGCCAAAACATTTAGTTTAAATAACATTCCTTTACTATCTGTCGTACATAACTAAATCTGGGCCCAAAATTACCGTATTCGATATCGATCGAAATCTTAGATATTTTCAAAACATGTGTATAGCATACTTTAAGGATAATCAAAATTGTTTAAAAGATGCTCAGTTTACTTTATATTTTTTGTTTGCCAAAAGATGACCAATAGTAAAAGAGTTTTAATTGAACTATATGTTTTTAAAAACGAATCAAATTGGATACCATATTTCAATAAACTTTCTACAACGAAGTAACTTTGAACATCCCTAAAGTATACTTCACAATATTTGTTTAAAGGTCAGAGGTTTCGATCGATATCGAATGCGGTAATTTGGCCCCTAGAGTTAAATCGCCGCTTTCGATATCGCTCAAAATGTAAGATACTACTGAAACATTTGTATAGCATACTTTTAGGATATGCTTAATAATATATCTGTGGCTTGGTGCTAAAAGGACCAAAGTCATAAAATCTAGTTTTGAGAAAATTAGAAATGAAATTTTTATAAGATATTGTTTTCTTTACAGCTCAGCTAATTTCCAAGTTTCGCTCATAAAATTTGGGTTAGACATATATTATGATCCCATAGAGGGCACGGTAAAATCAATTCTTTGAAAAAGATAAAATTAAGAAAAATATATGATATTGGCCCTTTTAGCACTAACTAATTTTTACATTTTATATTTTTTTCTGTGACATTGGCCCTATTACAAGGAAATATTAACAAAAAAAAAATTAACAATTATTTAGCAACTGTTTGTTAAGTTACTACAAATATGATTGAATTTAGAGGATATGTGTATATATCTAATAACTTATAACATACATATGTATCTAATAACAAATGGTATAAAATTGCTAAAAAAAATGTGAAATAAATTGTTGACATTGGCCCTTTTAGCATTTAGATTTTATTCAAAAATAATAAAAAACTGTTAGTAATAAAAGGGCGAATGTCGACATTAGCCCTTTTAGCACTAAGAATTCGAGATGAGTTTAGGGTGACATTTCTTATAAAGCTGTTCCGGTATGAGCTATAGATTGGCTGTTGAAACAAAATAAAAGAGAGTAAAAAGAGGAACCTAATGCAATGACTAACTCAAAACATCCTTTTAGTACCAAGCCACAGATATAAGGTTCACTACATTGTGACTTACATTTATCAAAGGTTCCCTGATAGTAAAAGAATTTCATATAAACTATATATTATGACAAACAAACGGATATGTTTAGATATCAAATTTGTTTCAACTTTTTGCAAAATAAATTGTTTTGAAAATCCCTAAGGTATGCTACACAATACTTGCTTAAAAGATACACTTTCGATCGATATCGATTTGGCCCTAAAATGTACGTTTACCTTTGTCTACCTTTAAATTAGTCAATTTATCCATAGATCTGATCAGATCATTCCCCGACAACATTCCAATTAGAACAAGGGGTACTGATCTCAGACAATGAGCTTTCGATTATATTTTTAGACTCATTAAAAGGAACCTACGTTTTAAAGCTTTTTGAAAATTTTATTTTTTCAAGAGGGTCTGGGCGGGGATCGAACTTGGGACCTCAGGTATACTAGGCGGATGGTGGTTCACTAAAACGGACGGTGGTTCACTAAAACCACATGTTAAGTTAAAAAAAAAAATCATTGACAACTTATGATAACTATAATGAGTTCTTCAGTCTTCGAGCCCCTCTTGCGCCACGAACTTCGCAGTTCTCAAACCTCAAACCTCATGGCACACTGTGTTATTGAGTTGCATACTAGGAGGCTCAGTCCTCAGAAAACGGCAACTAAAGGAGTTGTAATAAATGGTGGAGGAAGAAACGATAACACACTTTCCCTGTCATTGCCCAGACTGTCGAACGTAAGTGTACATTAAAAATTTAGCATCTAAGTAGCTCTAACGGGACGCTGTCACTTTTAGTCAAGAAATCACTCGCTTTAACCCTTACAGGCATCTCAAAGGGACTACTTGTAGGACCCGAGTGCCGTTGACCTTCATGGTAAACGGCGGTTAAACCTAAACCAAATTTTCACTACATTTATTATTAAGATCGACGTTCATGTCTAGTTCCGGGTATCATCTACATAGGAAGTATAAATATCAAATTATTAAACAATTTATGTCAAAATTTAAGATGATTTATTTACGTAACCCATCATGCAAATCATTGACCGAGTAGATTAGGTGGATACTATCAGAAAAATATTTCTGAGCGTTCCTCTTTGACTGGAAATATTATATCTGTGGCAATAAATCATAATAGTTTAAGTCGAAATTTGGTGTTTTGTAATATTAAGGGTTTGGTATGAAAGTATGTATGAAATACATATAAATGCGTATAGTTTTGTTAATAATGACATTTAATACCTGAAATTTAAGTAATAGATCTTGAAGAAGAAAATAAGAATATGTAAGAAACACACTCATAAGAGTATATCCTATAACTCGATTTCTGGTGACTATCAGAATAATATGTTCTATAGTGACTTACTACTTTAATAGTTTTGGAGACGTTTCTTAAAAGAAAAACTATTGGGTAGTCTTTGAAATGGTAGAGACTTTGAAGTGGGTGAGTGTGTGTAACACTCAAAAACTGTTGACTTTGTCACTTTATCACAAATCGAATGGTGCTTTAATTCATCTCAGTTGTTTTTTGATATTTTAGAAATGTTTTTTTTTCTCAAGGCAAAATTCCAAAAATCGTTTCTATTTCAAGTTTAGTGAGATTTAGAGTGAGAAAAATATTTTAAATTGTTAAAAGTATTTCGGTAAAGAATTTCACAGAACACAGATGTATATGTATGTATGTACTATGTATAGTGACTTTGATATATCACCTACCTGGAGTTCTTCATACAAATCTTTACTTTTTCTATTTTTAATATCTTCATTAAGAGCGTACTTTATTAATGTATTTAGCGGGCTACTAACGCCATCTGTTAACGTTAATACACAAGCAAGCAATTAGTTACTAATTTTATTATTAAGCTGTGCAATATTCTAAAGATTTTGTACTCTTTTAAATGTATTTTTAAATGGTATTTCTTTAAATTCGATTCAGTATTTTTGAATCTAAAGGTGTTTAAACAATTTACCTATATATAGAAAAGAACTTACATCTAATATATAAATATTTTCTTAACATATAGATCATGGCTATGAGCTTTAGTTATTTTTCAAGAAAATATATTGCAGAAAATTGCAAAATTTTTTTGTCAGCATGTCCTTGCAGTAACTCCAAAGGAAATCTCAGTAAAATTAAGGAAATCATATAGAACTGTTATGGAAACGTTATAACAAAAACAAAAAAAAAAGAAGAAAAACAACGAAAAATGATGAGAAATAAACGAATTGAAAAGGAAAAGAAATATTAAAAGTTGACAAGGAAGTTGCACTCATTTCTCTTTTTATGGTATATAAGGAAGGATATGGTCAAATATACCTGAATAAATTGGACACATACAATCTAATGGAGATGGAATGAGAAAATGTGTCTGTTTCAAAGAAAAAAGAAAACAAGTAAAAAAGGCATTCTTTCATCTATTCTACAATATATTATATTTATATGGCAGATTGAATGAGCAATATCAACAATTCACTAAAGTTTCAAAGAAACTGAAAATAATATAAATTTATAAAGAAAAAATAAATGTCAATACTATAAAGATATTTTAGAAAAATCTGGAATTGTAATATGATTCCTCTAGATCTAGGTTTTCACATTTTATTCATGGACTTAAATTGAAAAAATTAGGGACATAAAATTTGTCAAAACCAAATTATTTCGTTAGACTATTTATGAAAAAACTTCAATTTTATTCAGACTTATGATACACTATCGGGCTCTTTAAGTGACTTTTGAAAGTAGGTCTTGTCTGAGAGGTATATTGAAATACTTTCTGATTTAAATATACTTTACGATCATTAATTAATTTCATTGAAAACAATAAAATTTGTATCTTTTGGGAGCACAAATCTTAATACCTAGAGCGTACAGTGCAAAAAAATAGAAGTAGTGATCCTACAAAGATGAAATTTTGCATACTTGTTTAATTTTATAAAGGTAAGATAAATTTAAAAAAATTTCCAAAATCCCCATTTTTCACCTATTTTTCTTCTTATTATACAAGTCGCAATTCCAAATAGATTTTGATTAAATTAGGCACACTAATTTTGATAGAAATCAGTTAACTCCTTGTACACCTTCCTTGGACCCCCATTTTTGACGATTTTTTTTTTCAATTTATAAGCCGCAATTTTCAACAGAAAAAAAAGACAGAGTTATATCTACTAATTTTGGTTGAGATCTCTTGACTATTTGATGTTCCTGCATTTCGACCCCCATTTATTTACTTATTTTTGATCTCGATGTACAAGCCGGAATTCTGAACAAAATTTTATGAAATTCGGAACAAGACTATTCGTTCATCCAACAAAAAGCTCTACTAATTTTGGTTTAAATCCGCCCTATCCTTAGGGTACCTGGCTTGGAACCCCATTTTTTACTTATTTTTCTTCTCAATAGTATTTGATGAAATAGTTGACCCAAAAAAATGCTCTTCTAATTTAGGTTGAAGTCGGTCGACTCCCATGGGTACATGCCTTGGACTTACACTTAAATGCTATTTGATTAAAAAGCTAAGCCTAAACGACTCCAACACTTTTTGCTTAAGTTATGCATACAATTTATGCGATTTTTTTCAGATAATTTTGAACTTTGTTCTTAATTTCGGTGAATTTTTTTTGTTCAATCTAAAAAAGAGACTTTCTCGTGGTTATAGTGGGAGCACTGAGAAAAACCGAGCCAACTTATTTTTTGTCAAAAGAAAAATGAAAACACTGAATTTTGTAGAGCTTTTTTGATTTCCTGGGGCCAAATTACGGCATTCGATATCGATCGAAATCTTAGATATTTTTAAAACATTTGTATAGCATACTTTAAGGATAATCAAAATTATTTAAAAGATGCAGTTTACTATATTTTTTGAAGTTATTTGCCAAAAGATGAACAATAGTAAAAGAGTTTTAATTGAACAACATATATTTTTAAAAACGAATCAAAATGGATACCAAATTTCAGTAAACTTTTTGCATAGAAATAACTTTCAACATCCCTAAAGTATACTTCACAATATTCGCTTAAAAGTCTGAGTTTTCGATCGATATCGAATGCGGTAATTTGGCCCCTGATCTACGAGATTAAGTTATTTTCTTCTGCAGACTAAAACTAGGGTTATGTATCTTAATTAAATCAACATCAAGATAACAGCTGTGAAACCGTATTCGATGCATTTGTCACTGGTAAGGTTAGGTTGAACAAGATGCTGACCATATATTCCGTGTCACCTGGGTCCATGATGAGTTCCCTTTGTTTTTTCTACAGGGAAAAAAGAAAAAGAGCCTATGTCACGAATGTTGATGTTCGATATCTCTGATAGATCATGCAAAAACAGGGATCCCAGATGGGGAGTCCTAATATCAGCAAGGGCTGAACAGAGGAGATGAGTGACTGTTTCTTCCTCCTCAACGTTGTGACAACATCTGCAGTAGTCATTGCTTTGAAGATTAAGTCTTCTAGCATGTAAAAAGGGTGCGAAGTCTATGACGCGAAAAGGTTACCAAGATTGCAGAACGCTTACTGTCGTAAGTCTAGATCTGTGCGAACTTAAAGATAAACTGCTCGATGAGTATTTTGCAGGCTGATAGCGGTTTACCTATGTATTGGTCAGTGTTCTCCTGGTACAGTACTGTGACTGCGTACCCAGAATAGTTCAATGTAAGAATATATCGCCATCTCATTTAGGGACGCCTGGCATTCACGGTATATGAATATCATTGTAATATATTCGGTGGTAGCCACTTGCTCGCCCTATCTATATGTAGCTAAGATTTCAGTTTTGGGAGCTTGAATTTAACATTTTTTCACAAAAAGTAAGATGAAGAAGCCCCCACCCACACCAATTACCGATTTAGATCCGTACGTGTAGATTTCCAGGGTCCCATATCTGGAATTGATTTGAGCCCC
The DNA here is from genome assembly GCA_933228675.1 of Stomorhina lunata. Lineage (NCBI taxonomy): Eukaryota > Metazoa > Arthropoda > Insecta > Diptera > Rhiniidae > Stomorhina > Stomorhina lunata. Next base: position 79,721,939 of record OW121744.1, read on the forward strand.
CGAAATAACCACAGAGAAGGATTGATCGATCGATTGATCGTGTGGGAATGCAGTAGCCGATGTTTTTAGGGAGGTTTATAAGCTTATCTAAAATAGTGGCCTAAAGATGATGTAAACCATTCACCGGCAGTTCTTAACCTAATTGCTGAGTTAAGAGCTACGAGTTGGACCATTAGCTCAAACGGAAGATACTTGAGCATAGCGAAAAGTGCATTAAAAGAAATAGCCCTTAAAGTACCCGTAATCATAAGGCCAGCGGATCTGAGAGTCTTGGCAAAGATCCTCTCTGATTTTGATGATTGATCCAAATTTGGAAGATTGGTATTGTCATTATATTTATTGAAAATAGTAAAAATTGGTTCATTATTTAAGGTACCTACCATAGGGACGGTCAACCGAAATAGGATTTAGGCGAAACAAAAAACTTTTGTCGAAACTTTAATCAAAATTCAAAATTATAAACAAATCGCTCCCCATTACCTGTTAGGTAGACCTACACAAAAATCTAGAGGAATTCAGAATTCAACAAAGAATTAAGTTGTATTTCAGTATACAAATCTTTTGGTCCATTAAGCCGATTTGCCTAAAACTTTAGATATTTCACAATGTCGGTCGAAGAAGCTATTCTTTTTTTTTTTTATTTGATCAACCGATGATGATTTAGTGGTATTTATCTGTTTATCGGAATCCCTAATCAATTTGTATACATATTTTTATACATGTATGTGAGACTGTATTATTTTTTAGCAAATATGTAGAATATTCTTTAGGAAGAATATGCTCTCTATCCATTTCAGACAATAAAATTGATAATCACTTCATATGAAGATTCTATACACATTCCATAGTTCTGATACTTAAGTACATACGTTTGTTTTATGCTTTCATATAAATACATATGTATGTGTTAACAATGTTTTAAAGTATTTGACATATCTTTTGTTATATTCTCATGATGTATTGTGTATATGAGTAGTTGTGTAGAACTAAATTTGAGTAGCCCAGTAGTTTAAATTTTTAGCAATGTCTCAAAAAGTTCAAAGAAAATGAAAAGGTGTCTTTAACATATTTTTTTGGCTAGAAAGCTCCTAAATATCAACTTAAATTACAAATAAATCTTCAAATCATTTCACATTTTAATATTTTTTTATTTAGATAAACGGGTTAGAAAATGCTTTGTAGTATTTGTTACTTTTGTAGGCGTTAAAAAACCCAGCGAACAATTTGGTGATTGTTGATCTAAAAAAGATTCCAAAAAGACTCCTTAAAAAGCTTAGAAAACAACTAGTTTGCAAAAGCACAAACAATTCTTGCAGAATGTGTGCAGTCAAAATCCTAACGTGCAAACGATCCAAATACGACTGTTTTTTATGTTATTTTAATCAGTTTGGTTTGATTACCAAAGACCAAAGACCACAAAAAGACTCAGGAAATACCTTGAAAGCGACTTTTTGAAAGCAAAATGTGTGCAATCAGTTTGGTAATCAAAAAGTGTTTAATAAGACTCATAGACACTTAGCAAGCGACTAGTTAAAAATAGCACAAGAAATCTTGTAAAATGTGAGTAATATAACTATTTTTAGGTGATAACAAAATGTCACAAAAAGACTCGTATCTCATTATGTGTGATGTGGCTTAGTTGATTAGTACGTCGAATATCATATTTAGAAGCCTAGGTTCGATCCTCAGTCTCAACAACATCAATTTATGTAATTATTAACGCAACTTCACTGTTCTAAAAAAAGATATGACGTGTTCTGAAAATAGATATACTGTGTTGACTAATAAAAAGCTTTATTCTTTTTTTTTACAAATCTAGCAAAATGTGTGCAGTCATATTCTAAGCAGCAAAATGAGTCATTAAAGACTAGTTTTGAAAAGTCGCATGAAGGGTACTATTTTCTCACACAAAAAGATAATTTTTTACTCATAAGTGATATCATAAAAGATAATTTTAATCGTGCAGTGTATTCAAAAAAGACTCATATTTGATTAAAATTTCCAAAAAATGCTAGCTGGGAATATACTCTTATATCTATTGAATTGGTTTGTGTTAAATTTAAAGTATGTGGTTCTGATTGGTTTTGTAGTTGTTTTTCTTTCATTTTTCGGTTAGTCGGTTGGATGATTGGTCGGTTGTTGGTGCTGGTAGTAAATCATCAATAACATATTTTGTCCTGTAAGTGACATTCTACAGTCAACCCACAAAAAACAAAAAAAAAAAACAGAAGAAAGATAAAACTTAGCTCTCAACATCCGCCATTTAACCACTAACGTTTAGCTTTGTCTATATTTCCGTTGCTTTTTTTTCATTTCATTTTACTTTTTTGTTCTTTAGTCCTTTATGTCTGTCATATGATATTCCTTTCTTTATTCTTTCATATAAACAGTGTCCTTTTTGTTCCTAGTAACTCAATGAAGCTTTTGTTAGTGGGTGATTGTGAGTTTTGCGAATATATACTATTCGTATTTCTAATCTGCTTGTGATTCATAATTCAATTCAGTTTTATTTTAAAAATTTCTCTATCTATTTTTTTCACATTTTGCTTTTCTTGTCCAACACGGATATAGCGCGTGCAGCTGTCTGTGCTAGTGATTTACTTCAATATTTCATAAGAGTTATTATCATTCTAATACATATCATACAAATATAAGCTAAAAGTTACACAGATTCATGCATCTAAGTTTTATCTCTAAAGCCATTCGTACATAATAAAAACATAAATTTTTCTGTAGTCATCATTCTACAAATATGAAGTAAAATTCATTATAATCGAGCATGGTTAGACATGCAGCCAATTAAGTATATATCAGTTGTTATAATATGCTATTTGATATGTTTGATAACGATTTTATACATTCAACTACAATTCATGTTCATTGAAGTGTTGTTGTGTTTCCTTCCTAGAAACAAAGCAATTCAATTTTAAAGTCTTTTTAATCAGAATTTTGGTTGAAGAATTATTTCAGGCTAAAAAAAAGAAAATAATAACTTCTATGTTACGATAAAAGTTATAACAGTAACTGTCATTGGTTAATTAATTTGTAAAATGTTTGATTTTTTGCAATTTAGCAGTTGATAAGAAAATTTAAAAACTGCAAAGGATTTACGAGAACTACCTAAAAGTATGCAATATAATTTTCTTTAAAATCTATCAAACTCTGGGGTCAAACAGCCGCATTCGATATCGTTTGAAATGTAATGCCGAATTTAGCGGTCTCTTCAGTATTAGGGCACAACTTTTGTTTCAAACATTCTCGAGAGTTTTTCGAACCGTGAAATTGTTCTTGCTGGTGATTTTAATGTTTGCTTCTTATCCTGTTTTTTTATACCAACCATCAAAAAGAATGTTGGGTATATTGAGATTGTCATTCCGTTTGTAATTTCCTAATATTGGCTCAAAAATAAAAAACGATATATATTCTGAATCCTTATGAAATTCTAAGACGATTGAGCGATGTCCGTCTGTCTGTTGAAATCACGATAACGCCTAAACGAAAGGAGCTAGCTCACTGAAACTTAGTATTGAAATTATGCAAAATCGGTTAACATTTGACCATAGCTCCCGTATAACCTCGCCTACGCTAATCGCTTATCTGCTAATAAATAACAAACTATAATAGCTATGATGATAAAATTTGATATATACAAGTTTTGCATAAGCGCTATAAAATTTCATCCAAATCGGTTCACATTTAGTCATTGCTCCCATACAAAAAACTTACGGAAACAGCCAAAATTTCAAATAAAATACACTTAAATGCCAATAAATCTAAAACTACAAAAGATATAACCACTAAATTTAGCACGAGGAGGTTTTATACCAACCAGTGTGCAATATTTTGTCACAATCGGTCACCATTTGACCATAGCTCCCATATAAAAAACTTACGGAAACACACAAATATAAAAAGAAAAGGGGGTTTATGTCCGTCTGTCCGTCAGATAAAAGCGCAATAGCGCCTTAACGAAAAGGGCTACAGCAACAAAATTTTACAAAAGGAAGTTTTATGTGAATACCAGCCAGTGTGCGAAATTTTGTTACAATCTGTTACTATTTGACCATAGCTCCCATATAAAAAACGGAAACATAAAAATACAAAAAGAAATGACAGTTTATATCCGTCTTTCCGAAACGGTTTATGTCCGTCAGAGAAAAGCGCGATAGCACCTTAACTACGAGAGCTAGAGAGACAAAATTTAGGTAAAGTATTTTCGATATGTAAAATCTATTAATTTAGAACAGAGAAGTTTTAACATCCCCTTTTTATATCTACAATTAAAAAGATTTGGAGGTACATTCAGTATATATAACCGAATTAAGTCCAAATATATTACCAACAATACCACATTTGGTCAACATTTTGAATTAGTTGCACTCTCATACAACTTGATGGTGGGTATACAAGATTCGGCACAGCCGAATATAGCACTTTTACTTGTTAATATTAGATTCGACCTTCTGTGGTTTGAAGGGATATATGTTGAAATATTGGCAAAAAGTAAGTTTATAAATTGTGTTGAAATGTTCACAAAAAGTTCGTTAGTTAATTAACCAACACACATTTTGCATGTAGAAGTTACCCACTTAACACTATCGAACTTTTTCTCACATTAAATACCACTAGGAGGTCAGTGTCCACAGTTGAGATAAAGGATAACCAAGATAATTCTGGGTCAAGATCAGAACTGTTTCTTGGTATCCAACATCCCCTACATCACCCAACTCAACTACGAAGCTAAAAACTTTGATCTACGAAAGAGCTTTTAGGTTGAGCTGAACTATTTTTAAAGAAAAGTTTGTTTCCTAGACACCAATGCCAGTGTCCTGCTAAAATTGGTTTGTAATATAAATTTAATGTTTATTAGAGAAGAAGGATGATTTTACGTTTTTTTCTACTGAAATTTGAAACTGAAATTTGCGTTGAACTAGAGCTTAAGTAACTTTAAGGGGTTTTATTTTAATAAAAAGTATATATTGTGAAGTTTTATGTTAACATAAGTTGTTTTGAAAATAATGACATTATTTTTTCAATTTCAACATTTATACAGTTTAAGTGAAGTTAAGCAAAATTGTAATATGATGAAAGAAAAATATGAATATGTACATAAAAATATGTGTACATAAGTTGTTTTGGTCAATGCATTATTGATTCAAAAAACTTAAGCTAAAAAGTAAACGTACACAACATTGACAAAAACTCGGTTTTTCTTTTAAACGGACTAAACACATTTAAGAGCCTTTGCTTCTGTAATGCAATAAACGCCTTAACTCAATTCTCTCTTATATCGAGTTAAGCTTCTCTTTCATATCGCCACAGATATAGTGTATATGCGAATTGTGTTTCCTTCTTTGGAAAGGGGATAGTAGAGTGTTCACAACTCTACAACAAAATTATAAAGCTTTAAATTATTCAATGCTTAAATTGCACGTCATGTCTATTTATACCCTTCACCACCATATGTGGAAAGGGTATTATAAGTTTGCGCTGATGCATGTAACGCAAAGATATACCAATATGCTTAAAATCAGTTTCTGAGTCGATTTAGTGATGTCAGTCCGTCCGTCCGTCTGGCTGGATGGACCCCCATGTAAACCATGTAATCAAAGTACAGGTCGCAATTCTAAAGATAATTTGATGAAATTTGGCACAGATAATTTTTTTGATAAATATTTTGACGAATTTCAATAGCCATAGTTCCAGGCCATTGAAGTTCTTCGAAATCGGTCCATTATTTATGTTACCTCCAATAGGTCATACTTCCCGGAATTGATATTTTGGCCACAAATATCAATATTTTTTCATGAAATTTAAAACAAATAATGCTTATGTAAAGTAAAATCACTGTAACAAATTTCGTTAAAATCGGTTTACATTTGACCATAGCTCCTATACGAACTCTTCTGCCAAAACGCACTAAATGGGACAAAAACCACTAAAACGCACGTATATCTGAAGATATTGAGAATTTTAAGCTTATTTTTTTAATATATAATTTTTGTAACAACCGTAATGATAAATTTCGAGATAATCGGTTCACATTTCACCCTAGTTCTCATATAAGTCCAAATGACGGAAACAGCTTAAATATATAAGTTTTGACAAAATGTTTGAATGATGGCAAAATTTAGCAAATATTTGTCTTTATACAGGAAAAAGAACACCTTTGAGCTAAATGGTAAAGGGTATCGTATGGTCGGGCTTGACCGACTTTAGCACTTTCTTGCTTGTTTTAGAATAGAAAAGTTGTACCATTTGTTGTTATTAAGACGCATTGTTTAAGCTTTTTGTTCTACATCTGACTTTATTTATTTCACATCGACAGCGTGTTAATGCTGCAGCATAACCGCCGATGTAGGATGATGTGGTAATTAATAATTTGAATATAAAATAATGATTTCAGAAATTGATGTCGGATTTATCGGTTATTAAACCCACGCCTAATGTGAAGTCTTATGCTTAGTAGTCGACGTGCTAACCTACAAAATCACAGAACCAGGAATTATTAATGATTTTGTCTAAAGAGGAAACAGCCAACCACATCAAGATTTTTTTTTTTTTTGTTTCAGAAACTAGTACTAGAACTAAAGTCCAGAAAAAAATTCACTTTTTCAATTTCTACTCTTTTAAGATTTGATTAGGATTAGGACAACCTTCTAAAGATTGGGGCTATGAGTCAAAATATGAATGAATCATTGAACCGCAATTTCGAAACAAATTCCATTTTCAATTCTCATAAACGCAAATTAGATCATGATACTTCATCTGGGGCCAAATCGTCACATTCGATATCGGTCAAAAACTCTTACTTTTAAGCAAATATTGTGTAACATACCTTAGGGATTTTCAAAATAATTTATTTTGGAAAAAGCTTTATAAAATTTGATATTTTAACATAAAGGTTTGTTTGTCAAATCATTTAGTTTAAATAAAATTATTTTACAATCAGAGAATATTTGACAAATAAGTTACAATGTAGTGAACCTGATATGTTTCATATTATTTAGATTATCCTTAAAATATTCTACACCAATGTGTCTAAAATATCTTACATTTCAAACAATATCGAATGCGGTGATTTGGCGCATATTTAGGAATCAGACGCTTTTGGTATAACCACAAGCAGGCAGATAAACGGAATCGCTAAATCGGGTCCATTTATAAGATGGATTCAGAATATAGTATAACTTAATAACACTGCACAATAGTATAAAAAGTGCAAGGTCGTGACTATATGGGTAATATTCTACTATCAAATTGTAGTCAAACCCTATACTCAGTTTGACTCTATACTCTTGGCTACATTTTTGAGAAACATAGTTAAGCGATATTTTTAAGTGCTGATGAGCTATTTGGTAAAAAGTGACACCTTTTGTAGGCATTAGAGCGGTTCGCCTTCCATACAAAAAAAAAGTTGTGTCAGTCACCCCCTAGGATTAAAGATAATGTTAAAACAATTCCAAAAAATATTTTTTTATTTTTTTACCACTGTGTCGCCATTTTATGTCCGATCATAACATTTTATATATCGGCGTTCGCGGCTCTGTAGGGGCTACATTTCTCTCTTTGATAGTTTTTTAATTCCACTATAACTTTTAAAAACTAGATTTTTACTCGATTTGATTAGGGTGGTTACGACTCGAATTTTAAAAATTAATGACTAGTAATTGACTAGGTTGTAAAAAACTATCGAAGAGAGAAATGTAGCTCTTACAGAGCCCTAAACATCGATGTATAAACTTTGGAGGCCTAAAAAAATAAAACGATCACTAACTTGGACAAACTGAGTATAGGGTTTTACTACAATTTGATAGTCGAATAGGACCCATATAGTCATAACATTTCACTTTTCAAAAGATGTTCATTTGTTGTGTAGTGTAATCGTTTCTAAAACTAGTTTCAAATAAAAATTAAATAAAGTAATTCAAAAAGATTCTAAAGGACTCAAAAGAACACATTTTAATATCATAAATCATTTTCTTTAAAATATTTTGCATCTTGATCTTAATAATTTAAAACTGTATTTGTTGCAACGGAATTTAGTTTAATATATAGTATATTTTTCCAACAGTATTTATTCCATCCTCCCATATTTTTCTATTTTTTTTTTTCATCTCTTAAATCTAACGTCCGGTATGCGGAATATATGTATCTAATGTTGTATGCATAGTAAAATGTAGTGTAAAGGAAATAGTTTGGATACCAGGCCTTCTAAGATGCCTTCTTTTAAGTAATGTAAGCAATGAAGATCAAATAGCAATATATAAAAAAAACTCATTGTTTAAATTTTTTAAATGAAACTTGCTTTGGATACTGATATTCGGTTAAATGCCTTAGGAAAGTTTAAAATTTTTAATCATCAATATATCGAATACTTATGAATCAGCCCTTTTGGAGTTTCAATCTCATATTTTAACACAATAGTTTAAAAAATATTCTGCATTTGTGTGAGATTTAGTTATGTATCCGTGTAGGAATATCAAATATTTATGTATTTGCTTTTGTTTGTTGTAGTTTCTTTTATGTTACTCAACAATGAAAGAAAATAATATGAGAGTGAGCAGAAAAAAAAAACTGAAATGAATAAAATGTTTTCATTCAACAATGACAACATTGCGAAAATTCCATTTTATATTATATACTCTATTACACACATTTACAACCACGTACATACATCCGCTTATGGTGTTCTCTGTCCGTTTGTACAAACATACACTCCTTCATCTCATATTCAAGAACGAATGAAAGAAAACTTCACTATTTGTATCAGAGTAACATTAAAGGTATTCACGTTACTCTGATGATGATCTGTTTGTAGGTATTAAAATGAATGTTATAATTCAACTTTTGACTTATAAATAAAACTATTCAAGTGATTATCCTTAATATGAAACTATGCAAAATGATTTCCGGGTTCTTCTTATAATGAAACTTACATTATAACACTTGTATGTATGTAAGTATAAGATAATAATCTTAAGCGAGTGTTTTCATAAAACTATTTATGTGCGTGTGTTTGTGTGTTCAACAGGAAATATTATTGTAAAAGACTTTAGGTACATACATATACATTCATTCATTGCATTACTATTAAACTTTAAATCATTTTAGCAATAAAAGATATAAAACACTTTATTAAATACATTAAATTTGTATACCCTACACCATCGCAACTGATGTTTGTAAGGCATATTAATATAAGTATTGCACCCACCTTTAAATTTAATGACTGATTTAGAATCTATTTCGAAGTCGAATTAACGATGTTTGTCCGACTATGGCTGTCCATAGTTGGTTAGCACGTCGACTACCAAGCGTAATATCACATTGAGCCTGGGTTCGATCCTTGGGCTCGGCAACATGAATTTCTGTAGTTATTAATTTCTATTAAAATTATTAATTACCACAGTATCTTTCGTCGGCGGTAAGCCTGTAGCAATAACACGCCGTCGACGAAAAATAAATAAAATTGGCTGTATAACAAAATCTTAAACAAATGCGTCTAAACAACAACAAATGACGCAACTTCACTGCTCTAAAAATAGATATGATGTGCAATTACAGCGTTGAATAATATAAAGCTTTATCTCTCCCTTTCACCACCTTTGAATTGAATTTTAACATATTTTTTTCTTGTACAAACCGATATCTAATAAAGTTAGACAAACTCGGACTGCAAAAATAATTGTTTTTTTTTATTTAAGTTAAGCACATCAATTTAAAAAAATAATCACTTAAAAACTCAAAAATTGAAATTAGTCAAGTAAATTTAAAACCTATAAAGGATGTCAATACACACTTTTGACAACATCTGGTTTTGATGGAAATTTTTTTTTATTTCATAAATAAATATTTATTAACTAAGATTCAATTAACGTTTTGCATTTCAATTTATTTTTAACTTTTATATTACTCCTGCCACATTGTATATCCTTTTTGACAACACCCATTGTTACTTCAATATCTTGGCATTCTTAATAATGTCATTTTTAATTAATACAATACTTAAGGCTATATTACAATATCCATTACACAAACAGTAGCAGGATAATACCTTTGTAATTTGTATAGTATATGTTTGTGATGAAAGCATCAAAAGCTTTTTTACAAATGTATAGCATAATTTTAGGACATTTTGTTTGTGATGACATACATCCTTAAGCTTTGAACTCATCACATTTGAAGTACTTAAAAGAAGCGTTTGAGAGACAATTGACAATTTGATTAAAGTTAACTACAGTATACTTTAATTTAAGCAAGGTTCGAAAAAATACTCTAAATGCTGTATTTTAAGGCACCCTACTGTACTAAGGCAAGTTCGGTAAAAAGTCACATACGTAGCAAAGTATTCAATTTGAGTATATGTTCCTTAAAATTTTAAAGTACCTGTTTAAATACACAACCTTTATCATAATGAACTTTCACAAAGAACACTAAAAATAAAGTACTTCGTTGAGTACTATAAGGCAGAGTATGAAAACAAACGAAACAAAACATTTGAATTTGTTTTAATTCTGTCTTTGCAGTGTGCAAAACAGCAACAAAATACAAATCTTGATAATATGATTTGTTTTTTATTTGTACACGAACAAAACGCGATTGTTATTTAAACTTACTCAGCTAGAAGGAAAAACAAAAATCTCAGCATAACCAAAAAACTCAGAAAAAAATGTTACGCAAATGTTTGCTGATTGATTTGATCTTTTTTAAGTTTAACTAAAGAAAACAGAACAAAATCGTAAGCAGAGTTTTCGTTTTTTATACTTTGTTTACATCCAAATCTCAACTGAATGCTTTTAATGATTGTGATATTTACGAAATTTTACTTTAGCCAAAATGAATTATTCGTGCAAATATTTCTGAGACTGTTTTGTACTCAAACGTACGGTTGGTATGGTAAACTGAATCAAAGAAGAATATTGTTTGTTATTTGCTCTTTGATTTTCAAATGAATTTGTTTGGTTCATGAAACAAAACGCTTGAATCTGTTTTTACATTCTACAAATGTTTGCGAAAGGTTTCGTTTCTTTTCATACTCTGCTATAATGTACTTTGTTGAGTACTATAACGTACTATGCATGTAAATTTTAATAATTTACCAACAGTTCCAAATTGATTGACTGTTTCCAAGTTGGTTAAATGCCAGAATATATTAACATATACTTCTGATTCGAATAGGTAACCATGAGCCAGCACTTTAATATTCCCATGTAATTTATTTACTGAAAAGTACATGTTCAAATCGCTGCTCATTTTGTTAGTATTGAATATGGTTCTTCAACTTGGAACTGTTGGGGTCTTTTTTGAAAATATACGAGTAATATATGAATGCACAACAACAATACTTAGTCAAAATATAATCTAAAAATTCGTAACTTAGTACTTTATAGTTCTCTAAAGTTAGCTAAAAAATACACTAAAATCAAAAAGAATGGTACCTTATTATAACGTAGCATTCTTTTATACACTTCAACACCATAGGTGGAATCATAAGTTTGTGCTGATATATGTAATGCATAGAAATATTTGTCTTTGGCCCACTTTTTGTATACCAATAGACTAAGAATCACTTTCTGAGTCGATTTAGCGATGCCAGTCCGTCTGTCTGGCTGGCTGCACCCCCCATGTCAACCATGTTATCAAAGTACAGGTCGCAATTCTGAATTGAGATTTTGGACGCAAATTATAAAAACGCTTGTTAATCTGAAAATAATGTCTGTTTTATTTAATTTTTTTTTAAATCACTGAAATGGCTTTTACCCGGAAAACTATATTATCAGGCATGTCATAAATTCCGTTCGGAAATGAAACCATTCCGTAGTTGAATTCCGATCGAAATGGTTTTAGGTTCTATAGATTTAGAAAAATTGTAAATGTCATAAATCATTGCAAAAACACGATTTTTTTATTTATTTGAAATCAGTAACTCTATCATTGTTTTAACAAATAACACTAAATAATTGAAGAAATTATTCAAATATTGAATAAACAAAGAAAATTATACAAATTCAATTCCACTTTAACAAAAGAATGTGGTTTCATTCCGAAAAATTGTTTCGTTTTACTTTTTCTGCAGAAGCAAAACACGGAATTAATTCCACTTCCGAACGGAATTGAGTTCTGTGACATGGCTGTATAAAAGCATTTCGGCTTTTTTAGCCTTAATCCAGACTAAGATCATTTAAATTTCCACTATTTGAAACTTTTTAGTTGTTATTGAAAAACTAAGTAAAGGCAGAATTTAAGCTAAAGTATTTTTACTAGTTTATAATCTAAGGACTAAAGATTCTAAAATTATTCCAAATTTTATAAAAAAAAATCATAATATTAATATTTATTAGTTTCTTTTAGTTGCCCCTAGGTTGTCTGTGTCTACTTAAAATCTAATTAAATTGTGTTATTAATTCGAATTTGATTGTTGAGATTACAGTTGTATTATGGTATTATTTAGAACAAATAATATTCGAAATTTGTATTACAAAAGAAAATATTAAATAATATCGGTCGTTTATTATTAAGAGCGAGATAAATCAAAATTACAAATTATAAATAAAATATTCAGGGTTTGAAACTCAGAAGTCTCAAAATAGTTTTTGTAATTTAAAATTTTAGATATTTATTTCAATATGTAGAAAACTGCTTTATTGCTTTTGACCTAATCTTTAACGAAGTTGACGGGCTTTGGCCTCCACAAATTAGAAGCCCTAATGAAAGTTTTTTCAAGCGCTTTTTGATATATACAATTTCATAGCTTCTGTTGTTTATTAGTTTCAATACAAGTTATGCCACTATTACTGCAAACGACCGAATAGTAAGTATGTTTAATTGAATCATGTAATAAAAGTAAATACGTTAATTGAATTTAGAATCATATCAAATACTCTTTGTTGTAACATAAATGCAAAAAGCAATTAAAATTCATTCAAAAAAATTTTTGATTGTAATCAATTTTTATATGAATGACTTGTTAGTACAACACTTATATGCAAGATACGTTGTTTTCCAATATAACTCTGATCACGAGCAATAACAGCGTAATTCAAAATAAAATATTGTGATTTAATTTAAATTTTGAACTTTAAGGTACCTAAATGTGAAACATTTTCTGTAGAATGTGTTAGTATTGAGCTAATTTAGTTCTTAAATCGACTTAAACGGTTTTTGTTTGTGATCGTAGCTAAGTTTGCATACAATATTAGTAAAATTATTAATGGAAATATTTTCTCTTTTGAATGCAAAGTTTTCGATTTAAAGTCCTTGAAATATTTTTTTTATAAATATTACTTTAACTTTATGTTGTTTTAAATACAAGATATTTTGTATCTATTAAGGGGTGCAATTGTATTGAAAAGAAAATTTTAAAAGGTTTAAAATAACGGATTTGGTTTGGCCATCAACATTAAAACTAAAAGGAATTTTAATTTTTCAACACTCAAAGAGTATTATATCAACCGCATTCGCTCGATATGGAATGTAAGGAATTTTAAAAATATTTGTGTAACATACTTTTAGGATAAAGTAAAATCAAATTTTTTTGAACGTAAAATACGAATTTTGAACTTAACCATCTCCGATTTTGATGAAATTTTGTATACACATTCTCCTAACTCATACAATTTTTGGAGTTCTTCAAAATTTCAATTTGGTTAAGATTTTATGGCGGTCCAAAGTTCATTTTTGGTTTAATTCATTTTGAGTCATCTTCAGTGGCTCCACCTGTCGAAAATTGGTCATACTTTCATCGGCAGAATATGATCAAATGCATAGTTCACTATTCTGTGAAGGGCAGATGCATAGAAGATATGCTTAGATATAAATAATACTTTAAAAGTTATAACGTTACCAATTTTTTCCCTTTTTAATTTCAAAAAAGTTCGATATGCATATTTGGTAGCTTTTTGGTGCCAACTGAATTCGGTACATTTTATTAAAACGGAGTTAACATATTGCTCCTATTCATATTACCTTATGCGATGTTAAGGTTTCCTTTTATCCCCCAAAATCAAAAAAGTACCTTATATTTGTTCAATATTTTTTTTACATTTTATTGATTGCAGTACAAAGTTTCTTTATATACCGTTTGGTTTTATAAGATAAGAGTTGGTTATAAAAAATACAAAAAACAAAACTATTTTCACATTTTTTTACCCCCTATAGGGCATAGTTTCAAAAAGTACCATACGCCTGTCCACTTATTTCAAAAGTTATTCAAAGCGTAATTTAAATTTCGCTTTTATACCTAGTACTTAAAGAGATATAACTATTTACATTTTTTTCCCCTTTTTATTTTCTTTATCCTTCTCCCAAACACGGATTATTGTGTCGACATCAAAATATGAAAACGAAAAAAGTGGGCCCATGGGGGATAGGATGATAATAGACTTTTTGTAAAACAACTCACATTATTTCAGTAAAAATTTTAAAATTTTTTCATAAATAGTTTTAAATTCTACTGCAAATAAGTATAAACAAATTCTCAACGATTATCTAATATAAAAAATTGTTTAAGCTGAAAGGTTTTCTATATCTGTGGCTTGATGCTAAAAGGGCCAATGTCAAAAAAATTGTTTTGAGAAAATTTGATTTAAGGTTTTTATTGTCTACATAAATTCATAGCAACATTGCCCAGAAAAACCCTCATAAATCTGTTCTGAGGTTAGTTAAAGATTACCTGTTGGAGAGAATCTAATGCAATGATTAACTTAAAACAGCAAAAATGTACATTAAACCATTTAGTACCAAGCCACAGATATTTAACACTAACTTTGCAAAAAAGATAATTTCCCCTATTTCAACAAAAAAAAAAAAATAAACTAAATGAAAGATAAGATATCAGTCAAAAGAATTAAAGCCCAAATTTTCTTTTGTTTTAGGAAAATAACCGATAATTATCTGAAAAATATATCAGAAATCGAACGATTTCAAAACACTCGATTTCCAGCACATACCGGTATATGTTTTTTACAAATAAAAGAACATATTTATATATGTATTACATTTTATTGAAATTTTTCCAATTGAAACAATTTTGAGCACACCCTAAAGTAGGCTACAAAATATTTGCTAAATCCCTCTTGAAACAAATTATTCACCAGCAAAATTTTTCGCATAGACACGTACTCACTTAGTCCAGACCTATTTGGTGGATGCATAAGAAGCTTCTAACCGAACTGAGTAACAATAGCCATGTGTGGTGAAAGGCAAATATGTCCTATTGGCAGTGCTGACACTATACAATAGAATTAAAAGTAAATAAAATGAATTGTTAATTGGTAGAACACAATATAAGTTACTTTTTTGAATCACAAGATCTTATATTTACATTGTATAAAATTAAAAATTTTAAATAAATACTTAAAATTACATGTATCTATGTGGTATTAAATCATAAGAATTTAAATATTTTAACTTTAGATATTAATAATTTTATTTATTACTTAAATTCAAGTAGTTCTAATGAATTTTAATTATGTAAATAAATTCTCAATTGGAATTTTAATACTTTCAGTTTTGTTTCTCTGGCTGTTAAAGTTTAATTGAGTCGAATTTTCTAAATACTTAAACCGACCATAAGTTATAAATATTTTGAAGATATTGCATATTTAATTTTTGGTATTATGATAACAACAATTCAAATAGTTAAAAGTACATATTTAATTATCAGAATTCCAAAAATGTTAATCAACTCTGAGTACATGTCAAGAGGTCTTCTCAAATATGTAGTAAGTTGTAGTTGTAAATAGTGAAATTTTATATATTATTGAAATGTATACCAACTTGGATTTAATAGAATAGGGAAGAATTACTCATAGTTTTTGCATGTATTTGAAATACTTAAAAGACATATTTATACCCATTACCACGATAACCCTAAATAAGAGAGATACAAGTAATAAGATTATTTATACACTCGACATCCTAAAAAGGCTTTTACAAAAGTAAATATTTAATGCGTGCAAAAAATATTTTAAGTTTATCGAGATAGCTGCGACTCTAAAGATATGAAAGGAACTTGTTGGACATATCTTAAATTCTTATAAAACTGTAATAAACCCAACTTTTTAGATCGATATGTTGCAATTATCACCACCTATGGCGGTGAAAGGTATAAAGAAGTATAGAATATTGCTTACAATAAAAAACATTGCATACCTTTAGGCTTAATTTTTTAATCAAATTCCAGTTGTTAATCCTAAAATTAGCTCTTTTATAAAAACAATTTGTTAATAAAAAGTTATTGAGAGCTATTTCGAAAAAGTGAATAAGAAATTAAAAAAAAAAAAACAAAAATAAAACCATATGTTTTAATAAGAGTTATGGCTTATAGATTGAGGATAAAAATTCATGAATAAATGGGGGTCCAAGGCGGTACTTCAAGGAGTCTGCGGATTTCAATAAAAATTAGTAGAGCTCTTTCTCGGACCAACTAATAGACGTGGGCAAAATTTTATTAAATTATGTTGAGAATTTCGCCTAATCCATTGCGAATAAAAATATATGAAAAATGGGGGTCCAAGACAGGTGCCCCAAGGAATCGACGGATTTCAACCAAAATTATTAGAGCTTTTTCTTAGATCAACTTTTAGATTTGTGCTGAGTTTCATTAAATTATGTTGAGAATTTCGCCTTATACATTGAGAATATAAATACATGAAAAAATGGGGTCCAAGGCAGGTACCCCAAAGATTTGATGGATTCCAACCAAAATTATTAAAGCTCTTTCTTCTATTAAGTAATACAAGTGCGCCGAATTTCATTGAATTCTGTTGAAAATTGCGGGTTATGCATTGAGAAGAAAAACATGTGAAAAAAATAGGGGTCTAAGGGAGGTGTATGATGTATGAAGAAAAACCACTGTGCAACGTGCCAAGTGAACATGTTGCTTGGTTTTAAGAAATTAAGTTGAAAAGACCAAAACATAAAGAAATCAGGAAAATTGTTCTACAACATCAACTTTGGTCCTCTGTAAGTCAATCATTTCTCGACTACATTTAACAAACGATCTGTGTTTGTTTCAAAAAATTCATTACCTTTCAACGGAGAGAAAGAAAAATAAAATCGGTGGTTGATTATTTCCCAAAATAATTTAATTAAAGTGACATAATCTTTTTGAAAACTCAAAAAACAATAATTTTGCTACATCTCAAAAACTGTTCTACTTTTGACCATTCTGACTTTATATTCGGATTTAGCGAACAATTTCATTCATATGATCACGATTTTCTTAAAATTTTGATAAGCAGTGTATTTTTCGTATTTTTCTTCTATAGAAAAAGTTAAACTAAAATTATTTTCGGAATAAAATCACTTTCTAATTTCATAGTGGAAATAAATTTTTTTATATTTTTTTTTTGCTTCTTTAATATTTTAGTACCTGGCCGACCGAGCCTTGCTTCCAGATTAATGATAAGCATTTCGAGGCGAATTTTAAAAAGTTTTTATAAATTTTATTTTATAAAGTACTAACCAATTAAAATAAATTTAGAGAAAATACGGTACACAAATATCGAATTAATTTTGAATCGTTTTATTTATTTTGTCCACTCAACACATGCATAGTTTAATATTTTGGAAATTGGTCATACCGACTTAGGAACCTCCCTCGACTCATACGCAAGAACTTTGCTAAAGATCATAGCCTGATAAAATGCACAGTTTACGATTTAATTCATTTTGAGCATTTTTCGATTTAATTCACTTTGAGTAATTTTCAGTGGCGCCACCTATCGAAAATTGTTCATGCCAACTAAGAAACCTTCGTCGTCTCATTGGTAATAATTTGCTAAAGATCATACCAGGATCAAATGCACAGTTTTCGATTTAATTCAATTTGAGTAATTTTCAGTGGCGCCACCTGTTGGATAGTGATATCCACTTAAAAACCTTCGTTGTCTCATGCGCATCAACTTTAGCAACTTTTGCATGAGCAAACATGATTAAATACATAGTTTACTACTCTATAAAGGACATACAGACAGAAAAACATTAATTTATTAAATAGTTCTAACATTACCAATTTTTCCCCCTTTTATCCCCTAATTTCTAAAAAGTTATATATGCATATTTGGTACTTGGTACCAATTGAATTCGGTATTTTTTTTTTTTTTGTTACTATTCATATTTCTTCATGAGGTGTTGTGTTATCATTTTATCCTCTTTTTATACATTTTGGCCCCCGAAATCAAAAAAAGTACCAAACACGTGTTCAATATTTTTCTCACATTTATTGATTGCATTACAAAACTATTTTCTATATTGTTTGGTTCAAAAGATAAGAGTGGCCTCAAAATAGTACCAAAACACAATTTTTTACCCTTTTTACCACCTACCGGGCATAGATTGAAAAAAGTACCAAACACCTGTCCGTTTATTTTAACAGCTATTTAAAATATAATTTAAATTTTGATTTATTACCTATTATTTTAGTAGATATAGCATTTTCGATTTTTCCCCTTTTCAGCCGTTTTTACCCTCTTAGAGGCAAAGGTTCCAAAAGTCCTTTCTTATTCGACCAATACATCAAAAAAGGTACCCACTTTCCAAATTTTACCAAAATCGTTAGAGCCGTTTTCGAGATAGCCATTCTATATATATATAGATATATATCTGTGGCAATATGGAAGAGTAGCTTAAGTCGACATAAGAGAGAATTGAGTTAAGGCGTTTATTGCATTACAGAAGCCAAGGCGCTTAAATGAGCTTAGTCCGTATTAAAAAAATCGAGTTTTTGTCAATTTTATGTACGTTTACTTTGTAGCTTAAGTGTTTTGAATCAATAATGAATTGATCAAAACAACTTATGTACACATATTTTTTTGTACATATTCATATTTTTCTTTCGTCATATAAACAATTTCGCTTAAGTTCATTTAAGCTGTATAAATGTTGACCTTAAAAAATAAAATCATTATTTTCAAGCAACTTATATTTACATAAAACTACACAATATATACTTTTGATTTAAAGAGAACCGCTTGAAATTACTTAAGGTCCAGTTCAAGGCAAATTTCAGTTTCGGAAAAGAGCTTAAGTAGAAAAAACGCGAAATCTTTTGAATTTAACAATATATTTTTTAAATATTCATCCTTCTTTACAAATAAACATGTTACCAATATATTAATTCATAAATTATTCACAGAAATCAAGCAGAAGAAAAATTACACAAAATTGATAATATCTCAAAACTTAAATTTTCGACTTAAGCTATTCTTCCATATTGCCACAGATATATTTACATACAATTATTGCTCGTTTAAGAATATAAGAATAAGATAAGATAAGTTCTTCAAGTAATTGTTAAAAAAAAATTTAGAGTTAATAATTTTAATTGAAAAAAATCGTGTTTTGTAATGTTTTAAAGACTCTAAACTTTTTTTGGATCTATAGAAACCAAGACCATTAGGATTGGAATAGAACCATAGAATGGTTTCAATACCGAAATTAACAGTCTGTTTTTGAAACTACTATTTTTTTCAAATTGTACGTCAACTTGCGAAAAAATTTTACTTTTGGTTTTTGAAATATTTTTTTGAGTGAAACGAGAAAAGCTTTTAAAATTTTGGTTCGTATATGAAATGTGTAGACGAAAGTAAATGCCAAATTAGGCAATTGAATTATTCTAATCGTCTGGGAAACAAAAATACGTTTGTTTAGTTTTTTGTTTAGGACCAACACTCAGTTGATGACCCTATTTATGCAATGCATTTTGTTGGAGCTAGGAAAAAGTTGTGGGAGGGGGAATAGGTGGAAAAGTGTTCATGGACATTTGATTTGAACTTCCCTATATTGCAACTGACTGGCAAAACTTATGCGGGAAGCAATTTCTGCATACGAACTGTACGGTTAAATAACGAATTTTCTCTGTAGTGTTGTTGTTCTGTCTACTGGCCAATCGACTACGAAGGGATGCGCTCTAACATATGTTTTGGGTAAGAATTTCGAGTATCGGGAACGACTTCCCTCATTTCGTCCAAAATAGTAACTATAGAGCAATAGAGTTGGATAACCTACTGTTTGCTCTCACCTGCACTCGCTCGAGAACTCTAAAATAGACTTTGAAGCACCGGCCCATACATGAGAGTTGTATTCCATTTTCGGTCGGATATATGTAGGTGGTGTAAATAGAACATTAAATTTCCATGTCCAGAACATCGTTTTATCATTTCCGCGACAGCCAGTTCTACGTACCGGAATGACCCGAAGTTTCCCTGCCAAGGGCTGTCAACTCAGCAACAACATATTTCCATTTAATTTTGAAAAAAATTTTATATGTTATTATTTTTTGTTTTTATTCATTTTTGATTTTATTCAATTTTAGGGTTAACATCATTTTACAAAATCTTAAGTTTTACAAGAAAAGCTTTCAGAAAAGTACTAAAATATATCAATATACTATACTATTATTTGATATTTCATTACGAAGCTTTTATTTCTAAACGAAAAAAGAAAATGAACTGAATTTAGAGCTTAATCGTCTGGCTAGTATTCGATTGCCTTCTAACGTATGAAAGTTTTGTGAACAAGCTGTAATTTGTTCTAGTCAGAAATTACCATAGAAATACCCATATGGATAAAAATAGTGTGAAAACATATTTATTGAAATAACCATAATCAATTCTTTTTTCCCCTATAAAATATAAAATTAAAATTTTTCTATTATTTTTTATATTTTCCATTTTTTTTGTGTTAAATGCAATCATAAATTACTGCAATTATGTTGAAACCAGTTTATTGTCGATACTTTTCTATAGACTTTAAATAATATAATAATGGTTTGATTTGACCTTTTATAATTGACCAATGAACAATATTTATTGTAATCATGTCTAACAGCAACAACTACAACAACAAGGAAAATCCATTTAAACAAAAAATAAAATAAAGAAAAAAATTAAATCAAAATTGTAGAGAAATAAGAAAAATAATACTTAATATTTTATTCATGGCACATCATACGAATGATAATGATGCTCTGATGTCGTTTGAAAAGCAACATCTTGCTTGTGTAGTGGTAGAGCTTCGACCACAGCCTGTCGTTGCTGTTGTTGTTGCTGCTGCTGCTGCCAAAATATTATCCACATCCACTACAGTCTCGCAACATCCTTTTCCTGTTATTGTTGTTGGTTTCTTTGATTTTGTTGCTTGAAGAGTAGAATTTCTTTTTGTCTTTTGTTTGCTATTAAAGACATACATCTCATCTCTCTTTTCTTGTGAGTTCTTGTTTTTCTTTATTTTTTTTTCTTCTTCTCCTTGTGAACATTTTTTTATTATTACTTTTTATCTGTTCCTTTATCATTTTAGTTATTCAAAGTTGTTTTTCATTTTTAATTTTTGTTTTCTTTTTTTTTTGTTAGTTGGAAGTTGTTGCTGTTCTCTCTAGTTGTCATCCTTAAAGCAAAATCTTGTTTTTATTTTTCTTCTAATATTTGTCCCTGAAAAGTCTTATATATTTTTTGTATTTTCAGCTTTTTTTTCTGTTATATTTTCTATTCAGTTTTCCCCATTTATTCTTCCCTTTATAAATTTATGTACTCTTGCTCCTCTGGCTTTTCCTATTTTCATTCATACATAGTCTTATGGCCTTGTTTGGAGTTTATTTTGATCTGTCTTTGTGTTTATGTATAAGTTTCTCATTTTAAATTATTTATTAGAATTTCGAACACTGAAGCATGTAGAAATAAAAGAAAAAATAATATTAATTTATAATTTATAACTGAACAAAAATATTTAATTTTCTTTCATGGCTATAAGGAAATACAGCCATTGCTATTGGCCCACATCACAGTAATGAATAAATCTGTCTGACAGGTAGAAAACAAAAAGTGTGAGAAAAGCTGTCGAAAAGAATAGGGGAAATTTTAAGTAACAAATTTTATTTAATCAAGTTGTCAAATAATTTTTTCACCATCTTCAGTATAAGTTTTGAAATAAACACAGAATTTCTTAATCATCTTGTATGAAACTATTCCTTCAATTTATAGAAAAACAACAAGTTTGTAGGCTATAGTAAAATTTTGTTTCATTATTTAATATAGTTATATACCAACGATGGGCAAATGCGGCTCTTTGTTGCATAAACTGCAGCTCATTTAAAATTTTATTATTTGATTTTTTCCACTAAGCATTCATTTAAGATATGTTTTTATTCAAAATGAATTTTTACTGAAAATTATTCTCAAACTGATCTTAAAAATATAACAAACAGGGAAACGAGAAAATTGTCAATTTGAAATTGTGAACAGAGAAATTTTAGTCATTACAATCAGAGCTTCAAGTCAAAAATCACTCTTGACTGACGTTAGTCGAACAGATAACAGTGTTGATGTAGCTAGTTTTTGATATTGCTCGGGCTAAACGGACGTCAGGAGAAATTGATCTCACTGATTTGGACAAATTGGAAAACATATAAATGAAAATTGTGTAGCTCTCGGCGAGTCTACTGACATTCAGGATCTACTTTAGAAGACCTGGTAACTCTTATCGAAACAACTTGCGGTATCGATGCGAAAACAGCGCTTTGTGAAGTGATGAAAGGATAAACTTGTAAGCATTGCTAAAGGACTGGTGGAGTGACAAAAATAAAGGGGGAAAATCAAGGTCTTATTGGACTTTTTAACAAAGATCCTATTATTTGAAATATGTTATAAGTTTACTGTATAATTTACCGCGAGGATCGCAGAACGAAGAACTTGGAATTTGTAGAAGCTAAAGCTAAAAAATGTAATAATGGAATTAAAAACATTCCGATCGAAATGCATGCTATGTCTTTTAATATTCCTTTCTGATACATATTTTTTTTTCTAAACAATACATTTGGCTTTTTTTTATTAAATATCCTCTAAATTTGATCCAGATCGTTAATTTACTCCCTTTCCTTAATCATAATCTGTCATTATTATAAACTTTCCTTCAAAAGACTCTTTTTTTTAAATGGTAACATCCTTTTTTTGGGTATAAATCACCATAAATCTTTCCAACTCTTTACTATTGTGGCTCTTTAAAAAATATGCTATTTTACAATGGCTCTTATTGACCTCATACGTGCCCACCCCTGTTATATACCTTCGAGGACATTACAACGATTATTGGACACTTACATAACTCACCATCGGCGCTTAATTGAAAGCAAGAATTTCTTTAAGTTCTGAAGTCACTGTGGACTCAATTTAACAAATTTTAACATTATGAGCTCTTGCGACACCTACTTTGAAAAAGTTCCAAACAAGTTCTGAAATGTTTGATTTATTTGCCTCTCGTGTTACAAAAATTACGTTATTTTTCGAATACCACTCAAGTGCCGTTCTTCGAAGATAACATGATGCCAAATTGGGCTAGAAATATGTAGGCACTCTGTGCTATCTTATAAGCGGTAAAGAGCATTCTTGAAGGCACCCCGTTATATAAATTTCTGTTTTTCTTTTTTTTTTGGTGTTTGATGCTTGGCATCTTTTATTACGACTTCTTGTCATACAATAAATTTCTCGGGATTTTTTTTGTTTTTTCTCGTGAACCGCCGTGGTATAGCAGGTTAGTCATCCAGAGATCTTAAGTTCGATACCAGAGATCTTAAGTTCGATACCAGAGATCTTAAGTTCGATTACTGGTCAGACCTATAAGTTAAAAAAAACTGATTATTGAGTATTAGGCTATGTACAACTTGGCCTGAATGTTCTGAAAATTCTGTATTTATACCCTTCACCACCCCAGATAGAATGGGTATATTGGTTTTGTGCTGATGTTTATAACGCACAGAAATATTGGTCTGTTAAATTTTAATATCTCTATTAGATGCAGAAGACTCCAATTATATTAATAGGTTGAGGTTAAAAAACGAAATAAGTTTTCAGCCTCTTTGATATCTAAAAAGTTAATTTTAATCCAGTTAATTTTTTGTTCTTTTTTTTTCTTGTTTTTAAATATGTACCTTCTTAAACAGTTTATTTCACCTTCAAACTAAATAAGCAAAAGGTTTTCATTTGTTTAATTAATTTATTTGACCCATAAAATTTGTCAACATAACCAAGAAAACATTTTTCATTAATACCGACTGGTAAACCGCAACAAATGTCTATTCTTAACAAGATCTTAAAGATGTTTATTGTGTATAGACACATGTATCTTTAAAATCCCGAATTTTTCTTTGCACTCATATTACATACATACATACAATGTGTGTGTTTTTCAAATACAGATAGACACACAGATACATACATATACTAGTTAAGTAGCAGCCAGATCCAATTAAGTTGGCATTTATGTCTTTTGGTTGCTGTTTTCTTTATTCTTTATTTACTTAAACTTAGTATTTTTATGGCCATTTAAATGGTGCATGTATAAGTGTATTCTTTTTATATAAGTTTCTACATATGTATATACAAATTTGTATGTATATACATGAAATATTTGGTGATTTTATGTCATATGTATGCAAAATGATTACAGGAGAAAATACGTCTTAATAACATTTTTTGGGGGACAAATCCAAAAAAGGTCGTAGTTTATTTCCACTAAACAACAAAAACACGTGTACACACATGTCTATAAGTCCAATATAAGTCTAAGTAAATGTCCTATATCCAAATGTAAGTAGTATATACCTATTTTACTACAATATATTTTTGAGACTATTTGTTAGCGACCTTTTTGTTAGGGGGGCTTTTATTTCTAGTCAAAAAACATTAAAGGAAAAAAATATGTATTCAAAACATAACAAGAAGAAAAACTTAAATCTTATTATAAGACATTCATATAGGCATACTAAACTATTCATAGCGTCATCTAAACTGTATATTTCTATAGAAAAATTTTCGATAGAAATATTTTTCTATAGAAAAATTTTCGATAGAAATATTTTTCTATAGAAAAATTTTCGATAGAAATATTTTTCTATAGAAAAATTTTCAATAGAATTATTTTTCTATAGAAAAATTTTCAATAGAAATATTTTTCTATAGAAAAATTTTCAATAGAAATATTTTTCTATAGAAAAATTTTCAATAGAAATATTTTTCTATAGAAAAATTTTCAATAGAAATATTTTTCTATAGAAAAATTTTCAATAGAAATATTTTTCTATAGAAAAATTTTCAAAAGAAATATTTTTCTATAGAAAAATTTTCAATAGAAATATTTTTCTACAGAAAAATTTTCAATAGAAATATTTTTCTATACAAAAATTTTCAAAAAAAATATTTTTCTACCGAAAAAATTTCAATAGAAATATTTTTCTATAGAAAAATTTTCAATTGAAATATTTTTCTATAGAAAAATTTTCAATAGAAATATTTTCCTATAGAAAAATTTTCAATAGAAATATTTTTCTATAGAAAAATTTTCAATAGAAATATTTTTCTATAGAAAAATTTTCAATAGAAATATTTTTCTATAGAAAAATTTTCAATAGAAATATTTTTCTATAGAAAAATTTTCAATAGAAATATTTTTCTATAGAAAAATTTTCAATAGAAATATTTTTCTATAGAAAAATTTTCAATAGAAATATTTTTCTATACAAAAATTTTCAATATAAATATTTTTCTATAGAAAAATTTTCAATAGAAATATTTTTCTATAGAAAAATTTTCAATAGAAATATTTTTCTATAGAAAAATTTTCAATAGAAATCTTTTTCTATAGAAAAATTTTCGATAGAAATATTTTTCTATAGAAAAATTTTCGATAGAAATATTTTTCTATAGAAAAATTTTCGATAGAAATATTTTTCTATAGAAAAATTTTCGATAGAAATATTTTTCTATAGAAAAATTTTCGATAGAAATATTTTTCTATAGAAAAATTTTGGATCGAAATATTTTTCTATAGAAAAATTTTCGATAGAAATATTTTTCTATAGAAAAATTTTCGATAGAAATATTTTTCTATAGAAAAATTTTCGATAGAAATATTTTTCTATAGAAAAATTTTCGATAGAAATATTTTTCTATAGAAAAATTTTCGATAGAAATATTTTTCTATAGAAAAATTTTCGATAGAAATATTTTTCTATAGAAAAATTTTCGATAGAAATATTTTTTTATAGAAAAATTTTCGATAGAAATATTTTTCTATAGAAAAATTTTCGATAGAAATATTTTTCTATAGAAAAATTTTCGATAGAAATATTTTTCTATAGAAAAATTTTCAATAGAAATATTTTTCTATAGAAAAATTTTCAATAGAAATATTTTTCTATAGAAAAATTTTCAATAGAAATATTTTTCTATAGAAAAATTTTCGATAGAAATATTTTTCTATAGAAAAATTTTCGATAGAAATATTTTTCTATAGAAAAATTTTCGATAGAAATATTTTTCTATAGAAAAATTTTTGATAGAAATATTTTTCTATAGAAAAATTTTCGATAGAAATATTTTTCTATAGAAAAATGTTTAATAGAAATATTTTTCTATAGAAAAATGTTTAATAGAAATATTTTTCTATAGACAAATTTTTAATAGAAATATTTTTCTATAGAAAAATTTCCAACAGAAATATTTTTCTATGGAAAAGTTTTTTACAGAAACATTTTCAAAAGAAATATTTTTCTATAGAAATATTTTTATTTAAAAAAATTTTCGATAGAAATATTTTTAGAAATGTTTTTCTATAAAAGTTTTCGATAGAAATTTTTCTCTGTAGAAAAATTTTTGATAGAAATATTTTTAATAGAATTTTTTTTCTATAGAAAAATTTTCTGTAGAATTTTTATTCGATAGAAAAATTTTGGATAAAAAATATTTTTCTATAGAAAAATAATTAATATATTTTTATCATTTAAACCCTTTTGTATTTTAGCTGCCGATATTTATATTTTTCTACATTTACTAGTTGTATCGTACTATGTTAAAATTTAAATGTCATATGCTCTAATATCCTTTTAGTTAGAAGGCAAATAATAATAAAAGAAAATACAACCTCAGCATCAAGGAATATAATAAGACAAGAAAAAAAGGGAAAGCAACATACGAGTATTTATGTGGGTTTTCATCATTATCATTGTCATCATCATTATTTATTTCATTTTTAGAAACACATACATATCTATTTATTTGCTATTTATTACACTGTGTAACAAAACTAAACAATCTTATAACTACTCCGTTTTGTTAGCTTTTTTCTAACAAAAGGTTCTTGGAGATTTAAAAAATCCGTGTTCTTCCAAGCAAGCTTTAGTTTTTTTCATAATTTAAGCTTTTTTACAGTTGTAAAAATGCCAGTCATACAAGGTAATGAATAATAAAGCTTTAACAAAAAATTGAGTGTATATGTATCAAAACATCAGTAGTTCGCAAGCATCAGAATATCAAAAGAAATTAAAATAAGTCTAATTTACAGTAGTCGAGTCTCAGCTTTTCCTTTAACTTCAAAAGTTAAGTCAAAAAATATACAAAATTATCGGGATAGTAAATATTTATTTAAAAGAAAAATTATTCACACTTAATCCTAGTCTACTACATTTATCTTTTGAATTTAAAGTTTAGTTGAAGAAATAAATATGATTTTCGTATTCCATAGATCACAATTATCTATGCATCTTAAAAGCTCTATGCCACCAAATGTTGTTCCCCAGTGTTATCCTAAATATTATATAGGACTCCCTAACTAAATAAGTACGAATAATATAACTATATACATACATGCATGTAAATAGTTTGTGAATGTGTTTACATTTTGGTTACAAATAAAATTTTTGGTCCTTTTTTCCTTTTATTTTGGGTTTTCCTCTTAATGCTTAAAAGGTAACGTTAAAATATTTTTGCCACAAATTACTCTTATTGAAAGGTTTTTTTTTGCGTTATTATTTGCTATTCTTTTGTTATTGTCCTTTTAATAAGTATTAGTTGGGTATCCAAAATAATTCAAGCAAAAATGCCGAAAAAATATCTATTTTGAGCTATTAAATTGTATTTTTATGCTGATGGGCCAACATTGAGTATTTCTTAAAGTTTCTTTCTTAAGTTTGACAGTCTTTTATATTATTAAAGTTGTTAAGATTGGGTTAAGTTTCTTATTTTTGTTTATAGTTTATAAATAGTTAAGATGATATCTTTGAATTATAATCAATTTTGTAATGTCTGAGATCCTTGTCAATAATTTTTGGGATATTAAAATGGAATTATTTAAGAACAGTGAAAATATTCTTAAAGTTTGTATTTTATGCAGAAATTAAAATGGTCTTACGAATTAGTGTGATTCTTAAAAAATATTTTAAAGGTTTTAGTAAAAAAAACTGTTAGTTCTTACAGTTTCCTTAACCAAGTCAGTAAAGAAAAAATGTCGGTAATATTTTATTTTTGGTTGGGAAGTATTTCTATTTTGATATTTAATAATATCTTGTCGGATTTAAATGATTTTGCTAAAGGTTTTTTACTCGATCGGCTTAAAGTGCCTAATCTAACTCCAATCTCATCGCAATTGCAACTTTCTAATAGTGATACCTTTAAATATTCATATACCCTTTAGGTGTTAGTCACCCCCCAGTCTAAGTCGCGGTATAATAAAAATAAAACGACTACATTTCCTAACATTTAGCCATATTTTATTAAAGATTTTCATGTAAAGTTATGAATATTTATTTGTATAATAACTTATTTTGCTCATTTGTTTCAAAATAGTTATATCTTTACAACAAATAGTCGCAAATAAAATTGTGTTGAAAGTTTCATGATATTTTAAACCGCTAAGGGTTTTTAAGGTTTTTGGGTGATTTTAAGGGGATTTTAAATACCAAGCAATGGTTTAGATTGGTCTTAATTTGGTAAGCCCAGTCTTATCTTGGTCTATCCCTCGTCTTAACTGACCTCCTCGTGATATCACCTGGTTAGCTGCCTGTCACGAGTTCTGCCATGAGAACTGTAAAAGTATGGGTTAGGACGTAGGACGTAGAAAAAGCTAAAATTATAATAAAAACGGATACCTTAATGTTAAAAGAAGACGTCCGAAACTTCGATAGATATACCTAGTAGAACAAAATCTTTCAAAGCTGGGTCTACGAAATTGGAAAATAACGTAGAAGATCGAAGCGCATGGAATTTTAAAACATACTCAGCCTTTGACCTTAGCAGGCTATAAATATAGGCCATTTAAGTAAGTAGGTTTTTAAAAAATTGAACTAATATATATTGAATGCAGAATTATTGTGATCTAAATCGCTAAATTTCATTATCATAGCTATTATTATTTTATATTTATCACCATTTAACTGCTTCCAGGGAGATTTATATGGGATCTTAATCAAATCTGGACGGATTTTGTAGAATTCCAATATCAAATCTAAGACTCCAGAAATTGTTTTGTTAAATTTTGTTACTCTATCTCTTTCTTTTTAGGTAACGGGTGATACATTTTGCGGTTTCAAAGGTGAACGTAAATGAAACATATATAAAATATTTTTTTTCAAGATATTTCTTTTTTATTATTCTTTTGAGGTAATTTTCGACCACTTTTTGGCACATATTGTGCCATATTTTAGCTATAACTTGACGAATGTTGGTTTTTAAGTGCTCAGGAGTTAAAGGTTTATCTGCATAAAAACGGTCTTTCGCGTAGCCCTACAAAGAAAAGTCTAATGGTGTCAAATCGCATGATCTTGGTGGCCAGTTGATATCGCCACGACGAGAAATTACGCGGCCAGGAATTGTCTCTTGCAACAAAGATATATTCACTCGAGTTATGTTGAATGTGTCACCGACTTGTTGAAAACATATATTCTCGTTTATCATATGACCATTCCTGGTAACGACGAGAAATCGACACATTCGGGTCTTCGGCAACACTTTCACTTACAGCAGCGATATTTTCAGCGGAACGAGCGAAAAGGCCTGATGAACAGGCTTTACAATGTTTGTTGCCGCTCCAGTCTCTTCAAATTTCTTTACAATTTTACTAATTGCTTACGTAGTTGGACGATTGTGTAAACAATAATCTCCTCTTAAAGAATGATATGTGGCTGTTGCAGAATCACCATTTTTGAAGTATGTTTTGGTTATTTTTATGCATTGTGTAATAGTTAAGCGATCCATTTTCATCAATGTCAGACTTTCAAGTGAAAAGAAAAAAATTGGTTTAACAATTTAGTTTGACAGTCGAATTCCAGTCCTATACTTTCGAAACCACGAAATATATAACCCGATATAAGACGGGCAAAAATCCAAAATTCTTTTTGGTATTTCAAATAGTAGGGTGTTTACTCGAGTTATATTTGGTCGATTAATTTTAAGATGAATTTTTTACTCGATTAACTCGAGTAATTTTTAACGATTAATCGATTTTCCGAGTAATTAAAAAATCTAATTTTCAAGTTATTTGATTACTCAAACAATTAAAAGTCGAGTAAAATGATCACCCTAGTATTTAGGCTGTTTCCGTAAGTAGTTATTAATGGAGCCATGGACAAATGTGATATCCATCAATTTTAATACTTACACTAGCTCCTTTCGTTCAGGCCTTATTGTGGTTCTTGTCAATATTGTAGGATTTACAAACAATATTACAATCTTAATATAACTTTTACTTTTTTACAAAAACAAAAAGTATTGCTTAATTTACAAGTTTCTTTTGTTTAGTTTCTTTCTGTGCGAATTTGTTTCAAAGTATTAGTAAGATCTTTTAATGGATATACTCCTAAAATTATGTATCGATTTTATGAAAATTTAGTCAAAAACTATTAAATTTGAATACATACAATTTGTTAACAAATGAAAATTTTCGAAAATCATAAATTTGAATTATGACAATGTGTTTGCAAATTAAGAATATGTATTTATTTGCATTTGAAATGTTCGATGATTTATAATACAAAAAAAAAAAATTGTATAAATAGTAAATAAATATTCATGTGTTTTTAACACTCTTACAAATAAAATAAATTGAAATATTAATAAATAGTGCAAATATATTTACATACTATAAATATATTTTATTTAATTATTTGCAAATATAGACAGTCAAATGCATAAATATGTATATTATCAAAAAAAAAAAAATCCCACATATTTAGTGGATATGAATAATTATTTAAGCATTAGGCCGGTTCATGCAAATTGCAAATGCAAAAAGACAAAATTAAAGTTATTAAATTAATATTTTGTTCACAAAACAAGTTGTTTTTTTTTCAATTTAAGCGAAATAATCTTTTTTTTCATATAACAATATTTATTTAAAAATTTTAAATATCAAACCAATTTTATATAAACATATGTATATATTTACAAATTTAGGGTGTTGCCTTAGTAATGTTAATCTTTCTTTTTTTAAGGAAATTCAAATAAGCTTTTAAATAAAAATATGTGTTACATTCTGCCAATTATGGCATTTATGTTTTATATGTTTCCAATACATTTTTTTTGTATCTATTAGTTGCTTTAAAAAAAAGCTATAATTTATTATTTTGACAATTGCAGAATATTATTAAAAACGACTAAAACTAAAGGTAAACAAAACTATAGCAAAATTATTGTATTTTAATTTAAATTCTATTGTAAAAACATTAATGGTTTCGATGCGGTCAAAATAGTTTTTCATGCATAAGTAAATACTTTTAAACAAATTTGTTATACGAGTGCGCATTATTTGTAATTACTTGTAAATATTGAATTTATATTTATATTGCATTATTTTACTTATGTACTTATTTTTGAAAAAGAAAAAAATACATATTATTGGTAAAATAAATGCATTTTTAACAGTTTTAATGAATTTAAAATAATCAATTAAAAAAGATTTAAAAATTGATTCTACTTAACTGAAAATCATTTTTTTTCTTTCTTGATAATGAATCAGAACTAAGTGCTAATTATGCATTGAAGAAGGGTTAATAGTCAAAAATTATAGCATACTTTTAAGAAATTTGTATGAATAGGCTCACTAGCGATAATAATGCCTGCATTTTAAGATTGTTGGCTCTACAGAAAGGCAAAATTACCCACCTCGGGTATTTAAAACCTATGGGTGTGTGTAACATTCACCAATTTGGTTTTTACATTTTCGAAAACCACTTTAAAAAAAATACGAAAAATCTATAATGTACTACTTCATCTCTAATAGTTTAAGAGATATTTGACTCCAAACATTTTTTTTGCATTTTTTGTTATGATAACTGATCTTATACGGCTTATAAACATAGAACAAAAAGATCGTCGGCAGAGTTGCCGTTTTTCATATTTTAATTAAATAGGTATTTTTCATTGTGTAGATCTGATGTTTTAAAAAGAAAAAGGTTTATACTCCATTTTTTTATCATATTTTTATAAAAACTTTTTCTATAGAAAATTTTTTTATCAAAATTTTTTCTACATCATTTTTTTTTATCAATTTTTTCAAAAATTTTTCTGTTGAAAATTGTTTTTCAAAAATTTTTCTATAAAAAATTTTTTTAACAAAAACTTTTCTACAGAAATTTTTTGTTTCAACAATTTTTCGATTAAAAATTTTTTTATCAAAAATTTTTTTATCAAAATTTTGTTTTATCAAACACTTTTCTGTAGAAAACTTTTTTAATCAACAATTTTGCTATTAAAAGCTTTTTTATCAACAATTTTTGTATAGAAAATTTGTTTATCAAAAATCTTTCTATAGAAAATTTTTTTATCAAAATTTTTCTATAGAAAATATTTTTATCATAAATTTTTCTATAAAAAAATTTATTGAAAATTTTCAACAAAAATATTTTTCTTTCGAAAAATTTTTTCAAAAAAAACAATTTCGATAAAAATTTATTTGATAAAAATTATCAAAAATGTTTCTATGGAATATTTTGCTAAATAAAATTTTCAGAAATTTTTTTTACTGATAAATTATATTTTATTCTGCCTTTGATTTTTAAATTTTATTGAAATAATTAAGCTTTTATCAAAAATTTTTCTATAGAGAATTTTTTATATCAAAAATTATTCTTTAGAAAGTTTTTTTATCAAAAATTCTTTTAAAGAAAAAAATTTTCGAAAAGAATAACTATTTGCATTTGATCCCAAATCTGTAACATTTATTTATTAATGTAACATACCAATTTAATGATAAAAAGCCAAAAATTGTTTGCGGAGAAACCAAAATTCCTCCATTACAATTTTTTTATTTTCTGATAAAACTACATGCATTCAGCTTATTTTTAAAATAAACCTCTGTTTATTTTAAACATCTTACCCCCCTTCTTCTCAGCATTCTGTATATAGTAGCCAACGGCTGCAGCAAAAATGTGGGAAGTGAAGATAGATGAAAACTGAAAAATGTTTGTTTTTGTTCAGTCGATGATCTACGCTTTTACTTATGGTTTATGAACATAATTCTAAAACGTTTTGTTTGTAAATAAGTATTAATGCGAGATTTTCGATCTGTCTAAATTGGGGATAATGAAGAGATGGCCTAACCAACCATCGAAACGCGTCGAGGAATTTTGGTTTCTCCGCAAACAATTTTTGGCTTTTTATCAATAAATTGGTCTGTTACATTAATAAATAAATGTAACAGATTTGGGATCAAATGCGAATAGTCATTCTTTTTGAATAATATTTACATCCCGACAATTTTGTTATTTGAAAAAAAAATTTATCAAAAATTTTTCTATAGAAAGTTTTTTTTTTTTATCAAAAGTTTTCTACAGAAAATTTTTTTATCGAAAAATTGTTTACAAACTTTTCAACAAAAACATTTTTCTATCGAAATATTTTCTCAAAAAAAATTTCGATAAAAATTTGTTTGATAAAAATTATCAAAAATGTTTCTATAGAAAAATTTCAAAAAATTTTCCATAGAAAATTTGTTTATCACAAATTTTTCTATAGAAAATTTGATTATCACAAATTTTTCTATAGAGAATTTTTTTATAGAAAATTTTCTATAGAAAATTTTTTTTTTACGAAAATTTTTCCATAGGAAATTTTTTCATCAAAAATTTTTCTATAGGAAATTTTTCTACAGAAATTTTTTTATCGATAATTTTTCTATAGAAAACTTTTTTACTAAAAATGTTTCTATAGAAAATTTTTTAAGCAAAAATTTCTCTGTAAAAAATTTTTTTAATTAAAATTTTCTAAAGAAAATTTTTTTAAAGAAAATTTTTTCATCAAAAATTTTTCTATGAAGAAAAATTTTTTATCAAAAATTTTCTATAAAAATGTTTCCTTTGAAAATATTATTATCAAAAAAATGTTTATAGGAAATATTTTAAAACAAATTTTTACGGAAATTTCCATCGAAATTTTTTCTATAGAAAAATATTTTTATAGAATATTTTTCTTTAGAAAAAAATGTTTATCAAAATTTTTTGTTTTTTTTTGAGAAAGTTTTTCATTGGAAAATATTTTTGTTGAAAATTTTCACAGTATCGAAAAATTTTCCAAAGAAAAATATTTTGATCAAAGGATTTTCTATAAATAAATGTTTGTATCGAAAATATCTAAAAAAAAATTATCTAAAAAACATAAAAATCTAGAATTTTAAGACAAAGATTGAGTTTGATTGTGGATTTTATAACCTTTTTTAACTTAATAACATTAAATGTAATGTTCTGAAGGTCTGTTCAAAAATCTGATAGGGACCGGCCATAAATATGGTCACACGGCTAATTTTTCTAAAAAAAAAACTAAATTTTTTGAAAAGCGTACACTTTTGTATTCAAAAATGTTCATTAAGATTTCAAAACCCGTTCTGAAATTTATATTTCTAAATTTCTAAGATATTGGTCTTTACTGCGTCGAAAAATGGTCATGATACCTTGTTTAGTTTTGGAGATTTTTGTCAAAAAATTACCAAGTTATACTAAAAAATTACATAAATTTATAACAAAAATTGTAATTTTCTGTATTTAAAAATTGCTAATTAAGATTTCAGAATCCATACTGTAATTTATATTTCTGAATTTCTAAGATATTGGTCTTTACTGTGACCAAAAATGGTCATAATACCTTGTTAAGTTTCAGGGATTTTTGCGAAAAAATTACAAAGTAATATTCAAAAATTACATACATATATTACAAAAAGTGTACTTTTTTGTATTTGAAAGTGTTTGATCAAATTTTCTTAATTTGTTTTGAAATTTATATTTCCGAATTTCTATGACATTGGTCTATACTATGTTA
Organism: Stomorhina lunata; assembly: GCA_933228675.1. Taxonomy (NCBI): domain Eukaryota; kingdom Metazoa; phylum Arthropoda; class Insecta; order Diptera; family Rhiniidae; genus Stomorhina; species Stomorhina lunata. Next base: position 79,757,014 of record OW121744.1, read on the forward strand.
CAAAATGGCCATGATACCTTGTTTGGTTTTAGAGATTTTTGCAAAAAAAAAAAAAAATTACAAAGTTATGTTAAAAAATTACATAAATTTATTACAACAAGTGTATTTGAAAATGTTCATTAATATTACAGAACTCGTTCTGAAATTTATATTTCTGAAATTCTTACGTATTGGTGTTTACTGTGTCTAAAAATTATCCTAATATCTTGTAAAGTTTTAGAGATTTCTGCGAAAAAATTACAAAGTAATATTAAAAAATTATGTAAATTTATTGTTGGCACTTTTTAAACAAAAGTCTTAAATCAATTTCTAAATTGTGAAAAATGTTTAATCTCACTTAAAAGTATAAAAAGATCTCTTTCGATTGATGTATGCAGTATAAGGCCTAAACGAAAGCAGCTAAAGTGACTAAAGTGCTTAAAAATCTAAACTATATAGCTATGACAAAATTAACTACAAAGGAGTGAAAATCATAGCTTCCATACCCACTAAAGCTTGTAATAGAAATAACTATTAAACTTATTAATATCTGAACAATAAGCCATTTTTTAAGTTTAAATATTTTCATATGCTAATATTGTCTGATTAAGTTTCAATTTCTAAAATGATAATCCTGCGGGCACTTTCCATTGAAATCTATAATCTTTTTTCTTCTTTGGAATTAAATTTTTTCACATCATCATAAATAACCACTTTAATGTATAGGAAAACATATATTTTTATTCAAACAAATACTTTTGATAAATATCAATAAATAAATTTTTTTACAATAATCAAATCAATAAATAATGCTAGATATTTTTATAATAGCCAATTTTAGGATGTTGTTGCCAATAACAAATTAAATTAAAAATTTACATTTATTTATATAAATACGAGTCCAAAAAAAAATATAAAACAAATTTAATTTCATGGAAGGATAACAAGACAAATGTCGATTTAAATTACTTATGGATAAATTTACTATTATAAGGAAAAAATGCAGGACAGAATTTCCCAAACTTTTTTGAGTGATTATTTCGTTGAGGAAGTTATATTTGTATATAAGAGTATAGACTTTTTGTGATGACTGCCCCTTTAAGAACCCCTAACCAAGTTGTTGGTAAAAAAAATGTTTGCCTGTGTCTGTCTAAATTGTATACTTGTATCTGTAGTTATTGTGTATATATGGGTCCAACATAAATTTATATGAATGTATGTAATCAATTCAATTTAACTAATTTATCTTAACTAAAAAGTTGAACCTGCGTTTTTCATTTCTCCCTCCATCTTTTTTATTTTGGCTTGTATTAAACAATTTTAAATTGATTGATTTTCCTTACGTTTTATTGGATTTTTTTTCTTTAAGGATAAAAGAACATTTTCCAAGTATTTTGATGCGTACAATAAGATGGATGTTTATTGAAGGAAAATAACAACTACAATATGTTGTTTTATTATTTTCTCTTCTTTTTTTCTTCTTATATTTAGTTAAGAAAATAAGAAAAAACCATACAACTTAAAAAATAATTCAATCAAAAGATAGAGAAAAAGTTTTCGTTTTTTTAACAAAATTATATTTATATATTAGTTTAAGTGCACATACCTTTGAAGGCATACATACATACATACTCGTAAATACAGTTATGCGTACATATTTCTTATATAATAAAAGTATTTAGTATTTGTATGTGATCGAGTAAATTTTGTATTTGGGTAAATATTTTATATTGAAATTTAACATAAAAAAAAAAAAAGATGACAGGAACTTTTAACTGTAATAGAGTACAAAATTTAATGTTTATAAATTCTAGGAAGAATTTATTTAAAAAGAATTTGAAAAACTGAAAATAAGTAATACATTTATATAAATAAAATAGTTGATGATACAAAATTTTACTTTTAAAAATTTATGAAATTTTTTTTATTACCTGCCTTTCTATAATATCATAAAAAAAATCCTATCGAATTCAATACGGAAATAAAAACACTGAACTTATGATAAATTAATACATAGTTCTTTTATAGTTTTAATTTAATAGGAATTAGATAAGATTTTTTCTAAAACCATAAAGGGTGTTTCAAATAAAGTGACTCCATCTATCGGAAACTATCGTGTTAGCTTAGAGACCTCCGACGATACAACGCACAGTAAACTGCCTAGTGGAAAAAAATCGAAAAATAAACTTTCGATTTTATCAATAACATATATATAGAATGAGAGCTACGATTCCAGTGGTGGCTTAGTTTTTCATGTGCGTTACACCTATTAAGAACTACACAGTTTTAAAGTCGAACTATTTTGATAATTTTTCATAATTTTTAAGTAACAAAAAATGGCTTTAGAAAAATAAATATCAAAAATTCATTTTTCAACAAAAATGCATGCAATTATATTTGTTTTATTCAAAAATGTAGAAGAAAGAAAAAATTTAACACTGTTAAAAAAAACTGTAAAGTTTTTAACCATAAAATGTACTTTTCAATACCCTTGATACCCTTCACCACTAAGGTCAAGGGTGTTATTTTTCCGGTATAAAGACAAATATTTGCTATTATACAAACATTTTCTCAAAACTTATATATTCAACCTGTTTCCGTCATTTGGACTTATATGAGAGCTAGGGTCAAATGTGGACCGATTATCTCGAAATTTGGCAAATTGATTACAACTGTTACAAAAATTATGTACGCAAAAAATAAACTCAAAATTTGTATTATCTTTAGATTTACGAGCGTTTTAGAGATTTTTTTTATCAAATTTAGTGCGTTTTTAAAGAAGAGTTTGTATGGGAGCTATGGTCAAATATGGACCGATTTCAATGAAATTTGGTGCAGTGATTTAAGTTTACATAAGCAGTATTTGTTTTGAATTTCATGAAAAAATATTGATATTTGGGCCAATATATCAATTCCGGGAAGTGGGACCTATGGGAGGTACTATAAATAATGGGCCGATTTGGACCAATTTCAATGCCATGGTCCCATTATCAAAAAAATTTTCTGTGTCAAATTTCATCAAATTACCTTTAGAATTGCGACCTGTAGTTTGATTGCAAGGTTAACATGGGGGGTCCAGCCAACCAGACAGACGGACGGATATTGCTACGGACATCGACTCAGAAAGTGATTCTAAGCCTATTGGTATACTAAATGGTGGGTCTAAGACAAATATTTCTATGCGTTACATACATCAGCACAAACTTATAATACCCTTTCCACCTGTGGTGGTCAAGGGTATAAAAATAGTCAGATTCGATGGACCTGAAAATATGGGCACATCAAAAAACTACTTTTTCTGTTATCTTATATTCTTAAACGAAAAACGGCTCTAACGATTTTGATAAAATTTGGACAGTGGGTATCTTTTTTGATGTATAGTTCGAAGAAGAAGGGACTTTTGGATCTTTTGCCTCCAAGAGGGTAAAAACGGGTAAAAAGGGGAAAAAATCGAAAACGCTATATCTCCTAAAGTAATAGGTATAGAAACAAAATTAAAATTACGTTTTAAACAACATGAAAATAAGTGGACAGGTGTTTGGTACTTTTTTGAAACTATGTTCGATAAGGGGTAAAAAAGGGTGAAAATAGTTTTTTTGGTACCTTTTTAACCCACTCTTATATTTTAAACTAAAGAATATAGAAATAAACTTTGTACTGCAATCAATAGATGTAAAAGAAACATGAAACACGTATTTGGTACTTTTTTGATTTTGGAGCCGAAATGGGTAAGAAAGGGATAAAATGATAACTTAGCATCTCCAAAGTAATATGAATAGGAACATTATACATTATGTTAACTGCGTTTAAATAAAATGTACCGAATTCAATTGGCACCAAAAAAGTACCAAATATGCATATGGAACTTTTAGAAATTAGGGAATAAAAAGGGGGAAAATTAGTACTATTTTAAACAAATGAATGTTTGTCTGTATGTATGTTCTTTATAGAATAGTAAACTGTGAATTTGATTATGTTATGCTCTTTAGCGAAGATGTTGCGGATAAGCCGGCGAAGGTTTTTAAGTTGATAAGACTAATTTCCGACAAATGGCGCCACTGAAAATTACGAAAAATTAATAAAATAGTAAACTGTACATTTGATCATGCTATGATCTTTAGCAAAGTTGTAGCGCATGAGCCGGCAAAGGCTTTTTAGTTGGTATGAATAATTTCCGACAGGTGGCGCTACAGAAACTTACTTAAAGTCAATTTAATCGTAATCTGTACATTAAATCATGCTACAATCTTTATCAAAGTTGTTGCACATGATCCGACGAAGGTTCTTTAGTTGGTATGAAGAAATTTCGACAGGTAGCGCCACTGAAATTAACTCAAAGTCAATTTAATCGTAAGCTGTACATTTAATCATGCTATAATCTTCAGCAAAGTTGTTATGGATAAGACGAAGGTGGCACCACAGAAAATTACTTAAAGTGAATTAAATCGTAAACTGTGCATTTGATCATGTTATAATCATAAGCAAAGTTGTTACGAATAAGCAGACAAAGGTTTCTTATATGGTATGAACAACTTCAGGTGGCGCCACTTAAAACTACTCAAAATGAATTAAATCGTAAACTGTGCATTTGATCAGACTATAGTCTTTAGCAAAGTTGTTGCGCATGAGTCGACGGAGGTTTCTGTTGGTATGAATATTTTTCAAAATTGTTAAAATGAGTTAAACTGTAAACTATGCGAACTATATGTTGGTCGGACAAAATAAACTTTATAAAATAAAATATATAAAATCTTTAAAATTTGCCTCAAAATGCTTATCATAAGGCTCCGAGCAAGGCTCGGTCAACCAGGTACTATATACTAAAATATGAGTAAAAAAGTTTAGGTGGTTTCTATGCCAACTTTTGAAATACAAAGGCTTAAAAAATCATCCATATTTGATATTTTTATCAAAATTATCAGTTGATATTTTTAATATTTAAAAATGTATGTCAATAGAAGGCAATACATTACACTATAATGAATACCAATGTTATTTGAATACCAATGGTTATGAGTATTTTCAATACTTAAATACTAAAATGTTTAAAATATATTTTATATGTTATATTCTAAAAAGGTTTGAGGCAACCCTAAATAATAAGAGATTGGTTATATTTTATCATTTTGAATGTGAAATGATTAAAATTAAAAAAAGATTAAAATTAAAAAAAAATAATTATTACTGAAATGGGGGAATTTTTGGTATTTAGTTGTCCCCGCACCGGAAAAATAAAATTGTTTCTTAAAATGTTAATTTATTTCATTCATGAAAATAGTAGGTAACTCCTTAGACTTTTTTCCAATTTTACTATGCAATATAACAAATTAATTTGTATTTTTTAGAGTTTATAAAATCTATGGAAATTTTTTATATTTACATATCGTACAGTGCATTTGATCATGCAAATGCATTGTTTACTATTTTATTAATTTGGACTAATTTTTAGCGGCGCCACCTTTCGGACAATTGTCATATCGGCTAAGAAACCCTCTTCAAGTTATGGGCATAAACTTTACTAAAGATCATAATATGGTAAGAGTTTTTACAATATATGGAAACTGTATTATTTATACAATATATAAATATAAGAAATTTCCATCGATTTTATAAACTGTATAAAAAAAGATACTAATTTATTGCAAAAACGTGAAAAATAAAGAACCGATCGACCGATTTTGGGAAAAGTTCAAATAAACCATCTACTAAATAGTCTGAAGAAAGACCGTTCTTGATTTAAAAAATTATAAGAGACATTACTCTTGATATATTAAGATTTAAAATTTACAAAAATTAATTGAAATGTACAAATTTATGTGACACAAATTCATCAGTATTTGTAGACATTCGCACCACTCCATCACAAATACTTACTTAAATCGAATTTATTTCCAATCTCTTAAGGTGAAAGGCCGAGCATAATTAAAAATTCCATGCGCTTCGATCTTGTGCATATATTCTCCAAATTCGTAGGCCATCTTTTTATCTGTTGGACCTTCGTTAATCCCTGATCCTGTTTTTCTTTAAATGTAAGGTCTTCCGTGTAACGTCTAATGGCATTTGAAATAGTGTGAGGATTAACCTTTAGATTTTGGCTATTTTTAAAGGGTTAGTAACAACCCCTAAGTTTTAATTCAATTACACACTGATACACTTAAAAACTCGGAAAACGACCTATTCCTTATTGAGTTCTCGACAAATCTTGCAACAAAATTTCAGAAATACATCCAAGTTAAAGATATATAAAAAACCCGATTGTAACGAGTTTCCTCAACTTATCAACCTATAACTCAGCCAAAATACAGAATTTGTCCATTTTTTGTCTTTAGTAGCTTTTTATTGCCAATTGTTATATGAAAGCTCCTAAAGGCTATTTTAAAATAACAAGTGAATTTAGTTTCTAATAAAACATGGATATAAATTTTTTAATCAGACAAAAAATCGAAAAGGTTTTCATAAACCGACTAGACCATGTACTTCGCACTAATTCGGTAATACGGCATGTAAAAATTTTTACCAGAAATTCATTACAAAAATTATTTTGTTCGCAATCGAAAAATTCTAACATTGGAAAAAGTTGAATAACTTCTGTAGATGTAGACCGATATAAATAAGTAATACCTCATTTTTGCTTTATAAAATTAGCTTTACAGAAATATGTTGAAATAATTGCTTTTGAATTTTAAAGATCACAAAAAAAATTTTAAAAAATCGAAAGTTTTGATAAATATTTTCCAAATATCTAAGAATATAAGCTCCATACATACTTGCTTGTAAAAGGTTGATTCCTTTACGTTCCAAAACTGTTTAAAATTTTTAAATCGCTCTGAAAATTTAAAAGTTGAGGTACTATAGTACGACGACCTACACGAAAACAGTTTTTGCGAATATCTCGAAATTTTGAACTTGTTTCGAAATCTTTGAAAATGGGTTTTGTATGTTCACACTTAGGCATGTTATCCCCACTAGATCGCTTTCCAAGTTTTTATTGTAGTTGCTCATTTAGATGACCCTAAAAGTATGCTATACAAATGTTTTTGAATTTACTTTATCTAAAAGTAAATTTCTGAAAATTCTTTTTTTCGGAAAATGAATAATGTGTGTAAAAATATATATCTTTTCTGTTATTTTTGATCTCTTATGCGAAAGATAAAAGTTGCCCTTAAAGTTGTATGGACTTGAGAAATATGCACAGCAAATGTGATCGAAATCAGAGATGATGGGGTTCAGTTAATGTTTGAAAAATGTATATATAGTATTTATTCAATATTTTGAATGTATCTAATAGTTTATATAGTCGTGTATCTATAGCCATTCGTGTAAACAGGAAACAGTGTATGTTATCTGTTTACATGAATGATTATAAAATTTTGCATCAAACTTTTCCAAAATTTCTCGTTTTCCATTTTACCTCTATACAATTTTACAAAATATATAACAGAAGAAAATATATAACAGAAGAAAGTATTTGTTCTTGTTGGCCCCTATTATGAATTGCATATTATAATCAAAGTTATTTGAGTTAAAGAAAATAATTTAGGTTTTAAGTATAAGACTTACATATATACAAAGATATTTACTTTAAGTTATGTATTTATTTATTATATATTTATATTAAATTTTTACCAAAAATTATAACACATTAATAAAATTTTTTACTCATGAAACTTTTCTCTTTTTCCCCCCTTTTTTTCTTTGTCTTTCTATTTTTTAACACGCAACACTTTTTGGCTAATGGCAAAAAAAAATCTGGAAAAAATAATATAATGGCTGGATAAAATACTATATCATGACGATGACAACTGTTAATAATCACCGCAATATTCAATATGTTGGACAACGATATCACATTATCGTCAACAACCAACTTCTTTATCATCGTCATCAACGTCATCATCGACATCAATGCAATTATCAACATCATCTTCAATAACAATATTACAATTATGAATTGCAACATCATCACGTTTGATGGGATTGTAATAATAAAAAAATATAAAACAACAACAAATGCAACACAACGCAATACAACGCGATACAACACAACACCACACAACTTTATGATGCAAAACGATTTGTGGCTTAAACATGTGGCATGTGTTGATATTGGTTTCTGGAATTTTTGGTTTTGTTTGTGTGTGTGTCTGTTTATATTTTAATTTTTTTTTAAATCAAAAATAAAAAAAAACTCGCCAAAAAAATTCATATTTTTGGCTTTAACTTATCATTATCATTTAACGTTCTCATCATCATCATCGTCCTCAATGTCATCATTATCAACACTATCACCATGTGTTAATGCTTTTATATTAATAATATATATATAAAAAAATCATGAAACTTTATTTTTGTACTTGCTCTTGTAATCTTATGGTCTCTATATGCTATAACACATATATATGTATTTATATACTGTTATATGTATGTGTGTATGTAACTGTTTGGTGGGTTATACTTAATTGGTCCTGTATGTGACTCAATACGTGTTCATTCTTTATTTTTTTTTTTATATATTTTGTCATTTTATTTAACTGGACTTTTATATGCACACACACACATTTAAAAAAAAATCGTACACACATACACATATTAATATGTATTTGTACATATATATTAACATATTTGTGCACAAATAAAATGACAATAATATTAACATCAAATGAAAAATGACAAATTACTTGAAACTACCAACCGGAATTTAAATTTTCGCCATGGGAAATGGTTGAAATGGCATAAATTTTAACACACACACACATACATATAAACACACTGGCCATCGTTTTCTCTAACCACTTACATATATAACCATTCATGTATATATATAAATATGTATTACCCTGGTTACGAAACGTACAAAAAAAAATAAAAATTACTTGGACGTTGCATTTTTATTTATGACATTTTTTTGTTGGTTGTTAAAATTTTTTTCTGTGTATCTATATACATACGTATATACACATAACCAAATACCTATGTATATGACCACCAATACATTGTATTTTTCATCTCCTTCTACTTTCAACATTTTTTTGTATGAATTCATTCATTCGTTTTATTGTTGTTGCTTTATTGAACTTAATTTCGCCAATGGCTAAAAATAAACTTTACATATTTTCATAAATTTATGTTTCTTTTTTATTTAATAAATTTTTATTTTAATTTTGTTCAATTATGCTATTCTTTAATAATTGAATATGAAAATTTACTTAAATTTTCATTTTATTTTGGGCGTTTTATGTTCTTTATAACACTTCGTATCGTATGTGTTTGTGTGTTCCAATAATTGCATCTTTCTGACGCCAAAAACTACCAATACGGCAAATACTATTGCCACTGCCACCAAATCGCATGGATTTTTTGTTTTGTTTTTGTTTTATTTGTTCCTCTACATTTTATTCTCATTCACGCACATATAAAAATTTTCTTTTTTTTTTTGTTTGTATGTATTGGTTGCCACTGCAATTGCAACAACTCTTTTACCAATTCTACATCGATTGCAACAACAATAACTAAAAATCAATACTCGTTACTTGTGCTGTCATTTGCAATTACAACCTTTTCAATATTTGAACTTCGTGCCATTTTTCTTGTTTGGTTTCTGCAATAACATACACACACACTTACACTTAAATATACAAAAACTCTTACATCTACACAAACGCACATATCGATAAATACTACCACATCTATATCGGTTTGTTTGGTTGCTCTGTACGTGTTTTGATATGAAATTCTTATGGTTCCATGTTTATTTTTTGTATTTTTAACTATTTATTCACCAACCGAAAAAAAAAATATATATATATTTATAAAAAATAAATAAACAGCCGAAACAGCAAATCAACCTGGTAAAACTGCAACTATTGAAATGTATGCACCGAGTTCATACAATGATACCGTTACCGGTGAGACCCTGTCAAGTGTTTCCGAAAAAAGTGAATCGTATTCGAACGATGGCAGTCAAGGAGATTATATTGTAAGTACAAAAATCCCACATTTTTTGTTTAAAGGCTAAAAAAACATTAGGGCTATTACTTAAGTTCCAACTTAACCATTTAAACTTAATGCTATAAAAATTTTAAAAATTGTCCTTTTCAAAAAATCCCAGCAAATCGATGGTCACTTTTAACCTCCCTAATAAAAATCCATTCATTTGTGCCACTATTGCATTACATGTTTTAATTTAAATTTTTTTTTTCACATTTTACATATTTCATGTGTCAATAATGACTTTTGAAGGAAATTGAGAAATTTTTTTTCTTCCTACTTTGTAATTAAAAACACTATAAATTACAAGCCTTATTCATAATAAGTCAAATAATTGACTGTCAATATTACTTCAAGTAATACTGACACAATGATTTCATTTACGGTTCAGTTTCAATGTGACATTAAATGTTGCTGTTAAATCAAACTTCATTTTTTAAAAATAACAACAAGAAATTTAAACATCGAATTAAAAGTTCTAGAGAATTTTGGTAGTCTTTAAGAACTTGATGTTCATTAAAGTGCCAAAAATCTATATGGAGAAGTTTTTTTTTTTTTTAAATGCGTTTTACGCCAACCCCTAGTCTAATTCGAAATGCTAAAGAAAAAGTCCCTTGAAAATTTGAGCTCAATCGGTGCCCCTGGCCAGCCCAATATTTGAAAAATACCAGGGAACAAATAACGGCATTCGAAATCGATCCAAATCGTAGATATTTTTAAAACATTTGTATAGCATATTTTAAGGATAATCAAAATTATTTAACAGAAGCACAGTTTACTATATTTTTTTCGAAGTTATTTGCCAAAAGATGAATAATGGTAAAAGAGTTTTTATTGAACTATATGTTTTGAAAAACGAATCAAATTGGATACCATATTTCAATAAACTTTCTACAACGAAGTAACTTTGAACATCCCTAAAGTATACTGCACAATATTCGCTTAAAAGTCTAAGTTTTCGATCGATATCGAATGCGGTAATTTGGCCCCAGCAGATTTTCTACTTTGGTTGTCAATAACTTCATTAATACTTTAGTTTAAAGAAATTCCAAAGTAAGGCATGATTTACATATATGTATATCTGTGGCCTGTAAGTACAATTTAACAAGCATATAATCAAAATATGACCGAAAAATTACATTTTCGCGAAATTCTAAGATTTCAAATCGTAGGTACGGCAAAACGGGTTAAGATATGGACAACATTTTTCTGTGTTTATACTCTTATTTATTTGTTTTATAAAACTGGAACGATAACACTGTTCAACAAGAGAAATTAATTTGAAGTATGCTATTAAAATTCCATGTATTATGACCCCCTAAGTACAAAAAACCCAAAATTTAAAATTCTACGATTTTTTAAATTTATTTTTTCTAAAATTACCACAGAGGTTGTTTCATTGATTTTATCATATCTTGGGAATGGTTTATCTTAATTCGTTGAAAGAAACACCGGCGGATCCTCCAGGAAACTTTCTTTAAGCCTTGATAAGAAAATTTCATATGGTCAAAGGTTGTGGAGTTTTTCACATAAAAATGTAATTTTTTTTTTATAAATAGATTTTCAAAAAATGAGGTTTATTTTATTTGAAACATTCACAGTCTTTTGATCCTGTAATGAAAAAGGTATATATTTATCATCTAAAATTGTTTATGAATTTGTATAGAATAAAAAAATTTAAATTTAAAGAAAAAAAAAAATACAATGAAGTACAAATATTTTCGAATCTGTTAAGTATATCAGAAATGATCTGTAACTTTCAACAAAACCGAACAATACGTTTTAAAGATATAAATGGATCAGCCTCTTCAAAAATTGCAAATTTTATAAAAAAAAAGAAATTAAAAATAATTTATTCATAGAATTTTAAATTTCGACCGTTTTTATAATTAGGAGATCACAACAAATAAAAGAAAATATAGTGTTGGTCAATTGTAACGCAAAAACCTTTATTTTGTGGAGTCGCGTAATTCATAATTTGTAATATTTTTTTAACAAAATTTTCAAAATATCAAGAAATTCTTTTTGAAACTGACCTGAGAAAAAAGTATAATTTACTAAAATGAAAAAAATAGTAGCTAAATTTAATAATATTTTGACAAAACTCAGCAATTTAGTACTTACAGGCTACAGAATTGAAATTATATTTTACTTTAGAATTTCTTTCTTTTAATGTATTAATGAAGTTGTTGAGAATAAAAGTACAAAATCAGGTATTTTGCAAGTTTTGGGCGGGTCATGAGCACAATTTCCCCTTATCCGATTGATCTAAAATTTTTAAGACTTACGTTTTGTGTTTTTCTGTGTTTTGGCCTTATACAAACTCCAAATTTGAAAAATAACAGGCACCCTTATGTAAAGATTTTGCTTATATTTTTGCTTTTTGATTTTTATGAAACGGAAATTTTAGAAATTAAATATAAAGTTTTATGATGACTTTGGATATTACCTTGTCATGTTTCTCTATCCAATTAAATTGAGTTTAATTAAGTCAAAGTTAGGTAAATTTGCCTATTATCTATAGTAATAGCATAAAACAAAATACTTTTTAGATCCATATTTATTCAGTTTCGAAGGTTTTGAATATGAGAATTCATGGAAGTGTATTTAGAAATCCTATACAAAGGGTTATGTGGGTGCGGGTTATGTGAGTGCAGACGTCCCCTTGTCACGTTTTCCTATCTCTTTTGATGAAAAAATAATTTTACGCAATAGTCCAATTAATTTGCCACCATACCCGTGTGATTTAATCCCATTGGATTACACTTCGATACACTAAAAAAAAACTCGTGACCTAAAAACTAAAGAGTATATTTTTTTACAAAATTTGACTTTAAATTAAATTAAATTCCTCAAAAACTGTACAAGATTCATAAATGATTTTTAGCAGTTATTAAATTTTTTCAATATTTTGGTAAAAAAAAAGTTCAAAATTTAAAAAATTCAAAAATTTAAAAAATGGAAACCCAGCTGACCTTTTTTGCAATTGAAATTATGATGTTTAGAAATTTTCCATTTAAAAAAAAAAATAGATTTTTTTGGATTCGTTTATGAATTCGCGCTACTTTTAAGTATTTAAATCTAAAGAGAATATACGGGACTATATGAGTGCACATCAGAAAGTTGCAAAATCGGCTCGAATTTTTTGTTATATTTTTGAAAACACAGAAAATTTCTTAAAAATTAGACAAATTACGTTCGATGCTGTACTTAAAAATAATATTGCACTGACTTAAATTATGGTTTAAAATCATCCTAGAACCCCAATCTCTACTAATGTATAATAAAAAGTTAACCTTTAATTATAAATTTCTTCGTAAACATCTTTTTGAGAAAAAATTCAGTTTTTTCGATCAGCGAAAAATATTTAGCTTTGGAAATTTCTAAACATTAAACATTTTAAGAAATTTAAAAACGACTTTCACTGTTTTGTTTCCTAAATTAATTGCTGTGGGTCAGTATTTTAAAAAGTTATGGAATTATATCGAATGCACAATGGGTCAAAAACTAAAAAAAGGCGAAGAGAAAATTTTTTTATTTTTGAAATTAAATAACTTAAAACGCATAAAAGTTATTATGATAAATTAAGCATGTTTTATCTTTGTAACCTTTCTTTAGAACCTTGGGTCCATCAGTTCCATCCACCAGCAGTTCTCTTATACATACTGATGTAATCAGACAGTTTAGAAGATACAAAATTATTACCGATTACACACTGATACATTTTGAGGAAAAAGAAATGCACTTTTAAGGAAACCTATATCAAACGATAGTTCTTATTGAGTGTATCAGTTTGTCATTTTTAGAAATTTCGATATACCCTCAAAATCGAAAGTTATCGATAAAAAACGATTTTTTTGGTCTTCTCGAACAAAAATAGGCCTAGCTAAGTCATTTGTTTATCGGTTTGAAATTTTAGCACGGTTTGAGACAGACAAGACATCAGGCTTTCTTCTTGTTAAAAAAGATTTTTTATTTTATCAAATTATCACAAAAATATTTTCAAACAAATTTAAATTTTTATTTTTTTTTTCGATTTTTTTACATTGGGACGCCGTTTTCCGCAGTATTTTGTTAGGAATGCCAAACTTTATATTTACTTGAAAAGTGAATTAAATATTTTGTGAACCTAGATTATTTAAATTTAAATTAACAGCGAATTAAAAAAAATATAAGTTTTTTTTTGTAAAAGGGCCAGTTTAATTAACGTACTATATACGTATAAGTACTTATATTTATACGCACTTATGAATGAAGTTAAAAAAGGATAGAAACAAAGAATTACGACATAATGTCCAAGCTCTATTTATGCCTCTATTGCCGTTCTCGGTTCGGCTGTCTTGAAATCATCCCAACTTTCACGACCAAACCCTTTTCTGGTATTGCGAAGCCCAACGGTTTTTAGTTGAGATCGGTAATACAGCTTTCACACTATGAAACTATGTAAGAATTTCTTGGGGAACCATAGAAGTGAAGATTATATTCAGCTGGTAAATGAATTCCTTGAATCTTATGCTGAAGTGGAGTGACGGACGTCAATAAAAATTCATTTCCTGCACGCCCATTTGGATTTTTTTCCAGAAAATCTTGAAAAACTCAGTGATGAGCAAGGTGAAAGATTCCACCAAGAAATTTTAACTATTGAAAAACGTTACCAGGGGAAAAGCCCAATAAAAATGCTAGCTAATTACTGCTGGTCACTCAAACGTGAAACGCGTGACAGTGTATATAGCCGTAAAAGACAAAAGAAGCATTTTTCGAATTTCAAGGAGTGCCGGCCAGAAAAATGTCGAATTTTTCGGTTTTTGCAAATTTTGACCTATAAGCTTAACTTTTTGACAAAATCTGAATGTTTAATTTAGACCCAATTTGCTTTCCATCAACAAATATCATAAAATCAAATAGATGTCTTCAAGGACCCAAAATTTCTATGAAAATTTCCGATAACTCAAAAAACCGCTACTTACGTAGATAGAAAGCTAATTGAGTCTACATTATGAATTAATATTTACACTTTGTTAAAATGTTTACAAAAAAAGTTAAATTTTGCAAGAACTAAAAAATTGGCCATATTTTTTCTTATAAACGCAATTTTCAACTTCATGGCCTGGGCGCCACGTGATAACGTAGTCCGATTTGGCTTAAATTTTGTTATTTGAAGTTTCTCCCCGAATGCCATAATAATCCGACCGCCATTTCTCTACTTTCGAGAAAAGTTGAAAAAACACTCTAACGTAGTATTGTATAGAAAATTTTCTAATATACAAATAATACTGAATTCACCTTTTTTACTAAAATTGTTATATCTCTGTTAATATGTTTCCAAATTTAACTAAAGTACTCTTGTTTTACAAAATGGTAACCATGATTTTTTTTTAAGTCAAAATATATTAGGTCTTCTTTGAAAAAATCGAAAAAAAAAATAAAACTTTAACTTCAGCGGAAAATATTTTTATGATAAATTGGTCATATTAAAAAAAGGTCTTTACGAAGTGAAAGCCTATTTTGTTTTCTGTCGAAACACATTTTAATTTAAAATCGGTGTAAAAATGACTCAGTTAAGCCTTCTTTTCTCCGCTAAGTCCAAAAAAATCGTTTTTTATCGATAACTTTCGATTTTGAGGGTATATCGAAAATTTTAAAAATGGTAAAATGATTTTCTAACTGAGTTCTACTGGTTGAGCTTGGTTTCGTTCCGAGTGTATTTTCACTGTATCAGAGTGTTATTTGTTTGATTCATTTTTATCAGAAATTAATTTAAATAGAATTTTGTTTGCCATGGAAAAACTTTAAATTTGGAAATTTTAAAGATTACGAAAAAATTAAAAACAAGTAAGAAAGTGCTATAGTCGGTCAAGACCGACCACACGATACCCTTCACCACTTAGGCCAAAGTTGTTCTTTTTCCTGTATAAAGACAAATATTTGTTAAATTTTGCCATCATACAAATATTTTCTTAAAACTTATATATTCAACCTGTTTCCGTCATTTGGACTTATATGACAGCTAGCGTCAAAAGTGGACCGATTATTACGAAATTTGGCAAATTGATTACATTTTTCACAAAAGTTTGTATAAGAAAAATAAACTCAAAATTCGGATTATCTTCAGATTTATGAGCGTTTTTAGAGATTTTTGTCTGAATTAGTGCATTTTGACAGAAGAGTTTGTATGGGAGCTATGATCAAATGTGGACCGATTTTCGAAATTTGGTACAGTGATTTTGTATTTTGTATGCAGTATTTGTTTTAAATTTCATAAAAAGATATTGCTATTTGTGGCCAAAATATTAATTCCGTGAAGTGGAACCTATGGGAGGTACCATAAATAATGGACTGATTTTGACGAATTTCAATATTCATGGTCCCACTATCAAAAAATGATGAAAATGATCTGTGCCAAATTTCATCAAAATGTCTTTAGAAATGCGACCTGTACTTTGATAACATGGTTTACATGAGGCTCCAGCCAGCCAGTCATCCGTCCAGATAGACGGACAGACGGACTGACATCGCTTAATCGACTTAGAAAGTGATTCTAAGCCGCTTGGTATACTAAAAGGTGGGTCTAAGACAAATATTTCTATGCGTTACATACATCAGCACAAACTTATAATACCCTTTCCACCTATGGTGGTGAAGGGTATAAAAAGAAAAATTTTGATAGAAACCTTCCTAATTTCTTACAATAATAAGCCCTATGCTTGTAAATTGACTCTAAAAGGGATTTATAAATCTTTATATTAGGTAATCGGTATGTATACGTAATGTGCATTATTAATATAAGAAAATTCATTACTCATACGCAGCGTCTGTATGTACAAAAAATTTGGTAATGTCAGTTTTTGGTAAACAATTTTTAAAGTTTAATAAAAGATATATTTTTTACAAAATTTATTTGGTTAATAATTTATAACTTATAAAGGATAAATAAAAAAAATCAAAAGTATAAATATATTATAGACAAAAATGTTTTTTACACATTTTATTGTTCACAAATATAGCATTTTTATCTTTTTGACTAGTGTTTATTCAATCAATTACTAAGATTTACTCATTATTTTATATGACAACAATTATCAAGATTAAGTCCAATTCAAAGGAATTAAAACTTCTTAAAAAATCAATATTTATATATTAACTGTCTTAAACATAATCCTTAGCAACTTCATAATAAAACTTTATTTGTATGGAAATTTGTTGCTTTAATAAAGATTATGAATAAGGCACTAACTGTTTTCTTTTTGTTTTTCTTTTTATTTATTTATTTTTCTGTTACAAAAACAGCATGAAATAAATAAAGAAATCTGATTGTATTAAATTAATTGCATGTCATAACTTTTGCCAGAGTATTTTATCAATAGCCCTGATAAACATTGTATATATTATTTATAACAAGCATATCAACAACAAAAACAACAACAACAACAACGTTAGAAATAATGAACATTTTTAATAAGACAAAAAGAAAAACTTACTAAGAAAATTGAAAATGAATAGGAAACAGACATGTTGTTGTCAGTTCCTTGTTTTTCTTACATATATTCCTGGAAAAACAACCAATTTAGAAAAATAGAATAGAAGAAACAAATAGTTGTATTTATCGATGTAAAATTTAATAAGATACTTCCAGACATACGTATGTTCAAATATATAAAGCTCATTTGCTGCAGCATCGTCATAATCCAAAGGCAACAATTTTGGATAACAATATGTTAGCCTTCAGTTTGTTTTTCAAATTTGCTTTTGAATCCAGCAAACTTACAAAATTTGGTTAAAGTACCTAAACTAAATTAAATTTTTAAATTTAATACTAAAAAACTGAATGACCCAGTTCTATTAACAGAGCTTTCCTAAATCATTTTTTGATTTGAATAAATTAAAAAAAAAATACAAAAATTTTCTTTTTTCAAAGCTTTTTTCCTTTAAACCAATTATCTTGAATAATGATGCTGTAACTACAAATGACCAATATCTTGAAAATATTTTTTTTGTACTAATGTTTAAGAGTCTTAAATGTTCCGCTGAATATTTATTTGCTCTACAACACCATAACTGCTAATGGTTTCTTTTGCTATTTGTAGCACCTTTCAATAGGGATCTCTGAACTTTGACAGTTGATGACAACCAATTTGTTTAAACTAAATCTTTCACATCAATTTTCATTTATTTATTTATTTAGAAATTTATCAACACTTGCAAATAACCAAACTGTTTAACCAAGATAGGTATTTTGTTAGAGCTAGATATCATTTTCAGCGATGGGGTCCATTTATGGATAATGTGAGCAAAAAAATATGAATTTGTCATGATACCAATCTAAATGAGTCACTGTGCGATAACGATTTTGGGCTGAAGGTATTATGGTCACCGGAGAGCGCTTTTAGCGTTGATGCTTTAAGAGACTCTTAGTGTCATACAGTCTATGATATATTGGGTATTTTATACGAAAGATTTAACAGCATGGATATCTTCCGTGGTGGTGGTAAGGTCAAGCGATCAAATAGCTTGTCATAAGGTTTCCTTAAGTCTCAGGTGTATGCAAATAAGTCACAGATCATAGTACTCCTTAAACCTAAGAAATACCTTTCCAGGTTTAGTCATGGAAAAGTATCAATTTGGACGTGACAGATATTTTTAACATAAATATTTTGCACATTATTATATATCAGATATCATCATAATTATGTGTCAGATAGCATCTAGATTGTTATTTAGCTTAAAAGACCAATTATAATTTGTCTTTTAAACTAAATAACAATCTCGGTGCTATCTCACACATGGCTTTATTTTAATTAGTTGGCTGTGGATTAGTTGGTCAACACGCCGTCTACTAAGCATAACATATCAAGTTGTACCTGGGTTCGAGCCCTTGTAACGTCAATATATATTTTTGTAATTATTGGTTCATATTTAATTTAGTAGTTTCTATTAACATTATCATTGGCGGTAGGTTAGGTTAGGTTAGGTTAGGCAGGATGCAGACTGTAAGGTCCACCTCACTTGGGTCCATAAAGAGGTCCCTTTGTAATTCCTGCAAGGATAGAGAAAATTACATTTTTAAAACTACCGAGAGTAAGAGGCTCAGTTAGAGCCAGCCAGATGCATCGATAAAAGAGCCTATTTTACGAATATTGATGTTCGAGATCTCTGATAGATCGTGCAGAAATGGGAATCCTAGATGGAGGGTTCTAAGTTCAGCAAGTGCTGGGCAGTGACAGAGGAAGTGGGATATTGTTTCTTCCTCCTCTGCATTGTGACAACTTCTGCAGTAGTCATTGCTTTGAAGATTAAGTCTTCTAGCATGTATACCTATAAGACAGTGTCCTGTGAGTACTGAAATAAGGGTGCGAAGTCTATGGCGCGAAAAGCTGACCAGGATTGCAGAGCGCTTACTGTCGTAAGTTGGCCATGTAAGTCTGGAGATCGTACAGGTACTTTCTGTGGACCAGTTGGTCTGTGCGGACCTAAAAATAAACTGCTTTATGAGCAATTTGCATGCTGAGAGCGGAATACCTATGAATTGATCAGTGTTTTCTTGACTAAGAAGAGCACCATCTTTTGCTAGGTTATCCGCTATGATGTTGCCTGGTACATTACTATGACTACGTACCCAGAAAAGTTCAATGTTGGAATGTCTCGCCATCTCATTTAGAGACGCCCGGCATTCACGGGTAAGAACGGATGTCGTGTAGACCGATGAAAGGGAATGAATGGCGGCAAGACTATCTGTACAGAAACGAATATCGTTAGGATATACTCGGTGGTACGTGAGCCACTTGCTCGCCCTATAAATAGCTGAAATTTCAGCTTGAAGAATGCTGCATTGTTTAGGGAGCTTGAATTTCACTTTAATCCCAAATGATGGGATAAAGAAGCCCCCACCCACACCACGTGACGATTTGGATCCATCCGAATAGATAACCAGGGTCTCTTCACTAAAAGCGTTATGGGCCCCTGAGATATCCGCAGTGAAGGATTGCTCGAAAGCGGGTGAGGGAATACAGTAGTCTATATTATCAGGGAGATTAAGTTTCTCCAGAATAGTGGTGTGGCCTAGAGACGAAGTAGACCATTCACCGGTGGTTTTTAACCTGATAGCTGAGTTGAGGGCTACTAATTGGGCCATTAGCTCAGCCGGAAGCCAATTAAGCATGGTAAAGAGTGCCTTTGAAGGAGTAGTCCTTAAAGCACCCGTAATCATGAGAGCAGCAGATCTAAGGATCTTAACAAAAAGTCCTCGCTGATTAGCCTTGTTTAGGGCAGGCCACCAGACAAGAGCGCCGTACATGAGAATGGGTTTAGCAACCATTTCGAAGAGCCAGGCTGTATTGGAAGGGGATAGGCCCCACGTATTTCCTAGAGCTCTTCTGCACGAGTATAGTGCAATGGAAGCCTTAGACACCCTAGATTGGGTGTTTAAGTTCCAGGACAGCTTAGAGTCCAGGATCACACCTAAGTATTTGGCATGATCCGTGGGTACCAGTTCCGTTCCATCAAGCTTTGGAAGATTGAACTGGGGAATCTTGTATTTCCTAGAGAAAAGAACGAGTTCCGTTTTGGCGGGGTTAACTCCCAGGCCATTGGAAACGCTCCATTCAGTAAGTGTGGCGAGAGCGACTTCGAGTCGCTGCGAGATAGTGTTTAGGTACTTGCCCGAAACTGCAATAGCGACATCATCTGCGTAAGCAATAGTTTTGAAGCGCAGAGAGTCCAATTCCATTAACAATTTGTTGATGGCAAGGTTCCAGAGCAGGGGAGATAAAATATATATACTGTAGCTTTTCCCAAGGTAGAGAAAATAATTCTATAGGAAAGAAGTTTTCCAAAAAAAGAGATGATAGAGTCATCAACTCCTATATCCGCCATTGCCGAAGTAATCGACGTGGGCTTAATATTATTAAAGGCTCCCTCTATATCTAGAAAGGCAACCAGTGAAAATTCGCCGAACTCAAGTGATTTTTCTAAGGAACTAACAAGTGAGTGGAGTGCTGTTTCAACAGACTTACCTTTATTGTAGGCGTGCTGTGATTTAGAGAGAAAGCGTGGATTGATTGATGATCGTAAGTGAACATCAATAATGCGTTCTAAAGTTTTAAGAAGGAAGGAGCTGAGACTGATTGGTCTGAAGTCCTTCGATTTTGTGTGGCTAGCTTTACCCGCTTTAGGGATGAATACTACCTCACATCTGGTCCAGGATTCCGGTATATATGAGAATTTAAGACAGCTCATAAAAATCCTGATGAGCCAGGGAGTTATAGTCTCAGCGTTATGCTGAAGGTCAGCTGGGATGATTCCATCCGGACCCGCTGACTTATATGGTTTGAAACTGTCAAGAGCCCACTTGATTTTTCCTCTATCAATGAGGATGGGTGAGGACCCGATGACAGTCGAGTTACTGGACACTGGCTCGCGATGCAGAGCACTGCATCCAGGGAAGTGTGTGCCCATGAGGACCTCAAGGGTTTCATAACTACTGGTGGTCCAGTTGCCACAGGCTTTTTGAATATAACCAGTGACGGAGGGAGAGGAGGTCAGGATTTTACGAAGTCGGCTAGTCTCGGAAGATCCTTCCACGCCGCTGCAGAAATTTCTCCACGATTGCCTCTTCGCGTTCCTGACGACATTTTTAAATCTGTTAACTGAAGCTTTGTAGGGGACCCAGTTGGATGTCCTCTTAGCTTCGTTAAACAGACGTCGACATTCCTTGCGTATCTTCTCAATGTCGGGTGACCACCAGGGTGGTTTGCATTTACCTTTCCTGGTGATTTTCTTACAAGCTTGATTTGTAGCTTGCTGAAAGGCATTGGTCAGTATGTTGACAGCTAGATCAATGTCTTCGCAAGAGTCTATATGCGGTACAGTGGGCAAGAGTCGACAGAGGGATTCTTTGTGCATGTCCCAGTTTGTTCTCTTCCTATTTAAGAACTGAGTGAACTGAAGTTCGAATTCAAGATACCTGTGATCGGAAAAGGAGCAATCATTTGACACTCTCCAGTTTTTAATTAGATTATGGTGCAAAGAGCTTACCAAAGTAATATCAAGAACCTCTTGCCTATTGCTTACTACAAAGGTGGGTTCTGACCCTGTGTTGACAACATCTAAACTGCTACGAAGAAGAAAATCAAAAATAGACTCACCTCTTTCATTAATGTTAGAGCTGCCCCAGATGGTGTGATGGGCATTTGCATCCGCACCTATTATTAGCGGCAGATTTCTGCTGACAGCCATATCCACTGTCTTCCTGACCAAATTGTTGGGTGGAGGTTCAATCTGGTCATGGCCCATGTAACACGAGGCGATCAGTGTAGGGCCTGCGCTGGTTTCCAATGCAGCCACTACCGTGTCTTCATCACTAAAATCAGATAGAATGAAGACGTTTAAAGTGCTTTTAGCTAAAATACATGCCCGCAGCCTACCTGATCCACTGGCGTGTATTAGCTTGTAGCCTCTTAGTGATAATCCACGAATCCTGTCTCCTACGATCCAAGGTTCCTGGATTATCACTAGCTCCTCCTTGCGTTCGGAAACGCGAAGGAGCAGGGCGGCTGAGGCCGCTTTAGAATGATGAAGATTAATTTGAGTAATCTTCATCATTCTCGAAGAGGGGGATAACCGTGACGTTGAAGTCATCCTGATCCTCGTCGTCTAGATCGGGGTTCAGGAGGGCTTCCTCGTCCAATTCCTCGTCCATCTCCTCATCCACAATACTCAGGGAGCCTGGGCTCAGCTGGGAAGTGGGAGGAGCAGATGAACCGGAAGGTACGTCGTCCTTGGTGAGGGTATCCGGTACACTGTCATCCTGCTTTTCGGGACCCTTGTCGTCACCTCGGTAGACATGTAGGATGATTTTCTCGAAACCGTAGAGAATCTTCCAACGCATCTGCCGAAGTGGCTCCAGGGATTCCTGGGTCAGGACAACAGTGATCCTTCTAAGAGAATCCTTAGGCACAGAAACCTTTACTACCCTCCAATCATGGACAGGAAGATTGGGGTTGCTGAGTCTAAGGAGCTCTAGGATCTCCTCCTTAGATGACACACCATCGCGTACAAGGGCAGTGGATCTAGGCCTACGTGGAATCTCTTCACGAGAAACCACGTCGAGACTAGCTCCATCCCATATACCTTCAATGAGCCGGATCGCCTCTCTCAAGAGAAAGGCGGACCTCTCATTATGGCATGCCATCAGCTTAACACGACCCTGGAACCAGCCAGCGTCGTCGCAGTCTGGAGGGGGACCAGGGTTTTCCCTAAGGACCCTGATGAAAACCCCCACCAGTTTGACTTGGATCAAGTCCCACCTTTCGGTGGTAATTGACCCGTCAGGGTTACCCCTGTCAATGATGGCCTTAACGAGCTTACCCTTGGCAATCTCGCTAAAGGATCTGTCCATCATGACAGAGGGTTTAGGACGTTTAGCCCCAGGCTGCTGGCTTAACGAGTGGTCCTCCTCAGAACGTTGCCGTTTAGGCACACCTTTCGGTGCTGAGGTAACCTTGCTCGGGAGTTCAGCCAGAGTCTTTATAGCCCTGTCTTTCGCCGCAATCTCCTCAGGAGTAAGGGATTCAGCAGGCTTGTCGCCAAGCTGCTGCAGTTTCCGCTCGGCTGCGCGCCGTTAAAGAAAAGCCCTTCTAGCCGGAGAAATGTGCTTCTTAGGACGATCAGATAGGGGATCCGAGGGTTTAGTCCCGGTCCCCTTTGCAGGGATAGGAGTTTTCAGAGAGGAAGAATTATTCGCATCTCCTTGACTCCTAGGGGTGTGTGCAGGTGGGGAATCTGAACATGGGATCACGATTCCTTTCTGCACAGGAAGCACTTGGGATTTACCCGAAGCAGGGGGTTTGGCCATTGCGGCTTTAGAAGTACTCGCAGCATGGCTAAGAGGTACTTCAAAGAGTAATTTGCCTTTACCAGGCGATTTTTTTGTGCGGGAAGGACTGGATTTGACAGTCTTCTTTCCCACACCAGTTACAGTAGCACCAGTTTTTCGGCCAGCCTGAATAGGTGCTTTCACCAGACTAACCTTCGAACCTGTGGTCGGCAGACTAGCTTGGCCAGGTGTCGCCACCAAGCTAGACGAAGAGCTTTGAGCCGATGTAGTCCCAGTCGCACACCATTCCACACAGCCCGGGACAGGCACCGGTGGAACTGGGTCTCCGGAGATTATGAAGCCCTCGACCGGATACAGGGGGCATAATTTTTTGGACATTGGGGGGGGTTTCATGATTAAAATATTTCGTATTTTATCCTTGCAACCAAGACCTGAATTAAACTGCCGCCCCACTGGGGATCAGACGCAGACCACAGAGCCGCCCAATATGGGAAACAGACGCTCTGTGGATTTGGTTTGCCGGACGGACCTAAATCAAGGATCGAAGATCCAAAACGGACAGTTCTGCCGCAATATCCCATGGTGCCGTACATGGGAAACATATGGGGCAAAACAGGGGGTCCCACCTGGCCGCCCAATATGGGTAAACAGACGCCAGTAGGGAGAGGGTGGGTGGGTAGTTCTTAGTAGTGCGCTCCCTCTAAGCCTGTCTGGTATGGGTGACCCTGCCGGAGATAGCGATGATACCAATCTCCCCCAGCATAGCCTTAGAGTTCATTACGCTTAAGCCCCTGCATCACGACAAGATGACTACCCTTCATTGGCGGTAGGGTCAAAAAAATTGGCACGCTGTCGATGTAAAAGATATAAAATTGGCTCTTTACTCTTTCCTTCAGTGTTGAATAATATATAGCATTTTCTCTGCTTTTCACCACCTTTCACCACTTTACTTTTCACTTTCCAAAGCCAATTCGTTCTCCAGCGTATTTATATGCAATATAGTCTTACTTGGGTCCTAATAACCGCACTCAATATTAATCGATACCTAGGATATTACTGAAACATTTATGTAGTATACTTTTAGGATCAAATAAATAACATGAGCAAATTTTGTAAAAATTTGGAAAGCGACCTAGTAGGGGTTATAGGCTTAGGTGAGGACGTACAAACCCCATTTCGAAACACGTGCAAAATTTTGAGATAAAACTCTTTTCCTGTCACACATAAGCAGAGCGATTTTAAAATGTTAAACAGTTTTGAAAAGACAAGGGATAAAGCTTTTATAAGCTGAATACATAAAGCTTATATTCTAAAAAATTTGGTAAGCTTTTATCAAAAGCTTAGCTTTTTTAATTTTTTTGTAATCTCTAATGCACGCCATACACCCTGCGACTGTTTGTACAATTTTAATTGTAATCGGGTTGTGCTCTTTGCTTACAAACAATACAACTTCAGTACAATCTCAATATACAATTTTATTTTAAAAGGTGAAGGTGTTAGTAAAGATGGCTGTTTGTGCTCTAATTGATGAGGTTTTTTAAAGAGAGTAGATGATCACTTCTCCGCTGTCAGTATGAAAATGAAGAACAAAACTGAATAATATTGCACAAACTTGTTCACAAACGTTTCAATTCTGTTGTACAACTTGCAAAAAAATCAAAATTTTTTGATCTTTTGTACAACCAACCCCAACTTACACACAACGACCACACGAACTTTACAATCAGCTTTACAACAGTGTAAGGTTTGACCAACTATCGCAACGTGTGTGGCTTGCATAATGCACGCCATACACCCTGCGACTGTTTGTACAATTTTAATTGTAATCGGGTTGTGCTCTTTGCTTACAAACAATACAACTTCGGTACAATCTCAATATACAATTTTATTTTAAAAGGTGAAGGTGTTAGTAAACATGGCTGTTTGTGCTCTAATTGATGAGGTTTTTTAAAGAGAGTAGATGATCACTTCTCCGCTGTCAGTATGAAAATGAAGAACAAAACTGAATAATATTGCACAAACTTGTTCACAAACGTTTCAATTCTGTTGTACAACTTGCAAAAAAATCAAAATTTTTTGATCTTTTGTACAACCAACCCCAACTTACACACAACGACCACACGAACTTTACAATCAGCTTTGCAACAATGTAAAGTTTGACCAACTATCGCAACGTGTGTGGCTTGCATAAAGTTCGTGTGGTCGTTGTGTGTAAGTTTGGGTTGGTTGTACAAAAGATCAAAAAATTTTGATTTTTTTGCAAGTTGTACAACAGAATTGAAACGTTTGTGAACAAGTTTGTGCAATATTATTCAGTTTTGTTCTTCATTTTCATACTGACAGCGGAGAAGTGATCATCTACTCTCTTTAAAAAACCTCATCAATTAGAGCACAAACAGCCATCTTTACTAACACCTTCACCTTTTAAACTAAAATTGTATATTGAGATTGTACTGAAGTTGTATTGTTTGTAAGCAAAGAGCACAACCCGATTACAATTAAAATTGTACAAACAGTCGCAGGGTGTATGGCGTGCATTAGACCAATTTTCCTATCACTTTTGGTTTAAAATATATTACGTTACTGATTTTCCCCTTTTTTTCTAAAAATTAAAAAAAGTACCAAACACGTGTCTTATATTTATTCAATATGAATCGACACATCTTAGACGTGTTCAAAATGATATTCATAGTTCGAAAACAAAAATCTACCCTTGAATATTTTTTCGTTTTTACCCTTTTGTACCTCATTTGTCGTAAAAGTACCAAACAAGTGTTTAATGTTGTTAGTAGTAGTTTTTTATCAATTATGATGTCGCTATGTTTATTACTTCAAAAGATACATATGTGGTAAAAAAAAGTACCAAAATATTGTTTTTTTTACCCTTATTAGTGCCATTTCCAAAAAAGTACCAAACACTTGTTCCCTTATTTCTCTAGCCGATCCAATATTGTTTCTATATTACTAATTTTTCGTTTTTCTACCCAGTTTTACACCCTAAGGGCCGAATTTTAAAAAAGTACAAAATACGTGTAATGTTGATCTCAGATCAATTTAGTTTTGTTTATAAAAATAAAATTTATTACGTTACCGATTTTCGCCTTTTTACACCCGAAATTTAAAAAAGTACCAAATACGTGGGTTATATTTATTCAATGTGAATCAACTCGTCTATAAATTATACTTCTGGCTTTATAAATGATTTTTATAGTTAAAAAACAAAAAACCTACCTTTGAATATTTTCATTTTTTTACCCTTTTGTAAAAGTACCAAACAAGTGTTTAATGTTTTTTTAGTTTTTATCAACTGTTATGTAAATTGAGTCTCTATGTTTGTTAGTTCAAAAGATACGTTTGGGTTTAAAAATGTACAAAATATAATTTTTACCCTTTTTCTTTATCATTAGTACCATTTCCAAAAAAGTACCAAACACGTATCCCCTTATTTTTCTAGCCGATCTAAATCCAGTTTCAATTTTGTTCCTATCGATGTTGGTGTCAGTTAATAATTTCTTCCTTTTCTGCCCTGTTTTACCCCTTAAGCGGCCGAATTTCAAAAAAATATCGAACCCGTGTCTTTTAATTTTTTGTACGGATCTCAAGCCAATTTAATTTTCGCCGATTTTCCCTTTTTTGCACCATAAATTGAAAAAAGTACCAAAGACATGGTTGATATTTTGTACTTGGCAGTCGACGTCCCAATAAATTGTTTTCTAGCTTTGTTGGTTCAAGTGATATACAGAAATAAGGAAGAATGAACCTACCCTTAATTTTTTCCCGTTTTAATCCCTTTTTACCCTCTAAATCAAAAAAAGTACCAAACAGGTGTTTTAAAGTTTGTTTCTGTGTTGATTGGTTCGTAACATACACATGGGTTAAAAAAAGGTATCACAAATTTATTTTTACCCTTTTTAGCCCTTATTTGTCTCATCTGCCAAAAAGTACCAAAGACGTGATCCCAACTCAATTTCAATTCAAGTTCTATCAAGTTTGCTTCCGGAGCTAGAGCGTTACTGGTTTTAGTGGCTTTGTTGGTTCAAGTGATATACAGAAATAAGAAAGAATGAACCTACCCTTAATTTTTTCCCCCGTTTTAATCCCTTTTTAACCTCTAAATCAAAAAAGTACCAAACAGGTGTTTTAAAGTTTGTTTCTGTGTTGATTGGTTCGTAAGATACACATGGGTTAAAAAAAAGGTACCACAAATTTATTTTTACCCTTTTAAGCCCTTATTTGTCTCATCTGCCAAAAAGTACCAAAGACGTGATCCCAACGCAATTTCAATTTAAGTTCTATCAAGTTTGCTTCCGGAGCTAGAGCGTTACTGATTTTAGCGGCCGAATTTCTAGAAATACCGAAAAGGGACCCGCTGTCAAAATTTCAGTTCTGTAGCTTTAGCCGTTTGGTCTGGGCAATGATGAATCAGTCAATAAGTCAGTCACGTAAGAGTTTTATACAGGGTATTTTACGCTCATAGAAAATGGGACCTAAGGGTAAAAACGCTTATGTTCAGAAAAGCCATTTTAAAGATTTAAATATTATTTATTTAAATTGTTTACCCTTATTTTTTACCCTAAGGTTCCTTTCTCTATGCGCCGTCATATATATATATATATATATATATATATATATATATATATATATATATATATATATATATATATATATATATATATATATATATATATAAATATATAGATTATATGTATGTATATTACAATTATTTATTTTCGAAATACATAGTTTTTCGAAAAAACCAAAGTCCGACTATATCATACCCTTCACTGCTGAGGTCAAATATGGGTCAACAATTTAACAAGTTTTCCTTAAGTCTTAGAGACAAATATACATATACTATGTGTTATTTTCTCATAATTTCAAGATTTTCGGCTAAGGGCCTGATATGGGAGCTAGGGTCAATTGTGGATCGATTGTTACCAAATTTTGGTTATTGGTTTACATTTACAAAATATTAATCTGTGCAAAGTTTTAGTAAACAAATGCTTTTATCTTTAGAGTTATAAACGTTTTTGTGCTTTTATGTGTATAAACGTCTTGTATGGGAGGTATGGTCAAATATGGGCCGATTCATCATAATTAGGTACACTGATTGAGGTTATCATAAGCAATATTTGTGCTGAATATTATTAAAATACAACTAAATTTGTGGCTGTTAAGGACCAAAAACTATATTTTGGAAAGGCATCCCTATGGGAGGTACCCGAATTTATAATCTGATTTCTCCCAAAAAGTACAGGGATCGTCCCTGGACCAAAATAAAAGCCTGTGCCAAATTTCATAAAATTATATTTAAATTTACGACCTGTACCATGATAACAACCTTACATGGATAACCGGCCAGCCAGCTAGCCAGCCGGACGGACATCGTTAAAACAAATCAGGGAGTGATTCTAAGTCGTTTGGTATACTAAAAGGTGGGTTTCAGACCAATATTTCTATGCGTTACAAACATCAGCACAAACCCAATATACCCTTTCCACCTATGGTATAATAAAATATATTTAAAAACAATATCAATATTATTGAGATAGCAAATTATAGTACATTTTAAAAAATAAATAATTTTGAAATCCCTAAAGTATGCTAAGGAATATTTGATAAAATGACTGTGTTTTTGATCGTTATCGAATGCGGTAATTGATTGAGGTTTATTGTTGGCATTGAAAATCGTAGCAATGTTTGGAATATGTCGTGGAAACTATTTAAATGCTACTAAGAGGCAGGTGGATATGGAAATAATAATGAAATTCAGCAGAAATGAACAACCATATGTATGTATGATACACTATTAATAAAATAATACTGAAGTATTATATAACCAATACATACTAAAGCAAAAACACATTAATTATCATACCAACATTTTGTTATGTCTGCCAAATACATTTAACTAAATAGTAATCAAATCGTTTTGGTATTTTGTTAAATTTGAACTTGAAGAAAAAAAAATTAACGTAAAATAAAACCTTAAATAAATTGAAAATCATTTTTAGTAAAAGTTTATAAGAACCAAATAAATTATACGTTTGTTTAAAGACACTCATTTTCTTTACAACATTTTACTTTATTTTACATTTACTTGTTTGGCTTAAACTTAAATTTGCATAAAGATTGATAAGAAGCCTACAAAGCGTAAATAATGCAAATATATTTCCTTACGATAACAAACATACAACCAACCAATTATCCGTATATACAGAATAATGAAAGAAAATCTGTTACAATCTGTAAAAAAAGTTAAATAAAAAGTATATAAATAAATTCATACTTGTTGTATAAGATACGCATATTTTACCACTCAGACTCATTTCCATTCAGTGCAAAGTGTTGAAGAAACTACAAAAAAAGAAAGCAAAAAAAAATAAGATGTATTATTTTACTCATTGATTGTTGTTGATGATGTTGAGTTGAAAGGATTTGAATGATTTCAAGACGTCTGCCAGCTACAACTTGCATTAAATACACATCAACAATAAACTTCCTGATACACTTACATATTTTTACCTTTAGTTCATATTTTGCTCTTTAAGTATTTCAAAAAACCATTTGAGCGTATATATATATAAATATATGTAGATACTTTTACCTAAATACTAGCACCTATAAAATCTATGATTTTATATTTACTCTCCCCATTTAGCAGTTAAGGGGGAAACCCCAAAACCTCTCACACATTTGTTTACTTTGCTTGTTGTAGTATGGCGGTGTGGAATTCAAGATTAAAATAATAAATTATTATAATAATTTGAAACGATTTGTTAGTTCTAAATCATGCTGGATAAAACGCTGGCGTGTGATTAATTACAAGTGACGTTGAAATGTTCATTTATTTCATTTTTCGTAGCTTTTTTTCGTCATCTCCTACATTCTTTAGTCTACATCCGTTTCCCCTGTTATCCTTGATTTTCATTTTACTTATTCATTAAAGATATGTATGTACATATGTATGTATTCGTGTTGATGTAGATTTGTTTGGTTTTCTTGTTACTGATGTTTTGTTTTCATTTGTTTAGAATAATTTTGGTTTTCTTGAAGCTTGTGATATTTACTTGCCGCGAAATCAAAGACACAAATTGTAACCAGACATTTTAAGGAATTGTTTCATATTTTTTATAAATAATACGAAATATAAATTTTCAGTAGAAATTAGTACCATACCCATTGATCGAGACATCATCCTTGCTGATAATATCCATACTCTTTTAGCCTTCAAAGGAATGTTATTTGATTGAAATTATACTTTTAGTGCTCAGATTATATTTAAATGCTTATTTGACTATATTTCGATTTGTTTTTCGCTAACTATGAATTTGTATAACAAATTTCAAAAGGTAAAAATTACGGTCTCGAGGCCTTTAAGTAGACTACAAAATATTTTCTATAGAAAAATTTACACAAAAAATTTTCTATAATAAAAAAATTTTACCCAAAACTTTATCTATAGAAAATTTTTCTATAGAAAAATACTTTTACCCAAAAATTGTTCTATAGAAAAATATTTTTACGCAAAAATTTTTCTATAGAAAAATATTTTTACCCAAAAATTTTTCTATAGAAAAATATTTTTACCAAAAAATTTTTCTATAGAAAAATATTTTTACCAAAAATTTTTCTATAGAAAAATATTTTTACCCAAAAAATTTTCTTTAGAAAAATATTTTTACCCAAAAATTTTTCTATAGAAAAATATTTTTAACCAAAAATTTTTCTATAGAAAAATATTTTTACCCAAAAATTTTTCTATAGAAAAATATTTTTACACAAAAATGTTTCTATAGAAAAATATTTTTACACAAAAATGTTACTATAGAAAAATATTTTTACACAAAAATTTTTCTAAGAAAAATATTTTTATCGAAAATTTTTCTATAGAAAAATATTTTTACCGAAAATTTTTCTATAGAAAAATATTTTTACCAAAAACTTTTCTGAAGAAAAATATTTTTAGCAAAAATTTTGCTATAGAAAAATATTTTTAGCAAAAATGTTTCTATAGAAAAATATTTTTACCCAAAAATTTTTCTATAGAAAAATATTTTTACACAAAAATTTTTCTATAGAAAAATATTTTTACACAAAAATTTTTCTATATAAAAATATTTTTGCACAAAAATGTTTCTATAAAAAAATATTTTTACCCAAAAATTTTTCTATAGAAAAATATTTTTACCCAAAAATTTTTCTATAAAAAATATTTTTTACCAAAAAATTTTTCTATAGAAAAATATTTTTACCCAAAAATTTTTCTATAGAAAAATATTTTTACCCAAAAATTTTTCTATAGAAAAATATTTCTAAACAAAAATTTGTCTATAAAATAAAATTTTTATTAAAAATTTGAAAGGCTTCTTAGTGCAGGCCTTAATATTTCATTTCCCTCTAAACATCGGAATGAGTATAAATATTAGACACACACCAAATCATCAACTCTCAAACAAAATTAAATAAAAATTTATCTCAAACGAGATAAAATATGAAATACAACTGAATAAGTTCAAAATTTTGCTTTACTTACTTCCTCTTTTTATTCTGCTTACGACAACACAAACAAATATATGCATATATTTGTCTAAGTGTTATTTTGAGTGTGTTTGTGTCTTTTCTGGAAAATCAGTTTTGGTTTTTGGATATTTTTCGGTTAGAATTTATCTTTTAAAATGTTGATGAGTAGCTGCTGAGTTGGTGCATAGTTGATTACATAATTTTAATGATACTTCCGACATCATTTATTATTCGAGTCTTCAAATCTTTGTTTTTGTAATTGTTTAGAGGTCTTCTCCTTCCTAGAGCAGCATTACTTGTATAAATGCCAGTAGTTTTTAGTTTATTCATTGTCATGTCATGCACAAAAAAAAACGCAAAAAAGAAAATTATACAAAAGTATTTTAATCAAACTTTCATTTATTAAAGAGGCAAATATTTTATGGCATTTTATTGAGTCTTTATGTAAATAATAGTCATATTCGATGTCAATCGAAATGTAAGATATTTCAGAAACATTTGTGTAGCATACTTTTAGGATAATCTTAATAATATATTACATATTAAGTACATTGTTACTTATTTGTCAATAGTTTCCAGATAGTAAAATAGTTATATTTGAACTAAATGTTTTGACAAACCAACGGATATGTAAAGATATCACATTTTATTAAACTTTTTGCAAAATAAATTATTTTGAAAATTCCTAAGGTATGTTACACAATATTTGCTTTAAAGTCTGGCCCCAATATTTGACTTGAATAGCGACAAATTTCAAAACTTATAAATGATTTGTTTACTTTCCTCATATTGCCATCACTACAATAAACTTTTTCTAAAACCGCCTAAAAGTATACATTTCGAAAAATTGTTGACAAGTTTTTCAATTCTTGTCAAATGATATTAAAACATCCCGTTTTCAACCTTTATAAAGTGGGTTACCATTTATATTTCATGGTGGGAAAAAATAAATTTTTCTTTGGCTTGGTGCTAAAAGGGCCAATGTCAATTTGTTGCTGTTTTGAGTTAAACATTGTTTTAGTCCCTTCTATTCCCTTTTTTTTGGCTTTAATATCTGGGCCCAAATTACCGCATTCGATATTGATCGAAATCTTAGATGTTTTCAAAACATTTATATAGAATACTTTAAGGATAATCAAAATAATTTAAAATATGCTCAGTTTACTTTATTTTTTTTTTTTTTTTTTTTGTAATTATTTGCCAAAAGATGATCCGTAAAAGTGTTTTAATTGCACTATATGTTTTTAAAAACGAATAAAAATGGATACCAAATTTCAATATACTTTTTGCATCGATGTAACTTTGAACATCCCTTAAGTATACTTCACAATATTTTCTTAAAAGTCTGAGTTTTCGATCGATAGCGAATGCGGTAATTTGGCCCCTGATCTCTAACTTAGAACAGATTTATAATTGCTTTGTTGTGCAATGTTATGGAAAAGAAAAACTTTAAATTAAATTTTCTCAAAACTATTTTTTCGACTTTGGCCCTTTTAGCACCAAACCACAAATTTATAGTCGAAAATGTCATTATTTCAAATATTCTAGATAAAGGTCAATACATGATTTTCCAAATAGTATTGCATTTTGATAGCATCATCGATCAATCGTATCGGAAAATGTTAAACTTCTTCGACTATGTTTTGAATCACCACGATCTTGGTATCCAAAGAGAATAAATCTTTTTTAACAATATTAAATATGTGCTGGTCGCACTTATAATTAAGGTTTCCGCAATATCACCCTTCTTATATACATTTCAACAAAAAATGTTTGCGAAATAAATATATACCCTTCACCACCATAGGTGGAAAGGGTATATTGGGTTTGTGCTGATGTTTGTAACGCATAGAAATATTGGTCTGAAACCCACCTTTTAGTATACCAATCGACTTAGAATCACTCCCTGAGTTGTTTTAACGATGTCCGTCCGGCTGGCTGGCCCGTTATCCATGTAAGCTTGTTATCATTGTACAGGTCGTAACTTTAAAGATAATTTGATGAAATTTGGCACAGGCTCATATTTTGGTGCCGGGACGATGCTTTTTGGGTACCTTCCATAGCGGTGCCTTCCCAGAATAGAGTTTTTGGCCCTTTACAGCCACAAATGTATTTTGAATTTTGATAATATTCAGCACAAATATTGCTTATGATTACCTTAATCAGTGTAACTTATTTCGCAGGAATCGGCCCATATTTGACTATACCTCCCATACAAGACATATTCCCAAAAGATGTTTATGTACACATAAAAGGACAAAAGCGTATATAACTCTAAAGATAAACGCGTATGACTACTAAAACTTTGCACAGATAAATATATTGTATATATAAACCAATTACCAGAATTTAGTAACAATCGATCAACAATTGACCCTAGCTCCCATACAAGGACCTTAGCCAGAAATGACATAAATCTCGAAATTTTGCAAAAATAACACAAAGAATATGTATGTATGTCTCTAAGACATAAAAAAAACTTGTTAAATTGTTGGTCCATATTTGACCTTAGCAGTGAAGGGTATAATATAGTCGGGCTTGACCGACTATATCTTTTCTTGCTTGTTTTTATCGTTCTTATGGAAGAACTCGCGGCACATGTTAGCTTATTACATCACGGGTGTTAACGTAGCTTTCCCGATGATGCCGCGAGGAGGTCAGTAGCCATAGTTGAGCTGACAACCAAGATAAGTCTGGGCTTACCAAGTTAAGACTAATTAGAACCGTTGATTGGTATCAAACATCCTGTAAATCACCCACACACAAAAAATCGGTAACCATTAATATTAGTTTGAGGTCGATCGATGATGAATAGAAAACCAGTTTAAATGGGGGAGACAATTCAGTTTTATTAGTTTTTCAAAAATATAATTAGATCTCTTTTCCAAACTTTTAGCTTAATCCCAAAAATGTTCAAGAAAATTGTTATTAAATTTTTAAGAACTTAATACTTTGGTCTATGATTCATAAAAAGTAGAAAAAGTTCTTACTTTGCAAACTTTTTAGAAATAACAATTTTCAGGAAAAATTTTATAAACTCAAAAACTTTTTTAATTAATTTTTATATCTCGCTGAAAATCTCATCCACACATTAACCATAAACACTTAAATCAGTTTAAGCAATTTTCTGTTAGTTAATATAATATTTTGCTTCTTAGCGTTGATGGCACATATTAACCTCCATCGATTGAACGGACATTTTGAACTTTTGCAGAATATGGGCCCACCTAATGTATATGAAATATTTCATCTCTGACAGTTGTTAAATTCGCAAACAAACAACATTTCTGCCAAAACGCAAATAAATAGAAATCAACTGCAAACAGTTCATACCAGCCGAATTTACTAAATTTATGCTTTCGCAGAAATGACTAATGAAGAAATTTTATTGTTTTAATTTTAATACCTCCTTTCGTCTGCGTATTTTTCTCACACCCATAATCTTGTTAATTTGTTTTCCTCAATATTATTCATACAAGGATTTGAATTATCTGGAATTATTTTGTTAATTAGCATGTGCTAGACAAGAAGAGGGCGGCTGACAATTGTTAATACAAGTAGAAAAAGTTATATTTTCATAACCTTCACCACCATATGTGCTAATGTGTGTAACGCATAGAAATATTGCTCTTAGACCCACTTTTAAGTATACCAATAGACTCAGAAAGTGATTCTAATGTGGGGTTTATATATATAATGTGGGGTTTATATATATATATATATATATATATATATAAACCCCACATTAGAATCACTTTCTGAGTCGATTTAGCGGTGTCAGTCCGTCCGTCTGGCTGGATCCCCTTGTAAACCTTGTAATCAAAGTACAGGTCGCAATTCTAAAAATAATTTGATAAAATTTGGATAGTGGTGGGATCATGGCTATTGAAATTTGTCAAAATCAATCCATTTTTTAAGGTACCTCCCATAGGTCCCACTTCCCGGAAATTATATTATCAGTATTTTTTCATGAAATTTTAAACAAATGATGCTTGTACAAACCAAAAACAAATTTCGTTGAAGGCGGTCCACATTTGACCATAGCTCCCTGAAATAATAGCCAGTATTTAAAACAAGTAAGAAAGTGCTTTAGTCGGTCAAGCACGACCGACTATAAAGACTTTATACACGACCGTGTATAAAGACAAATATTTGCAACATTTTTTCATCATACAAACATTTTTTCATGACTTATATGAGAACTAGGTTCAAATATGGACCGAATATATCGAAATTTTGAAATTTGATTACTTATTATGCAAAAAATGTATTAAAAAAATAAACATTTATGCAAAAAAACAAACAGAAAATTGTCATTATATTCAGATTTACGAGCCTTTCAATAATTTTCGTCACATTTATTCAGTTTTGAATGAAGAGTTTCTATGGAGCTATGGACAGTAATTTCATTAAGCAGTATTTGTTTTAAATTTCATGAAGAAATATTGATATTTGTGGCTAACATATCAATCCCAGAGACCTATGGAAGTTCCATAACTAACACTACGTAACAGTTTTTTGACCAAACCAATTTGATAACCAATCTTTATATAAAATTGTCTGCTGAATCCTAATTTGAGGTCAGAATGATCAAAAGTAGAACAGTTTTCGAGATATCCCATAATCAAGGAAATCGTTAGACTATTGCCAAAATAATTTGTCACTTTACATCATCTTTTTCGCAAAAAACAGAAATTTTGCAATATCATATTCGGATATAGCGAACAATTCTATATATGGATTAGGGCTCAGATTCATTTGGTCACGAATTCCT
The DNA here is from genome assembly GCA_933228675.1 of Stomorhina lunata. NCBI lineage: Eukaryota > Metazoa > Arthropoda > Insecta > Diptera > Rhiniidae > Stomorhina > Stomorhina lunata. Next base: position 79,794,108 of record OW121744.1, read on the forward strand.
TCAAATTTTGTTAAGCAGTGTAATGAACCGATTTTGATCAATTTCAGTAGCTAAAGTACTACGACATAAAAAATTGTGTGTGCCAAATTTTATCAAATTATCTTTAGTATTGCGACCTGTATTTTGATTACAAGTTTTACATGGGGGTCCAGACGGACGGACTGACATCGTTAAATCGAATCAGGAAGTGATTCTATTTATATTGGTATGATTAAAGGTAGGTGTAAGATCAATATTTCTATGCGTTACATACATCAGCACAAACTTATAATCACGGGTAGGCGCAAAGAAAACAGAACAAACAAATAGTCGGCAGAGTTGCCGTTTTTTATAATTTTAACTAAAATATGTATTTTTTCAATGTGTAGATCTAACGTTTTCAAAAGAAAAAGTTTTCCACTCCATTTTTAAACACAGTTTCATCAAAAATTTTTCTATAAAAATTTTTTTTTATCGAAAATTTATCTATAGAAAATCTTTTTATCAAAAATTGTTCTATAGAAAATTTTTTCATAAAAAATGTTTCTATAGTAGATTCGAAAATTTTTTGATATACAAATATTTTTGTAGAAAATTTTTACAGAAAAATATTTTTTTTATCGAAAAGTTTTCTATAAAATCTAATTTTTTTCGAAAATTTTCCAAAGAAAAATATTATTATTAAAAATATAAAATTGTTTAAGGTTAGAATTTATTTCTGTTTTTAAAAATATTCTCAATATTTTCAAAAATATTCCCAATGTTTACAAAAATAATAGTGTCGTGGCAACAATGTTCGCAATTATAATTCTTTGTTCTCTCAAACAATGTATTTTGTTGCTATAAATTGGATTTTGATTTGTTTCTTGCCTATAGGAAATTTTTTTTATCGAAAATTTATCTATAGAAAATCTTTTTATCAAAAATTGTTCTATAGAAAATTTTTTCATAAAAAATTTTTCTATAGTAGATTTGAAAATTTTTTGATATACAAATATTTTTGTAGAAAATTTTTACAGAAAAATATTTTTATCGAAAAGTTTTCTATAAAATCTAATTATTGTCGAAAATTTTCCAAAGAAAAATATTATTATTAAAAATATAAAATTGTTTAAGGTTAGAATTTATTTCTGTTTTTAAAAATATTCTCAATATTTTCAAAAATATTCCCAATGTTTACAAAAATAATAGTGTCGTGGCAACAATGTTCGCAATTATAATTCTTTGTTCTCTCAAACAATGTATTTTGTTGCTATAAATTGGATTTTGATTTGTTTCTTGCCTATTTTGTTTCCGTGGTTTGTTTAACAAAGCTGCGCCAACCTACTCTGTTAACATCAAAATTCCAACTGAATGATTTTAATACTCATTTAACGAGTTTTATTAATGATCGTGGTACTTACGAAAATTAAAAATATTCATCGGCTGCTGGTTGTATGGACTGCCTACTCCTGCTTATAATACTATTTCTACCTAAGGTGGTGAAGGGTATAACAAACAAGTAAGAAAGTGCTATAGTCGGTCAAGTCCGACCATACGATGCCCTTCACCACTAATAGCAAAGGTGTTATTTTTCCTGTATAAAGACAATTATTTGCTAAATTTTGCCATCAAACAAACATTTTCTCAAAACTTATGTATTCAAGCTGTTTCCGTCATTTGGTCTTATATGAGATCTAGGGTCAAATGTGGACCGAAATTTGACATATTGATTACAGTTGTTACAGAAATTATGTGTACGAAAAATAAACTTGAAATTTTAGTGACTTTTGTCTCATTTAGTGCGTTTTTAAAGAAGAGTTTGTGTGGGAGCTATGGTCAAATGTTGACCGATTTAAAATTTGGTACAGTGATTTAAGTTTACACAAGCAGTATTTGTTTTAAATTTCATGAAAAAATATTAATATTTGTGACCACTATATCAATTCCGGGAAGTGGGACCTATGGGAGGTACCTTAACTAATGAACCGATTTTGAGGAATTTCAAAAGCAATGGTCCTTTTGTCCAAAAAATGATTCTGTGCCAAATTATCTTTAGAATTGCGACCTGTAGTTTGATTACAAGGTTTACATGGGGGTCCAGCCAGACGGACGGACATCGCTAAATCAACTCAGAAAGTGATTCTAAGCCTATTGCTATACTAAAAGGTGGGTCTAAGACAAATATTTCTATGCGTTACATACATCAGCACAAACTTATTATACCCTTTCCACCTATGGTGGTGAAGGGTATAACAAAAAAATTAAGCTACATTTGCATAATTTTACTAAAAATTTCTAATATACTTAATTAATAATCACTTATTTAGAAATTAATCCTTTAAAATTTTGCTATCTTTTTTACTTTGACTAAATGACTACAGGGAAGCAAACATTTAATTTACTTGCTTTTAACTATTTCTTTTTTGAAAACTATTTATTTATTTGACGAATGTAAATTAGAATTCTAAAGAATGAAAATAAATAAACTGAAATTACACAAAATGTTGGTGGCCTTTGCGGCCAACTTTTTGATAAAATTGACTATGAATAGCAAAATGAAAAAAATACCTAACTCAGTCTCAAAATTGAAAAAAGGCTAAATATAAAGTGAAATGAAAAATTTACAAACAAACAGAAAAATTCCAGTGAAAAATTGTGAGAGAAATGGAGATGACAACAAATACAAAGGAAAAATGTACATAGTGGTCAAATGGAAAGGATAAAGGCTCTGTAGGAATACCACAAAAACAACCATGTTCAAAGAGAAAACTCTGAAAAGGACTTTGGAGTTCAGTGAAATGAAATGTCTAGAGATATTTACCACCAAATAGACTTAATAAATGAATATAATTAATCATGCACTAAGTTTTTCAAATTAGATAAAGGGACTGACTATATACATACAAGCTCTTTTACTAACTAGACGGTATTAAATTAAGTCTGTTTGCAGTTGCTGCCTTCGTGCCTGCATACCAACTGTGTAATTAAGTTATTAGATCTTGGTAGATAAATATTAGACGAAGAATTTAATAAGTTTTACTTTTTTGTCTCTATATTTTTTGGTTTTAGTATTAGGGCAAAGAAATCACAGCAACTGGCTATGTATGAGTACTAAAGATAATGATAACAAAGTTTTCTATTTACTTAAATATTTATAAGAAAGACTCTGTTGAAGAAACTAATTTAACGAGATTTGAAACAAGTTGGAAATTCTTTTTTTTTTGTTTCTCTACATTTTTCTTATCATTATTATTATTATTATTGTGAATACCAAAAGCTAATATTTGAAAATAATATTTTTCTTTGGTCCTCTTTTTTTTTCTTTAAACAGGATGAAGCTCGTAAAAAGGCTGCCTCAACATATCTGGTAGACAATACAGACTTGCCACCACCCCGTTACCAACAAGATGGCACAATGCCAGCACTCTATCCAAATAATATGGGTAAGTAAGAAAACTAAGTATAAAGCAAACATGCATAACATATACAAAAATACAAACTTCTGTTTAATATTCTTATTTCTATATAAGTACATATGCACCTAAAGCCTATACACATACATATGTATGTACATATTTTTGTAGTTAGATTTATGCAACATGAATTCTAACTGAAGTACACAAGCATCATGCATCTCTATACCTTGTTTTTCATCTTTAGGTATTAGAAGAAAATTTCAATAGTTCACTAAATCCTTACTACACTTATACTTACTTGTATCTATCTATGAATGTATGTGTGTATGTTTATATAAGAATGTATAGGAATGTTTTAAAGCTTTGTACAAAGGATACAATAAATGGTTTTATTCAATACCCAAGTTTGTATGAGTTCTGGGCCAACTAGGCTTGGCTATGTGTGTGTTTGTGTGTACTTCTTATTGTACTATTTGTTGTACTATTTTCATTATTTTTGAAGCCAACACATTGGAAACATTCATTTCATTCATTGTCTGAATGCATATTTGTGGTGTAATTTTGAGGCCATTTTTGGGTCTCCAACTCGAAGAATTATTACCATAGTTTATTGTCCTAAATTTACAATCTAACAACTCGTGTAGACTTACACAGACACTTCCAAATACACACATACTTACATATATAGAGTATGAGTTTGACTACATCTCTATTGTTTGCCATTTTCATATTTCTTCTACTTTTCAATAATTGAACAGACCAACCGGCTGACTGGCCAACTTATCAAGCCGATAACTTTTGTTATGTTTCTTTTATGTTTCATATTTTTGTTATTTTTTTTTTCTGAAGAAAATTTTCAATAAACATTCTTCTGGAACTACTACAAGTTAAACAATAATCAACTGACCAATTCATTAAAATTTCTTGATTTCTGTTTTCCTTTTAACTTTTTTATTACTTTTTTTTTGGACTTTTTAGACACAGACGAATTATGATTTTTGTTATCTATTGCAAGAAATTTTTATGAAAATACACCTGAATAAAGAATGAAATAAATTAAAAACTATTAAATTTTCTTTGCAAATGAAATTTAAAACAGATTTGAGGTTTTTTTTTTTAATTAACCAATGAAAAATTATTGTTAAAACAATTTATATTGAAAATTTCTTTAGTAACAATAATGTTCTCTATATTATAGAAAATATTATTTTCTATGTTAGAAGAAATATGGAATGATTTTCTATTATACAGGGTTATCCATTTTGCGGTTTCAAAAGCGAATGTAAGGACCCCCATGTAAACCATGTGATCAAAGTACAGGTCGCAATTAAAAAGATAATTTGATCAAATTTGGCACAGATCATTTTTTGATAGTGGGACCTTGGCTATTGAAATTCGTCAAAATCGGTGCATTATTTATGGTACCTCTCATAGGTCTCACTTCCCGGATTTGATATCTTGGCTACAAATATCAATATTTTCCATAAAATTTCTAGCAAATACTGCTAAATCACTGTACCAAATTTCGTTAAAATCGGTCCACATTTGACCATAGCTCCCATACAAACTCTTCTATCAAAACGCAAAAAAATCACTAAAACGCTCGTAAGTCTGAAGATAATGGGAATTTGAAGTTGATTTTTTGCATACATAATTTTTGTGAAAACAGTAATTTGACAAATTTCGATATAATCAGCCCACATTTGACCCTCTCATATAAGTCCAAATGACGGAAACAGCTTAAATATATAAGTTTTTGAAAAAATGTGTGTATGATGGCAAAATTTAGCAAATATTTGTCTTTATATAGGAAAAAGAACACCTTTGTCCTTAGTGATGAAGGGTATCGTATGGTAGGGCTTGAACGACTATAGCACTTCTTTGCTTATTTTTAACCATTTTTTGACACATATAGGGCGGTATTTTAGCCATAACATGACGAATGTTGGTTTTTAAGTGCTTAAGAGCTTAAGGTTCGGGTCTTCGGCAATACTTTCACTTACAGCAGCGACATTTTCAGCAGAACTAGCAAAACGATATGCATAGGCCTAACAATATTTGTAACCGCTTTAGTCTCTTCAAATTTTTTTTAGTTGGACGATTATGTAAATCAAAATCTGCTCTTAAAGCACGATATGTGGCTGTTACAGAATCACAATTTTTGTAGTATGTTTTAATAATTTTTATGTATTGTTTTATACTTAAGCGATCCATTTTCATCAATGTCAGACTTTCAGCAGAAAAGAAAAAAATTGGTTTTACAACTTAGTTCGGCAGATGTCGAATTCCAGTCCTATACTTTTGAATCCACGAAAAGGATAACCCGATAAAAAAAAGTGAAAGCTTATGAGTATATGGGTCCTATTCTACTATCAAATTGTAGTAAAACAATATACTCAGTTTGGCCAATTAAGTGGCCGTTTTATTTTTATGGGCCTCCAAAATTTTCCAATATTAGCTCAATGGCTAAAAAAGGTGTCATCGGTTTTTAACAACAAATTTAAATTTTTAACTCAAATTTAAGAAGTCAATAATTGTTAAAATTGCTGTCTGACGAATTCTTTCATCGGTAAAAATTTTCCAGGTGTTGTAAGAGATACATTTTTAATCACATATGAACTACAATTGCTTCAAATGCACATATTGAAATTCGCATGAAATCATGTAAAAAAAGTGTCAGATTCGGAGCACTGTTAACTACTTTTGCCTCTGGATTACTTATTTTTTTCGAAATTTCATCACAGACATCTCTTTTGAAAGTGTTTGACAGTATCTATTTTTGAGTTTCTAAAAGTGTTGCAAAATATTGCCGCAAGGTGGCGGTACTGACATGTTCCTTACAAATGTATCAAATACATTTCGATGTTGGTTCATTCACAAAAAAATTAGACCAAATACTACTGAAGAAAGTTGCGAAACATTGTCCAACCATATGAAAACACGATTTTTTACCCGTAACTCTAGATTTTGGGGGTGTTTTGAGAATTCCAAAAACAGAGTGTTGATCTACTCGACAATACCTACCAGAAAAATGGTTTAGTATCCCAGAAACTGTTACTTCATTCCTCATAAACCCAAATCACTTAAAAACTTAAATTTATTTTAAATTATTAAAATTTGTACCCATTTTGTTGACCTAGTTTCCAATATTGCCTAATTCGCTAATTAAATTAATATGCAAAACATTAAAATTCGAATCAAACTCAAAACGTCTTTTTATAAAAACAAAAAACCCAAAAAAAAAACATTTAAAATTATTTGGATGCAACAAAATTAAGTTTGAATGAAACAAATGAAATGAAAAGAAAAACGGGAAAATAACCAAAAGCCCAGAACCCATTTATGTTAATTAACTTTAAATTCTCATGTGCTTTATTTTTTCATTTCATTTTAGTTCACTTTTAATTTTTTTTCCTTCTCATTGTTTCCAAATGACTTCATTTTTATGGCTTGTACTAGTCGTCTGTCTCTCGTTTTATAATGAAAAGAGGGGGAAAAAAAGTTTTCATATAATTTTATTTCCGTTTTCCTATTTTATTCTACTTACAATCGCGCTTTGCCTGTATAGAACAGTGTGACGAAGGTGGCTGAAATATGTAATACAATTTAATAACTAATAACTTTAGTGATAAGAAGTACAAGGAGTTTTGTAAAATTGTTATTTTTTAAGGTTGAAAGCCTAAAGTCTAATTAAAGAACAAAAAATATATATTTTTAATTTTATATTTTTAAAGGAATTAAAAAAAAAATGTCGACTTATTAAGATGTCTTGTTTAATAATTTGTTATACTTGTAGTATATTGAATATAAATAATTAAATTTCAACTGCATATATCAGCAAATTTTTAACTTATGACATTTTTTAACGACAAAATATTTAAAATTATTCTCTACTTATGTTAAACGATATTTACTACTACAAGATATCTGTGAAGAAATCCAAAATAATTTTCTTAATTATAAAAAATTAAGAATGCCTGATTTTCTATGTTTTAGAAAATTTGCAATGGTATTCTTTGTTTTATGAAATTTGAACAGGTTAAATATAACTTTGATAATTTTTTACGAACAAAACTATATGCGCAGGAAATTACAGGTAGAGTATTGTTTAACTGTATACCCAGTTTTTCAGCAGAATATTTATTATTTTTCCTTTTTAAATGACTATAAAGATTCACTGGTATTCAACTTTAAATAACTTGTTGATGTCAAATGCTAGGAAGAAAATGTAAAAAAAATCCTTTTAGAAGTTAATAATTTTGTATCCTTAAAAATTTTGAATGAATTTTTAAAATATTTGTTTTAATCGCAGATATATATGTCTCCTGTCATGCATCAAAATTGTATCCCGTTGTCTGACTGATATTATATCTTTCATTTGGTTTGAATTTTTTGGGAAAATTACAGAAAATTATCTCAAAAATATATCTGAAATCGATCGATTTGAAAACGATCGTTTTTCATTATATACCTGCATGTTTGAAAACTTATTTACTGGGTGAAATTAGGAGATTCTTGTGTTTTTGAAAAACATTTGCTAATAAATCTACACAAGAAATGAACATATTTTGAAAATTGCAAGGTCTTGACTATATGAGTCCTATTCTGCTATCAAATTGTTGTGAAACCCTATACTCTGTTTGGCCAATTTAAAGACCGTTATATTTTTATGGACCACCAAATTTTCCCGATATTAGAATGATGCCAAAGAGAGGTGTCATTAGTTTTAACCAAATAGCTAATCAATACTTTAAAATATCGCTTAACAATATTCGCCGAAAATGTAGCCAAGTATATGGCAAATATTTTTTGCTAAAATCCTATGATACAAATTTATTTTATCTTAGATTTTTTTTTAAAAAAGTTAAAGAATTTTTTTTGTTTTTAATTTTTTTTATCACATTGGGAAAATTGTAGCCACGGTAAAGCTAAACAACTTTTCTGAATACACCGTGTCTAGATACCAAAAAAGGTCATAAAGACTCCCTTGTAAAAACAAATTTAAAATTTAAACTCAAATTTAAGCACGTATTAGAGCTGCAAAACTATCGATAGTCACCACCCCTCAATAGTTCGAGTAAAACTCTCGATACTATCGAATACTATCGGGTCTTCTTAAGTGTCACTTCAAAACATATAGGAATAGTGGGTCAAGTCCGACTGTATGATATCCTAAACATATGAGGTAAAACAGTCAACAAATATTTGATAAATATAAATTATTTGTATAAATATTTGATAATATTGTATAAATTGTCTTGATTGCTTATTTCTTGTCGAAATTGTATCGCATCTATTTTTGCGTTTCTAAAAATGTTAAAAAAATATTGCCGCAAGGTGGCGTTATTAAAATGTTTCTTAAAAATGTCTGAAATACATTTTATTTGGATTCTTTTCAATGTTAGTACATTCAGAAAAAAATTGGACCGAATACTTCTGAACAAAGTTGTGAAACAGTGTCAAACCGAATTATATAGTTTTAATTATTAAAAATGCGATTTTTGTATGTAACCTAAAAATAGCGCCATCTTTTAACAGAATTCAGAAACAAAGAACTAGTATTATTATTTTTATGAGCCCAGAAATTTATCTTCCACAACAAAAAACTTTGCTTTTCGCAAAAGACAGTATTTGAGATATTTCTAGTTAAAAAAATTTGAGTTAAAAATTTAAATTTGTTAGTACAAGGAAGTCTTTGTGACCTATTTTTGGTTTTTAGAAAAGTTCAGATTATATTGGTATGTTCACAAAAGTTGTTAAGCTTTACCGTGGCTACAATTTTGCTAAATAAAGTGTAGGAAAAATCAGGTTTTCCAAAAAGTTATAATGAAAAAATGAAAAACAAAAAAAAATTTACTTTTTTTTTTTAAATAAGTCTAAGATAAAATACATTTTGATTATAAGATTTTAGCAAGAAATATTTACTGTTGTTTAGTTTTATGAATACTTTTTATACCCTTCACCAGCATTTGTGGATAGGGTATTATAAGTTTGAGTTGATGTATGTAACGCATAGAAATATTGATCTTAGACCCACCTTTTAGTATACCAATCACTTTCTAAATCGATTTAGCGATGTCAGTCTGTCCGTCCGTCTGGCTGGTCGGCTGGCTGGACCCCCATGTAAACCATGTTATCAAAGTACAGGTCGCAATTCTTAAGATAATTTGATGAAATTGTACCAAATATCATTAAAATCGGTAAACATTTGACCATAGCTTCCATACAAACTATTCTGCCAAAACGCACTAAATGAGACAAAATCACTAAAACGCTCGAAAATTTGAAGATAATTAAAATTTTGAGTTTATTTTTTGCATACATAATTTTTTTAAAAACTGTAATCAATTTGCCAAAATGAAATAAATAGAAATAATCAGTTCACATTTGACCCTAGCTCTCATATAAAAGTCTAAATGACGGAAACAACTTAAATATATAAGTTTTTAAAAAATGTTTGTATGATACCAAAATTTAGCAATTATTTGTCTTTGTACTGGAAAGAGAACACGATAAGGACTTGACCGACTATCGTACTTTCTTACTTGTTTCTTAATTACAAAAGTTTTGTTTTTCGAATTGTGCACATTCAATTTTTTATAAGAAATAAAGACACTGTGCCCTCGCCTGTATTTTGAAAAAAAAAAATGCAGTTTCTCAATTGGGCGAAAGGCACTAAGAAGAGCACTTTTTCCAATTTTATTTTTGCACTTGATTTCATAGTGAATGCAATTTTTCAATGTGATTGAATGTTTAATTGTATTCATGGTGATTGCTTTAAATTAAACAAAAAGTACTTTTCAGAATTGGGAATTTTATTTATTTGGTTTCTCGTTTTTTTTTTTTAATCATTTCTTGTTATTGCTTTATTAAATTTTACTTAATTTGATTAAATATTTCTTTAAAAGTTAAATATTTACAATATTGTTCGAAATTTGAAATACATATTTACAAGATAATGTAATTAACATAATATAATTTGATTATTTTCTTTTCTAATTGTAATTCAGTCGTATCATTCTCTCCTCATTATAATTGAACATTGTTTTTCGACCTCGTTCATTAGAGGACCACTTTTCTATGACTTATCTATTATTGAGTTTTTTTTTACTTTTTCGTTAGTATATCTATGTTTAGAGTAAGACCCTAAAGTCCTTGCAGGAAAGAAAGAAAAAAAATTGTTTTTGTAGAGACTTACTAATTTTCTTTTTAAGTATTCTCAAGATGATGACAATATAATACTAATGAATATAATTTCTGTCAAAACCAAATAATAAAATAGGACTAAGAAATTGGAAATTCGGTCAAGTTAATCACGTGTGGTAAAAGTTTTATCTTTTCTCTTGTCTTGAATATTTATATAGAAATAAAGTACCAAAACAAAGTTTTCTTTTGTTTGGGCATTATTTGAGATTATCAGTACCCAAAAGTACTTCATTAAGTTATGCATTAAAGAGAAATGATTAATCAATTGTAATGAACATTAAACAGTTTGGAAGATTTACTTGAATATTGATGTATATAGCTCAAATTATGGCATTTTGAGAAATACCACCTTAAAAGATATGAAAAACAAATGTATTTAATATTTTTACTGTATTCGAAAATACATGACATTATTTTTTATTAAAGTACCCTGGAATATGTTTTAGGAAAATCAGGGATGTCGTCCCCAAAACTTGAAATTTCATGCGCAACACACATTTACCAGTTATATAACATTCATTTATCGCCGATAAGTCATTGGATTGAACAATGCACTACTCTAGGTTTACAGTACGGAAAATTTGAACTGATTGATATTCTTGGAAACTTCTTTATACTAAATTAATTCATTATAGCTACTAAACTTTAACATTTATTAGCATTTAAGAGGTTTTTGGGTTGTATGGGAGCTATAGTTCAATATCCCAGCTATAGTTTCCAACATCAAAAACAAATGCCGTGTACATTCTGTATAGCCTGGGAAAAAATATTTACTATTACTTTTATTAATGTTGTCCATTGGTACAATTTAATAAGCATATTCTGCAATTTAAAAATCGGAGGTACGGCGAAACTTTTAAATATACCCTGCAGTAAATGCCGTCAGAGAAACAATACTGTTTTGCTATTGACAATGTCTCCAGTACTACTTGCCTATTTTGCCCCATCCAATGTTATCTACTATTGACATTTAACATTTAGAGTTCCTACGAAATCTACCAGTAGACATTACAACTATTTACTTAGTATTGACTGTGTAGTTCTTTTGGTCCAAATGGAGACATTGGGATCAAATCGGGGCCTATTGATATGCATATATGTTGACACATTCGTTGACAATGTCACCAGATATATACTAGAATAGTTGTCTCTATATATTCACTATTTCAGTACTGAACTAAAATTGGGGACATTTGAATTGATGTTACATAAAGTGTTGACATGGATACACATGACCCCAATTTTACTACAGGGTATCTACCTTATTTTTTTGTATTTTATTTTTCCATTTGTTTGTTTTATGATACTGGAATTCAAATTTATTATTTGTAATATCTGTTGAAATAAATTTTTTAAAAATTAAAAAATGATTTTTGAAACCGGCCTGAGAATAAAGTATAATTTTCTAATATGAAAAAACTAAGTAAATTCTGTTATATTTTAACAAAACTCAACTATTTAGTACTTACAGTTCATAGAATTGTAAATCATGTCTTACTTTGAAATTTATTTATCCTTAAGCAAATTTTTTGGATGCATATCCTTAGGCGTGACGTCAAGGACACGAATTTTCGGGGGAAAATTTGCAAAGACTCCGAAACTACTTCATGTATTTTTAATTTTGATAACTTAAAATGAAACTACTTTAGTTCTCTTTGATATTCCATTAATTTGCTATACCCTTCACCACGTTAGGTTAAGTTTGTGCTACTGTATGTAACGCATAGAAATATTGGTCTTAGACCCATCATTAAGTATACCAATAGACTTAGAACACTTTCTGAGTCGATTTAACTAAGACCGTCCGTCCTTCTGTAATCAAAGTACAGGACACAATTCTATAAATAAATTTGATGGATTTTTTTTTTAAATTTGTCAAAATTGGTTCATTATTTATGGTACCTCCCATAAGTCTCACTTCCCGGAATTGATTTTTTGGCCACAAATATTAATATTTTTTTCATGAAATTTAAACTTATAAGCTTATGTAAACCAAAATGACTATAACGAATTTCGTTAAAATCGGTCCACATTTGACCATAGCTCCCATACAAACTCTTCTGTCAAAACGCACTAAATGAGACAAAAATCACTAAAACGCTCGTAAATCTGAAGATAATGACAATTATAAGTTTATTTTTTATACATAATTTTTGTAAAAACTGTAATCAATTAGATAAATTTCGATATAATCGGTCCACATTTGACCCTAGGTGTCATATTAGTCCAAATGACGAAAACAGCTTAATATACATGTCTTGAAAAAATGTTCGTATGAAATGTTTATATGAAAATATTTGTTTATGTTTATATAGAAAATATTTGTCTTTATACAGGAAAAAGAACACCTTTACCCTTAGTGGTAAAGGGTAATGTATGGTCGGCTTAACCGACTATAGCACTTTCTTACTTATTATTAATAATTGAGTTCTTTGTGGTTAATATTTAAGCAAAACCGAAAATACCTTTTTCCCATACAGAGAAGTTAAACACTTTGTGGGCGGATGCTGCACATGTTCCCCTTATGCATTTATTTTTGGGGGGAGTTACAGTTCAATTTCGCACTTTCGTAAAATAAGGTGCCCCCTAATGTATGTAAACAGTAAAAAATCGAAAACATTTTCTACTTCATTTTCAATTGAAATTAAGAAATTTTCAATTGAAATTAAGAAATTTTTAATTGAAATTGAGAATTTTCAATTGAACTTGAGAAAATTTCTCATTTTCAATTGGACTTTTTTCAATTTTAATAAGTAAGAGAAGCTATAGTCGGTCAAGCCCGACTATAGCCCCTCACTACTAAGGTCACATATGGAACGATAATTTGAAAAGTTTTCCTTAAGTCTTAGAGACATACATACAAATACTATGCTAATTAAGTAGATTTTTCTCATTTCCGGCTAAGGGCCTGGTATGGGAGCTAGGGTCAATTGTGGATCGATTGTAAAAAATTTTGGGTTTTCTTATAATTTGCAAAATATTTATTTTATTTAGTAATAAAATTCACTTATCTTTAGATTAATAGGCGTTTTTGTGCTTTATGAGTATTTAAACTACTTTTGAGAATGTGTCTTGTATAGGAGGTATGGTCAAATATAGGATGATTCCTACAAATTATTGTACACTGATTAAAGTTATAAAAAGCAGTATTTGTGCTGAATATTATCAAAATGTGGCTGTAAAAGAAGAAAAATAATATTCTGGGAATATGGGAGGTACCCGGAATAGTAATCCGATTTTTCCCAAAAAGTATAAAAATCGTTCTTGGACCAAGATATAAGCCTGTGGCAAATTTCTTCAATTATCTTTAAAGTTACGATCTGTACAATGATAACAAGCCGATATTGATAACTGGCCAGCCAGCCGGACGGACATCGTTAAGACAACTCAGGGAGTGATTCTGAGTCGATTGGTATACTAAAAGGTGGATCTCAGACCTTAATTTGTATGCGTTACAAATATCAGCACAAACCCAATATACCTTTTCAATAAAAATTTTCTTATTTTCAATTGGGCTTTTCTCAATTTCAATATAAAAATTCTCATTTTCTATCAGATTTTTCAATTTCAATTTAAAATTTCTCATTTTTAACTGAAAATTTTCAATTTCAATGAAACATTTTTCAATTTTAATTGAAAAGTCTCAATTTCAAATGAAAATTTTTGAATATTTCTAGATTTCATTTAAAATTTCTCAATTTGGAAACAGTGTAGAGTTTTATGTTAATTAAATAATTCTGTTCTAACATGCGGGATAAATAATTTTCAATAACGCAGTTAGAAAATTTCTTAAATCTTCTCTGCTTCTACACTGACAGACAGTCAGCACTTAAGTTAACATAATTGTCAAAATAAATTTAAAATGATATCTACATACATATTTAAGGCATTTACAATTATGCACTTGTGTATAATTTTATGTAATTATTATAAAAGTTAGGAAACAGTCTCGTAGTAAATCTTGTAGATTTAAAGTCATCTTTATAAGTCTAGAGTAAAGAATAAAAATAATAACTTTTCTAAAACGAATAGATAAGAGTTATTAATTTTTTGTCATCTGGGGCCAAATTACCGCATTCGATATTGATCTAAATGTAAGATATTTCAGAATAATTTGTGTAGCATACCTTTTGGATCATCTGAATAATATATAATATTTAACATTCACTACATTATAGCTTATTTCTCAAAAGTAAAATAATTACATTTAAACTAAATGTTTTGGTAAACAAACGGATACATTTAGATATCAAATTTTATTAAACATTTTGCAAAATAAATAATGTTGAAAATCCTTAAGGTATGTTACACAATATTTATCTAAAAATTTGAGTTTTCGATTGATATCGAATGCGGAAACTTGGCCCCTAATAATCTTTTACATTTAAAATTATGCATTGCTCTAATCGTTTAAACTGAACTTTTTCAAGTACCTTATTAATATTCTTAGTTATATATTTGCAAGTAGAATTCTATAACTGCTAAATTTGATAAAAGCATTCTAAATTTCATATTACATTTAGGGAATATTTGTTTAAATAACGGAAAGTATAACAGCTAAAAGACTAAAGGAAAAACAACAGCGAGGAGAAAAATATGTCGCGAAAGATCTGAGAATGTATATGTATTTTCCCGGCTTATTGTAGTTAAAACCCCTGCAGCCTACAAGGTTTGTGTTGATGCCACAAAACTAACAAAGTAGTCAACTAGTAGAACAAGAAGGGTTACTTCTTGTTATTACCAATTCTCCACATGACATTAATAGCTTACTGTCCCCTTTCAATTACAAGAACATTTTTAAATTAGTTCAGGCATCAGTTCCCTTAAAAACTAATGGGCACAATTTGTTCATACATTATATGTACATATGTATGTGTGTACTTGTATAAGAATAAAGAAATGAACGTAAGAATAAAATTACTCATAGAATAAACGAACACATGATGTGACAGTATAAAAAACAAACGAGCATCGGGAAATGCTGTCACTATGGTGTATTGCAATTTGTTTCATATTATTCGCACATCACCGGAAACCTCTTTTATGTACATATACACGCATACATAGTATGTATGTATTTGTATAGCTTCTTTCTCCGTTATTTTCCTCTCTAAAACCATTTTGTTACAGTTGTAGAGTTAATGTTGTGTTGCGCTCTTACATGAAATGCACATTTTACACACTCAACCAAATGCTTCCATATATTTTTTATTTTTAAATAAGGACGAGAGGAGCATAATATTCAAATTGTCTTGATATACCATATCTATATCTATATCGCATGTGATGGAAACTAGCAGGAACTAAAAAAGTTAAATACTCTAACAGAGAAAAGAAAAGAAAATTTGTTCTATTAAAATACGCTTGTATGCACTTCAACTTCATTGTTGCATACATAAACGGTATTATGTAAGAATATTATGTTTTTTATTATGCATGTGAATGGGTATGAGCATACCCAGTAGGGAAAATATGTAACACAATTTTGAAGGCACAAGGACTTTTGGATTTGTATTTCAAACACGACTTTTCTTTAGAGCTAAGACCGTTTAGAATGAAAATTTATAGAATGTGAACTTTGGATAAAGTAAGTAATTTACTAAACCAACTGAATTGTATTAGTCATTCAGTTTAAACTTTTATACAATTTTTAAGTTGCAATCCAACTTTCGGAAATACATTCCTTAAGTCTGATGATTACACCGTATCATAAATTAGCAACTTTCGCAACAACTTGAAAAGCGACCTAGTGGCGGTTATAGTTTTAGATGAGAACATACAAAAACCATTTTCAAAGATTTCAAAACACGTGCAAAGTTTTGAGATATTCACAAAAAACTGGTTCGGATAGGTCGTAGTACTTAAGTACCTCCAACTCTCACATATACAGAGCGATTTTAAAATTTGAAATAGTTTTGGAAAGCCAAGGGATAAGACTATAGGGCTTATATTCAAAGAAATCAGTTATCTTTAATATTCAAAAGCAATTATTTTAAATTTTTTCTATAAAAACCTTATTTGTTTAATATAGTCTTTTAAAGCTAGTTCTATATAGAACAAAACTAGGCATTGCTTATCGATATCGGTTCACATTTACAAAAGTTATTTAACTTTTTCCAAAGTAAAAATTTTTCGATTGCTAACAAATGCTTTGTATAATTTCTGGGAAAAATGTTTACATTCGCACATGGTCGGCTTATGAAAAGCTTTAAAACTTTTAGAATTTTCTTCTGATTAAAAAAATTAAAAATTAACAACGTTTTATTAGGAACTAAATTTTCTTACAAGTCACGCTAGTTCGTTTCCCGAGTTTTTTTTAGTGTATCAGATTCAGAATCTACTGACATTAAAGACTCTTTGCGTTTCCTAGTCATAATGTCATACTTATTGATGATTTCAGAGCCGCTATTTGTTATACCTTACCCATTTTGTTCAAAGCTGCAGCATAGCTATCAACAAAACACTTGTAGACATTCACACCAAAACGTAACAATTCTATTTTTTTTAAAATTGTGGCATTTAAGTCTATATATGTGGCCCGGTCTATAAAAAGAGAAAAGGTTGCTTGTGACACAAAAACAAAATTTCGAATAAAAATAGCTAAAGAAAAGCTTCGAAAATTTTCAAAAAAAAAATTAGCTTATTTTTCGAAATTTTGTTTTGCAGCCATAAGCCACCTTTTATAGACCGGGTCACATGTAATATAATCAATACAATATAACCTATTTATCAATTTAAAAGGAAAACATTTTTTTTTTTATAAATTTACTCAAAATGATTAATAATGGATTTATTTCGTTTTGGTGTGATCGTCCCCGAAGACGACAAATTTAATACTTCCCTATAACTTGCTCATATTTTGACACATAGGAGGTGTATCCGGCTTCCTTTATGAGGATTTTATAATAGATGCCTTCTATCTTATCTCTGCTGAAGAACGCCATTAAAAGTCAACTTTTGACCACCAGTATAACAACCTCTGAAGCAATAGAAGTAGACTATAGTTAAAAAATGCTTATCGCCATTTCAGAGACTCTCATTCTACATGACATTCGTTCTGATACAAAGTCACCGCTCATTATACTTCATCAACGAAGGTCTAGAATTCTTACCTGAGGTCTCGCAAGGAAAGATCGTTTCACAGAGCATAAAGTCAGACCCCTAAACTAAAACCTTAAAGCCTATTTTAAGAATAGTGAAGTTGCTCTAATTGCTATTGTTTAGACGCATTGCTTAAGCTTTTCTTCTACATCTAAGTTTATTTCTTTTACATCGACGGCATGTTATTGCTGTTGGCTTACCGCTGAAGAATGAAATTAATAATTACCAAAATTGGTAAAGGCCTGGGCTCGAACCTAGACTGAATATAAACAACTAAGCCACATCACCCGCATAGTTTTTTTATCAGCTGCAATATAGGATATTTCAAATTCTTCTTCATTAAACCTTTTTCTAAGTAGAATACTTACTTACTTCAATGGCATATATTTACAACCTGATAAGGTCAAAGGCCAAGCATATTCTAGAATTCCATGCGCTTTGAACTTGTGCGCATATTCTTCAATTTCGTAGGCCAAGTGTTGAAAGATTTTCCTTTGCTTGGTATTCCATCGAAGGCATAAGTAGAATAATCTTAATATAAAACAAGTAAGAAAAGCTATAGTCGGTCAAGCCCGACTATATGATACCATTCACTACTAAGGTAAAATATGGACCAACAATTTATCAAGTTTTCCTTAAGTCTTGGACACATACATACACATACTATGTGATATTTTTTCAAAATTTCGAGATTTATGTCATTTCCGGCTAAAGGCCTGATATGGGAGCTAGGTTTAATTGTGGTTCGATTGTTACCAAATTTTGGTTATTGGTTTAATTTACAAAATATTAATCTGTGCAAAGTTTTAGTAATTAAATGTATTTATCTTTAGAGTTATAAACGTTTCTATAGTTTTATGTGTATTTGAACGACTTATGAGAATGTTGGTTGTATGGCCAAATGTGGGCCTTTTCCTACAAAATTAGGTAGACTGATTATCATTGCCTATGATAATCAGTCTACCTAATTTTGTAGGAATAGGTCCACATTTGGCCATACCTCCCATTTGTGCTGATCGGTATACAAAAAGTTGGTCTCAGACCAATATTTCTATGCGTTACAAACATCAGCATAAACCCAAAATATGTATAAAAAGACTCGCACTGTCTAGTTTTGTTAAAAAAAAGAAACACACTGGAATCATAGAGAAAAAAACTACTTTTTTACTTCATGGACCCAAAAAATAAAACAGTTTTAGTGTTGCACAGTGTATTAACTGTAAGTTGAAAAGAATATGTAAGCATTTCTTAGAAAAAGCTTTCACATGCAGAACATCAAACATTATAATTGAATAAAGACATTTAAACTTGTTAATAAAACAAATACATCATCAATATTTGTTAAGGTTTTTCATTGTTCCTTTGATTAATTCTCATACAAAGTCCATTTTGTCCTTTCTAAAATAAACATGTTTAAAGTATCTTTTTGGCATTTTCTTAACTAGCAAATGTCAGTTTAAATCTTCGATTTTTCATTGTCTTCTTTGTAAAATTATTGTTTACAGATGATTTTGTTTAACAAAACATTGTGGAATTTTTAGAAATAGAGAAGAAACAAACATGAAGATTTTCTTGGAAATCAAAAATTTATACTTACGAAACATAAAACATACATACATACATATGTATGTGTGTATGTATTATGTACTAAACATTTTCTTATTCACTTGCATCTTATATTTGTTAAAATGTATGTTTTTTCCTATATCTTTGTATAAATTTCTAATCATACATTCACAATTTTAAATACTCAACGGGAGTTGTCATCTTGTCATCCATTACCCTAAGGATACTTTTTACATTAATGTTGTTGTGTAAAAATTTATAAAGAAAAATCTAACGAATGAAAAAAAAAACAGAAACTGAAGTAGAAAAATTTTAAAAAATAAACAGAAATGATGACAACAAGACAGAAACAGAAACATATACAGCCACAAGTAAATTGTACAACTTGTTCATGAATGAACGAAAAAAAAAATTGGATATATGTTTATTAGGGTGACTCCTATTTAAATGTATAATAAAATTAGAAATATCTTAAAAGTGAGTTCTTGAGGTTAACGTAATTAAAATTTTAGTTCACAAAATCTTTTCAACGATACATTAAAATCTCTAAATCTGAAAAGTTTTTGAGTTATTTCAATATTCCCTTCAGCTTCTATGTCTTTCATTTCAGTTTTAACTGCCCATTTATTTATTTAAGCCAAAACTACTAAAACTGAATTTGGCCGATATCTCTTCCAGTTAAGTTTGAAATCGATATAATTGAAATATTTTTCGACCCCATTCTATATATCTCTGATTTTATATGTGGTCAAAATTTGCTAAATTCTACTTCCAAAACTGGGTCAAAAGATCAATTGAAATAATAGCTTATAATTTCGTTCATAAAATTTTTCACTAATTATTGTTTAAGTGAAGGTAACGGTGTTTTAGTTAGTTGTTTCTCCGAATATAGTTTCAGCGAAAAATAGTGTATAAAATGCATGCACTATTTTTATTATCCATTATTTTTATTATTTCACGTGTAAGTTCGGGTATGGTGTTTCAATTAGTTGTTACTCTGAATACAATTTCAAAGAAAAATAGTGTATAAAAAGTATACACTATTTTTATTGATCGCTATTCTTATTACTTCATAACAAAATATAATAAATAAATCGAAATTTGTATACATTCACTAAAACAAATAAAATAGCCTAAGTGTCATCATGATACTTTGAGTCCCATTTATTTGCAATGAAAGCGCTTGCAAATTAATTTAATATATTCTGCTAGTAGCATGATGAAAGTAGAAACGCAATTGGGACGAGCAACTAATTTCGTTCAGCACGACGAATTCGGCATTAAAAATTCGTCTTGTACGTTTGTCCATTGAACACATTTGGGACGAATAAACGTTGTTGACGCTATTTTTGTGGATTTCGTACATATCACGCACTCACAGCATTTGCAATTTTCTCATTTTATTCTTTTTTCCACAAGAAGAATATTTTAAATTAATTTTATTTGTCCCAATTATTTTTTGTTTACAATTTATAAGGCGACCATATTTTACAAGAACACAATTTCTAATATTTTACAACGGAAATGGAAATACAGCCACTCTAAACCAGTTTAGTCATCGTTCGTCTGCTTATGAAATAAACCTATTGCACTATTCGATACGCACGACGAATTTCGTCGTACGCATCTGTTGTGAGCACTTTCATATAAACCTATATGTTCCATTTCTAACGACGAATATTCGTTCCGAAAAATTGGTCGTTCGTTCCAATTGTGTTTCATACTTTATTCTACAAAATATTTAAACGACCATAACTTAAAATCATCGATTATTTTCTGAAATATTACTGTTTTGCCAGATGTCTTATAACTCGATTATCTCAAAATAGAAAACAAATTATACACTATTGTTTTATTAAGGGAACGATATATGAATGTCTGAGAGAATAGTACACCTTCTAAGAGCCAAACATCTGTATAACTGCTGAGAACAACGGCAATCCCTATTGTACCTAGTACATGTTGATTTTGAAAGAGCTTTCGACGAAGTACAGTACAAAGCAATTTGATCTACATTCGCTTGTAAAGGTTTGCCGAAAAAAAGTTATCTGATAAAATACTGTATACGGGAAATTCATTAATCTGATAAAAACAACTTTATAGGGACTTAACCCGCGATATCTTTATAAGTCTCGGGATCTCTATAAACAAGGCTATCAGACTACATATTCTTATGACACCATTAGTTTTTGCTTGATATTAGTGTACAAGAAGCCCTTAATGCGGAAAAGGTATAGGGTAACGACTTGAAGATTTTGACTATGTTGATGACATAATTGCAGATAAGGCTGCTAAACATTATATAACTTGCAAAGCTTCCAAATGCAACAAAGATATGTTCGACCCTCACATAAAAAAAAAGAAGTTGTTAAGTAGGTTGCGGTGTCTGGAATAGCTAGAGCAATTGACATATCTTAATAGAGAATATTTGTTGAGAATTAAGTTTCTTATAGGAGATTCTTGTTAGTATATGGATTTTTCGCCAAAAGAACTGCTTGGGTTTTGAGTTGCACATTGAACCAATCCAACCCTGTTCTAAAGTATTGCGTATGCCAGCAAGGGCGTTCTGCATTGATTGAAACAAACGAGTTAGACAAAACTTTCTACCAACTGCTTTCCAAAAAGTTTTTGACGAATCTTGTCATTTTGTGGTCTAGCGTTGGCACTATAAAAGTTTAGGGACTCGAGTCTGGTTGAATATTCTGGTCGTTTTGTCTTCCGTATAGATTACTTGTGATCATCTGATCCGAATTCATCAACGCGTAATACAAAACACACATATAACACCAACAAATAAAGAGCATTTCCTTGCTTCGTTAATATTCGGCTTCAGCGTTAATTTGTCTGGTTTGCCGTTATTTACATTTAACTTTTTGAGCTCAAAAAAACCTAATATTTTTTAAATTATATTTTTCATATTAAAAAACAAAAAAAAATATGGCACAATATATTGAATTTAGCAGTTGATCTTACAAATATTTTCTATTAGTGGATTTAGCAGTTTTTCTTATAGAAACTTTTCATACAGATCAAGACTCAAATTAAAGAAACTTATATGCTGGTCGACGGGGCTTATCTTTCATTACCACATGACATCAAAATCTCAATTCATTTAAAAAGAGGATTTAGCAGGTTTTCATATTATGACGACGATATGTTGTCCAAGTCGAATTTATTGGTACACAAAAGTGGATTTAGCAGGTTTTCATATTAAGCCGACGATATTTTATCCAAGTCGAATTTATTGGTACATTTGTAAAATGTGGTAGGAGTGTAAAATGTTCAAAAGTTTTACAAAAAGAAGCCACTCTAATATATTTTGATGCCCTTGTTTTCAACATGTTCAGTTAGTAAAAATATATATATATAAATATGTATGTATGTTTATATAACATTATATTTTATAGGAAAAGCAACTACTGCAAGCAGAAATACGAGCAACATTTATTTTACGCAGTGGCTGGCTATGTACATAATAGAATATTCGCTTGGCAATTAGGGGTTTCCGATCAGTTTAAGTTGAAAAATGCTCTTAGATTAAATGTAATTATTTTACTATCTGGAAACTTTTACAAAATAAGTTAAAATATCGAGCCATTAAATTAAAATGATCGCAAGCGACCGGAAAAATATTGATCATAAGCGACAAAAAATCTTAATTAAACAAAAACGGGGAATGTTTTGGTGCATAACATTTTTGTTCGTTGTTAGTTTGCTACTTTCCACAAACTAATTCAATTTTTTCCAAATGGTTTAGAAGTTATGGTGCAAAATATTGTATGTGAAGTTTATTTAGTTTTACTTTAATAACTTTTAAACTACCTCACAGATTGTGGCGCAATATGCAGAAATCGGCCAATGGATAGTTGGAGTTTTGGACCAATTTCGAAAAACATGTCTATTTGTAGCACAGTGGCCTCTACACTGAGCCAAAGTTGAGCACCGTTGTACATAAAACCTATTGGTCCTTATAACTTTCGTACATATAAACCTATCAAAAAGATTTTTGCACATTCGAAAACTACTTAAGAAAGAAGGAAAAATATGCTTACTGTACTACGCTATCTCTAATAGTTTAAGAGATATTTAACGGAATGACGAAATCTAAGGGCTCGATGTAGTCAACGTTATATCTGTGGCTTGGTGCTAAAAGGGCCAATATCAATTTTTTGCTGTTTTAAGTTAATCATTGCATTAAACTCCTTTCTTTACACTCTTTTATTTGGATTTTACAGCTAATCTCTAACCTAACTCAAAACCAATTAATAAGGGTTTTTCTGGGCAATGTAACTATGAATTTATATGTAAAATAAAAATTTTGAATCAAAATTTCTCAAAACTATTTTATTTGACATTGGCCCTAACCAAGCCACAGATATGTTATATATTATTTAGATTATCCTGAAAGTATGCAATACAAATGTTTCTAAAATAGCTTACATTAGATCGATATCGAATGCGGCTATTTGGCCCCAGATTATTTTAAAATTTGATATAAACATGAAACTCGAAATCAAAAATATCATATTCTTTGTATTTAGTATCATCATTTACTATCACAACTTGCTTTTGTATCCATACGGATGCAAATATCTACAACTTTTATTTGTATCCATAAGGATACATAAAATGATTTCAAAATCTATACAGCTTTCCAATTTTTGTAAAAATCGAAGTCATTCATTAAAAATTCTTTATAAGATTTTGAAAAAGAATAATAATTCGAAATATAAATCTAAGAGTTTATTAGATGCCTCCAAACTTGGGTGCATTCATAGCACAAGGGTAAAAACAAGGAAATTCTCATAAATGCTCACAAATATAAGTGATCAAATTTTTCTGAAATTCAAAATCTTAGATATTTTCAAAACATTTGTATAGCATACTTTAAGGATAATCAAAATTATTTAAAAGATGCACTATATATTTACTATATATTTTTATAAGTTATTTGCCAAAAGATGAACAATAGTAAAACAGTTTTAATTGAACTATATCCCAGTAAAACTTTTCATTACCAAATAATGAGTTAAACAGTTAAACTATTGAACACGAACTACTTACTCATTCGCTGTTTAAGTCATTACATTAACATGGGGATGTCATTGGAGGCAAGTACTTACCAATTGCAGAAAAGTAATGGCTTGGGTAAGCAATTTGAAAGCAACAACAACAACAGCAACAACTTTTTTGTTGTTGTTTTATTAAAAACATATATTTTTAAACGAAATACAAAATTTTTTTTATGATCCCATGGGGGCTCGAACCCAGACCCTCCGACTGCTAGGCAGAGACTCTTCCACTGAGCTACTTCATATGTTGAAAACTTAGCAGGTTATAATTAATATAAACAATTTTTATTTTTAGATCCAAAATCATGAGAAAATAACTTAGTTTTTCCCTGCTTTTTTTTGCTTTGTTGTAATTTTTGGAAAAATATTTTTATACGATTTTTTGTAATTATTTTAAAACTTTTTTTAAATTATTTTAAAACTTAAACAATTTAAATCTTCTTTTTTGTATAAATTTTTACATAAGATTGACTCTTACTTTCTTAAATGTTACAACCTGATAAGGTCAAAGTCCGAGCATATTTTAGAATTCCATGGATTTCGATCTTGTGCGAATATTCTCCAATTTTATAGGCCAAGCTTTGAAAAATGTTCCTCTACTTGGTCTTTCTATCGAAGTTTCGGGCATCCTCCTCTAATATTAGGTAGTGGGACATTTCAATTCTAATTTTATCCTCTTCATTGTATTTTTTTTCAAGAGAGGGTTACTAGCCCGTAATCCTAACCCATTTTTATCGATCTTATGGGACAACTCTCGGAACATGTTAACTCACAATATTAATGGGTGTTAAACTAGCTCCCCGGGTGATACCATGAGGAGGTGTGTGTCCACAGTTGAGATGAAGGATGACCCAGATAAGTTGGGCTTACCAAGTTAAGACCAATTAGAATCGTGTTTGGTATTCAACATCCCCTACATAATCAAAATTGACTCATGATGGTATTTTTTCATTAACGTGAGTTAGTTTTACAAATTTTTTTTTACAGAAGATAATATTTAAGTTCTTAAAATTTAAAAATCATTTAAAAAGACTCTTTTAATAAAAAAAAAACTAAAAAAAATTGTTGCCCTTGCTGGGATTTGAACCGGGGCCATTCAGTTTAAATTGCCATCTTAATTACAAATAAGTACTTCTGTAATAACTTATTATTTATTCGGATGGTATGTTGTAGTCGTAACAAGGTAACCAGTTATCAGAGTACTTGCCATTACCAAAGTTTTGCTGGGATGTTTTTAAAAACGGATACCCAATTTCAATAAACTTTTTGCATCGAAGTAACTTTTTTTTTTGAGGCCCTATGCTCCACTGGGAGTCAAGGATAACAGAAGAACTTTGAACATCCCTAAAGTATACTTCACAATATTCGCTTAAAAGTCTGAGTTTTCGATCGATATCGAATGCGGTAATTTGGTCCTAGAAGCCCTATATTAGAGTAGCTGCACAATTTTTATAACTGTCTTGTGTTGTATGTATATCAAAAATCTAAACTTGGTTCCCTTAACTCCACATTTGACCATGGCTTCAAAATAAGGTCTATATTATACACTTGTTTTATTATACTTTTGTACATATTTTTCTAATACCTAGACTTATTTATTTATAAATTGAATCCTGAATATTAATATTTATACACAAACCCTACACTAACTCTCAGCCAGGGTAAGAACAAAAATATTACAATACATTTACTTGAAAGGAAAACCTAAGGTGCTCGTTAGCTAAAAAAAAGTCGAATAAGGAATGAGGTACAAAATAATTCCCCCAAAAGCATAAAATATATATGTACATAAATATGTATGTATTGTTCTAGCACATACTTTTGCACAAGTTACTTTCAGGACAAAATATCACAAATTTCAAGTATCTCTAAAATTCTCGTATCATTTGGAGCTATAAAAAATACTTAAAGGCAATAACCCAGAAACAAGAAAAGAGTTTATAGTTTCATTTTATTCCACTCGTAGCAGATCCTTTAGTTTATATGTTTCCTTTTTGTACCATTTTTGTATTATTTTCTTATTTCGCTTGTCCTCCAAAGCGCACTTGTATATGTTTGAAGGAAGAGTGAGTTTAACATTGTAGTAGCTACAATTGAACAATGTAGATTTCATATATTTTGAATTTTTTAATTTTTTTTTCCTCATTTTGTGAATATGTCATATATATTTCTTCTTGGTTACAATTATGATTTGCTTTTATACCATTTCTGAGAGGAAACATTAATGTTCAACATATTTAGCTGTAGAATTACACTCGAGAAAAGAGATTAATAACTCTAAAAAAGAATTAAATATCACTTCTAAAGAATCAGTTTTTTTCAGCCAACCTTTCTTTGGGTGTTAAGTTTGAGGTTATTTGCAATATTCTTTTTTTTTTTTTTTTTGATGTAAAACAGTACTTGTAGCAACAACTGTTCGTGTGCATTTCTTATGTATGTAAGTATATTGCAAAATATTTCATGTGTAAATGTTGCACGAAATCTTGTAATGTTCCTGGGTAACTACTTTTTAGAAATTGGGATTTTATTGTAATGTACTCTTAAATTTTGCGATTATTGTAGTTTTATTTTTTTCTTTAACAGTTCATTTCGTTTATTTTCATTCTTCTCCCTAATTTTAGTTTTTTTTTATTCTCCTCTTAAGTGAAATGTCATAAAAAATTGTATAGTGAATTATTTACTTAAGTTGAACGTGGCAATCTAAAACTGTTTAGAATTTCTTTTTATAAAATTACTATAATTTTAAAATATGGTCTAATAGATTCAAATATATATTTTTTTATATAATTAAACAAATTCATTTACTTTGTTTCGTAATCAATGAGATTTCATAGAAAATTATGTAGCATACTTTTAGGGGGTTCGAAAAAAATTTCAAAGTTTTATGAGTATAATTATGAGTATCATGTTTACGCTTTTCGTAAACATGATACGACAAGCGTTCAGGGGCCAAATTACGGCATTCGATATCGATCGAAATCTTAGATATTTTCAAAACATATACTTTAAGGATAATCAAACATATACTTTAAGGATAATCAAAATTATTTAAGAGATGCACAGTTTACTATATATTTTTTTTAACTTATTTGCCAAAAGTTGAACAATAGTAAAAGAGTTTTAATTAAACTATATGTTTTTAAAAACGAATCAAAAGGGATACCAAATTTTAATAAACTTTTTGCATCGAAGTTACTTTGAACATCCCTAAAGAATACTTTGCAATATTTGCTTAAACGTTTGAGTTTTCGATCGATATCGAATGCCGTAATTTGGCCCCAGGTCTTTTTACATCTTTCTCATATTTTACTGTGTTTATGCTGTTGATATTTGAATGAAATTTGCCACGGTTATTTTCTTTAGTACAATCTAAATTCCTGTATATTTTTTTCCAAATCGCACAGCTATTCGGGTAACTTTCACCATGAATTTTTAAAAAATTAAAAATAAAGAACTGATGCCTTCTGAATTTCTGTTAAACTTTGTAATCAGGCGTTGGCAGACCATACCACCAGTAGCCGAAGACTTTTTATGATTTTCGTAAATATCAGGATCATTAATGAAACTCGTGAAAATGAGTATTCAGTTCAGTTGAGATTTGGATAGAAAATAATATTTTTCGAAACAAATAAATTTTAATTTTTAATTAATTTAATTAATTTAATTTTAATAGCAATTTTAGATATTTATATTTTTTAAATACTTTCGTTACAAACATTTTGTCATAGAAAATTTTTTGAGAAAATTTTTTTTTTATCAAAAATTTTTCGATGCAAATATTTTTCTATTAAAATTTTCGATAAAAAATGTTTCTTTAGAAAAATCTTCGATCAAAATATTTTTATACAGAAAAATTTTCGACAAAAATATTTTTCTGTAGAAAAATTTGGTTAACATATTTTTCTGTAAAAAAATGTTCTTCAAAAATATTTTTCTATAGAAAAATTTTAGATAAAAATATTTTCCTGTAGAAAAATTTTCGAGAAAAATATTTTTCTATAGAAAACTATTCGACAAAAATATTTTTATATAGAAAAATTTTCGACAAAAGTATATTTCTGTAGAAAAATTTGAATAAAAATATTTTTCTGTAGAAAAATCTTCAATTAAAATATTTTTATTTAAAAAAATTTTCGACAGAAATATTTTACTGTAGAAAAATTTGCGATAAAAAAATATCTCTGTAGAAAACTTTTTGATAAATTTTGTTTTTCTGTAGAAAAATTTTCGATAGAAAAATTTTTCTATAGAAAAATCTTCGATTAGAATATTTTATTAAAAAGCTTTACTGTAGTGTATTGCAATAAGATCCCAATTTATTACAATTATTTATTATTGTAATAAATAGTTTTTTAATAAAACCCTGACGCGTTTCGATGGTTGGTTAGGCCATCTCATCAGGAGGATTATCTCTAATTCTAGACAGAGCGAAAACCACATATTATAACTTATTTAGAAGGACAGAATAAATACGAATTATTATTGTGCTCAAAAAATATCAGCATAAAGCGAAGATTATCATCTGAACAGAAACACACAAACAGAATTAGGCATAATCCTCCAGATGAGATGGCCTAACCAACCATCGAAAAGCGTCGAGGAAAGGTTTCCCCACCAACATTTTTTGGTTTTATCAAAAAACTATTTATTGCAGTAATAAATAATTGCAATAAATTGGGATCTTAGTGCAATATACTACAGTAAAACTTTTTAATTAAATGTTTGATGTCCGAAAATTTTTGATAAGCCTTTAGAATATTTATATCCTTCACCACCATAGGTTAAAAGGGTATTATAGGTTTGTGCTGATGTTTGTAACGCATAGAAATATTTGTCTTAGACTTTTAGTATACCAATAGGCTTAGAATCACTTTCTGAGTCGATATAGCGATGTCCGTCCGTCTGGCTGGCTGGCTGGACCCCAATGTAAACCTTGTAATCAAACTACAGGTCGCAATTCTAAAGATAATTTGAAGAAATTTTGCACAGATCATTTTTTTGATAATGGGACCATGGCTATTGAAACTCGTCAAAATCGGTCCATTATTTATGGTACGTCCCATAGGTCCCACTTCCCGGAATTGATATTTTGGCCACAATATTTTTCATGAAATTTAAAGCAAATACTGCTTATGTAAACTTAAATCACCGTATCAAATTTCGTTGAAATCGGTCCACATTTGACCATAGCTCCCATACAAACTCTTTTCTAAAAACGCACTAAATGAGACAAAATTCACTAAAATGCTCGTAAATCCGAAGATAATGAGAATTATAAGTTTAGTTTTGCGTACATAATTTGTGTAACAACTGTAATCAATTTGCTAAATTTCGAGATAATCGGTCCACATTTGACCCTAGCTATCATATAAGTCCAAATGTCGGAAACAGCTTAAATGTATAAGTTTTGAGAATATGTTTGTCTGATGGCAAAATTTTGCAAATATTTGTCTTTATACAGGAAAAAGAACACCTTTGACCTTAGTGGTGAAGGGTATCGAATGGTCGGGCTTGACCGACTATAGCACTTTCTTATTTGTTTTATATTGAAGAATTTTCGATAAAAAAATATTTCTGTAGAAAATTTTTCGATAAAATTTTTTTTCTGTAGAAAAATTTTCGATAGAAATATTTTTATATCAAAAAATTTTCGATAGAAATATTTTTATATCAAAAAATTTTCGATAGAAATATTTTTCTTTAGAAAAATTTTGTAAAAAGTTTTTGATAAAAAAATTTTTGTAGAAACATGTTTGATAAAAAAAATTTCCTATGGAAACATTTTTGATAAATTTTGGTTTTACTATGTAGTAAGTTAAAACTTATTTAAAAAAAAAAGAATTTGAATATTTGTACTCAAAATTTATTTGTGTGAATACGAAAATATACAATATAATAAAAAAGAGATTATTCCTTGAAAACATTTTCTTATGCATGTAGTCAAATCTAAAAACCCCCTTATAAATATCTCTACATAACTTTACTATTAAAATTCAAAGTATAAATTTTATAAATTTTCCTATTTTTAACAATTCTTATCTTGCTCGATTCAAGTTTTGTTTAACTTAATGTAAATACTCAAAATTTTATTCGATACACTCCTTATACATATTTTAATAACTTTCCTCAAAAATGTAAAATAATATAAAAAAGTTTTCAAAACTTTACTAAAAATGACAACTAATTCCATTCAACATAACATTCTGTTATATTCTAAAAGATTTATTAGAAACATTTAAAAACTTACAAGCATACGACTGACAACTAACACCTCTATTATTTACTTACATATAGTTAGAATGCGTAAAGTATATTTATGTATATGTTTATATGCATATGGCACTTGTTCATCCAAAGAGACGTAACTCAAAATTTTACAATTTTCAAATTTTAAAAGAAATCGATCGAGTCATAACAACCCACTGTAAAAAAAATTTATAAAATTTTCATTATTACTTCACAAAATGAAAGTAGTAGTAAAAAAATGTTTTTAAACTGGAAAAATTTGAGTTGTCATTGTTTAGAGAAATAAGTGCAATTTAATTCTTAAGTATGTTTATTATATTTAATTTTACTGTTTACTTATACATACATGTATAGTAAACACCTATACGTACACAATTGTCTCAACCTGTATACTTATGCACAGACATACATACACACATATCTTGTATGTGCTATGTGCGTTCTGGTGTTTAGTGGCGTATTGTCTTCATGTCTTACATAGAAGCTTAAAACTTTACGCAAATAAATCACAAGCATATCGTTTGTCTTAGTAAGTATGAATATTAGTTTTTTTTTGCATATCATCTCATTGTATTTTGCTTTTGAAATAGAAAAGAAGGATATAAGATGGAAATTTGTACAATATCTCTACATAAATAAACAACAAACATATGCAAAACATGTTGTATATTTATTTAGTTATGAGAATTCCCAGCAAACAATAATATTAAGGAATTTGTCGGGTATACTTATAAAGGGTAGATTGGTAGCACTTGTGAACAAAATGCAACTTTTTCATTACATTTTATCGTTATTATATTTTTATTATGGATTTTGTTTTCAATTGGTTGACTATAAAGATTTTATTTTTTTTGATATTTTTGAAAAGGATTTTTTAGTTTTGTTGTAAGTCACAGAATAAGTAACAAGAGAATTTAGTTCCTAATAAAACCTAGTTTTAGTTTTTTAAATAAGACGCCAAATCTAAAAGTTATTAAGGTTTTCATAAACCGACTAGGCCATGTACTACGTACTTAACATTTTCACCGCAAATTTATTTAAAAAGTTTAGTTTTCCATCGAAAAATTTAAACTTTGGAAAAAGTTATATATCTTTGGTAAATATAAATCGATATCAATAGGTAATATATATTTTTTATATATATAAAACTAACTTTAAAAGACTTTATAAAACAAGTAGTTTTTATAAAAAAATGTTGATATAATTGCTTTTGAATTTTAAAGATTACGAAAAAATTAAAAAAAAAAAACGAAACTTTTGTTAAAAACTTACCTAATTTCTAAAAATATAAGCCCTTTGCATACAGCTTGTAAATGCTTGGTCCCTTGACCTACTAACTGTTTAAAATTTTAAGATCGCTCTGCAAATGTCAGAATTGGAGGCACTAAAGTACTTGCGAATATCTCAAAATTTTGAACGAAATTTTTGAAATTTTTAAATTTTTAAAAATGTTTTTTTGTATGGCTTACATAGGCCTATACCCATCACTAGGTCACTTTCCAAGTTTTTAAAAAGGTTGCCTATTTATAGCACCGTGTAATTTGTGCAATAATTATCATTATCTTTAGATTAAGGAGCGTTTTTGTGCATTTCAATGCTTTTAAGTGGCTTTTATCAGAAGGTCTTGTATGGTAGCTATTAATCGATTTTAACAAAGTTTGCTAAAATTTTTTAATTTTCTTGAAAGTACACAGACATGTGTGGCCAAAATCTTAATTCCGGGAAATTGAACCTACGCAATTTACGAGAAATAATGTCCTTAATTTGCAAATTTCAATAGCAATGGTCCTACTTTTTCTTCTGTTATATATGACTCAGAGTTTAGCATAGAGCATAGCATAAGTGGTCCTACTGACAAAAAAATGTAAGTCTTAAATTTCGTCTAGCTAAAAGCAAGTTCGTGCCTTCATGGAAGGAAAGATAATTTTTTAGGAGGCTTTTTACGATTGTTTATTTTCAAAAGTAACAACAAATAAGAGGACCTCATAGAAAACTGTGAGATTGTGTACAAGACCATAGGTTTTATATAACAGATCATAGGCTTTATATAACAAAGTTTTTCGCTTAACTTTGGTATTTTGACAATATTTATAATAAAAATATTACACTGTGCTTGAATTTGAAATATTTTTCCATTATCTTGGTTACCTCCCATATAAAAGGTTTCTAGGAATAGATTTTTTTCTCAGCCTAAAGGTATGCTTCATAATATCCACAAAACTTTATTCAGGTAAATTTTACATATGGGAGGTGCACGAAATAACCGATCTAGTTAAACCATAAATGGCATATGAACCAAATTTCTTTGAATTATCTGCAAATTTTCGACTTTTTTAATCATAATTGTATCATTTCCGAACAAAAAATTCAAATCTGGAGTTACATTACTAAGCGCTATTCGACAAAATACTTTTTTTTATCAATATTTCCTATACTACACCTGTTTTAGAAGTAACGAAGACCTCCTTCCTGATAGTTCTAAAATCTTCGGTCTTGTATCTAATGCGGAGATTCAAAAAACTCCATCCTTCTATTCGTTCATATAACCCCTTGTTTTACTGGGTTGTTCTATTTTTTTACGCAAAGCCTCCCTATTTTTCATTTTAACTAAAACCAAAAGTTCTTAACGTTTTCTTTGTACCAGAACAAAGGTAAAACAAATTAAGTTTGTTAAGAAGAGGAGAAGACTAAATGGAAATATCTTATTCTTTAGTAACTACTGATACTGTTGTTAGTCTATTCAAGTAGTTTTTCATTTCATTATATGTATTTTTATTTTTTTTGTTCGACTAAATGTGAGTAGTGTGGTACAGAGTAGCTCAGGAATATTGCCACAAAAAGATAACGTTATACTGTATCCAAAAAAAAACTAGGTCGCTATCCTTACTATACCCGATGGACAAGTCTTTCTACTCGGTATCATTTAAATGATCGTTCGACAAAATAAAATGTGAATTCGTTCAGTTAAATGATCAAGTTGGATGACAATATATATATTTTCCTATGTTCTAAATGAGTAAATTCGATCAAAACATTTCCATGAATCTTCATTCGACTATCAGTCAACCCTTTTGCCTGCAGAAGTACCGAAGTCAGTAACTAAAAAAAGAAAGTACTGCACTCAGAAGTATCAAAGCCCAAGTCAAATTCATTTTTCATCGATCTATTACAATATTTTCAAAAACTTTAGAAAACATTCATTAAAATAACAAATTTAACGCATTCATTTTGTAGCAATATTTGTCAGCCACCCAGTATAAGTAGATTTAAGGTTTTACATATTTGGATGTTTCTATTACAAATAACGAGTTGATTGGTAGCAAAGTGTTGGCAGGTATAAAAATCTAATATGGTTAAAATATACTGAAAGTATACTTATATACATATGTTACATACAAACAAACATTTTTTTACATATTCATAGCCATGAAAACATAAATGTATCTACGGTTATAGAAGAATAGACTGTTGTATTTGTATTTAAGAATATATCTTTATAAATAAGTGTATGTGTATATGTATTCATATTGAAACAAGTGTAAGTATGAATATACTAAATATATGTGGGATATTATGTGCATATGTCTGCAAATGAAATAACTAGAAGCTTGAGAAGATGAAAACAACAAGGTGAAATTTAATTTGTTTATAACATCAATTTGTCGCTGTCTTCAGTTTTCTTGGTTGTTGCTGCGGTTTACAAGCACCTGCTGTTAAAATTTCTATCCTTTTTTTTAACTATTCCTTCACACCATCTCACAAAGTTTTCACTTTGCATTCAGATACTTTGGCGTATGTTGCGTTTGCGGTATAACAATAAATAAGGGCTTTCATTTACAAATTTATACTTTTATCTAGCAAGTATATAAATACATACATAGATACATAACATAAGTATGTGAATATCTGTATATTTTAAAGCCGGCAATGCATGGCTGCTTCTTTGTTTAGCTATGTTCGGCTTTACAAATGTCTTATGAGTCCTTGTACTATGTACAAAAGCTATGTCTTAATGTACTATATATACATACTTACATACATACATACATACATACTTACATATATCTAGTTTATTTTGAGTTGTTTGTCTGTGTCTGCCTGATATTACTTTCCAAAATCATGCCTGTGTGTAGACCTAGATACGTGTACTGTTATGTTTGGGTAAACCGCGAATTTTCATATGTGAAGGTGTTTAAAAGGTTTAATTATTTAACATGATGATTGAATGGTTTTACTGAAAGTTATAAATCAACAAAATGTTTCTTTAAATTTAAAAAATTTTTACG
Organism: Stomorhina lunata; assembly: GCA_933228675.1. NCBI lineage: Eukaryota > Metazoa > Arthropoda > Insecta > Diptera > Rhiniidae > Stomorhina > Stomorhina lunata. The sequence continues at coordinate 79,828,962 of OW121744.1, forward strand.
AAAAATACTTATACTTAGCTTTCCTTAGAAGATTGAGGTACATATACTTAGTTAATGCTGTACCTATTTAAATAATTCATACTATGCCCGAAAGTTTGTTTTAAATTGTTAACTTGCTTCATATTGTGTATGTTCAACGAAATATGGAATTTTTGCTATGACTAACAATTTTTGGGACTGAATTAATTATTCTAATCGAATTTGAAAGTACAGCATTAGTAAGTTAAAACTTTCAAAAACTTGTGGCGCTATTAGGACAAACTACTAAGATATTGCCATTTTAAAGTTGTAATTCTACAGAGTGGCTGATAAATGTTGCCACAAATATTAAATATGTTCTAAAAAAAATATGCATTTACTATTTTAGACAAAATTTATCCATAGTGCAAGAAATAATTTATTTTTTGATCAAGTTAGTTTCTATGGATATGTCAGATACTATTATTTTAGAAATTATTAATTTTCAATAGTTATTTCAATCAAAATGGACTGCGAAAAAAAGTTCGTGAAAATATAATTAAAACTTTTCAAAAAAATCCGTCATGGACTTTTAAAAAAATAGCTAAGGATTTGAAAGTTGACCCTCGAACGGTTTCTAATGCCATCAGACGGTATAAGGAAAACCTGAGCATTGAAAGAAAACCTGGATCAGGGAGGAAAAAAGGTCCTACAGATATTGGTAAGGCAAAAGAAGTCGAGCGACTCTTTCGAAGAGCGCCTAACACTTCTTTAAGAAAAGCAGCTCGTATGGTGAAATGTTCTACGAATTTTACACATAGAGTCAAAGCTTATGCTGGACTGAAGACATACAAAGTCCAAAAGGTTCCAGATCGCAATGCTATAAAGAACTTAGAAGCAAAAAAACGAGCGAAAAAATTGAAGTCTGATTTTATAAAAAAAATACACCTGTTGTGTGATGGATGATGAAACATACGTACTGGCAGACTTTTCTCAACATCCTGGTCAAGATTTTTATGTTGCTGATAAACGGGGCAATGTTCGGCAAGAGTTTCGCACAAAAAAAAAACAAACAAAATTCCCTAAGAAGTTTCTCGTGTGGCAAGCTATTTGCAGTTGTGGCAAAAGAAGTAAAGTATTTGGGGCATCTGGCACAATAAACACAGAAATTTATATAAAGGAGTGCCTACAAAAACGGTTGTTACCCTTTTTAAGAGAGCACAGAGTGACTACATTTTTTTGGCCCGATTTGGCATCATGCCATTATGGAAAAAAGGCACTTGAGTGGTACTCAAAGAATAATATCATTTTTGTACCACGAGAGGCAAATCTACCTAACTGTCGAGAATTCGGCCTGTGGAAAGGTATTGGGCTCTGGTAAAAAAGGAATTAAAGAACACAGGAAAGATTTCCAAGAACATGTCCGATTTTAAGCGCAGGTGGAACACATGCTTCAAAAAAGTATCAGAAGCAACTGTAAAATCTTTAATGGGAGGGTTTCCGAAAAAAGTCGATAATTTTGCAAAAGCCGAGTACTAAGTAAATATTTTAATGCTAAATGATTTTGTATAATATGTCATTATATTTGCGTATTTTGTAGAGTTTTTATATTAAAAGGTTTGATTTTTATTTAAGAAAATCCAACCACAAATTTTATTTAGAGCACTCTTTATATAAATTTGTACTTGGGCTGCATTTTTTGTTTTCGATATTCGCCATTTCCATTGCTGTCGTCTTCCAACTTAAGTAAAGTTTTTGTTTTAATCTGGAACGTTTTTGTCCGATTTATTAAGGGTCAACATTAGGAATTTGTGCCTAGTTCACGGCATCATATTTTGTTTTATTATTAGTTTATATAAAACTAATTAATTACTAAAATATCCTCCATCGGCGGATCGCACTTTAACACTAACATGCCGCACTATTATATTTCTGCTGCAGAAAAAGACACAGCTTTTGAAAAACTTAATGATGCAGTTTTTTAGAAAAGAGTCCAGATATTAAGGATCAATAGTTGTTTTCAAGAAAAAGTTATTTTTATGTTCTAAAACGAAAAGTGATGACATTTTTCATTAAACTCAGTAGCTCATGCATCGAATATCGTTTCACATTTTAAACTTGATGTCGATTTAATTAAGATTCAGAACCTTGGTTTTAGTCTGTAGAAGAAAATAACTTAATCTCGTATATAGTTTAGGAGATATCAGGAAATCAAAAAAACTCTACAAGATTCAGTGCTTTCGTTTTTCTTTGGACAAAAAATAAGTTGGCTCGAGTTTTCTCAGTGCTCCCACTATAACCAAGTGAAACGCGAAAGTCTCTTCTTTAGACTGAGCGAAAAAAAAATAACCGATCGTAGAACAAAGTTCAAAATTTTCTGAAAAAAGTCACGTAAATTGTTATGCATAGTTTAAGCAAAAAGTGTTGCAGTCGTTTAGGCTAAACTTTTTAATCAAATTGCATTTAAGTGTAAGTCCAAGGAGTCTACGAATTTCAATCAAAATTAGTAGAGCTCTTTTGTGGGTCAACTAATAGACGTGTGTCTATTTTAATAAAATTCTGTCTATAATTGCGGCTTACATATTCAGTAGAAAAATAAGTGAAAAATGGGGGTCCAAAGCAGATACCCCAAAGAGTTGACAGATTTTAACTAAAATTACTAGAGCTTTTTGTTGGATAAACTAATAGACGTTTGTCAAATTTCATCAAGTATTGAGTATTCCGGCTTATACATACCTCAAACAGACCAAGCCAACCAAAATTACTCTTTCTTGGAACAATTAATAGAGTTGTAGCGATTTTTTCAAATTCTGTTAAAAATTGCTGAAAAATGGGGATCCTATTCAGGTACCCAAGGAGACAACTGATTTCAAACAAAATTAGTAGAGCTCTTTTTTGAATTTCTCGAATTTGATAAAATTCTGCTGAGAATTGCGACTTGTACTTTTAAACGAAAGAATAGACAAAAAATGGTTATCCAAGGTAGGTAACCTGAGAAGTCGACGAATTTCAACCGAAATTAGTGAACCCCTTTTTTGAATTAAGTAATAGACGTGTGTTGAATTTAATTAAATTTTTTTAAGAATTGCGAGCTGTACATTGAGAAGAAAAATAGGTGAAAAATGGGGGTCCAAGGCAGGTACCCCAAGGAGTCGACCGGCTTAGATTTTTTTTTTACTTTTCTTAACTATAGAAAACTAAACAAGTACACAAAATTTTATCGTTGTAGAATCACTTCTTCTAAATATATTTTGCATCTCGATGTATGAGGAGATACCATTGTGCGCAGTCGATGTAAAAGAAATAAAATTGTCTGTGAAACAAAAAGCTTTAATAATGCGACCTCCATCGGCTTACCGCCGATATTGAAATTAATAATTTTAATGTAAATTAATAATTACAGAAATTAATGTTGCCAAGACTGGGAATCGAACCAAGGTTAAATATAATAAAGTATGCTTAGTAGTCGTTTTTTACCGACTATAACACTTTCGTACTTTCTTTTAACATGCAATACCAATTATAATTATTTAGAGAGAAGTTAAATAAATTATTAAATACATAATTTGATTGCCTAGATTTCCAAATTACCTAATAAAGGTGTATATCTTTAAGCCTGCAGTTAGTGGTTCATCTCCTTATAAATAGTGATATTAAAAACATCAACGTTTTACGTAAATTGCAATAGCCGACAAAAAAACAAGTCATAAAATTCAGTCATAACCAATTGACAGCAATAAAAACTAAATTTTCGAAAAAAAAATGAAATAAATTGACAAAGAACACAACTAAATAGCCTCGCACTGAACAATAAGAAGCTAAACTCAAGTAAGAAAATTCATAAAACCCGTAACCATTGACACCAAAAAAATAGAGTGGCCAAAATCGTTTTGTGTAGTTAAAGAATCGGAAATAGAAAAAGCGACTAAAATTGGCCATCAATGGTTGCTGTAGAGGAGTAGAAATAAAAAAACACAGAAGTTCAAACAAATATTGAAATAGGAATTCAATTTTTGAAAAGAAAAATGTTTAATAAAGGAGCTGTGGTTGGGTCATAACGAATTTCAGATACCCTAATTTCATATAGATATCAAGTACATAAAACATATGAAGATATATTTCCCTTGTCTTCATAACAAAACAAACTTTTCGATAAGGTACTATTAAATTTTATAAATTAACGAATCTTGAAACTTTGTTTTAATTTGATATAAACATGATGAGAAACCTTATATACCGCCACATTCATCGCTGCAGTTGTGTCAATAAAATGTATGTGTATATAAGTTTGTTCATATTGTGCAAAATGCTCTTGAGTACAGGTAAAATAGTCGCAAGAGCAATAAAAATTACAAAGGCAACAAAAACAAGAGTGAACAAACAAACAAAACAATTATAAGTAGTTTTTTATTGAAATGTAAGTGAGCCAACGTTAACAAAAGCCAAGCATGAGTTGTACCCACACACACACATACGTTCACATAAAAAGAGGAAGGAAATATCATTGAACAAGTATATCCGTTTCCGCTGTGTGTAATTCTTCTTTTGCCATTATAACTGGTTCTAAAGCACCTTTAGCGGTTATTGCTGTTGTAGTTGTTGTTATCGTTTATAACAGCCAGTATAGGTTTTTGTTGTTGTTGTTGTACAACAAGTAATATAAATTCCAAGCTATGTCAGTACTATGAACATATACCTACACCAACATAACAATAAAGGACACAACTGGTTTGGGCACTAGAACTCAATATTAATTATGGGCATGACTCAAAGTTCGCGACATTAAAGAGATTCCTAACATAGAATGCCTTGTTGCCATTAAATTGCAGCGACTTTGAGATGTGATGTTTTGTGTTGAGAGCCACCTAGAGAGGTCAAAGTTTTCCACCTAAGAAGTAAAAGAATTTACTTTTCATTTCAATTTCACAAATAACATAATAACGTATTCTAAAGGTACTTTGTTAAAAATTTGACACATTCAGATCATTTTTGTAGCCTACACCACCATAACACAGTGGTGTGAAATATAAGAAAATGGTAATAAGTCTGTATCTTCTAAACTGTAAGTCTGATTGCATTAGTATTTATGAGAGAATTATTAAGGAGAACCTAAGCTTTCTAAATTTTTGATTTATGGCTACCCTGTGTTTACACAGGGTGAATCATTGTTTATCAAAGTAGACCACTTCAGAAGTAAAAAAGTTTTAGGAATGTAGCTCTTTTAATTATTATCCAATATGGTTGATTTTTCAAATTTTGCAACGATCCTAACGAAACAAAGAAAAAACAAGATTACCTTACTATAATAACCGTTATGGGTTTTAAGTTATTTCATTTCAAAAATAAAAAAAAAAATTTCTCTTCGACTTTTTATAGTTTTTACCCCATTGTGCATTCGATATTAAACCCTTAATTTTTAAAAATACTGACACACAGCCAGCAGTTTAAGAAATTAAGCAGTGTAAACCGTTTTCAAATATCTTGAACTGTTCAGAAATTTCCATAGCGAAATATTTTTTTTTTTTCGCTTATCGAAAAAGTGCATTTTTTGTTGTCAAAAATATGGTATCAATTTTTTACTTTTTACGAAAAAGTTTTTTATCAAAAGTTAATGTTTTATATGGAAACGCACAAATGCCATCGATAAGCGCCTGCAAACATTTGCAAACAAATGCTTGCGGCAAATCCTTAATATATGGTGGCCAAATCGAATAAGAAATAAAGATCTACTAAACGCTACAAACCAAATCCCTTCTTCTATAGAGGTATGTCAACGGAAATGGCGATGGATAGGCCACACACTTCGAAGGCCAAATACCAACATTGCTCGACAAGCGCTTCGTTGGAATCCAGAAGGAAGCGGCCGTCGTGTTGGTGCACCTGCTAGAACGTGGAGAAGGTCAATTGATGCGGAGTTACAAGCAGCAAACTATTCATGGAATGATCTATGACTAACATCTCGCAATAGAGTTCAATATAAAAGGATGGTTGAGGCCCTATGCTCCACTGGGAGTCAAGGATAACAGAAGAAGAAGAATGTTTTATATAAAAAAAATAAATAAAATTCAAGTCATCATTTCCTTTACGTACAGCATTGAACGAAGTTTGTCTAATTTTTAAGAAAATTTTTGTGTTTTCGAACATATAATAAACAAGTAAGAAAGTGCTATAGTTGGTCATGCCCGACCATACGTTACCCTTCACCATTAAGGTCAAAGGTGTTCTTTTTCCTCTATAAAGAAAAATGTTGTTAAATTTTGCCATCATACAAACATTTTCTCAGAACTTATATATTTAAGAGCTAGGGTCATATGTGGACCGATTATCTCGAAAGTTGGAAAATTGATTACAATTGTTACAAAAATTACGTTTGCAAAAAATAAACTTAAAATTTTCAATATCTTCAGATTTAAGAGCACTTTAGTGACTAGGTCTTAGTGACTTTTGTCTCATTTAGTTTTGACACATAAGTTTGTATGGGAGCTATGGTCAAATGTGGACCGATTTCAAAGAAATTTGGTACAGTGATTTTAGTTTACATAAGCGGAATTTCTTTAAATTTAATGAGAAAATATTGATATTTGTGGCCAATATATCAATTATAATAAATAATAGACCGATTTTGACGAATTTCAATAGCAATGGTCCCACTATAAAAAATTTATTTGTGCCAAATTTCATCAATTTATCTTTAGAACTGCGACCTGTACTTTGATTAAAAGGTTTACATGGGGGTCCAGTAGGGTGACAATTTTTTATATGAAGGAAAATTATTTTTTGAATTTTATAACTTTTTCTACGGAATATTGTGGCACTAGGTCTTAAAGTTTAGATCTGAAAATTTGAGCCAAATGGGACAACGTTCTATGGGCTATTTCTATTTATATGGAGAAAATGGGTTATTTTTTCATTTTTGCGAAATTTAGACCAAAAATAATTTTTACAAGAAAAAATAATAAAATATTAAAGAGAACTAACACGGCTTTATTTCAAATCGAAAATGAAAAGCGAAAATTCATGTGTTAGTTTAAAAGTTATTGCAGTTTTCCTCCAAAAATTCATGTCCTTGATTACGCGCCTAAGGATATGCACCAAAAATTGTATGTTGTAAATAAAGAAATTCCAAAGTTAGATTTGATTTATCATTTACTGGCTTGTTACTAGTAAATAGTTCAGTTTTGTTTAAATATAGTCAAATTTACTTAGTTTTTTTTTCATATTGGAAAATGGAACATTTTTCATCATTTTTTAATTTTTTGAAAATTTTGCTCAACAAATATTACAAATTTAGAATTTGCTAAATTTCGCAAAAACAAAAAAAATAACCCATTTTTCCCCATACAAATGGGCTTTTAAACTTTGGACCCGATGCGCGCCCTAGAACGTTGTCCGATTTGGCTCAAATTTCCAGATCTAAGCTTTTAGAGCTAGTGTCACAATATTCCGTAGAAAAACATTTGAAATCAAAGAAAAAAAATTATTGTCACCCTAGGGTCCAGCCAGCCAGCCAGACGGACGGCTGACTGACATCGCTAAATCGACTTAGAAAGTGATTTTAAGTCTATTGGTATACTAAAAGGTGGGTCTCTTTCTATGCGTTACATACATCAGCACAAACTTATAATACCCTTTCCACCTATGGTGGTGAAGGGTATAAAAAGTCAAGCCGATTTTGCAACTTTCCGAAATGCAGTTATATAGTCCAATTTATTCCCTTTAAATTTCAAAGAGCTTTTTTACTTCTGAGGTGGTCTACGCGCTCAATGATTCACCCTGTATAAACATAAAATTTAGAAAGCTTGGGTCCTCCTTAACAAGTATCTCATACATACTGATGCAATCTGAATTACAGTTTAGAAGATACAGATTTATTACCAATTTTTTCTGTTTCATACCACTGTGCACCACCACATGTGGGAAGGGTGTAATTAGTTTGTGTTATAATGTATCATCTTAATGGCAAGTATTACTCTGTTAAAATTTATAAACATTTTTTGATTACATTTCAGATAACTAAAGCAATATCGCTTTAATTGAAACCCTTCGGCTTTGAAATTTAAAACCTAAATTTAAAAAGCCTAATAATAGACACATTTACCCAATTTATTTTCAATTATTTGTTAAATTAATAGAATTAATAATTAAATACATAATTACAAAATTATTGAAATATTAAATTAATTCCAAAGGCTAAACACAAAATGCCTTTAAAATTAATTTTTTTTTTTTTTTTTGAAAAAAAGTTCTAGTTAAAAAAATTTTTAAATTTATTTAAATTATTTAGAAAAACACTAACTAGCCATAACGATTAAAATTAAATTACCGATTATCAAATGAGACAAAAAATTAACAACCGCATCGACAATATAATAATAAATCATGTGCAAATATCAAAACGCTTGTGTGGTTTTTACAAAACAGAAAAAAAATCTGAATTTTAATGAAACAATTGTGGTAGTGGCATACAAAAAAAAATATTAATTCATCTAAAACTGAGTATAAAGGAAATTGTCGATTTATTGTACTGAATCAAATTTGTTTATGTTTATTTTTAAATTATAATGTGAAAATATTAATTTTTCACACTGAATTAATTTGAAATATTTGTGGAGTATTTTATGTATGTATGTATATTTTACAGTATTACTTCCTTTGGAATGGTAATGCCTCAGGAAGTAAATATTAAGAAGTAGAAAATTTTTAAAGTTATTTACAATCAGAAAAATTAAGATAAAAAGATACCCCAAGTATTGTTTGAATATCATAACAGTTGTTTTTAAATTTAAAAAATTGGTTTTTGGTCGGAATTATAAAATTTCCGAGCAGTTTCGGTATGAAGAACAGGCTGTCGTATCAAAGCAGAGCGATATTTGTGGGTTCAAACCTGGCTCTGCCGCATCAATTTCTGTAATTTTTAATTTCTATCAAAATGATTAATCTCTGCCTTTTATCACCTTTCGTCTCTCTACTATATGCTTTCCAAAGAAGTTTACGATTCTTTTGAAAATGTAATGATTTTGATTACTAATCGTAATCAAAATTTATAGTTAGTATTTGCCTAAGTGTTACTTATCTTAAAACAAGTAGGAAAGTGCTATAGTCGGTCAAGACCGACTATACGATACCCTTCACCAATACGGTCAAAGGTGTTTTTTTTCCTGTATAAAGACAAATATTTTCTTATTTTTGCCATCATAAAAACATTTTCACAAAACTTATAAAGGATTTGAAATATTTTCTCAAATATCACTGAAATTATGGCCTTAGATGCACAATACATGTAGCATATGAATGGCCAAACTAAAACAATCAAACAATGAAGAAGTAAAAAAGTATACCACATTAACCCCACCTCCTCTAAAAATCACATTTAACTAGATATCTTTCAAATCATAAAAAAGTCAAAGTTTGTGAATAAAGAGTTTACAACCAACCTTAGTAGGAGATCAAATACAAAGCCTGTTTGCTGTAATCACTATTATCGAAAAAAACACGCTTTAATACCAATAGGATTGCTTCCTAAGGGGAAGGATAAAATCGTTTTCCAATTCTTTTGATTTAAAGACTATTAAAGAAGTATGAGAGTATCTTGGCTTTTAGCGCAATTTTTAAATTTTAAATAAAACACAGATATTAAAAAAAATTCATAAAACTTTATTATATCGAAAAGTAGACAGAATGAGGTTATCTATGGAACAAGATATCATGCAGATGGCCGCCGCGGCTTTGCTGGCACACACGCGATCTTTTAATGAAATTTCCAATGAACTTTTTGCATGATTCCTGCGGAATTTCATTAATGCAGCGTCCAATTTCCTCTTTTAAGGCTTGAGTCGTCGTCGGCTTATTCGCGTAAACCATCGACTTCAAAAAACCCCAAAGAAAAAAATCTAAAGGTGTTAAATCGCACGATCTAGGCGGACAATTATGGTCTCCAAAACGCGAAATAACACGACCGGGAAATAAATGCTGTAGCAATTGAATTGTTTCTCTGGCTATGTCATACAGCGTCTTATTGAAACCACATGCCCTCAACATTCATTTCTTCAACTATAGACAAGAAAAAATTGGTTATCATTTCACGATACCGAACACCATTGACTGTTTGTGCTTGACCTGCCTCATTTTCATAAAAAAAGGGTCAAATGATTCCTCCAGCCCAAAAATCACACCACACAGTGACACGTTGACGATGCATTTCTTCTCGTGAATCACTCGAGGTTTTTCCTTACCCCAAATGCGACAATTCCGGCTATTGACGAAGCCATCAAGATGGAATTGTGTCTCGTCACTGAAGATGATTTTATCGGCAAAATTAGCATTTTCATGTTGTCTCTACAATACCCAATTAACGAACGTCATCTGGCTTCTGTTTCTGAGTCAATTGAACTTTGTCTGCATAAAAATGCAAAACTTTCGTCAAAATATGGTGTGTAGTGGATTTGGAGACACCAATTTGCTGAGCTCGGTGTCAAATTGATCGCAATCTGCGAACTGTAGCCGCAAAACTTTCAACATTTTGGTAAAATAATTTCACAATGAGAATGCGTTGTTTATTCGTGTAGCGCTCGTATCTTCTACTTCTTCTTCTTCTGTTATCCTTGACTCCCAGTGGAGCATAGGGCCTCAACCATCCTTTTACATCGAACTCTATTGCGAGATGTTAGGCATACGTCATTCCATGAATAGTTTGCTGCTTGTAACTCCGCATCAATTGACCTTCTCCACGTTCTAGCAGGTGCACCAACACGATGGCCGCTTCCTTGTGGATTCCAACGAAGCGCTTGTCGAGCAATGTTGGTATTTGGCCTTCGTAGTGTGTGGCCCATCCACCGCCATTTCCGTTGACATACCTCTATCGAAGAAGGGATTTGGTTTGTAGCGTTTAGTAGATCTTCATTTCTTAAGCGATTTGGCCACCATATATTAAGGATTTGCCGCAAGCATTTCTTTGCAAAGGTTTGTAGGCGCTTATCGATGACATTTGTGCGTTTCCAAGTTTCGCAGCCGTAATACAAGATGGATTTGACATTCGAGTTATATATTCGTAACTTAGTTGTTGTTGATATTTGCCGAGGTTTCCAAATAGCTCGGAAAATGCCGAATGCAGATTTTGACTTATACGCGACTCAATATCCTCGTCGGCGCCATATTTTTTAGATACCAAACTACCAATATAACCTCGTTATCCACATTGATGTGTGGCAACGGGTTTGCGCCATAGCCTCCAGGTATAATCTTTGTCTTGGAAATATTGATTTTCAGTCCAGCTGCCCGAGATTCAACAGTAATCGCGCTAGTGTTTTTTTGAAGGTGGCCTGAGCTTTGGCTTAGAAGACATACGTCATCGGCGTATTCCAAGTCCTCGAGTTGTTTAAAGGGTGTCCATTAGATACCACGTCTACCATTCAGTGCCGTGCGCATTATATTGTCGATGACAAGGATAAAAAGTATGGGTTATAAGATACATCCTTGTCTTACTCCAGTAATAACTTCGAACGGATTAGACAATTTACCTTTATGTAGAAGCCGACATTTAAAGTCCACGTATATTGCCCGAATTAAGTTCAAAATTTTCGTTAGCATGTTACGGTTTTCTAAATTCTCCATAGATAGCTCCTATTGACACTGTCGTACCTTCTACTAGCAAACAATAACAATTGTTCAAATATCAAACAATGACACTTCGAATCGCGCCAAATTTAAAAATTGCGTTCTAGTTGGGACACACTTTATTTTTGGGCAACGAAGCTATAAAATCTATTAGCAGTTGTTTCAAAATATACAGAAGTTATTTCAGATTCAACAAGTTCAAAATATTTCTCCTGACGGTTGTTAATATAGAAAATCTCCAAACAAATATCCATAAACATAATTTTCCATAACCTATTTCCCTTGTTCCAATTAAAGCTTAAATAGGAGGATCCCAGTGCTAAGTATACAAAAGAGAAGAAAAACTCAAAACGCTCAAACAAACATAATAAATCTCTTTTTTATATATACATACATACATATATAAAATATAGCGTTGTTAACAAAAGATGCAATTCAATGAGGCACATTAATTTAAATAATTAAAATTAATGATGATGCTCGTTTTACTCGAGCTTGAATTGTTGCTTCTTGGCAAAAGGGCTGGCTGCATTATGATGATAAAGCAACAGCTATTATAAATGTATGTGTGTTTCTGTGTGTGTGTGTATGTGCAACAATATAATTCAAGGAAGGTATAAATTGCTGCTGCTAGATTGTGGTTGTATTAAAACTCGACTGTTTTCGTTTGATTAGGGTTGTCGTTTCGTTTCCTTCGATTGCAAGTGTTTGAAATTTAGTTTTTTGCTGCTTTAATCGTTTTCATTTAATTACATTCATTTTCGAAATTGTATTCAATTTCATTTAAAACAAAGAAGATGACAACAGCAACAACAACAACGATATTTTCAATGATTATTCACAACTATATACCTATACATACTTAGAAACTTACATACATATATACATAAATGCATACAAACATACCAACAAGCCTGACAGCATTTTACAAGAATTCAACATTTTCATACACTTGCTTGATGGTTTGTTTGTTTGTTAGTTTGTTTATTTGTATTTGTATGTATTTGCATTTAACTGTAAGAAGTGTATGCTTATATTTGTGCAAAATTTTCTCTAATGTTGCCAAGGATATTCAATGAGTTTCTTGCAATCACATTTAAGCTTTGTTGAAATGTTCAATTCAATCTATGGCAAGAGCTTCTAGTGATTTTATTTTTGTTTTTGTATTTCTCTCTAACTATTCGTTCGACTATTACGCTGCTTTCTAATTTGGTTTATTTTCAAAGAAAAACTAAAATTTCATTAACTCGACCGTTGAGCCAAAGAAAATAATTATATTTATTTTTCTTTTAAATTTATTTTCCCGCCCCACAATTTCTCTGCTGCTGCAACAGCATTTCTTGTTCTTGTTGCTATTGCTCTATATTGTATAATCATTTCAACTGTAATTTTCTCTACTTAAGACTAGATCTGTTTTGCTATAGTACAAGTTTAAGTCTTTGGAATCATTAAATGTAATGGATATAAAACTGATGGAAATAAAATTTGTGTGCAAGAAATATACTTTTAAAAATAGAAAAGAAAAATAAAATGGAAAAACGATGCGGTTTTATAATTAATGCATTTACTTTCAATTCTCAATTGCAAATAGCAGCAATTTTATAACTGAATACACAAATACACTCAAATACACACACATAGATATCGAACCCAGCAGCTTAAAGTAAAGGGCCATCAGCAAAATATCAGTTTCTTTATCGGACTCATTCAGGCAGTGAAGTCCATTGGCTTAACATGGAAGTAAACGTAAAACATTTAATCACTGAACCATTCTAATCGCTTTAGAATGCTCCTAAGTCTTTCAATATCTATGTCAGCCTTTTAGCCATGATCTAAAAAAAATAATAGCAAAAGTCAATTGTCACAACTTATCCAAAGCTATAACCATTTGCGATAACTTTAACTGGTCTGGTGTGGACTTAAGTTTTAGGAAGATTCTTAACGCGCCAAATTAGAGTTATCTGAAATTAATCGAATTATTGTCAAGTGAACACCAGAAGTTGCTCCACTACTATTGAACATCGCTTTAAACGATATTTTAGAATCCCTAGAGAAGATTGGTGTAAAGTTTATAGCATACGAAGACTATGTGGATATAACAGTCGGGAGCAAAGTTTCTTAGTCCATTCAAAAACATCATTCACAGAGACCTTCTCGCCGTTGCAAAATTTGAAGCTTAAAATCAAATACAAGTCTTAAAAAGCAACACTACTTAGGACAATGGTTTTGCAATTAAGAAACAACGGTAGTAAGACTGATAATGTTATACATCCTTATCGTTTGGGGAGTACTCTTCAGAAGTCTACGTACCTCAGAATACTTCAAATGGTCCAGTAAATGGAAAATCTGTGCATCACGGGTGCTCTAAATGCGATTCTTTATTTGGTACTTCTACACATAATTGGCATACAAACTGCTGCTTCTACTGCGATATCTTTAACATGATACCTGAGTTACCAATATAGGGTGTAGTCGTGAGTTACCAAGACAGGGTGTAGTCGTAAGGATACATAGAAATGCTTCTGAAAGAACCTTTCATATAAAAACAAAGCTAATTTTTCCAAAATGAATACACCCTCGGACAGACAGCCTTTTATCATTTGCAGTAGACTCGGAAACCATAAAGTCAAGAGACATCAGGGTAGAACTCGACATAATGTTACATACTTCACGCCAAACAGTGGTACTACCAGGGTTAAGGGAATGGTGCCTATTAAGGCAGGTTTCATGTTAAGGGTTACACTGTAAATGTGGTATTAGTGGAATTTTGCTAAAAGCCTCAAATGTAGCTTTTTAGTCTTTTATATAATGTTGAGCCCGAAATTATTATTCTGCAATTTCCCTAGAAACTTGGCACAAACGGGGAAAGTGATTTCAGAGTCTTCAAAATGAAAGCTTATGCTAGTGATCTTGTATACAGCAAGACTGTTGCCATCAGCCCATTATTGGCCTAAACCTTGTGATATAGTTTAATAATTTTACATACAATAATTCTACATATATATATTAATCATCAGTAAACACGTATATCTAGTTAAACTTCTACAAATATAATTCGTATTTAGTTTATGCATAGATCTATATAAGTATTTAAGTTTTGACAGAGGAAGGGTTGGTTTAAACTAGACAGAATTTGCCATAGACTAATAAAAGTAGAGTATTATTAGTCACAGTTCTTAAATCCAATTAGAGAATTACTTTGATCAGCTACTTTTTTCGACTTTTAGACACAGTGACTTCGGTGGACTCTTGGGTACACCGACTTCGGTCCACTGTTAGGCGCAGTAGCTTCGGTTAACAGCTTAAGCGCAGTGAATTCGTTCGACTGCTTCTCACAGCAACTTCGATCGACAGTAAAACGGAGTAGCTTCGGTTGATTGTTAGTGTAGCAGCTTCGATCGTTTTATTTAAGTCAGAATTGGAATATTGTAATAACAGAATAGTAATATCTCTTTAACTAATATTGTAAACGTATATTAATGTATTTAAATCAAAAAATAGCCCGACTTCATCTATATCCGATTGGTAGTTGGAAGACCGAGCATTATCTCCAATTGGTATTTTGAAAACGCTTGTTTTACTACCGATTCACCTGTTATGCGATTGATATTTGTAAATCCGAGCATCATTACATACTGGATCCTGGCTCCTATAACAATAATAAACTTATTCTACTTATATTATACTTGACTCCCAGTGAAGCATAGGAGCTCAACCATCCTTCTATATCGAACTCTATTATGAGATGTTAGGCATATATCATTCCATGAATAGTTTACTGCTTTCAACTCTGTATGAATTGACCTTCTTCTCATTTTGGCAGATGCAACAACACGACGACCGTTTCCCTGTTGATACCTACGGAACGCTTATCGATCAATGTTTGTATTTCTCCTTCGAAGTTTGTGGCCTATCCACTACCATTTTCGTTGACATACCTCTATAAAGCTGGGTTTTAGTTTGTCACCTTAAGTAGATCTTCATTTCTTACGCGATTTGGCTACCATATATTAAGCATTCGGCGCAAGCATTTGTTTGCAAAAATTTGTAAGCTCTGATCGATGGCATTTGTGCGTTTCCATGTTTCGCAGCCGTAATACAAGATGGACTTGACATTCGACTTGTATATTCGTAACTTAGTTGTTGTTGATATTTGCAGAGATTTCCAAATACATAGCTCGGAGAATGCCGAAAGCAGATTTTGACTTATTAATATGCGATTCAATATCCTCGTCGGCGCCACCTTCTGCAGATACTGAACTTCCAAGATAATCCAAATAACCTCGTTATCCACATTAATGTGTATCGACGGGCCTGTGCCATAGTCTCCAGGCATAATCTTTGTTTTGGAAATATTGATTTATAGCTCTCCGAGATTCAACAGTGATAAGGTCAGTGTTTTCCTTTAGGTGACCTGAGGTTTTACTTAGAAGACATACGTAGGAATACTTGGAATATGCTCCAAATCCTCGAATTGTTTAAAGGGTGTCCATTCAGAGCCGTATGCATTATGTTGACGATGACTAGAATAAAAAGCATAGGTGACAAGATACATCCTTATCTTACTTCAGTAGTAACTTTGAACGGACTTGACAATATACCTTTGTGTAGGACCCGACATTTAAAATCCAAGTACATTGCCCGAATTAAGTTCAGAATTTTCGTTGGTAAGTTACGACTTTTTGAAATACTCCATACACTGTCAAAGGCCTTAATAATATCGATAAACGCTAGGTAAATGGGGAAAAAAATTTTATTTTAACCCCGGGAAAGGGTAAATGACTTGTGTTCTCATTACTATAGGTTCGTGAATCAGCCAATGACAAAACCACATTACAACCTTTTAACAATTCTTAATTGATCTAGAAAACGAGTTTGCTTTTCAAGAACTGTTGGTCATACCTTTGCCCAATCAGTCGATGGGCTCGCGGCACTAAGCCATAGTGCCTCCATTTGAAACTATTGGGACATAAATGCTAACTCATTTAAACAGCTATCCAGCCAGTCAGCCACTCATATTTTTTTTATCTTAAATACTTTTTCATTTCTGTTTTCACAATCACGTCTATGGGGATACAATACATACGATAGCCTCTATCAGGATGCGTACAAATGTATGTGTGTCTGTATGTACTTAATTAAGGATGTTAGTTAGTTGCTACGCGAGCTAGCCTTACTCGTTTCATGGGTTATTTGGTGGGAGTTGGCTCGACGCTGGTTTTTTTTTAATTATTACATTTTGCTGTGATTGTTTTACAACGTTTATTAAAAGCTTATTAAATTTGTAAAAGTGTATAATTATTAAATTGTTCAGCTCCTTTTCTCTATAGTATGTTATACGTATGTTGTATATTTTGCAATACTTTATTAGTTCTTTTTTTATTTTTAATAATTTGTTATTTCCTTTAATGCCTTTACAGTTAATGCCCGTACATTGCCGCATCCACGTCATAATCATACTGCAAATATTATGGATCATAGAGCACGCGATGATCAAATGTTAATTAATAAAGCAGTTTATATTCCGTCCCCCTCACCAGCGCCACCACCAGATGGCTCCTACTATAATATGAATAGTGACAGATATTTATCGTATCCACCAATGGTAAGTACAACAACAACAACACCAACCAGATACTCGTAATAATAAACGTTGCGATGCAACAAAATACCATTGAATAATTCACTTTAATTTAATTAATTTTTGTATTTTTTATTAACTCCGATGAGCGCATTTTTTCCACAATTAAATAAATATTTGTAATGAATGAAATCTTATTGGCTTTAATATGTATAAACTGTAAAGATATGCAAGAATTTATGTGGAAAAAAACAGGTAGAATTTGCTTTGGATTCTTAAATGCTCATATAGTAAATATCCAGAAAACGAACGAACAAATGCAAACAATTTAAAAATTTTACAAATTTAAGATATTTCGTGTTTTGTATACGTACACTTCCGGTCATCTGATTATGACATATGCTTAAGAATTATTTCAAAAAAGTGAATTATGTCATTAATAACAGATAACAAAAAGATATAAAGTTGGTAAAACTTCAAAATAGTTCTTATTGTTACATCCAGAATTTTATAAACACAATGTTGCTTATAGGCAACAGATGTCCATAGTAACAATATTTTTTACACTCAAAGTTAGTTTGAAATTGAGGAACAAGATCCTGTCTGTTTGCAAAATAGCTTTAAAAGAAGAAAAAACTGTCAAGAAGTCAAATTTCTAGTAAAATATTTCACTGAGTTCTTCGATGATGAAGTTACTATCTTTAAGTTCGAGGCAAACGAAAGGCTTATTCCTAAATTTTTGAACTGCCTACATAACATCATATGTGAATTGGGATAAGAACATTGCCTCAGTAATACCGTCTAGAGAAATTACCATGAAATTATAACAAAGACATTATAACCAAATTGCGGATGAATTTGCCCGTGCAAACAAAGATATAAGAAAATTTTCTTAGGATGTAAACTCTGACTTTTTTCTACAATGTAAGACGGAAGCAGATACCTTGTGGTATGTGGTCACAAGGCTATATACATATATTTATTAGAAAATACGATTATGTTATGACAATATCTGCAGACGGTGCAACGAGAAAGAGGAGAATACTATTAACTTTAAGAAACTTTATTGCTTATAAGCAATACATCATAACGGTAAAACCAGAAGTGATAGATATCTGAAATTAATATCAGTTCATATGTAAAGCTCATACAATAATCTAATATAATTTAAATATTTTTAACCATGTTAGTAATGTTAGTAATGACATGAAAGGTCTTCTATGGACTAACAACTCTTAAATCTTAGAGACATATTTATGATCAATATTTTATCTAAGTAACAATTTCAAGCGATTTCTTTATTTTTAAGTTATATCCAGACCATTTTTTGACTTTTATTTTTTCGATTAAAAATAACAGTATTTTTTTTTAGCAAAAATTTAAGTTATTTTTTGACTTTTATTTTTGGGAGCAAAAATAACAGTTATTTTTTACTTTTATTTTTTCGGCAAAAATAAACATTTTTTTGTTACTTTTATTTTTTTGAGCAGAAATAAAAGTTATTTTTGTTTAAATTCATGATAAATTAATTTTATTTATTAAAATAACTTTTCAAACAAACTTAATTTTTCACTAAAAATAATTTGCATATGCTCGAAAATTAATGGAGTTGAGTTTTGCAATCATGATTCGGGTTGAAAACACAAAAATAACTTTTATTTCTGCTCGAAAAAGTAAAAGTCAAAAAATAACTTTTATTTCTGCTCGAAATAATAAAAGTCAAAAAATAACTTTTATTTCTGATCGAAAAAATAAAAGTCAAAAATAACTGTTATTTGTGCTCAAAAAAAATAAAAGTCAAAACTAACTGATATTTTTGCTCGAAAAAATAAAAATTAAGGAATAATATTTATTTTTGCTCGAAAAAATAAAAGTTAAAAATAACTGTTATTTCTGCTCAAAAAAGTAAAAATCAAAAAATAAATGTTATTTTTTTCTAAAAAAAACAGATTTTAAAAAGCCAAGCATTTTATGAAAATTTGGTTCAAGACTATCAAAATGGTATACTTGGTTTTCCGACATTTCCTTGAGGTTGCTTTTTTTTTAAACAAAAATAACAGTTATTTTCGGTCCCTGGTTATATTGTATCAAAAAGTCCAAAAGGTTAACTATATTCAATAAAATATTGCATTATTTACTATTTTTTTATTCAGAAACCGGCTTAAATTTTTAGTGGAATTACAATCGAAATTCAACTTCATAAATTATCAACTGTTAATGCTTGTGGTATCCAAACATCGATCGCTCTTTTATATCCAGCAAAAATTTTATACTGTTTTTCGTTATTTCTTTGACTTTCTTAGTGATATTTTAAAATTATAGATAAAGGAGGAAACTTTACAAAAAAACAAAAATGCTATTTACGATAATGAAACAAATAATATAAATAAAATTTTACAGAATAATGTCACTGAACAAAAGTGTGACCAAGTCCCAGGAATCGATAACGATCGAAATATAAAATGTGTTTGAAACATTCGTGTAGCATACTTTTAGGATAATCTAAGTAGTTTGTAAAATATATATAAGGTTTACTACATTTCTTACTTATCAGAAGATGCCCAATTGTGGAAATGTTTTAATAACAAATTTATAATCAATTTTTCTATCCCAATTACTACAATAAACCTTTGATATTTTTATAATTGGTTTATGTTTTAGGGGTATATTTTTATTAACAAAATGGTATTTTTAGATATAAAATTTTAGCAAAAGATTGGTTTATGTTTTAGGGGTATCTTATATTCTTAAACGAGCAATAATTGTATGTATATATATATATATATATATATATATATATATATATATATATATATATATATATATATATATATATATATATATAGAATGACTATCTCGAAAACGGCTCTAACGATTTTGATTAAATTTGGACAGTGGGTACCTTTTTTAATGTGTAGGTCGAAGAAGAAGGGAGTTTTGGAACCTTTGCCTCTAAGAGGGTAAAAACGGGTAAAAAGGGGATAAAATCGAAAACGCTATATCTCCTTAAGTAAAAGGTATAGAAACAAAATTTAAATTACGTTTTAAACAGCGATGAAAATAAACGGACAGGTGTTTGGTACTTTTTTAAAACTATGTCCGATAAGGGGTAAAAAAGGGTGAAAATAGTTTTTTTGGTACCTTTTTAACCCACTCTTATATTTTAAACTAAGGAATATAGAAAGAAACTTTGTACTGCAATCAATAGATGTGAAAGAAACTTCAAACACGTATTTGGGCTTTTTTGATTTTGGGGCCAAAATGGGTAAAAAGGGATAAAATGATAACTTAACATCTCAAAAAGTAATATGAATAGAAACATTATGTTAACTGCGTTTTAATAAAATGTACCGCATTCAATTGGTACCACAGAAGTACCAAATATGCATGTGGAACTTTTTTTGAAATTAGGGGATAAAAAGGGGAAAAAATTAGTAATGCTATACCTTTTAAACAAATGAATGTTTGTCTGTATGTATGTTCTTTATAGAATAGTAAACTGTGCATTTGATTATGTTATGCTCTTTAGCGAAGATGTTGCGGATAAGCCGGCGAAGGTTTTTAAGTTGATAATACTAATTTCCGATAGATGGCGTCACTGAAAATTACTAAAAATTAATTAAATCGAAAACTGTACATTTGATCATGCTACAATCTTTAGCAAAGTTGTTGCACATGAGCCGACGAAGGTTTCTTAGTTGGTATGAAGAAATTTCGACAGGATGCGCTACTGAAATTTACTCAAAGTCAATTTAATCGTAAGCTGTACATTTAATCATGCTATAATCTTCAGCAAAGTTGTTTCGGATAAGCCGACGAAGGTTTATGAATTGGAATGAGCAACGTCCGACAGGTGGCGCCACAGAAAATTACTCAAAGTGAATTAAATCGTAAACAGTGCATTTGATCATGTTATAATCATAAGCAAAGTTGTTACGCATAAGCAAACGAAGGTTTCTTAGTTGGTATGAACAACTTCAGGTGGCGTCACTGAAAACTACTTAAAATGAAATAAATCATAAACTGTGCATTTGATCAGACTATAATCTTTAGCAAAATTGTTGCGCATGAGTCGACGGAGGTTTCTGTTGGTATGACCAATTTCCAAAATTATTAAAATGAGTTAAACTGTAAACTATGCAAACTATGTGTTGGTCGGACAAAATAAATAAAATAATTCAAAATTAACTTTATAAAATAAAATATATAAAAACTTTCAAATTTGCCTCAAAATGCTTATCATAAAGCTCCGAGCAAGGCTCGGTCAACCAGGTACTATTTTTATTAACAAAATGGTATTTTTAGATATAAAATTTTAGCAAAAGAAATAATTTTGAATATCCCTAAAGTATACTATAAAATATCAGCTTAAATGTTTTATATCGAATGCGATGATTTCGTTGCTGAACTCCAGCGCATTATTTTATAACTTTCGCAAAACTTCCCTCTTGATAATAACGGAAAATATGAAAAATTGTCTCTAATGTTGTCTTTTGGCCAAAGCGGGTATCATTGCGGGTATCAGGGTTATATTAAAATTTGATTTACTTTAATTTTAGTAGAATGCCATACTTCATGTACTCAGGTATTAAGTTATGTATTTTCTTTCCCCCTTATTTTAATAATTGTTAATTACGGTTTTGAATTTTATTTTACAGCTAGTAAAGTTTTCATCTAAAACTTTTACTCTCTAAAAAATTTACTTAAATATTTCGAAAAAAAAAAAACATTAGCATTTATTTGTACTTTATTTTAATATTGAAAATACATTTTACTTATACGCCACTTTTAAAATTCCATTCATTATTATCGTCGTTCCTTAACTTTTAATTATAACTACTACATATTTAAAATTGTATCGAAAATGTCTGCCACTTCAGATGCAACATCCATTGGGGCACTTAATAAGGATGAACTATTGCTTAAACTTTTGGCATAAAATAAATTCTTCTTTATATTACCCTTCACCACCAGAGGTGGAAAGGGTATTACAAGTTTGTGCTGATAACACATAGAAATATTGGTTAGACCCATCTTACAGTATACCAATAGACTTAGAATCACTTTCAGTATCGATCCATCCGTCTGGACGGCTGGCTGGATAGACCCCCTATAAACTTTGTATTCAAAGTACAGGTCGCAATTCTAAAGATAACTTGATGAAATTTGGCATAGGCTATTTTTTTTCATAGTGGGACCATGGCTATTGAAATTAGTCAAAATCTGTCCATTATTTATGGTACCTCTAAATCAAATATCAATATTTTTTTCTGAAATTTAAAACAGATACTGGTAGTGAAAACCAAATTCACTGTACCAAAATTTCGTTCTCAAGATATACAATTTTAAAGAAAAGGTGAAATTTGTCCACATTTTTCAATTCCCAGGTTCTCGTTGGTCCAATTTTAAAAGAGTCAAAAAGCGAAAAACTATCCTGTAGTATGAAAATATTCACATTTAAAACATTAATTAATTGGCTTAAATCGTTTTCATTCATATTTGTCATTTTTAATATTTGACCTATATGGGAGGGGTCACGCCCACTTGAGATTAAAAAAAAGCTAGCCTATTTAAACCACCGATCACACCTTACCATACTGTCATCCGTCATCCATATTTGTCATTTTCAATATTTAACTTATATGGGAGGGGTCACGCCCACTTAAGATTTCTGAAAAAACCCTTGCCTATTTTAACCACCGGTTACATTTTGCCATACTGTAAAAATTTCAGAAAAATCGGGCCTCTCGGTCATCTATATTTGTAATTTTTAATATATGAGTTTTATGGGAGGGGTCACGCCCACTTGAGATTTAAAAAAAAACCTAGCCTATTTAAACCACCGATCTCACCTTACCATAC
The DNA here is from genome assembly GCA_933228675.1 of Stomorhina lunata. Taxonomy (NCBI): domain Eukaryota; kingdom Metazoa; phylum Arthropoda; class Insecta; order Diptera; family Rhiniidae; genus Stomorhina; species Stomorhina lunata. The sequence continues at coordinate 79,851,976 of OW121744.1, forward strand.
TGTCAAAATTTCAGAAAAGCGGGCCTGCTCGGTCATTCATATTTGTCATTTTAAATATATGAGTTATATGGGAAGGGTCACGCCCACTTGAGATTTCAGAAAAAAACCTAAGCTATTTAATAACCGGTCACTCCACTGTCTAAATTTCAGAAAAATCGGTCGGTTTAATCATCCATACTTGTATATTTTAAAATCTGACTTATATGAGAGGGGTCACGCCCACTTGAGATTTGAGAAAAAAATCTGGCCTATTATATCCATCGGTCACACCTTAACATACTGTCAGAATTTCAATCGGGCCTCTCGGTCGCCTATATTTGTCATTTCTAATATATGATCCTTCGCAACAAACAGCATACAAACAGACGCGAACATTTTTTATACATATAGATAAGTCCAAATGACGGAAGCAGCTTAAATATATAGGTCTTGGGAAAAATATAGGTCTTGGGAAAATGATGACAAAATTTCGCAAATATTTATCTTTATGCATGAAAAAGAACACCTTTGATATTAGGGGCTGTTCACATATTATATATCGTTTGGTCGATTTTGACCGACTATAGCACTTTCTTACTTATTTTTTTTTCAATTAATTTAAATTCGAAATGGCCCTGATTGGAGGTTATAGAAAAAGAAAATAGTTTTGAAAATAAAGAAAATTTATGTGAAAAGTCTTTAAAGCTAAACTCTAGGGTCGAGATGAATAATTTTATGATATACAAGCCTTTAGTAGAGATCTTTTGGTTTTTATTTTTCATTGAAACCTTGTGTTATTACCATTAACTAAATATTTAGTGTTAAAGCAATTGTAGAAGTACATAACCAGGATCTTAAAACTGGAACTAAATAGCTTTAATAACTTAAATAATCGTTAAAGATTTAATATAAGAAAATCCATTATTTCCATTTTTTTTGCAAAACAAAAAAATACTATTCAAATTATTTAAATTAATTTGTACGTCATAAGTGTCTACCGCGAGTCTTTTAATATAATTAATTCAATATCTCCCACAATTATTGAAAGGAAAACTTTCAAGTTGATTAATTCCATTAAAATGTTCTCGTAATAACATTAAATTCATTAATATTTTTTTTTATTTGTCCTCCTTTCAACATCTTGTCCTTGATTGCTGTTGATTGTTTTAATTAAAACGAAAACTTATAAATTTTTAATATAATACAAATAGTGAAGTGAACTGTAAAATGACAAAAACATCATTATTAATGGCAAAATTATTGTCTGGTGTGCAAAGTGGACTATGTGGCTTTTTTGGGGATTTTTTTACTCCATTACAAACATGTTAGACGAAATTTTTATTTTGCAATGAACTAAATTGAAAAAAAAAAACGAATTTACAAAAAAAATTCTAGTGTTTTCCTTTTGATAAGAAATTTATTTTTTTTTTGTTAAAAGAAAAAGGCAATTTGATGGCTAAGCGAATACAAATAAAATTATATGATTGCAAGGACATGCACTAAAATATTTATACATTTGTTTACAATTAGTATTGAATTGAAGTAAGATTTTCAACAATTTATATTGTTATACCCTACACCAATATAGGTGAAAACTCTGTTTTTAATATCGTGATATCTTTGAGGGTTTTTCTTGATTTTGATTTAGTAAAAGGTTATATTTTACTCAATTTTCTTCAAAGTTTATCTAAAAAATTGTTATCGTGTTTGCTTTATGGAATCTGCAAACTCGGCAAACTTTATTGATATTTCGTTATTTCAAAGAAAACTAAATTTATGACAGATTTATAAGCCCGAAATATTTGAAGTAAAAATCGGTAGTATTTAAGGTTTTCTCGAAATTTTGGAATAATGATTGAATGAAGAAGCTTAATATTAAGGAAAGCTATAATTTTTCTTCATTTTAAAAGAAAAGTGTGGGAAGTAAGGAAAATATAACAGCGCAAAATGTTATGTGCTTCAGTTCAGATGATAACACTGTGCTGGTTGAGAAAACCGACAAAAGGGAGACCTTACTGCTTTTTAGTTGGGTCTCCCTCACCAATATATTTTGGTTTTTAGAAAAAACTCTTTTTTACGATAATAAATAATTGTAATAAATTGGGATCATAGTGCAATACACTTATGTAAAACTTTTTAAACGAATCTGTTTCGCAGTGTTATGAACATTAGAACTTTGAAATGGCATAAAACTAAAAAAATTTTTTAAAAGTGGCATGAAATTTACTTTATTCGAAATACAATCTTCTGGCATTAAAATTTTAATATAACTTATGGATATAACTGCCACGATTATTATAAGACGTGGTCTAATCTGGGGCCAAATTACCGCATTTGATATCGATATCGATCGAAAACTCGGGGGCCAAATTACGGCATTCGATACCGATCGAAATCTTAGATATTTTCAAAACATTTTTATAGCATTCTTTAAGGATAATTAAAATTATTTAAAAGATGCACAGTTTGCTATATTTTTTTGAAGTTCTTTGCCAAAAGATGAACAATAGTAAAAGATTTTTAATAGAACTATATAGTTTTAAAAACGAATCAAAATGGAAACCAAATTTTAATAAACTTTTTGCATTGAAGTAACTTTCAATATCCCTAAAGTATATTTCACAACATTTGCTTACAAGTCCGGGGCCAAATTACGGCATTCGATATCGATCGAAATCTGAGATATTTTCAAAATATTTGTATAGCATACTTTAAGGATAATCAAAATTATTTAAAAGATGCATAGTTTACTATATTTTTTTGAATTTATTTGCAAAAGATGAACAATAGTAAAATAGTTTTAATTGAACAATATATATTTTTAAAAACTTCGATGCTAAAAGTCAATAAACTTTTAGCATCGAAGTAACTTTGAACATCCCTAAAGTATACTTCACAATATTTGCTTAAAAGTCTGAGTTTTCGATCGATATCGAATGCGGTAATTTGGCCCCTGAGTTTTAAGCGAATATTCTGAAGTATACTTTAGGGATGTTCAAAGTTACGTCGATGCAAAAAGTTTTATGGAAATTTGGTATCCATTTTGATTAGTTTTTAAAAATATATATTGTTCAATTAAAACTCTTTTACTATTGTTCATCTTTTGGGAAATAACTTCAAAAAATATAGTAAACTATGCATCTTTTAAATAATTTTGATTATCCTTAAAGTATGCTATACAAATGTTTTGAAAATATCTAAGATTTCGATCGTTATCGAATGCCGTAAATCGGCCCCAGGAGATCAAATTTTTCCAATAACGAGGCGAATGTTGTCCTTCAAGTGATTAATCGTTTCGCGACTTCACATATCCCTACAGAAAATAGTCTATCTTCGTTATATCGCATGGTATTGAGGCCAATTCACGGGTTCAATACACATTTTCTTTAATAAATAAATTTTTTCTAGAACAGTGCAACATTATGCCCAATTTTATTGAAACCTCAGCTACTGCATAATATGGTTGCAATGTTTTCCATGATTTTCAAAATAAATTTAAACAATTTGAAAGAAACATTTGTGTAGCATACTTTAAGGATAACCGAAATAATTTATTTTTACATATGTGACACGCAAAATAGAAAGGGACCTAAGGGTAAAAACGTCAGGAGAGCCATTTTAAAGATTTAAATATTATTGTTTTACCCTATTCTTTTACCCCCAATTTTTAACCTTATGTCCCTTTATCTATGCTCTGTCACATATAAAGTTTACTAAATTTAAAAATCACCAAATTTAAATTTAAAAAAATTCCAGAAGTGAAAGAGTTTTATTTATACTATATGTTTCTGCAAATAAAAAAAGGTATTTAGGTATTATGTTTAATTAAACTTTTTGCGGCAGAAATAATTTAGAAAACCCCTAAAGTATGCTACAAAATATTTGCCAGAAATTGTTTGTTTTCGATCGATATCGAATACCGATTTAAATAACTTCTTAAATATAGTACAATACCTTGCATCTACAGACCTGGGGTCAAATTACCGCATTCGATATCGATCGAAAACTCAGACTTTTAAGCAAATATTGTGAAATATACTTTAGGGATGTTCAAAGTTACTTCGATGCAAAAAGTTTATTGAAATTATATAGTTCAATTAAAACACTTTTACTATTGGTCATCTTTTGGCAAATAACTACAAAAAAATTAAAGTAAACTGAGCATATTTTAAATAATTTTGATTATCATTAAAGTATGCTGTACAAATGTTTTGAAAATATCTAAGATTTCGATCGATATCGAATGCCGTAATTTAGGCCCTGAAGGCAAAACTGCCAGAATTGGCAGTAAATTTTTAGAAATCGGTAAAAAATCAGAATTTTCTAAAATGTACCACTAATATAGCAGAATATTAAAAAAAAACTGTTCATTGACAATTTTTCTATAGCACAAACTTTTATTGAAAATTTTTCTGTAGAACAAATTTTATATTGAAATTTCTCTATACAAAATATTTTGTATTGAAAACCTTTATGTTAAAAATTCATCTATACAAAAAATCTTATATTGAAAATTTTTCTATACATAAAATTGTATAAGGGAAATTTTTCTACACAAAAAAATTTTACATGGAACATTTTTCCGCACAAAAAAAAATTGTGTTGAAATTTTTCTATACAAAAACTATGAAATATATGGAAAATTTTTCTATACAAAAAAATTTAATGTAAATTTTCTATACAAAAAATTTTATAGGGAAAATTTTTCCTTTAAAAAATTTTATAGAAAAAATTCTTTTTTACAAAAATATATAGTGAAATTTTGAATAGAATAAATAATTTCAAATGGAAATTTTAAATAAATAATTTAAAATGTAAAATTTTTCCATAGAAACAAATTTATATTGAAAATGTTTCTGTATAAAAAAATTGTATATAGAGCAATTTTGTATTAAAGATTTTTATTTCCTTCCCAAATTTTGACTTTATAATTCTTCTGGGGCCAAATTACCGCATTCGATATCGATCGAAAACTCAGACTTTTAAGCAAATATTGTGAAGTATACTTTAGGGATGTTCAAAGTTACTTCGATGCAAAAAGTTTATTGAAATTTGGTATCCATTTTGATTCGTATTTAAAAATATATATTGTTCAATTAAAACTCTTTTACTATTGTTCATCTTTTGGCAAATAACTTCAAAACAATATTTATAGAAAACTGTGCATCTTTAAAATAATTTTGATTATCCTTAAAATATGCTATAGAAATGTTTTGAAGATATCTAAGATTTCGATCGATATCGAATGCCGTAATATGGCTCCTGATTTGTGATATGTTTGTATACATTGGAGGTATAATTTTTTGACATAGTACCATGTGGTCAAGCATGTCTTAGTAACCACGAAAATCATAATCTTTCGTAATTTTTCTCAAAAGAGTTCGTTTTGCTTTGCGGAAAATTTTTTCACAATCTCTAAGCTATCACTATTTTTCACTATTTTTCAGATCAAAAATCGCCAAAATGGCGATAAATCGGCAAATCTGGCAGGCCTGCCTGAAGGGTATATTTAGTTTGTACTGATGTTAGAATTCCACATAAATATTTTTCTATAATGTCTGAATTTTTACTCACATTGATTTTGTAAGGATATAACTTAAGTATGAAACACAATTGGAACGAACGACCAATTTTTCGGAACGAATATTCGTCGTTAGAAATAGAACATATGTGTTTATATGAAAGTGCTCACAATAGATGCGTACGACGAAATTCGTCGTGCGTATCAAATAGTGCGATAGGTTTATTTCTATTTCATACGCAGACGAACGACGACTAAACTGGTTTAGAGTGGCTGTTTTTCTATTTCTGTTGTAAAGTATTAGAAATTAAATGGGTTTTTGTAAAATATGGTCACCTTATAAATTGTAAACAAAAAAATAATTATTTCAAATAAAATTAATTAAATATTTTCTTTTTGTGAAAAAATGAAACAATAAAATAAAAAAATATTGCAAATGTTGTGAGTGCGCGATATGTACGAAAGTGTGTGTAATTTGTGCTAATGAAAAATAAACAAAAATGGCGTCAGCAACGTTTATTCGTCCCAAATGTGTTCAATGGACGAATATACAAGACGAATTTTCAAAGCCGAATTCGTCGTGCTGGACGAAATTAGTCATTCCCAATTGTGTTTCTACCTTTAAAAGTATAAAATCAATTTTTGAGTCTAAATATTAAAATTTTGATTCAACCAAATCCTAACATTATGAACGTTCAAAATACAACACCCAGAACAGAACCCTACAAATATAATCACAGAGTACGTCATCAATACAAATATCTATATCAAGGTAATATATGTAGGATACTATTCTAGTCCGTACAATCACCTCTGTATAAATATTAGCTTTTTTTCAATAAACAAAAGATATTCAACAAAGGAAGGAAATGACTGTTGACAGATCTGCATAAAATATCTATGTCGAAAGGACATGCATACATACATAACTTCGCCCTTATGAATATGTGATAAAAAAAGATTAGCAGGAATATTTCACATCATCTTATCCGTCATGCAAACATCAGAATATGGGAAAAATGATAAAAATTTTAAAACTACAAACACATACACTTGCACTTAAATACACAACGATTCAAAAGAAAATATAGTAGTGCAGCATTTCAAAATGAAAAGAAAATTGAAATGGTTTTAAGAAATTATAGTTGCTACAGCTTAATATTGACACTATAAAGTTCTTCTGGTTTCTTTTTTATCCACTTTCTTTATTTCTTTCATTCCATTTTTTTTTAGTTTTGGTTCTATAGAAATGAAAAGAAACATTTTTACAAAATTTACGACCATTAAATGGAATGAAAAAAAATGAATAAAAGACGAGAAATGCATATGGAAATGATACGACGTCCTGTACAAAACTATATTCCTGTGCTCTCAGACATATATTCAACCATTTCTATATATTTTTTTTTTTTTTTTAAACATACAACAATAACAGTTTTCCCTTTTCCACATTTGTATGTGTTTTAACTGTTTTCCTTTTATCGCTGTGTTTGTGGAAATGTGAGTTTTTTAAATAAAAACGGCCTGAAACATATTTCTCGTGCAAAGTGAATTTTCAGTATAAAATGTTTTTAAAGATAAATATTTCTTACATAGACTTGGGATTAGAAGTATAAACAGAATTAATGCTGTAAGGATTTGCAACTGCATTTAAAATGTTTACTTTATTTTATATTCTTTTAACATGGGTGACGTGGTACCACTATTTATTTTGTTGAGAATCTTAAATGTAAAACTCATAACTTAAATATAACTCATAAAGATTGTAAAATAAAAAGTATTTTATAGACTTTAGAATCTAAAGTTTAGATACATGTGTAGTTACAAATTACATTCTATATTTCGAACCTCCTAAAAGTATACAACACTTTTCTTTCTGAAATATTATATATGTAACTCACTTCGAGCTTTAATTTCCTGGGCCAATCTGCCTCTCTTGAATGTAAATTTAAGTTAATTAAATTAAATTAAGTAACATTGTGTTTAAATTTGAAACCATTCTTTAGTAACAAAGACCAGACATATGTATCTATCAAAAATAATTCGGACACGCTGATTTCAATGGTGGCATTAATTTTTCTATATTAGCTCAAATTAGGAAGATATTTTTTGTTTGGGAAACCCTACCCATTAGGGTGGGTCGATTTTTTTAGTGAACAATCGTATAGCAAAATCGAAATCTGCACCTGATTCTAAGAAAGTTTCCCTAAGAAACCAGGTGTCTAAAATGAAATCCTAGCTAGCGCCGCGAGGCCTGAAAATATTCACTTCCTACATATTGAATAGAATTTTGGAAAAAAAAATAGTTTTGGATATAATTCGATATCTTGAGAACTGATGAAGAAATCTCAGTGAAACTTCAGGTGGACAAAGCTTTTGAGTTTCCACAAAATATGAGCTACAGTAGAGCTTAGTAGAATGCCATTAGGCTCTTAAATGTGAAACCAAAGTTTAACATGTCGAAGAAATTTTGTTCCTAAAATTCACCAAAGTTCCATTAATGTTCTGAACGTATATCTGATTATACATTTGGAAAGAGCATTCAAATATCTATTAAAACTGTGTTTGACTGTGTGAATATCTCATTTATGTTTCAAGATCTTTAGTGTTAAAACTTTGCTTCGTTCAATTATCATAAAATTTTAATATATATTTGATGAATTGTTATGTGCAACAAATGTTCAACACTAAATATCTTGAAAGATAAAAGAGATAATCACAAAATTAAAACTAATTTTAATATATATTTGAATGCTCTTTCCAAATGTATAATCTAATATACGTTCAGAGCATAAATAGGACTTTGGTGAATTTTAAGAACAAAATTACTTCGAGATATTAAACATTGGTTTCGCGCTTGAGAGTCCAGTGGCATTCTACTACGCCTTACTGTAGCCCATATTATGTGGAAACTCACCAGCTTTATCCACCTAAAGTTTCATTAAGATACCTTTATTAGTTCTCAAGATATCGAATTATATCCAAAACTATTTTTTTTTTTTTTCAAAATTCTAGCTAGCGCCGCGAGGATTTCATTTTAGACACCTGGTTTCTTAGGGAAACTTTCTTAGAATCAGGTGCAGATTTCGATTTTGCTATACGATTGTTGCATTTTTTGGCTCCCATACAAATCGACCCACTCTACTACCCATATTATTATGATTGAAATTGTCTTAAATTTTGAAATAAATCAATAAAATTTGGCACATGCGTTTTTTTTTTTGCTATAAAAACAAAGTATGCCAAAACTGTGTTTATTATCTAGGGTACCTACCATATATGGGTCCATTATCTAGGGTACCTCCCGTATAGTTTCCAGGAATCGAATTTTTCGCAGCCTCAAGGTATGCTTCATAATATTTACAAAACTTAATTCAGTTAAATTTAAATACAGGACATATCCGAACAAAACCGACCGGAATTAACCAAATTCCGTAGATATTATTCCTGTTCAAGAAAGGCATATAGGCCAAATTTCATGGTTAGGGTTTCTCAAACAAAAAGTTCAAATATCTTTCTTATTTGAACTAATGTAGAAAACTTAATACGAATAATCTTTGGCAGATATATCTTGTCTCTGTTCCCTCAAGCAAATCGGTAGTCGACTACGAAAATAATCCATTTATAGTCAACTTTTTAACAACTTACTACAAGCTAACTACAAATTATGTTGTGTGCAGTAAAGCTGTTCTATTTTTAGCATTCATTCTTCGTCTACTATTTTGACTTCTGTTTTTTTCATATATATGTATAACTGATGATATGGTATTTTCTTTTCCATTTTTATAGCTACAGTGGCTTTGTTGGTTAGCACATCGATTACTAAACATAACATATAATTTCATCCTAGGTTCGATAATTGATCTTGGCAACATCAATTTCAGTTGTAAAGTGTTGAATAATATAAAGATTTATCTCTCCATTTTCAAAGAAGGTATCCCAGAGTGTTACTTCTCTTTTTGTCTATAAAATAACTAATAAAAAATTAATTTTACTTTACTCAATAACCAGTGGCTAGCTGAGTTATGAGGTGAACCGCCGTATTTTGAAAATTATTTTTTTTCAAGTGAGCCTGACAGGGGATTGAACTTGGGACCTCTGGTATGCTAGGCGGATGACTAACCTGCTATACCACGGCGGTTCAAAATCAACCACAACTAGTTGACGAAAAAATGCACAAAGTTTGCTTAAAGTTAACAGAGTTGCTTGCAGAGTTACTTTTTCACACTATCACTGTGTTATTAAAATAAATTTTTGTTTGTTTGTTAATTACAACATATCTCCCAAAAGTATGCAATTAAATTTTATTTTAATTCAATCGACTCATTATTTTTTATTCATATTCATTCATGTGTAATGTTCAGTTTATATAAAACTTTTTATAAATAAGTATCCCAAAAGTATGCTATACAAATGTTTCTGAAATATCTTAGATTTCTATCGATATCGAATGCGATAATTTGGGCCTTGATTTGGCAGACAATATCTTCTTTTCTTACCGAATATAAAGTTAAAATCAACGAGGTCAACCTTTTTTCTGCAAATAATAATGCCGTTGATGCTTTAAAAATTCATGTTTTAGAGGTAACCTTATCGGAGTAAAACAAGTAGGAAAAGCTTTAGTCGGTCAAATCCGGTCAAGTTTGTCAAATGTGGACCAACAATTTAACAAGTTATCCTTAATTTTTAAAGACATACATATACTTTTCAAAATCTCGAGATTTAAGTAGATTTTTGTCATTTCCGCCTAAGGGCCTGATATGGGTGCTAGGGTTAATTGTGGATCGATAGTTACTAAATTTCAGTTATTAGTTTTTATTTACAAATAACTTATCTAAGCAAAGTTTGGTAATAAAATGTAATTATCTTTAGATTTATAAGCATTTTTGTGCTTTTCTTTGTATTAAAAAGGCTTTTGATAATGCGTCTTATATGGGAGGTATGGTCAAATATGGGCCGATTCCTACAAAATTTGGCACACTGGTTATGGCTACCATAAGAAAATTTATGCTGAATATTATTAAAATACAGCTAAATTTGTGGCTGTAAAGGGCCAAAAACTCTATTCGGGGAAGGCGTTCCTATAGGAAGTAATCGGATTTTGGCTGAAAAATATAGGGATCGTCCTTAAACCAATATATGAGTCTGGGACATTCATATAAAATCAACAGAGGGATTGATTCTGAGTCGATCAGAATAATATTTCTATGCGTTACAAACATCAACACAAACCCAATATACCCTTTCCTCCTATGGTGGTGAAGGGTACAAAAGTAGATTCAAAGCTTAGTTCACTTGTGGACAAAAGATTATTGATCCCTGTCGAAATTAAGGCATTTGTATTGATAAATAGACTTTAGAATCTAAAGTTTAGATACATGTGTAGTTACAAATTACATTCTATATTTCGAACCTCCTAAAAGTATACAACACTTTTCTTTCTGAAATATTATATATGTAACTCACTTCGAGCTTTAATTTCCTGGGCCAATCTGCCTCTCTTGAATGTAAATTTAAGTTAATTAAATTAAATTAAGTAACATTGTGTTTAAATTTGAAACCATTCTTTAGTAACAAAGACCAGACATATGTATCTATCAAAAATAATTCGGACACGCTGATTTCAATGGTGGCATTAAATTTTCTATATTAGCTCAAATTAGGAAGATATTTTTTGTTTGGGAAACCCTACCCATTAGGGTGGGTCGATTTTTTTAGTGAACAATCGTATAGCAAAATCGAAATCTGCACCTGATTCTAAGAAAGTTTCCCTAAGAAACCAGGTGTCTAAAATGAAATCCTAGCTAGCGCAGCGAGGCCTGAAAATATTCACTTCCTACATATTGAATAGAATTTTGGAAAAAAAAATAGTTTTGGATATAATTCGATATCTTGAGAACTGATGAAGAAATCACAGTGAAACTTCAGGTGGACAAAGCTTTTGAGTTTCCACAAAATATGAGCTACAGTAGAGCTTAGTAGAATGCCATTAGGCTCTCAAATGTGAAACCAAAGTTTAGCATGTCGAAGAAATTTCGTTCTTAAAATTCACCAAAGTTCCATTAATGTTCTGAACGTATATCTGATTATACATTTGGAAAGAGCATTCAAATATCTATTAAAACTGTGTTTGACTGTGTGAATATCTCATTTATGTTTCAAGATCTTTAGTGTTAAAACTTTGCTTCGTTCAATTATCATAAAATTTTAATATATATTTGATGAATTGTTATGTGCAACAAATGTTCAACACTAAATATCTTGAAAGATAAAAGAGATAATCACAAAATTAAAACTAATTTTAATATATATTTGAATGCTCTTTCCAAATGTATAATCTAATATACGTTCAGAGCATAAATAGGACTTTGGTGAATTTTAAGAACAAAATTACTTCGAGATATTAAACATTGGTTTCACGCTTGAGAGCCCAGTGGCATTCTACTACGCCTTACTGTAGCCCATATTTTGTGGAAACTCATCAGCTTTATCCACCTAAAGTTTCATTAAGATACCTTTATTAGTTCTCAAGGTATCGAATTATATCCAAAACTATTATTTTTTCCAAAATTCTAGCTAGCGCCGCGAGGATTTCATTTTAGACACCTGGTTTCTTAGGGAAACTTTCTTAGAATCAGGTGCAGATTTCGATTTTGCTATACGATTGTTGCATTTTTTGGCTCCCATACAAATCGACCCACTCTACTACCCATATTATTAACAATCAATAAAATTTGGCACATGCGTTTTTTTTGCTATAAAAACAAAGTATGCCAAAATTGTGTTTATTATCTAGGGTACCTACCATATATGGGTCCATTATCTAGGGTACATCCCGTATAAATAATTTCCAGGAATCGAATTTTTCGCAGCCTCAAGGTATGCTTCATAATATTTACAAAACTTAATTCAGTTAAATTTAAATACAGGACATATCCGAACAAAACCGACCGGAATTAACCAAATTCCGTAGATATTATTCCTGTTCAAGAAAGGCATATAGGCCAAATTTCATGGTTAGGGTTTCTCAAACAAAAAGTTCAAATATCTTTCTTATTTGAACTAATGTAGAAAAATTAATACGAATAATCTTTGGCAGATATATCTTGTCTCTGTTCCCTCAAGCAAATCGGTAGTCGACTACGAAAATAATCCATTTATAGTCAACTTTTTAACAACTTACTACAAGCTAACTACAAATTATGTTGTGTGCAGTGAAGCTGTTCTATTTTTAGCATTCATTCTTCGTCTACTATTTTGACTTCTGTTTTTTCATATATATGTATAACTGATGATATGGTATTTTCTTTTCCATTTTTATAGCTACGGTGGCTTTGTTGGTTAGCACATCGATTACTAAACATAACATATGATTTCATCCTAGGTTCGATAATTGATCTTGGCAACATCAATTTCAGTTGTAAAGTGTTGAATAATATAAAGATTTATCTCTCCATTTCCAAAGAAGGTATCCCAGAGTGTTACTTCTCTTTTTGTCTATAAAATAACTAATAAAAAACTAATTTTAAGTTAGTTAAAAAGTCATGCAAGGTCGGACAGCTGACTACCTCCAATGACATCGCCATATTAAAATAGTCAGTTTTCTAGGGAAAAAGTAATCCAAGCATCAACCACAACTAATGAATTAATTATTTCCACGACAACATTCCAATTGGAACAAGTGGTAGGTACTTCTCTCAGACAATTAGCTGCATCCGATTCTATTTTTAGACTCATTGAAAGGGACCTACTTTTTAACTCCGGCTCCGAACGGCAAATGCATTAGTTAGAGAAGTTTTATATAGCCTAATACTCAATAACCAGTGGCTAGCTGAGTTATGAGGTGAACCGCCGTATTTTGAAAATTATTTTTTCTCAAGTGAGCCTGACAGGGGATTGAACTTGGGACCTCTGGTATGCTAGGCGGATGACTTACCTGCTATACCACGGCGGTTCAAAATCAACCACAACTAGTTGACGAAAAAATGCACAAAGTTTGCTTAAAGTTAACAGAGTTGCTTGCAGAGTTACTTTTTCACACTATCACTGTGTTATTAAAATAAATTTTTGTTTGTTTGTTAATTACAACATATCTCCCAAAAGTATGCAATTAAATTTTATTTTAATTCAATCGACTCATTATTTTTTATTCATATTCATTCATGTGTAATGTTCAGTTTATATAAAACTTTTTATAAATAAGTATCCCAAAAGTATGCTATACAAATGTTTCTGAAATATCTTAGATTTCGATAATTTGGCCCTTGATTTGGCAGACAATACCTTCTTTTCTTACCGAATATAAAGTTAAAATCAACAAGATCAACCTTTTTTCTGCAAATAATAATGCCGTTGATGCTTTAAAAATTCATGTTTTAGAGGTAACCTTATCGGAGTAAAACAAGTAGGAAAAGCTTTAGTCGGTCAAATCCGGTCAAGTTTGTCAAATGTGGACCAACAATTTAACAAGTTATCCTTAATTCTTAAAGACATACATATACTTTTCAAAATCTCGAGATTTAAGTAGATTTTTGTCATTTCCGCCTAAGGGCCTGATATGGGTGCTAGGGTTAATTGTAGATCGATAGTTACTAAATTTCAGTTATTAGTTTTTATTTACAAAATACTTATCTATGCAAAGTTTGGTAATAAAATGTAATTATCTTTAGATTTATAAGCATTTTTGTGCTTTTCTTTGTATTAAAAAGGCTTTTGATAATGCGTCTTATATGGGAGGTATGGTCAAATATGGGCCGATTCCTACAAAATTTGGCACACTGGTTATGGCTACACTCAGAATATTATGTGGGTAAAAATAAATGAAAATGTAATTTAAAATGAATGAATTTTCATTTGAAAACCGGTTGACTACATTTTCATTCAAATTTGAAGAAAAATTCATTTAAATTTAAATGTTAAAAAAACAACTTTTAATTTCGGTATAAATAAATGTATGTTAAAATTAATTTGTAAATTTTAACTGCCGGAAAAACAACTAGCAAATTTTTTAAATCAAACTAATTTTTCAGTTATTTTCAATTTTTTGACTATCAAAAGAACAACTGTAAAATTTTTAAAATCGAACTAAAGTTTCCGTTATTTTCAATTTTTTAACTTACAAAAAATAAACTACAAACTTTTTCAAAACAAACGAAAGTTTCAGTTATTTTCAATTTTTTAACTGACAAAAAATAAACTACAAATACTTTCAAATCAAACTAAATTTTTGGTTATTTTCAATTTTTTAACTATCGAAAAACTAACTGTAAAATTCTTTAAATTCAACTGATTTTTCTTTTATTTTCAATTTTTCGACTGCCAAATAATAAAATTTCAAATTCAGTAAAATTTAATGATAATTCAATTTTTTATTTAATAAATAAACTTAATTTTAAAACAATACTCGTTTAATATATAAGTATATATATATATATATATATATTATAATAAAATGTAGATGTTATAAACTATATATAATTAATTTAAATTTAAAATTTATATCTAATTTTTCTTTATAAATAATTTGATGACATAGTACAAAAATTAACTAAGAATTAAAAATAAATAGGGATTGACTAGTATATAAGATTCTTGCTAACAGCGATTGTTGCTCTACTTGTGAATACCGTGACTTAAATATAATAAAACAGCACATTTGAATCTGAAATTATATATATATTATTATTATATTTTTATAAAAGTTTAGATTTATATAAAAAAATTTAATTTGTATAAAAAGTTAAAATTTTTATTGAAAATGAAAATTTTTATAAAATTTTTAATTTTTATAAAATTTTTTTACATACAATAAATTTTTATAAAAGTTTAAGTGTTTATAAATTTTCATATTTTTTTTTAATTTACATTTTTATAAATTTATAGATTTTTATAAAAATTTAACTTTTTATAGAATTTCAAATATTTATAAAATTTTAAATTTTTAAAAGATTTTAATTTTTCTAGAATTTTAAATTTTTATAAAATTTTAAATTTTTGTAAAATTATTATACATTTTTTTAAGAATTTACATTTTTATTAATTTTCAGATTTTTATATATATTTAAATTTTTATAAAAATTGATCTTTTATAGAATTTTAAACTTTTATAACATTTTTAATATTTATAAAATTTTAAATTTTTATAAAATTTTTAAATTTATAGAATTTTAAATTTTTATAAAATTTAAATTTTTAATTTTAATAAAATTTTTAAACTCATAGAATTTTTGTTTTTATTATAAATTTTAAATTTTTAAAAAATTTTAAATTTTTAAAAAATTTAAAATTTTTATAAAATTTTATAACATACAAAAATGTTTAATAAAATTTTATAAAAACTTAAATGTTTATAAAATTTTATTTTTTGTTTAAATTTACATATTTTTATAGATTTTATGATTTTTAAAATATGAAAATTTTTATAAAAATTTAACGTTTTATAAAATTTAAATTTTTTTAATTTAATAAAATTTTTTTAAAGTTCTAAATTTTTAGAAAATTTTATTTTTTTTAATGTTAAATTATAATTAATTTTTTTTTAATATAAATTTTCAGATTTTTATATAAATTTAAATGTTTATAAAAATGTATCTTTTCTAGAATTTTAGATATTTAATAAAATTTTTAATTTTTATAAAATTTAAAAATTTTTTTTTTTAATTTTATTGCATACAATAAATTATTAAAAAATTTTATAAAAATGTAAATATTAATAAAATTTATTTTTTTTAAATTACAATTTCAAAAATTTAAAGATTTTTATAAAAATTAAAATTTTTATAAAAATGTAACTTTTAATTTTTATAAAATTTTAAATATTTTGTATAATTTAAAACTTGTATAAATTTCAAAATTTTTACCAAATTTCCACTTTTTATAAGATGCGAAGTTCTAAAATTTTATTACATAATGATAAAAACAAAACTAACTTTGGACGCTGGATACTGGAAACAAATTCTGGGAGTTCTTAAATTATGTTAAATATATATAAAAAACATGCATACATTTACAGATAGATAACCTGACCCTTGGACCTTTGGACGCTTGAGACTGGACACCTGTGGATGTTTTCTTTAGAAATATGTTAGTATGTTGGATTGGACAAAATTTCATGTTGTTCATAATTATTATAATACCATAAAATATGCAATAAAGTTGATATACATATATCTAATGAAATTTTTTTTATCATTATGGTGTCATAATGTCCATGGACATTATGGAATTCCACTAAATATTTTTATAAAACTTAAATTTTCTAAAATTTTTTTACAACAACGATAAATAACGTTACTTATCTTGGGAGCTGGATAATGAAACTTTTTCTAAAATCTATCTGAAAATAAAATGTTTATTAGTTTTAAGATTTTGTTAAATATGTATATAAATATATTCATATATACCTCAACAGATGAATTATCTGAACCTTGGACCTTTGGACACTAGATACTGGAGACCTGTAAATATTTTCTTTAGATATTTGTATGTTTTGCAAATCACTTCCATTAGATTGAATTCTATTACACATTAAAGTGACTTTTAGAACATGTTTAAATGTTTGATGGCATTCTATTATGTCCATTCACATACTAATGGAAGATCTTTTTCCATTGTGGCATTATAATGTCCATGGATATTATGAAATGCCACCAAACATTAAGATGTGTTCTATAAATCATTTTAATGTGTAATTGAATGATATCCAACTGCACATGAAAGTGATTTGCAGAATTGTTTTATAAACACGATGAATTTATATTTAAAATTATGAACTTACCTTTTTTTCACATTTTTTGAATATTTTAATTTTTATTTTATTTTTCAGTTTTTATAGTTAACACGCCGGATTCTATGATTCGAAAGTTTAATTTTTTGAAAATCACTGCTTGCTTTGATTTTTAAATTTCAAAAGCATTTTTGTAACAAGGTGGTGTTACAGATAAATGTAAAAAGACACTTATGTAATGTAGATATATTATAAGTCCCAAACAGAAACAGCTACCTTATAAGACCGTCGTACAGGAGTTTACGTGCTCTATCCGCAATATTACACATTTTGAGTTAATGATGCCACTTTAGGTTTTCGACCCCAATTTTTCCAAATCTGCAATCCGTTTTCGGCTATCTCTAGTTTAGGAGATAAATTGTATCTGTTTTGTTCTATATCCTTCAAAACAGATTTCTGGTGCTGTTTTGCTCTATACGGCAAATATATGGTGTAAAAATCTTAAAATTAAGTTAAAACTTCAAGATCGAATGCATTTTTGGCGTATAGAGCACATAAACTCCCGCAAGGCGAGATGTACTTATTTATATGATTAAAGAAGGATAGATTAACACGTTAAATATTCATGTCTTAAATTTCATTCCAGCATCCATACTTTAACACGTTCCCTGCCTAGCTGTTTTTCACTAGGTGTCATTTCTACGCCGCGTGTACCGAAAACAGTACATAATTTTGTATAAATTCTATTTTTTTTTTTGTTTTTGAGAGAATTTATATTATTCAAAAATTGCTCTAAACATCACTAAATAACATAAAACAATCATAACGGGAATGAAAATTTAGAGAAAAAAAATTGTATTTAAAAAGACACGTTGGCGTAAAAATGAAGCTATGCGTGTACTTTTCGGTACACGCGGCAAGGAACGTGTTAAAAAAAAACATAAAAAGGATCGGGACAGAGTTAGCTTCCCCCTTATAAAGATAATATCTTTAAATCGAAGCTTTTAAACTGTTTTCAAAAGAGTTTTTAGTGAATGGTTGTACCAGACAAAATGGCAAAAAAAATACTTGTAAATGGTAACGTAATGTAAATATTTGAGCGGTTTATTGTGACAAGATAATGATACGATTTATATAGCGCTAAATCAATTTGCATTACCAGTATAGTTTTGCATACAACTTTAGTGTTAAACAACAAGAAATCATTTTTAATTATGACAGTTTCTTAAGAATTAAGAGAAACAAATAGTTAATTTTTTTAAGAAATTTAAGTAATTATTTAATTTTCATAAAAAAGAAAATAACTACAATTAATAACTGTAATGGATTATCAATAATTTTGTGTAGTTTGTTTTTTTAAATAAATAACCAAATCAGTTGTTATTAGATTTTCATAGATTTTCAAATGTTTATTCATTTAAAAATGATTCAACTGAAAATTTTTAAAACAAACTACAGTCAGTTACTGTTATAATTTTCTGAGTGTACCATAAGAAAATTTATGCTGAATATTATTAAAATACAGCTAAATTTGTGGCTGTAAAGGGCCAAAAACTCTATTCGGGGAAGGCGTTCCTATAGGAAGTAATCGGATTTTGGCTGAAAAATATAGGGATCGTCCTTAAACCAATATATGAGTCTGGGACATTCATATAAAATCAACAGAGGGATTGATTCTGAGTCGATCAGAATAATATTTCTATGCGTTACAAACATCAACACAAACCCAATATACCCTTTCCTCCTATGGTGGTGAAGGGTACAAAAGTAGATTCAAAGCTTAGTTCACTTGTGGACAAAAGATTATTGATCCCTGTCGAAATTAAGGCATTTGTATTGATAAATATTTCTTTGATTATATTCTCTTGCCTCGAAATATAAAAGGCAGCCCTCGTGATTTAATACATTAGTTTTTATTGTTTCTAGTTTAATCACTGTTACATTCACAATGTTCCTGGTATATTAAAAAAGTGACAAGAAAAAAATTATATATCGAGGGTTTATATTCAAAAAAGTGTTATCTGCAAATTCACAATTTTACAGGAGAGCGAAAAAACTGTTCTTATCGTTAACTATAAGAGTAGTAACTAAACTTTGTTTCCAATACAATATAAAATGGGACTTAGATTTAATATAACATAAGTTTTTGATTAATTTCTTATACATATATATTTGCGCTTCTAGTAGATAGCACTTTTTAAAAGTCAAAAGTAAATCGTTTCAATTAAAGCAAGCAAAAAAATTAAACATTTCTAAAACACGTTTCTATAAAAAATAATTTTAATCGAAGGTGCAGATATCACTTTTTGTATATAAAGCATCGATATTCGAAATTTTATTTTCAGTAAAAATTTCTAAAATAATTTTATTAAATGCTGAAAACTCATATATATGACAAAAAACTAGCACAAAAGTGAGTGAGATGAAATTCTAACAAATACTCAAATGAATAAATAAATGGAGAAATTGAATTCATTTTGAAAACTGAAGGGTCAAAAAAAGCATCTCATATCAAAAAATGTGAAAATACGGTTTAAAATTAAAATTCAGCAGAAAGATAAAAAAAGTTTTTGCCATAATTAAATTAAAAAGGTCAAATAATGGTAAAAAAAAATATTTTTTTAAACAAAACAGTGGTAAGAATAATCTGATTGGAGGTCTTTATTAAGGCAAATTCATACAAATTAAAATCGTATTGCATACTCTTAGGAGGCTGCAAGAAATATAAATTAAAATCGAATTGCATACTCTTAGGAGGTTGCAAGAAAATGTTGAGCACTCATCATTAAAATCTCTCAATTTGCGACTTTAATACTAGAATATACCTTAACTTTGGAGCATTTTATTCGATTTAAATAATTTTAAGTCAAATCCATATATTTTTTACAAAAGTAAAAATTGATCATTAAATTTGAAAAATTGTAATTAGTAAAGTATTAAAGTATTTTTTAGTATAAATATTTTTTGATTCTTATTGATTTTTGTTTGATTGATAATCTCTCATTGAGCTTTGAAAATTTTAAATCAAAAATTCATTTTTATGGATTTAGATATTCTGTTATTTAGTTTTAAATTAAATTTTTCTATTTACATGAAGTTTCATATATATATATATATGTATATATATATTTTTTTTTTGTTAAATCCAAAAAACCAACATTCAAATCAATATTTTTATATTTATTTATTGCCTCGTTTAGCTCGGCTTTTGATAAGCTTTTACTTCCTTTTTTTTTGAAAAATATTCAACAAAATATTAGTTTCTATTTACAAAATATTGATTTTTTGTTATAAATTTGTTAAATAAAAATTAAAATTAGTTTTGGACTTTTATTAGATTTTAAAAAGGAAATCACTTTACAACTTAGATGTTAACTTAGATATACAAAATTTAATCATACAGCATGATTGACTACAATGAGAGGATGTGGAATAGAATAAGAAGGATAATAATAAAAATTAAATTATAATAAAAATGAAAAATAAATCCTTTTACATTCATCCCATTACTTATCACGTCACTTTTCCACACATACAAACACACGGAAAACCACAAACAATCAAAAGCAAACAGTCTCGCAGACTTTACATATTTTCTTATATACCCAGCGGGAAAATCTTGGAAGACGAACAACTTTAGTCTTTATTCTTTATATTAAAATTTTTTCGTTAAATCATTGACATAACTTAAACTTTGCATAACAAGGTAGGAATACTTCAGTGCCACCAATTTTTGCAGATTTAAAGTGAATATTATAAAGCACACTTTTAGGATATTTAATATGTATATGTGTTACAAATTTTGACCTTGGTCAAGAAAAGCTTAAAGTTATTCTATATCGAAAACATTATTTAGAATGTGTCATGTAAATCAAATGTAAACTTTTTTAGACTTAAATCATTTTCGCTATTGAATCTTAGTTGTGAGCTAGGGTCAAATGTGGACTCATTTTCTGAATAACTTAAAATGTGTTATGTGGATCGATTGTAAACTTCTTTGGACTTAAATCATTTTCGCCATTGAATGTTATTTGTGAGCTAGGGTCAAATGTGGTCTGATTTACTTTCTTTACACCTAAGTCCGTTTTTCTCGAAGTACGAGGACGCTTCGGGAACTTCTTAGCCTAGCACAAAAAGCGTGGTACAAACACAAAAAAGTTAAGTGTTTTGGAAACTTCCATCTCTGCTAAAACACATGTTAAATTTTGTTTCGATCTGGTAACTCCTTCATATAGAAACATGTGTTCACAAAAGACGCATCCGCTATTTTTTTACAATAGAAAAATTAGAAATACGTGGTGTCATCTCGTAACATTCAAAAGCATAAGCTTAGGATAATCTTAATAATTTTTCTATAGAATTTTTTTTTCAAAAATTTTTCTATAGAAATTTTTTTATCGAAAATTTTTCTATAGAAATTTTTCTTATCAAAAATTTTTCGATAGAAAATTTTTTTTATCAAAATTTTTTTTTACAAAAATTTTTCTATAGAAAATTTTTGTATCAAATATTTATCTATAGAAAATTTTTCCATACAAAATTTGTTAATCAAATTTTTTCTATAGAAATCAATAATTTTTCTATAGAAAATTTTTTTCTCAAAAATTTTTCTATAAAAAATTAGTTTATCAAACATTTTTTTATAGAAAATTTTTTTGCCAACAATTTTTCTATACAAAACTTTTTTATTAAAAATTTTTCAAGGGAATTTTTTTAATCAAAATTTTTTCTATAGAAAATTTTTTTTTTATTCAAAAATTTTTCTATTTTTTTTGTATCAAACATTTTTCTTTAAAATTTTTTTTTGATCAAAAATTTTTCTATAAAAATTTTCTATAGACAAATTTTTGATAAAAAAATTTTTTATAGAAACTACTTTTATAGAAAATTTTTCTATATTAAAAAATTTGTATCCAAAATTTTTCTACTAAAAAATATTTTTATCTATTTTTTTATATTTTTATCGAAAATTTTTCTACAGAAAAATATTTTTATCGAAAATTTTTCTATAGAAAAATATTTTTGTCGAAAAATTTTCTATAGAAAAATATTTTTATCGAAAATTTTTTTATAGAAAATTATTTTTATCAAAAACTTTTGAATAGAAAATTTTTTTGTCAAAAATTTTTCAATAAAAAATAGAAAAATTTTTCATAAAAAAATTTTTTATAGAAACTACTTTTATAGAAAATTTTTCTATATAAAAAAATTTGTATCCAAAATTTTTCTACTAAAAAATATTTTTATCTAATTTTTTATATTTTTATCGAAAATTTTTCTACAGAAAAATATTTCTATCGAAAATTTTTCTATAGAAAAATATTTTTATCGAAAATTTTTCTATAGAAAAATATTTTTATCGAAAAATTTTTTATAGAAAATTATTTTTATCAAAAACTTTTGAATAGAAAATTTGTTATAAAAAGTTTTCCCATAGTAAATTTTTTTTATCAAAAATTTTTCTATAGAAAATATTTTTATCAAAAGTTTTTCTATAGAAGTTTTTTTATTAAAAAATTTTCCATAGACATTTTTTTATCAAAAGTTTCTCCTTAAAAATTTTTTATCAACAGCTTTTCATTGAAAATTTTTCTAACGAAAATATTTCTATCAAAAATTTTTCTATATAAAAATATTTAAATAGAAAAACTTTCTACAGAAAAATAATTCCGAAGAAAATTTTTCTGTAGAAAAATATTTTACAGGAAAAAAGTTTTTATCAACAATTTTTTTTACAGAAAAATATTTTTATCGAAAGTGTTTTATAGAAAATTATTTTTATCGAAAATTTTTCTATAGAAAAAAATTTTTATCGAAAAAGTTTTTTAAGAAAAATATTTTTATCGAACATTTTTCTATAGAAAAATATTTTTGTCAAAAAATTTTCTGCAGAAGAATATTTTTATCGAAAATTTTTACAGAAAATATTTGTGTCGAAAAATTTTCTATAAAAAATAATTTTTATTGAAAACTTTTAAAAAATTTTCGATCAAAAATTTTTCTATAAAAATTGTTTGTATTGAAAATATCTAAATATTTTTAATATTTGAAATTATTTCTGTTTTGAAAAATATTCCCAATTCGGTTACATTTATTTCAAACAATGTTTACAAAGATAATAGTGTCGTGACGACAATGTTTAAGATTACATTTCTATATTCTCTCGAACCGTATGTTTTGTTGCTATAAATTAGATTTTGTTTCTTGTATATTTTGTTTCTGTATTTTCTTTAACAAAGCGGCTCCTACCGACTTTGCTAACATCGAAGTCCCAACTGAATAGTTTTAATACTCATTTTGACGAGATTCATTAATGATGATCGTGATATTTACGAAAATTACAAAAAGTCTTCGGCCTCTGGTGGTAAGGGCTGCCTACGTCTGCATATAATGTTTATTATATTTTGTGCTTATCTGTCAAAAGAAAGAGTTACGTTTTACATACATATTTAGATATTAAACTGCAAAATTTTTGCTACAACTTCTGACTTTTCAATTCATTCCGAATAGAATTATGTGGCCTTATACCTGCTTTATCGATAGCTATTAGGAGTTGTTTAAAAATTTTCTACACTATTATTCTTATACTCTTATTTTCACATCACTTCTGTTAGCAGCATTCGGGACCGAATATTTTCCCCTCTGGGTATAATATACAATATTATAAGTGTGTTTATAAATCTTTTTAAAAACATATTACAGACATGTTTACACTGAGATGAATGACATTTTAAATAGAACTGCCTTGGCTGGGTTTTGTCCCCAAAGACAGACAGACAGAGGGAGCAGTTGAAAAAAAGGCTGTCGTAATTTTCACCAAATGATGTTTATCAAATAATTCAATTTTAGCCCAATGTTTATATGGGTTTATTTTCTGATTTTTTTTTTTCTTTTTTTTTCCATACACATTAAAGAAAATATACTATTAAAAAAAGCCAGCCAGTAAAAATTCTATGTCTCTGTAGTTTAGCTTTGAATCTAAGAGCATTTATACCCAATGTGTTTGTTAACATAAATATACATGAATTTTATAACAAAAGGTTCAAAATTCCAAACCACAATGGATTTGACCAGCAAACAGAAAAAAATATATATAAACCTAACCTTAGATTTAAATTGAATTTTTTATTCACTCATCTTTTTTGTGTGGCAATTCATTTTTTAGGTCTTACTTTATCTCCTTTGCTATATTTTTTTTTTCTTATTCTAGGATTTGCAACAAAAGGATTGAAATGAAAATTTTCTATATTTATTATTTTACTTCTATATTTATATTTTGTTCCTTTGTACTTTCATTGCGGTAAAATAAAATATTTATAAATTAAAAATTTGGGTTTAAAGAAAAAATGTTACGCATGAATTTGCAGACAGAAGATTAGGGGTTGTCCAGTCGTCGCTTGCGATATCGATCGAAAATAGAAAATTTTTTGAATTTATTATGTAGCATACTTTTGGGAGATTCTATGTAATGCTTAATGCATACAATTTATTAAATTCAAGGCTCTTTTGCCACTGGGCCTGGATGTTTTTGTAAATAAGTAAATCAATATTTAATTAACCAAAAGTATTTTTGAATATTACTTGAATTGCACTATGACACATTTTTGGTGTGGTGTCGTAAAAATTCCAATACCAAATGAAAGCACTAGACTCATTTATTGAAGCCCCAAAAGCGTTTGTCGCTGGTAGGTGGAACTTTAGAGTTATCGCCTTTCGAAAGTTGCAATTTTCTGTATAGAAGTGAAATCAAAAATGTTCGAAAACCACACCATCTTCGATTTCAATGAAATTTTGTATGTACATTTCCCTAGCTCATGCAATTTATAAGGTTCTTCAAATTCTTAAATTTCGGTTAAGTTAAGATTTTATGACGGTCCAAAATTCATTTTTTTAAGATTTTTTTTTTTAAACATACCCATTTTATATGCCTATAACTTTTGATACAGATATCAGATGTTAATGAAACAAGTCTCATATTTCAGCATATGTTGGTGAACAAGGGAAATCAATTATGTCCTTGACTCAAGGATATCTCAAAAAGCTTATCTTACATTTTCTATCCTTCTTTCCAATATGAATTATAGTGTTGACATCAATATATAAAATTCAAAAAACTGGGCCCATTGGGGAATCGGAAAATAATATACTTTTTTTAAAACTTTTCATACTAATTCAGTCCAAATTTTTATACATACATATATAACTTTTTTTCATGAATAGTTCAAAAAAAATTCAAACGAATCATGAAAAAATATTCAAATTTCAAAATTTGTTCCGAAATAATATTGTTTTACAAAAAGTCTATTATTTCGCGAATCTCTACTTTTGATCAATATCGAATGCACCATTTAGGCAATAAAAACTGGGGCCAAATTACGGCATTCGATATCGATCGAAATTTTAGATATTTTCAAAATATTTGTGTAGCATACTTTAAGGACCATCAAAATTATTTAAAAGATGCAGAGTTTATTATATATTTTTTTAAGTTATTTGCCAAAAGATGAGTAATAGTAAAAGAGTTTCAACTGAATAACATATATTTTTAAAAACGAATCAAAATGGATACCAAATTTCATTAAACTTTTTGCATCGAAGTAATTTTGAACATCCCTACAGTATACTTTACAATATTCGCTTAAAAGTCTGAGTTTTCGATCGATATCGAATGCCGTAATTTGGCCCCTAAAATTTCAAAAACATTTGTATAGCATATATTTAGGATAACTTATAACATAAATTTTACTTCATTTTATAATTATTTGTCAAAATGAGCCCAATAGTGAAAGTGTTTTATTTAAAATATATGGTTTTCAAAAGAAAAGAACATATTTAGAAATCGAATTTTATTGAACTTTATACAACTAAAATTATTTTAAACATCCCTAAAGTATACTTTAAATATATGTTAAAAATTTTTTACTTACGATATCAAATGCGGTGATGTGGTGCCTGGGTTCTAATTCCGGTCTAACAGAATTGTAAAATTTTCCTGGAACCTCCTAAAAGATCAACATTTTTGCTATAAATTTTCATGGAACCTCCTAAAGGTACCCGATTTTCTCTGAAATCTCCTGTATTTTGATTGATTTTCTAAAATTTAGAATGAATTTTTTTTAATTTTATAAATATTTGTTAGAAATTTAGTAAATCTTTTACATTTTGAAAAATTTTCTTAAACTTAGTGCTTTTCATACATATAATAGCTATTTCCCAGATTTTACTCTAAAAAAAAAAAGAAACTGACTTACCTTCAGTTTCCTAAAACAATGGTAGCAATAAATTTTACAAGCTCATAAGATATTTATATAAGAAATTGCATTATTTGTCTCAGCTGTAAAATGTTCGACGTTGCTCGTTTTAAAGAAGTCGCGTAAAAAATGTGTCATTAAATTAAAGTACAAGAAGAAACACCATATTGACAGTCAAATATTAAAAATGATCACAACGCGAAAAATATTTTGTATAAAAGTTACAAATCGAGTCAGTGTCAAATGCAACCAAGACTGCAGACACCCAACAGAAAGACAAGAAAAAAATTGAGAAAAAAGAAATCGTAAGAAACATGAAACCAACATTGACAATAATCGACGATTCCAGTCACGCTTGGTGACAGGAACCAAAAAAAAGCAAAATAAAAAGAAAACACGATTTTCAGGAATAGCAGCGACAACATCAAAAACAAATTATAGTAAATATTGGAGTATATAAAAAAATAACAACATTAGCATATAACTTACTTTACCATCAACAATATTCCTAGGAATTGCTGCTACTGCAGCTCCTGAAGCTTCTCTAGATGCACCAAGGAAAACAAGTGAAAAATTATGCAACATTTGTTAAGCATACAATTTTTCTTTTTTTTTTTTTGTTTCTTTGCTTTCTTTCATTGTTGGTCTGCTTGAATGCTTGCGAAACAGCCGCGCCTTCCGTTTCCGTTCAACAAAAAGACGTTGAGGGTAGCTGAGCATTGTTGCCATCTCTATGTCTGCGTTATATTATTTATATATCGTCAACTGATAAGCAAAAGGATGCAACTACATAATTGCGTAAATAATTTTTTTTTTAACTTTAAAAACTTTTTAATTGTGTTTATGAAACAACTAAGACAAAATATTATAAGAAAACTAAGTTTTTCATTGCAACATTTAATATAAAAAACATTTCATATAATAAAAATAAGCCCTTTTTGCTTTTGAGGTTATGATATAAAATTTACACCCAAACATTCGTAGCTGTATGTATGTATGTTGTAATGTTGTAGAAAAACTGCATCAAGTCGGCTGAATTCAATGAAACATTTACAGTTGTGTCGTTATATTTATTGTTCCTTTTCCAACATCTGTTTAAATGGATATACAAGAAAAAATACAAAAGAACAAAACTTATTGAAACATATGGATACATATATTACATATTTGCATGTAAAATAGAGTAAATGAAAGCAGCTAGATCAGAAAAGAATAACTTTGATATATTGCCCTTATGGTTCAGTTCTATTTCATTACTTGATCTAGTTCCGTTCTACTTCAATTCTAGTTTAGTTCTAGTTCAATTCTACACTCAGGAAATTATTACAGTAACTGATTGTATGTTGTTTAGGAAATTTTCGGTTATGTTGTTTTCAAATGAATATTCATTTAAATTTATATGAAAATAGATTTTCAACATATTTATACATTTGTTTAAAAAACAACCTACAAAAAAATACTGAAAATCCGTAACATTTGAAAATATCAGTTGTTTAGTTTTTTTATATTTTTTCAATTATTGTATCGAATATAATTCGTATTTGTTGAATTATTGTTTTTCCTTAAGTATCTTAGGTTTGCTTACTGAAGAAGCTTTTTATAATACTGGCCGCCTATTACGGGATATGGCCTAAGCAAACAGCAAACTTTGTTTTGTCTGTTTGGTTTTTTGATGCCTTAAAGGATATAACCTTTTTATGGTTTTGTCTTTTATATTATGTTAATTACAAAAACAAATGAAAATTGTCCGTTTTATGGAAATTTTACGTAGTTTTTTACCATTCAATTTTTTAAAAATAAATGAAAATTTCCGTTTTTTATACTAAAAATGTAGTTTAAATTTTTGTCAGTAATTTTTTTGAAAACAACTGAATATTCCGTTTTTAAAACTGAAAATGTAGTTTAAATATTTGTCAGTTAAATTTAAATGAAATATTTATTGAATTTGAATGAAAAATCAGTTGACCGGTTTTTAATTCATTTCAAATTACATTTTAAGTTAATTTAACTTACATAATATTCTGAGTGTAGTTCAGTTCTAGTTCAGTTCTAGTTCAGTTCTAGTTCAGTTCTAGTTCAGTTCTAGTTCAGTTCTAGTTCAGTTCTAGTTCAGTTCTAGTTCAGTTCTAGTTCAGTTCTAGTTCAGTTCTAGTTCAGTTCTAGTTCTGTTCTAGTTCAGTTCTAGTTCAGTTCTAGTTCAGTTCTAGTTCAGTTCTAGTTCAGTTCTAGATCAGTTCTAGTTCAGTTCTAGTTCAGTTCTAGTTCAGTTCTAGTTCAGTTCTAGTTCAGTTCTAGTTCAGTTCTAGTTCAGTTCTAGTTCAGTTCTAGTTCAGTTCTAGTTCAGTTCTAGTTCAGTTCTAGTTCAGTTCTAGTTCAGTTCTAGTTCAGTTCTAGTTCAGTTCTAGTTCAGTTCTAGTTCAGTTCTAGTTCAGTTCTAGTTCAGTTCTAGTTCAGTTCTAGTTCAGTTCTAGTTCAGTTCTAGTTCAGTTCTAGTTCAGTTCTAGTTCAGTTCTAGTTCAGTTCTAGTTCAGTTCTAGTTCAGTTCTAGTTCAGTTCTAGTTCAGTTCTAGTTCAGTTCTAGTTCAGTTCTAGTTCAGTTCTAGTTCAGTTCTAGTTCAGTTCTAGTTCAGTTCTAGTTCAGTTCTAGTTCAGTTCTAGTTCAGTTCTAGTTCCGTTCTAGTTTAGTTCTAGTTCAGTTCTAGTTCAGTTCTAGTTCAGTTCTAGTTCAGTTCTAGTTCAGTTCTAGTTCAGTTCTAGTTCAGTTCTAGTTCAGTTCTAGTTCAGTTCTAGTTCAGTTCTAGTTCAGTTCTAGTTCAGTTCTAGTTCAGTTCTAGTTCAGTTCTAGTTCAGTTCTAGTTCAGTTCTAGTTCAGTTCTAGTTCAGTTCTAGTTCAGTTCTAGTTCAGTTCTAGTTCAGTTCTAGTTCAGTTCTAGTTCAGTTCTAGTTCAGTTCTAGTTCAGTTCTAGTTCAGTTCTAGTTCAGTTCTAGTTCAGTTCTAGTTCAGTTCTAGTTCAGTTCTAGTTCAGTTCTAGTTCAGTTCTAGTTCAGTTCTAGTTCAGTTCTAGTTCAGTTCTAGTTCAGTTCTAGTTCAGTTCTAGTTCAGTTCTAGTTCAGTTCTAGTTCAGTTCTAGTTCAGTTCTAGTTCAGTTCTAGTTCAGTTCTAGTTCAGTTCTAGTTCAGTTCTAGTTCAGTTCTAGTTCAGTTCTAGTTCAGTTTTAGTTCAGTTCTAGTTCAGTTCTAGTTCAGTTCTAGTTCAGTTCTTGTTCAGTTCTAGTTCAGTTCTAGTTCAGTTCTAGTTCAGTTCTAGTTCAGTTCTAGTTCAGTTCTAGTTCAGTTCTAGTTCAGTTCTAGTTCAGTTCTAGTTCAGTTCTAGTTCAGTTCTAGTTCAGTTCTAGTTCAGTTCTAGTTCAGTTCTAGTTCAGTTCTAGTTCAGTTCTAGTTCAGTTCTAGTTCAGTTCTAGTTCAGTTCTAGTTCAGTTCTAGTTCAGTTCTAGTTCAGTTCTAGTTCAGTTCTAGTTCAGTTCTAGTTCAGTTCTAGTTCAGTTCTAGTTCAGTTCTAGTTCAGTTCTAGTTCAGTTCTAGTTCAGTTCTAGTTCAGTTCTAGTTCAGTTCTAGTTCAGTTCTAGTTCAGTTCTAGTTCAGTTCTAGTTCAGTTCTAGTTCAGTTCTAGTTCAGTTCTAGTTCAGTTCTAGTTCAGTTCTAGTTCAGTTCTAGTTCAGTTCTAGTTCAGTTCTAGTTCAGTTCTAGTTCAGTTCTAGTTCAGTTCTAGTTCAGTTCTAGTTCAGTTCTAGTTCAGTTCTAGTTCAGTTCTAGTTCAGTTCTAGTTCAGTTCTAGTTCAGTTCTAGTTCAGTTCTAGTTCAGTTCTAGTTCAGTTCTAGTTCAGTTCTAGTTCAGTTCTAGTTCAGTTCTAGTTCAGTTCTAGTTCAGTTCTAGTTCAGTTCTAGTTCAGTTCTAGTTCAGTTCTAGTTCAGTTCTAGTTCAGTTCTAGTTCAGTTCTAGTTCAGTTCTAGTTCAGTTCTAGTTCAGTTCTAGTTCAGTTCTAGTTCAGTTCTAGTTCAGTTCTAGTTCAGTTCTAGTTCAGTTCTAGTTCAGTTCTAGTTCAGTTCTAGTTCAGTTCTAGTTCAGTTCTAGTTCAGTTCTAGTTCAGTTCTAGTTCAGTTCTAGTTTAGTTCTTGTTCAGTTCTAGCTCAGTTCTAGTTATAAATAGTTATTTATATTCAAATTAAAGACAATTTCAACCATAATAATATGGGTAGGGGTTCCCAAACAAAAATTTACATATCTTCATCTGTCCGAATTATTTTTGGTAGATATGTCTTGTCTTTGTTACTATAAAAAGGTTCCAAATTCAAGCACAGTATCATTAATAGTAACATCATCTATGCTTCAATCTAGAAATCTTTCAATAAAACTGTTATTTTAAATATTCTAGGAACATACTGTACAATTTGGTTTGACATTTCTTTCTTCTTCTGTTACCCTAGACTCCCGGTGGAGCATAGGGCCTCAACCATCCTTTTATATCCAACTCTGTTGCGAGGTGTTAGACATATGAATAGTTTGCTGCTTGTTACTCCGCATCAATTGACCTACTCTATGTTCTAGCAGGTGCACCAGCCCGACTGCCGCTTCCTTGTGCATTCCAATGAAGCACTTGTCGAGCAATGTTGGTATTTGGTCTTCGAAGTGTGTGGCCTATCCACCGCCATTTCTGTTGATATACCTCTATAGAGGAAGGAATTTGGTTTGTAGCGTTTAGTAGATCTTCATTTCTTATGCGATTTGGCCACCATACATTAAGGATTTGCCGCAAGCATTTATTTGCAAAGGTTTGTAGGCGCTTAGCGATGTCATTTGTGCGTTTCCAAATTTATATATTCGTAACTTAGTTGTTGTTGATATTTGCGAGATTTCTGCTCCGCGCCTCGAGCGTACATCAAGTAAAGATGGCTTGATGTACGCTGGAGGCGCGGAGCAGAAATCTCGCAAATATTAACAACAACTAAGTTACGAATATATAACTCGAATGTCAAGTCCATATTGTATTACGGCTGCGAAATTTGGAAACTCACAAATGCCATCGATAAATGCTTGCTTAGATCTGATCAAATTGTGATCAATTTGGTTCTTAGTGACACCATTCGGCGATATCTAAGTTATTTTATGGTAGAGCTTATGAGGAAAGATTGAACCTACAACCAGTTTCCTTTTACAGCATAGTTCGATTAATCTTTCTCCGTTGTGGTTCCTTACTCCGACACCATGCTAACCAATGTAGTATTCCAAACCGGTGTTGTTTGAGCCTACTTTGGCGTTAACGTCGCCCAGTATCATGGTAATATCACAATTATGTACCTTACTGTTCATTCAACTGCTTAATACATCGTAAAATTCCCCTTGGTCGTTTTCAGATTTGACTTCAGTAGGAGCGTAGACATTAAAAATGATCAAATTACGAGCATTAGTCCTCAGTTTTATTGCCATTAGCCTCTCATTGATAGGATACCATGCTATCATGGCTTTAGGAGGATGCTTGATTACTGACCGCTTTTACATGGATTTTCCCTATAACTGTACACAATGAGTGCAATAACACTCAGCTTAAAGATTTAACAGCTTATATTTTGAAACAAAGGATTCGAAACATATTCCTTCAAATCTGCAGAGTGTTTATACTCTTTTGAAATGTTGTATTTTATTTTCATAAGCCTATGTCTCATGTCTGTGACAATACATATATTAAAACGACTTCAACCTCAGCAAATGTAAAATAAAACTCCATTTAACTTTAAACATTTCATACCAGAATCAATTACCAACATCTTGAAGCCAGAGAAAAAGGGTGTAACTCTAAAGCAAACTAATAAGATATTTTCAAAACAAATTCCAATAACTGAAATCAGCAAATATTTATAGCATAAAAAAACAATAGTTTTAAAGCTATTAACAAATAAAGTAAGAAATGGCAGATGCAAGCAAAATCCTGCGTTTTATTGTTGTAGCCATGGAAGAATTTAATTAAACATTTGCTTTTGTGTCGGCAAATACAAATAAATATTGCAATTTATTGCAGTATTAAAAAGTCGGAGAAATTTCCCAACGAGCATTTCTAAGAAAATATTATAAAAATCGTATAAAATAAACTTTTAAACTGATGTACTTGACGGAAAAGAATCCAATTAACAGTCAATAACAGTGCCAAAAAAGCATGGAATGTGTTAAAGTAAAGTTTTTAAGTTTCCTTTCCATTACGAAAACACATACTTTTATTGTTCTTTTAATTCTTCTTAATCTCGTTCGATTCTCACATTAACAATTCCACGTAATATTAAAAGGTTCAAATTATCCATCACTTATTTAAATGACATTTAGTCAACTTTCTTTTTAATTTCCTGTAATTTTTATTAAGAATTTTCGAGTTTTTCCTTTTAGTGCCCAAGTAGGTACTCCTGACATGGTAACCACTTCAACATTTATCTTTGCTTTTAAAAATGGTCTTTCATTTGTCACACTTAAACTCAATAAAGGCCTGGTCTGGTCTCCTAGCTTTTGCCTACAATGAGAGCAAAGGAATATGTATTTCTTTTTTATTTCTGTATGTATTTGATTTTAAACCGATTGCAATGATTTGGACGGGAAGCTCACGTTATTTAACATGGACGAAGAGAAACTTCAACGGCAACAGCTATTGAAACCAAGAAAAAATATTAATGTAGCAATTAAAAGAGATACAGAGGAGAAAGTAAGAAGGGATAGAACAAGTATACTATAGTACTATAGTACTAACATAACCAACAATACATATGTATGTGCATAACTTGTGGTACCTTTGTACTTTACATTACATTCGAACTATACCAGAGTTCGAATATCATACAGAAAATGGACAATGTCAGTTTGTGGGTCCATCCAAAAAAACGGAAGTAGTAATTAACTGTACTGAAAGCACGACAGCAAAATAATTGCGTTGCTGAGTCAACATAAAAAAGACAATATGGTGTGAGTACAAATTTGGTTATGTGTAGGTATGTAACATATGTGTGTATCTCCCAGTAGTTCCAAAAGCAATATTAGCAAATTTTTTCTTACAACATTATACTTTTAGTAGTATTAAATACATTTTGAATACTAAGTAAATGCCATTAAAATTACCGCATTCGATATTGAACACATTGTAAGATATTTTAAAAACATTTGTGTTGCATATTTTCAGGAAAAGTTTACATCTACTACTTTTCGAATAGTTTTTCGACCGGTTTTTCCAAATGTAGCCTAACGCTTCATGATTGAAGAATAAGGCCTTGTGTTCGGTCGTGTATTCTGGTAATTTTTAATTGATTGCTCTCAACAATCGAAAAAATTGTATTCTGTACATATCTCCAGGCTCAATTTACCTCAATTTATGAGCAGCATAATACAAACCCGCTTTTGATCCCACCAAATAAAGAGCTTCGGCTTTACCTATTGTTCATAACCTGTAAGAATACGATGTAAGAATGACTTTTCTTTTTTAGCGTTCAAGCATAATTTTGTCTTTCAACTCAATTCTTATGGGACCCCATTTCCTTGCTTTTGAATGATTAATAATGCAAGTTCTTAAATTTGACAACAATTTTCGTCGAGCGATGCTTTTAATTCCATATCTTCAACGTGTTCGGCTGACCTGGAGCCAAATTACGGCATCGATCGAAATCTTAGATATTTTCAAAACATTTGTATAGCATACTTTAAGGATAATCAAAATTATTTAAAAGATGCACTGTTTACTAAATTTTTTTTGAAGTTATTTGACAAAAGATGAGCAGTAGTAAAAGAATTTTAATTGAACTATATGTTTTAAAAACCGAGTCAAAATGGATACCAAATTTCAATAAACTTTTTGCATCGAAGTAACTTTGAACATCCCTAAAATATACTTCACAATATTCGCTTAAAAGTTTGAGTTTTCGATCGATATCGATTGTGGTAATTTGGCCCCTGGGGTCAAATCGCCGCATTCGATATCAATTATAATGTATGATATTTTAGAAACATTTGTGTAGCATACTTTTAGGTTAATCTAAATAATATCCAGCTCTTAGATTAAAACGATCGCAAGCGACAGAAAAAATATTGATCATAAGCAACAAAAAATTTTAACTAAACAAAAACGGGGAATGTATTGGTGCATAACATTCTTGTTCTTTGTTAGTTTGCTACTTTCGACAAAATAATTAAATTTTTTCCAAATGGTTTAGAAGTTATGGTGCAAAGTATTGTATGTGAAGTTTATTAGTTTTACTTCAATAGCTTTTAATCTACTGGGCGGATTGTGGCGCAATATCCAGAAATCGGCCATTAGGAGGTTGGAGTTTTAGACCAATTTTTAAGAACATGTCTATTTTTAGCACAGTGGCCTCTACACTGAGCCAAAGTTGAGCCTCATTGTATGTAAAACCTATTGGTCCGTATAACTTTCGTAAATATAAACCTATCGAAAAGATTTTTACACATTACTTTCTGTACTACGCTATCTCTAATAGTTTAAGAGATATTTAACGGAGAGATATTTAACGGCTTACGATCAACATATTTTATATTTTAATCTATGGGCTCGATATATAAGTCCCAGTTTACATTGTACAACTTTTGTCGTTGCAATTCTTAGTTTGTGGGAAAATAGGGGAAGTAAAAATACTAGGGGAAGAGAGAAACTAAAAGTAGTACACATATGCATGTACTCTTGCAATTCGTTTATTCCCCAATTCGTAATTTTAATAGTGAAGTTAGCTGCAAGTATATTTTGACACTTGTTTTATTTTCTTATTCATGAGTTCTCACGTTCAAGTGGCTTTATTTTCAATTGAATTAAATTTAAAATTTAAAAATATAAAGAAACTCACTTATTAATTGGTATTTATCAATATCCATTTCGAAAAACAATTTCTTTTACACGAAAAATACTTGTTTGAGCACAAATGTATTGTTTTTTTTTACCACACGAATATACTTAAAAAAGAAAATGTCAAAAATTATGTACCTATGCATACGTCAATAAAAAATATCGGCGACAAAAATCGTACAATTTAAACGCAAATGCAATTTTAAAGAAAGAACGACAAAAACCGCAGCGATAAAGATTGTACAATGTAAACTGGGACTAACATATAAGGTTTACTATATTTTTTGTCAAAAGATCCCTGATAAAAGAACTTCATTTAAACTAAATGTTTTGACTAACAAACGGATTATATAGGCATACAATTTTATTGAACTTTTTGCAAAATGAATTATTTTGAAAATCCTTAAGGTATGTTACACAACATTTGCTTTTTCGATCGATATCAAATGCGGCTTTTTGCACCCAGAACTTTCTTCGTCTTCTGTACCGAAATCACTTTTGACTTGAGCAAACTATAGTTTTTCATTTTTTTTGAGCTGGTACAGGTTCCCCACAAGCTTATACCAACAATCGATAAATTTTAGCAGCCGCTTTCTTAAAATGAAAAAAAGATTGTCAAACCTCAAAACCTATTTTTGAGAACGAGAATCATTCCTTTTACTAATTTTGATGGATTTTCAAGGTTTTGGTGTTTTAACACTTCGGGGATCTATTTTTTGTTTAATGAAGTTGACAAAAATAGATTAAACTCCCATAGATGGAGTTGTTCTTATTTTAAAGGTATGTGATGGACATTTTT
Organism: Stomorhina lunata; assembly: GCA_933228675.1. NCBI lineage: Eukaryota > Metazoa > Arthropoda > Insecta > Diptera > Rhiniidae > Stomorhina > Stomorhina lunata. The sequence continues at coordinate 79,888,133 of OW121744.1, forward strand.
CGTTTTCAAATCGATCGATTTCAGACATATCTTTTAGCTAATTTTCGGTTATTTTCCCCAAAAAAATGAAAATTTTGGCTTTAATCCTTTTGACTAATATTTTATCTTTCATATGGTTTGAATTTTTTGGGAAAATAATCGAAAATTATCTCAAAAATATATCCAAAATCGATCGATTTAAAAACGATCGGTTTCCATCACATACCTGTTAGTTATGATCTCTCCTTGTTCCTTTTTAGAGGCTATCTTAATTCAGATTACATATTTCTTGCGGTAATGCCTAGTTTGTACGGCTACGATAGGGTTTGAGTACACTGTGCCTCAACTTGGAACCTTTTTTAGTAACAAAGACGAGACATATCTATCAAAGATACATGTTAGCTCAGATAAGGAAGATAAGGAAGATATTAATTTTTTTGTTTGTTAAGCCCTATCCATATTATTATGATTTTTCGCTATAAAAACAATGTATGCGCAAATTGGTTTCTATGGGTCCATTATCTATGGTAACTTCCATATGAAAGGTTTTCACAAATCGTTTTTTTTGCAGCCTAAAGGTAGGCTCCATAATATTCACAAAACTTAATTCAGGTAAATTTTATATATGGGAGCTACCGGGAATAATCGACAAAAATTAACCAAATTCCGTAGACCATATTCCTGTTCCAAGAAAGGAATATGAGAATATGAGTAGGCAGCCCACAACACCAGTAGCCGATGAATTTTATGTAATTTTCGTAAATACCACGATCAATAAAAAAAACTCGTGAAAATTAAAGAAAAGGCCAAAACAAAAAAGGCAAGAAACAAATCAAAATCCAATTTAAAGCAACAAAATACATAGTTCGACAGAATAAATCTCTTGTTGCCACGGAACTATTATTTTGGTAAACATTGGGAATATTTTTGTAAATTTTGGGAATAATTTTTCAAAACAGAAATAAATTCTAATATAAAACAATCTTAGATTTTTATATTTTTTAGATATTTTGGATCCAAACATTTTTTTTAGAAAAATTTTTCGATAAAAATATTTTTCTTTGGAAAATTTTTCGATAAAAATATTTTTCTGTAAAAATTTTCGATAAAAATATTTTTATATTGCAAAATTTTCAAATCTTCTATAGAAAAATAGTTGATGAAAAAACTTTCTATGGAAAATTTTTTGATAAAAATATTTTCTATAGAAAAATTTTTGATACAAAATTTTCTATAGAAAAACTTTTGATACAAAATTTTCTATAGAAAAATTGTTGATACAAAATTTTTTAAAGAAAAATTTTTGATAAAAAAATTTTCTAGAGAAAAATGTTTGATAAAAAGATTTTGTATAGAAAAATGTTTGAGAAAAAAATTTTCTATAGAAAAACTTTTGATAAAAAAATTTTCTATAGAAAAATTTGTGATAAAAATATTTTCTACAGAAAAATTTTTGATAAAAATATTAAAAAAAAATGAGCAGAAAAATTTTTTTGTTTTAAAACGTGAAATATGAAAGGTATTGCAGAAAATTTAATTAAAAAGTTTAAAGTTTGTTTTAAAAAATTTTCATTATTTAACAAAGTTTTTGAAATATTTTAAAACGAATTTTAATATCAGCCAAAGAAATATTTAATTTGTTATATTTTGATACAATTTAAGTATAAAGTACATGTGCAATAACTCAACGACATCAAAGCAACTTATTTTTCTATTAAAAGTCGAATTCAGCAAAAAAAGGAGATTTTTACTCCCCTATAATACAAGGACATTAATGTACACATTTGTATGTAAGGTTGTATGTGTAATTGTATTCCATTATAATTAATTTGATTACTTTCTTTGTAAAGCATAAAGTTAATGAAGGTAGAATAGTGTGATTAATTAATTACACATACATATGTATATGAATACGAGTATATGTGTTTCAGTAAGTGTGTGGTAGTATCTAATGTGTACAGTAATTAGTTTTGGCAATTTATTAGAGTTTTCCTAATAAATAATGACAATATTAGATTTAAAGTCGGAGAAATAGGCAGTATAACAAAAATTTGAATACACACAGAAAAAATGTTAACATCAAATGAAAATATAAATACTAAAATTCTCAGAACAATTTTAAGTTAAGTGTCCTCAGAAAATTTATTTGGACTAAAATTTCAAAAAAATAATTATAGTTAAGTTTCGGTAAAATTTAATGTTTAAATGAAATAAATTCATATCAAATCCTATCTTTATCAAATAAAAAGTGTTAGGTATACAGAAATTAAAAATATGTAGTTATATAAACTTTTCTTAAGTTTAATTGAGAGTTAACACTTAAAACAACAATTTACAACTTATTCGTTTAATGAAAACAAAGGATTGTTTATTTTTTTCATTTACAATTTGAAAAATGTTACATTTTGTTTGGCTTTGACCTGCAAGTACAAGTACGTTTGCCAAGGAAACTCATGCGTTAATTTAGATTTGTGTTTTAAACTGATTCTAACATTTCCATAAAACAAAAAAAGTCATTATAAATAATATTAAAGAGTTGCATTTCAAGGATTCCAAGTTATTTATTTCCATTTTCCATAATACATTCTTAAACTGCAGATTTTTGCCAGAGAAAGGGGAAATTGGGTCTAAACATATTTTAACTATAATAATAAATGTTTTTAAATTTGTTTAACTCCCTCATATTTCCGTCGATGTATGTTGATGCTGTTTGTAAAATAACATTTTATTTCAAAATGTTGAAGCAGGAAAATGAAATGAATATATGCATGGGCAAATGTTAGTTGATTATATATTAGAGTGGGTCACTTTTTATGATATCGCTCTAATCCACTTCTGATAGAAAATAAAGGCGAATATGTAGACAAATCTTTTTAACTGTTAAGAATATACCCGGACTTGGTGTCCCCTGTCACACTTGCGAGGCTTTGTTGACAGATCAGAACTCTCGCAATTTTATATCTCTTCAGGCCTTTGCAAACCCATTAGCTTTGGTCATTATAACTTTTACTAAAAGTGAACTCAGATACAATTTATCAAGTATATAATCAAATTATGACCCGCAAATTTAATTTTTGTGAAATTCTTAGATTTCAAATCGTAGGTACTTCGAATCCGTTTAAGATATCGACACCATTTTTTATGGGTATTATTCTCGTATTTATTTGTTTTATGAAACTGAAACGATAATTTATAATTTGTAATATTTGTTAAACAAAATGCTCAAAAAACCAAAAAATAATTTTTGAAACCTATTTAAGAAAAAAGTATACTTTTTAATATGAGAAAAACAAAGTAATTTTGATAATATTTTGACAAAACTCAGCTAATTAGAATTTACAGGCCGCGAAATTGTAAATCATGTCTTACTTTGGAACAGGGATGGGAAATGCTTTTTTTTGTTTTTGTACCAAATATAAAAATAAAATGTATTTTCAGACTATGATTTTTATTTTATGTGCAAAATATTGTATTAAAAATTAAAATTTTTTGACTTAAAAAATGACTCATTTGATGAGTATCAAATTTGAAAATGGTCCAAAAGTCGATTAACATTTTCAACATTAAGTAAACAATTGGAATTTTCTAATAAACAAATGGAACAGATTTGATTTTAAATTGTACAATTTTCTATATTACATCTAAAAAAGTACCGATATTGCGGTTTACCGGTAATACGCTAAAAAAGTATGGTTCGAATAATGATTTTCAACAAATCTAGAAGATTTTTTAATGCCAACAAAATATATGTGTTAAACTTTGTCATCCTAAGAACACTTTACACGATATTTATATATATTTAAGTTATTTTAAGCGAAGTGAACCGCCGTGGTATAGCAGGTTAGTCATCCGCCTAGCATACCAGAGGCCCAAGTTCGATCCCTGACCAGACTCACTTGAAAAAATAAATTTTCAAAAAAGCGGCGGTTCACCTCATAACTCAGCTAGCCACTGGTTATTGAGTATTAGGCTATGTAAAACTTCTCTAACTAATGCATTTGCCGTTCGGAGCCGGCGTTAAAACGTAGGTCCCTTTCAATGAGTCTAAAAATAGAATCGGATGCAGCTCATTGTCTGAGAGAAGTACCCCTTGTTCCAATTGGAATGTTGTCGGGGAATTATATATATATATATATATATATATATATATATATATATATATATATATATATTTTAAGCAGTAGATCTAATATGAGGCATAGAGCAGTAGAGGGTCAAGTATAGATCTCATGTGGTATCAAAGAAAATACAAATTAAATGGGAGGTATAATCAAATATGAATCAAATCCAACAAAATTTGATACAGTCAATTACAGTGCCTAAATTTCTTGAAATATCAAAAAATTGTGGATGTAACCCAATAATGTTGAAAATATCTTTAAAATTGTCGCCTGAGCTTAAAACAAACCCAGAGATTGTAACTGAGTAAGTCAGACTAATTTTTCCATGTGTTAAGTCCACACACATTGGGAAATAATGTTTATAATATAAACAATATCTCAAGTCAGTTTAAGGTTTTAGTCTTCCAAAAAGTCAATAATTAAATAAAGATTTAATTCCTAAAGTTTTTATCTGGATCATACTTATATTCACCTTTTTTAAATCCTCAAAATTCGGCTCGGACACAGTGAAAAATTTAGATTTATAAATTGTAATAAATGGTACAAAGTACAATTGTACCATGTTTTCCGTCTCTGCTTTGGATTTTTTTTATCTAAAGTATTAATGAAGTTATTGACAATCAAAGTAAAAAATCAGGTATTTTGCTAATTTTGGGTCAAGGGCGCGCTTTCCCCTTATCCGATTGATCTAAAAATTTCAAGGAACCATTTTTTAGCATTTCGAACAAATGTGGGGGTTGGCCTCATAAAAGTTCAAACTATGAAAAATAACTGGTACCCCACTGTATATCTCAAACGGAATGAGGTCAAGGTCTTAACAAAACATCGGTTATATTAAACAAACCTTCTCTTAGTGTAAGTAAAACGCTAATCAAAATCATGCAAAATATTATAGATTTATACTCTACTTCATAAACGATTATTAAAATTTTGAAATTCATATTGTAGAATTTTTAATGGAAAATTTGATTTATAAACTTGTCATAACCTTAGTTTTCGTTTATGAATAAGGGATTTTTTGAATGCGAGTCCATGGAAAGTGCTTAAAGTTTCAGAATTAATTAACTCTGAGTTCGTTGCTTCACATCTTTACCACAAGCACACAATAAGAGCAAAACAAAGGCTAAAAATGGAACTCCCCTATTACACATAAGCCTCATTTACATGATTAGTGACATAAATCAAAATCAGACGGATTTAAAAAAAAGTAAAATTATATTTTTAGTTTTAATGCTAAAAAAAATACCAGAAACTTTGTCAATGTAGAAATAATCTCATTAATACTTTAAAGGCCTTCAGGCAAGGCTTTGAATTTTCGTTTTCTAATATTGCTTAACACAACAAATTCTGTCTGGGTTCAAGCCCCAATCACTACAGCATTATATCTGTGGCAATATGGAAGAATAGCTTAAGTCGAAAATTTAAGTTTTGAGATATTATCAATTTTGTGTAATTTTTCTTCTGCTTGATTTCTGTGAATAATTTATGAATTAATATATTGGTAACATGTTTATTTGTAAAGAAGGATGAATATTTAAAAAATATATTGTTAAATTCAAAAGATTTCGCGCTTTTCCTACTTAAGCTCTTTTCCGAAACTGAAATTTGCCTTGAACTGGACCTTAAGTAATTTCAAGCGGTTCTCTTTAAATCAAAAGTATATATTGTGTAGTTTTATGTAAATATAAGTTGCTTGAAAATAATGATTTTACTTTTTAAGGTCAACATTTATACAGCTTAAATGAACTTAAGCGAAATTGTTTATATGACGAAAGAAAAATATGAATATGTACAAAAAAATATGTGTACATAAGTTGTTTTGATCAATTCATTATTGATTCAAAACACGTAAGCTACAAAGTAAACATACATAAAATTGACAAAAACTCGATTTTTTTAATACGGACTAAGCTCATTTAAGCGCCTTGGCTTCTGTAATGCAATAAACGCCTTAACTCAATTCTCTCTTATGTCGACTTAAGCTACTCTTCCATATTGCCACAGATATATAATTTCCACGACAACATTCCAATTGGAACAAGGGGTACTTCTCTCAGACAATGAGCATCATCCGTTTATATTTCATATTTTTAGACTTATTGTGAACCGCCGTGTTATAACAGGTTAATCATCCGCCTAGCATACCAGAGGTCCCAAGTTCGATCCCGGTCAGATCCACTTGAAAAAAAAAATAAATTTTCAAAAAAAATCTGCTCAACTCATAATTCAGCTAGCCACTACTTATTGAGTATTAGGCTATATAAAATTTCTCTAGCTAATGCATTTTCCGTTCGAAGCCGAAGTTAAAACGTAAGTCCCTGTTATTAAATCACGGCAGTATTAACATTTAAAATTACCACCATATTCCCCTTTCCTAAATCAGTCCTGCAACATTAACACGCCGACGAAAGTTTTTTGAGTTACTTTACTATTCATGTAAAGGATATAAATATTTTTGTTATATGTATGTTTATTCATTTTTTTTTTATTTAGTTTTTGTGGTCAATTCTTCTAGCCATAAAAGTCAAGTGAATATTTTAAACAAAAACTAAAACCAAAAACCTAGAAAATAAAACAAAAATTTATATTAAATACATTTTTGTGTATATTCAACCTATTTTTTTTTTGTTCTAGCAACAAATTCATTTAACAAAACTAAATTCAAACATTCATAAATTCAAATGTGTAACCCAAACACACATATACATAGTACATTCATTATGCTGGCTCAGGAAGTATAAAAATTGATCTTTGATAGCTCCTTTTAGATAAACTCCAAATTTGTAATTTATAACTTATTAACTTCCTGAACCGGTCTAAGGTTCGTAATACACAATCAACAACACATACATACTTATATAGAAATTTCAAAACTATTGTTCTACTTTAACAACAAAATATTTTTGTATACAATGTTACTTTTTCCATAAAAAATATTTTTTAACTTAAAAACCTTAAAACACATAATTAATGCCTTTGTAAAGTGGTCTTGTAAAACATGCCGCACGTGTTGACCCCTAAACTACCAACTGGACTATTTATAGCAGACTTCAAAAGTTTAAAAAAAAACTAAAACACTTACGAAACAGGAGTTAAATTATTATTCCAAAAAAAAAAATTTAAAAAACATTAATCCCAAATTTGTACTTTATGATATAACTGTGAAGTTGGAATAAAAGATAAAAGTTGAAGTTATAAAATATTACACTTTTTCATAATTTTAAATAAATTGAGTTTGTATTTGAATTAAATACAAGTTATCAACTCAAATTTAAGAAAACCTAAAAAATTCTTCCTTTGGTCGAATCAAAGCAAAAAATATACCTGGGGCCAAATTACCGATATCGATCAAAAACTCAGACTTTTCAGCAAATATTGTAAGGTATACCTTAGGGATGTTGAAAGTTACTTCGATGCAAAAAGTTTATTGAAATTTGGTATCCATTTTGATTCGTTTTAAAACTCTTTCACTATTCATCTTTTGGCAAATAGCTTTTAAAAAAATGTAGTAAACTGTGCATCTTTTTAATCATTTTGATTATCCTTAAAGTATGCTATACAAATGTTTTGAAAATATCTAAGAATTCGATCGATATCGAATGTGGTAATTTGGCCCCTGTTTTTAACTTTAAAAACAGTTTTTCATATTTCGGGTCGGCTATTTCAAAACCTGGAATACATAGATTCAAATTTTTAAAAAAAAAGTATATCTAACAAATTCCATTTGGTTATCTCAATAGAATCGTGTAGTTATGAAAGTTCTATATAAACATATATCGGCGATTCCTGACAATCGTTGCAAATTTAACCGCACACACAAATAAAAATACGACTGCATATGATTTTGAATATAATTTTTATACCCACCACCAAAAAGAATGTGGGGTATATTGAGATTGTCATTCCGTTTGTAAATTCCCTTAGTTTGGCTCAAAACCCAAAAGGGATATATGTATTTTTTCAATCCTTATAAAATTCTAAGATGGAGAAATGTCCGTATGTCTGCCTGTTGAAAGCTCGATAGATCCCGAACGACAGTAGCTAGGTCACTGAAATTTAGCAAAAATATTCTTCATGTGATATTAAAACTAGGCAAAATCGGTTTACATTTGACCATAGCTCACATATAAACTCGCCTAGGCCAATCGCTTATTTGCTAATAAATGACAACTAATAAAATATATGACGATGAAATTTAGTACACAGAAGTTCTACATAAAAGAATAAAAATTTCATAGAAATCGGTTCATAACTAACCATAGCTCCTTAACCAAAAAGCTTACGGAAACAGCCTAAATTCCACCTTAACTACACTTAAATGCCAATAAATGATAAACTAAATATAACAGCTATGGTTACTTAATTCAGCACAAGGAAGTTTGATATCAATGGGAGGTAGTGTGCAAAATGTTGTCACTATCGGTCACCATTTGACCATAGCTCTCATATAAAAAACTTACGGAAACACTAAAAATACAAAAAAGATAGTGGGTTTGTGCCTTAACGAAAGGAGCTAGAGTAGCAAAATTTAACAAAAGTATTTTCGATATCTTCAGAAAGTTGTGTACTAAAAATGGGCGAAATCGGTTCACATTTAGTTAGAGCTCCCATATAAACCCGCCTCGGGAAAATTAAATCAAATCGTAATATACAGTGTTGTGCAGAACAAAAGCAACAGAATTCATCTCCTAACATAAATACATATTTTTTATTAACAGTTCGTTTAGAAAACTATATTTTATTTATATATTTTATATTTTTTGTGTAAGTTAAAAATACAAAAAAAAAAATAACAAATTAAATTAACAAATTCTTAAAAATTGATAAAAAACAAATTGTTTCTCCTTATGAAGCTGTGCAAAACAAAAGCAACAAATTCAGTACTTCGTGTATTAACCCTAGTTTTCGATGACATCCGCACATCTACGGGGCATAGATGCAATTTTATTTGTTTATCGTACTGTTTAGAATTTTTTCCTACTCTGATTTCAATTCTTGAAAACCCCACTTTTATTTTTGAACCTTTTTCCGGCTACATCTCTTTTGAGTATCCCAAAAAGGTTTTCAATGGGATTCCAATCGGGTGATTTAGCCGGCAAATCAAGGACTTGATCCCATTGTCTTAATTAAACTCCTTCACCAACGTCGATGTGTATTTCGGATCATTATCGTGTTCAAACACCCATTAAAGTGGCATATTCCATTAGGTATATGGCAACATTTGGGTCTGAAGTATAGCTCTGTACTTGAAACGGTCCATTATTCCATCGATTTGATGGAATGGACAAACTCCTTTAGTCGAAACACAAATCCAGACCATTACGCTGCCTCCTCCCTGTTTTACAGACACTTTATAGTTGCGTGGTTCAATGCGTTTACCAAATAAAATTTCAACTCGTCACTAAATAAAACTGTTTTCCACTTTTGAGGAGTCCACTATAAAAAAATAAATAAATTTTCATTATTTAATTTATTTGGATTAATTTTTGCAAAAAAAGCATTTAAGCAAAAAAACATGTATGCCTCAAAAGTGGAAAACTGTTTTATTTAGTGACAAGTCGAAATGTTATTTGGTAAACCTCATGAACCCCGCATCTATAAAGTGTCTGTAAAACACGAAGGAGTCAGCGTAATGGTATGGTCATGTGTTTCGACTAAAGGAGTCTGTCCATTCCATCAAATCGATGGAATAATGGACCGTTTCAAGTACAGAGATACACTTTAGATCCAAATGTTGCCACATACCTAATGGAATATGCTACTTCGATGGGTGTTTAAACACGATAACGACCCGAAATACACATCGACGTTGGTGAAGGAGTTTAATTAAGACAATGGGATTCAAGTCCTTGAATTTGTTAATTAAATATGTCAATTTTTTTTTGTATTTTTAATTAACATAAAAAATATGAAATACTATATAAATAAAATATAGTTTTGTAAAATGAACTATAAATAAAAAATATGTCTTAATGTTAGGAGATGAATTCTGTTGCTTTTGTTCTGCACAACACTGTATATGACAACTTAATTTGGATAAATTAAATCCAATTGTAATAGATATGACAGAACTGCCGTGGTATAGCAGGTTAGTCATCCGCCTAGCATACCAGAGGTCCCAAGTTCGAGCCCCGGCCAGACCCACTTGAAAAAAATAAATTTTCAAAAAAGCTGCGGTTCACCTCATAACTCAGCTAGCCATTGGTTATTGAGTATTAGGCTATGTAAAACTTCTCTAACTAATGCATTTGCCGTTCGGAGCCGGAGTTAAAACGTAGGTCCCTTTCAATAAGTCTATAAATTGAATTGGATGCAGCTTCTTGTCTGAGAGAAGTACCTCTTGTTCCAATTGGAATGTTGTCGTGGAAATTATTATTACTTGTTATTACTTACAAGTCTTAAAAGCTGTGTTCCAGAACTCCCAATACTGTACAATATTGTACAAGTTTTAATCAGAAATTACAATTAAGTGTTCCTGTACTAAAAAAACTGTAATTGAGAACGAATTTGAAAAAATTCTAAAATTTTCTCCTTACAATAATTTACATGTTTTTGCCAGAAAAATTTTTCCTGGCAAACATTTAAAAATTTTCAAAAAAATATTTATGAATAAAAAATAAACAAATATTCTGAAAAATTGTTATAAAAAATAAAATACAGAAGAACTGACATGTTTTTAACGGGTTTAAAAACATTTCTTTGGATATTTTTCAAGTTAGATCAATTGTGGACTTAAATTTAGGTGTTTTGTGTTCCAGTACTTATATGTTAGTTTTGCTATTTGGGAGAGTAACTTCTAAATTACTCTCATTTGCAGGAACTCACCCAGAAAGTAAAGAAACAGACCTAAAATGATTAATTATGTCTTACTTAGCAATATTATTATTTTGCATTAAATTTTCGTGTTGCATATCCTTAGGCATATTGTCAAAAACACATATTTTTCGGGAGGAAATAATGACTTTAATTAAAGCTGTTTGTGTTCACTTTTATATTCCCGTAACTTTTGTTGTAAAAATTAATTCTTAATGATTTATTCTAATTGAAATTAGAGGTATCAAGCTTGAATTTTGTTCTTTCTTACTCGTATTGTTTTAAAGATACAAATTATATTATGTATTATATGAATTTTATTATCACGAAACTTATTATTTTATTTACTTAATATTTTAATTAAGATCTTGTTCCTTAAACTTTTGCAATTTCTATTTTTCTAGAATTTCATTTCAATATTTAGTTAATACTTTGCAAAATAAAAGAAACTACCAAACTTTAACTTTGTATGGCTGTATTTCAATTTCATGCCACAAAACTACAAATTGTACATTCAGGACATTGTTTACCTTTCAATGCAACAGAAATAAGTAAAACCAAAGGACACACACATATGGGAATACCAAATACAATTTCCATACAAAAAAAAAAAAAACTCACACAAAAATACTTTTACTTACCAAAGAAAAAAAAATGAAAAACATTCATATGACATTTGGTAAAACACTAAAATCTTTTCGGTTTTTGTTTTTTATTTCGAAATCTAAACGATAGCAACTGCTAGGAAAATGACTTTAAAACAATTTGTTACAAGTTTAGCTAAACTTTCAACTCCTTTTCGTTTGTCCCCATTTAAAACTTCAAATGTTTTTCGACCAATAAAATAAAAAGCCACATGTTAAGCAAAAGTACAAAAACTCTAAGAACAACAACCAAAAATAGTACAAAAAAAAAGTAAAAGGAAATGGAAAATAAGGAAACCAAAGGGAAACAACTTAAAGAACCTCTGGCATAATAAAGAAACTTTTGTCATGTCTCTTGTGAAGTCTATATCTCCCCTGGTTGTAAAAGAGTCATAACACAAAATAGTAAATTTAATTTTAAAATCTTAATAAATTCTTCAATAAATTGCTTCTAATTAAAAATTTGTATACTCTAGTCTTAAGTGCCTCCAATAAATTGAAAATATTTATTCAAATTTAAAGTAGTTATGACTCTTTTAATGCTAAGGCTCAATATATATTTATGTTAGAAAGTATATGTGTGTTTCTTACTGTACGTGTTAATATTAAAGTATTAGTTATAAGGATAGGTTAAGGCTGTTTCCATACGTAAATTTCTTATGTTTATGAACTATCAACAGACCATCATGGAACCATGGAAGTTTGTTTAAAATTTAGTTTGCAGAACTTTTCTCCCAGTAATAAGTACAAGTAGACCTAGAAAACTTTTAAGACTTTGGAAACAGCAGTGGTATAGTTTAATGTTCTTAACTTGACTAAATTATAAAAGAAACTAAACAAAAACAACAAAAAAAAACGAGTAACTTTTAGATTGTTTAAGATCTTAAAACGCTCAGAATTTTAAGTCCAAGAAGAAAAGAAAAATCAAACATACTGACATTAAACCATATATAGTATCCACATTTTATTGATTAAATAAAAACCATATTGTGGGTTAAGTCGTTTATGAACTTTAGAATACATTATAATAGACCGGCTCCGCTAATTCCATACAAATTTATACCGAATTAAAGATCATACCATTATATTGGCTTTCCAATCGAATCATCCTGGTCGTTTTAAAAAGCTCCTAAGTCGGCCCACATATACATTAGCCAAATATCTTAGGTCTCCACTGAAATAAGAGCCCAGTACAGGTGCAGAGAAGATGTTGTGTGGACTGCTCTACGTCCCACAGCTTCTACAAAAGTCACTTGTAGCCAACTTTAGCCTAATCACTTGCTTTCCAATCATACACCCCACATCTTAAATGAAGACACCTTCGGATATACTCCCACCTATTAAATATTTTTGAAATGCTTGAAATCACCTTTACTTTTGACTATAATATCGTACGGCCGTGGTATAGCAGGTTAAGGTAGAAACACAATTGGGACGAATGACAAATTTTGTCCAGCACGACGAATTCGGCTTTAAAAATTCGTCCATTGAACACATTTTGACGAATTAATGTTGACGCCATTTTTGTTAATTTTTTTATTTTCACAAATTACTTACACTTTCAGACATATCGTTCACTCACAACATTTGTATTTTTTTTTATTTTATTCTTTTTTTCTTTCACAAGACAATTATATTTAAATCAAGGCGAATTCATTACAGGTGGTGGCAAGAATACAACAAATACAACATGACAAAATGAAACCCCATGTTGTTTTTGTAGGTTTGCTTACATTTTGCCAAATTTTTGTTCGTTAAATTTCCAGGCGAATTCATCAGCTGGGCTCTTGATACCACTTTCATTATTACACTATGATTTAAATAATTTTATTTGAAATAAATATTTTTTTGTTTACATTTTATAAGGTGACCATATTTAACAAGAACTCATATAATTTATAATATTTTATAACAGAAATAGAAATACAGCTACTCTAAAGGTAGAAACACAATTGGGACGAATGACTAATTTCGTCTAGGACAACGAATTCGGCTTTAAAATGTCGTCTTGTGCATTCGTCCATGGAACACAGTTGGGACGAATAAACGTTGTTGACGCCATTTTTGTTGATTTTTTTATTTGAACAAATTACTCACTTTCGTATATATCGCGCACTCCCAACATTTGCAATTTTTTTTTTGTATTGAATACTTTTATTATTTCACAAAATTATTTTATTTAATAAACTTTATTTAAAATAATTTTTTATAAGGTGACCATATATAACAAGAACACATATAATTACTAATATTTTACAACAGAAACAGAAATACAGCCACTCTAAACCATTTTAGTCGTAGTTCATCTGCGTATAAAATAGTAATAAACCTATCGCACTGTTCGATCCGCACGATGAATTTCGTCATACGCATCAATTGTGAGCAGTTTAATATTAACCCATAGGTTCTATTTCTTACGACGAATATTCGTTCCGAAAAATTGGTCGTGCGTTCCAATTGTGTTTCATACTTAAACCAGTTTAGTCGTCGTTCGTCTGCGTATGAAATAGAAATAAACCTATCGCACTGTTCAATACGCACTACGAATTTCGTTGTACGCATCAGTTGTGAGCACACTCATATGAATTCATATGTTCTATTTCTAAGAACGAATATTCGTTCCGAAAAATTGGTTTCTCGTTCCAATTGTGTTTCATACTTTAGTCATCCGCCTAGCATACCAGAGGTCCCAAGTTCGATAACCGGCCAGACCCACTTGAAAAAATAAAAATTTTCAAAAAAGCTGCGGTTCATCTCATAATTCAGCTAGCCACTGGTTATTGAGTATTAGGCTATGTAAAACTTCTCTAACTAATGAATTTGCCGTTCGTAACCGGAGTTAAAACGTAGTTCCCTTTTAATGAATCTAAATAAAACCCAATCTTCCAATTGAAATGTCGTGGGAATTATGTATGTATAGGGAATGTAAGAAAATTTGGATACCAATCAAAGGTTCTGATTGATCTTAATTTGTTAAGCCCAAACTTATCGTGATTCATCCTTCATCTCAACAGTGGATACTGACCTCCTCGAGGTATCACTTGGGTGACAACGTTAACATCCGTTAACATTGGAAATGAATCGACAACAAAACTGCTAGTTTCTGCAAGCAGACAGTCAACAAGATGTGATCGTTGAGAACTATAGCTTAGAGGTTGTATAAGAATTTGTTGCCTTGGTACCGTAACATATATAACGACATTTTGGTCTAAATACGCAAAAAATAAATAAATCTCTCCATACTACCCGTGCTGTTAGTGCAAAGGTAAATGAAGTTATTCTTGGAGTTTTTAAAAGAAAGATTCTACGAAAAATCTTGGACCAGTCTTCATCAACATCGAATGAACCATGAGTTGCATGAGTTATACGCTGACATCGACATAGTAAACTCATCAAGCAGCAGTGGCTGCGTTGACATGTTGCATGAATGAATGAAAATACTTCAGCAAGAAAAGCAGTCGAAAACGATCCCGAGGGAACTCGTAAATGAAGACGTCCGAAACTTCAATGGAAAGACCAAGTAGAGGAAAATTTTTTAAAGCTTAGCCTAAGAAATTGGAGAATATGCGCACAAGATCGATGCACATGGAATTCTAAAATATGCTCGATCCTTGAACTTAACAGGCTGTAAATATAGGTCATTTAAGTAAATAAGTAAGTATAGAGGATATAAGTTTGGAAATTATTACTTTCAGAGTTGTTTAAAAATTTCCTCGACTACTTAATGTTCAAAATTGATCTTGATAAATGGATATCAATTAAATTTTGTATTCCTGTAAAAGCACGTTTGAAGCCATTATTTATGTATGGAACTCGATTTCTTTAGCCTGGCCACCAAGGGCACGCTTGCACAAGTTCAGACGCTGAACCCAATTTTCGACGGTTTTCAAGCACAAATTGTACGATCCTGCTGCAATTTCATGTTCGATATTCGTACGAAGTTCATCAATCGTCACTGGCTTGTTGGCATAGACTTGACGTATCCCCGGTAGAGGCGGCCAATCGACTGAACGATTTCGTAAGATAACACGTTCTCCAAACTTGGTTTTCAATAAAATGATTGTGACATTCGCTGTGTGACTTGTGGCGCCGTCCTGTTAGAACCATATATCCTCCAAGTCCATATTATCCAATTAGGGCCAAAAATATTTGGTTATCATTGAACGACAGGGATTCCCATTCACGTGCTGGTTTTGATCATTACGAAAGAAGTACGACCCAATGACGCAGCCGGCTTATAAATCGCACCAAACCGTAATTTTTTTCGGCATGCAATGATGACTCTTGAAGTACGTGTGTATTGCTGCCTGACCAACCGCTAAAGATGATTTTTCGCTCTCAACATTGAGACCACTGACTCCGAATTTCGGTAGTAAATTTCAATAATTTCGATTCGTTGTTGGCTCGTGTATCTTTCCATCATAAAATAGCAAACCTCACTTAAGAAAAAATGTCAAAAGATCAGCAAGAAATATGGCGTCGTCTGCTATCCCTGTCGCTGCACTTTTGTAGCGCCTCTGTTCAAAAAACCCGATATATGTGCTTTTCTTGAAAATTTCGAGATTGAAGTAGATTAATGTCAATTCCGGATGGGGGTGATATGGGATCTACGGTCAATTGTGGATGGATTGTTACCAAATTTGAGTTATCGGTTTATATTTTTATGTACAAAATTTTGGTCATAAAATGCAATTATCTTTAGATTTATAAACGTGTTTGTGCTTTTCTGGGTATTTAAAAGACTTTTGGGAATATGTCTTGTTTGGGAGGTATGGTCGAATATGGACGAATTTACACGTGAACCGCCGTAGTATAGCAGGTTAGTCATCCGCCTAGCATACCAGAGATCCCAAATTCAATCCCCGGCCAGACCCACTTGAAAAAAAAATCAAAAAAGCGTCGGTTCACCTTATAACTCATCTTGCCACTGGTTATTGAGTATTAGGCTATGTCAAACTTCTCTAACTAATGCATTTGCCGTGCGGAGTCGGCGATTATCTTTAGATTTATAAGCGTTTTTGTACTTTTCTGGGTATTTAGAAGACTTTTGAGAATGTCTCTTGTATGGGAGGTGTGGTCAAATATGGGCCAAATTACACAAAATTAGGTATACAGATTTCTGTTACCATAAGCAATATGAGGAGCCAATGATATACATATGCAAGTATGTATGAATGCATATATTTATATATTTGTCTTTGTGTGTGTTCAGCACTGTCATCATTATTATTATCATAGACAAGATCCTTTCATCATCAACATTATCATGAGTGAGAACGGTAATACGTTTTTTAATGGATTAATTTCCTTTGTACTCAATCAAAATGAAAAAAATTCCTAGCAACTTTTCCATTTTTCTTCTATTTATATTTTGGAAAATAAAATAAAAAAAAGAGAAAACAAACAATAACCCTCCCACATATCTTTAAACTCATTTTAAATGAAAATCCTTAAAAGTTTGAAATCATTGTTGTGATTCCGACAACAACAACTACTAACCTTACGCCAGTTATCAATGAACAGCAGAAGCTGAAATAAATAGAAAAAAAAATTACTCACATATAAAATTGAAAATAAAAAATGAAATAAATCGTTGATGTAGTGAGGCTGATATCGGGCTAAAGGAATATGTAGTAAAGGTACGGGGGGTAAGGGGCCAGGTTAAAATGAAAACAAATACTCGAGTATCTATTATGAAGCAGCATCAGCAATACAGACGGTACTAGTCGATTTAAACGCTATACGAGTAGAGATAAAAATACAATAGAATAAACGCAAACAACAAATAAACTGAATGACTGACTGAATGATTTTTCTTCCTTTAAATGGCAGATTTCTCTACATAAAAATAAAACCAAATAAACTCACACATGCAGAAATACTCGTAAGTGTATCGAAAGAGGAAAACTGTAGGCCTTAGAAAAGGCCTCATTCTGATACTATACCAGATTTATAAAGAGAAGAAAATATTACAAAGAAATGTCTTTCAAATTATTCAAGCTTTTTAATACAGCAAATACAAAATCCTGTTGTACAAGCTTTTAAAAAATGTTATCAAATTATAAGAACATGTTCAAATATATTTATGTCGTCGGTCAGAGATGGCAAAGAAATCGAAACATGTTAAGAGGTGTCAACCTCTGACCATAAATATGTATGTAATTTTATAACTAAAACCTCTAGATTTAGGGCCCATTTAGTTCCTGCTTAGTATTTTAAAAGAAACGATACCGCCAAACAATTTTAAGATTTTTTTTTTCCAAAGCATCATTTAACCGTAAGCAATTTCTTTATACACATGAACACGGACGAATTCACATAAATATATACACTTACACATTTAAAATCAAATACATACACATATAAGCCAAAAGATTTTGATAGTGTAAGTGTGTGTGTGCGTGTATGTATGCATGTATCTTTGAGCTCTGCAATCAAATTGATTATAGTTTTAAAAAAATTTTATATTCTTTTTCAACAGTTTCTCTTTAAGATTAGAGTTAAATAATAAAAGAGAAAATCATTAAGAAAATGAAAATGAATGAATCGCTTTAATATAAAAATTGAAAACCCCAGTGACAATGAACTTATTCATTTCGTTCAGAAGTTGTCGTATAAGTTAAATTTTTATGTACGATGACATTTTAAGTTGTTTTGCTAATTTGATTTAGATTATGGGGGTTAAGAGAGCTCGATTACCAGACTGTCATACTTAACTAAACTATGTATTGGACATTGGCTAATTCTAACCACGATGGACAATGATTAACATTAACCTGAACTATTATTGCAAAATCACTACGAAAAATTATTTAAAATCAGTAATCAAATCGACAAATGAATGCTTAATCGGCGGAGATCATAACCGCAATTTTTTATGAACATTTTTCATCTTGATGAATTTTCGTACTAAACCTATATCAAAACAAGCTCTCTAAGCAAAACGCCGATACACCGACTTTTCTAAGAAACCTGTATTGTGTATTTTTTATTTTTTGCGTATAAAATATAAAATTAAAAGTTGTAGTACGTTGCATGTTTTCTTCATAGATACTTTTGCAACGAAGTGTACATCACATTTAAGGCTAAGGGGTTAGCTTTCTATTAATATGTTAATTGGCTGCCTATGTTTGCATATTTCATGTTAAGTCTTAAATAAGTAAAATTATTTAATTTTCTAAATAGTCATATTCTACAAAATAACTTGCCTTAGCTTATTTGACTCATTAAAGATTTAAGGTGAAACATACATATATTTGCCGCTGTTCTATATATACTCGTATACCCATGAAAGCCAAAATTTTTTACCTTTAATATGATATACATTTTGTGTACGTTTATTTATTGAAGAGAAAATATATCATATCTAAACTTTTATAATTTTTTTATTTACAAAGACAATCTATTATTGGAAGGCTAAGGTGGTTTTATCTTCTCATCAATAATTACTTTTACAACAAAATATATATCAAACGAGCGGCTTAAGACTCAGCCTGAAATCTTAACGGTCTTATGCAAAAAAATTGAATAACGATTGGTAAACTAAAGTTAAGCAAAATTCCTTAAAGTATTATCCTAAAACGATTGTTAGCTTAACAAACCGATGTTAATCTTTTGTTAACATCAAACGGTCTTATGTTAA
Source organism: Stomorhina lunata (assembly GCA_933228675.1). Taxonomy (NCBI): domain Eukaryota; kingdom Metazoa; phylum Arthropoda; class Insecta; order Diptera; family Rhiniidae; genus Stomorhina; species Stomorhina lunata. The sequence continues at coordinate 79,907,332 of OW121744.1, forward strand.
AAAAAATCTTAAATATTGCTTAAAGAACACGTTAGTTACCAAATACTTTAAGGCTAACAAACGATTGTTAAAAAATAGTATCCAAAAGCAGTTCTTTAACTAATGAATACGTCAAGTCAATTTTACATGTTAATGCTGGCAACATCGTCATTCTCTCTTGTCTCTTTATAGCTAAATATACAAAACAACGAATTAATTATTCATTGTTTCCTCCGGGTATTCGAATTTCTAAATAATGTTTTGTATGTTTTTAATATAAAATAACATTTTTCTTCTTTTCTTACTGTAAAATTATGTTTATGTTATATAAAAGCATTAACTAAACACATTTATAATGCAGTAAAATAATAAATAGACAAATTTTTACTAAGGGTTTAAACTGATTATTTAAAAATCGAGTACTTTTAACTCATGTTGAATATATATACATCACTATAATGTTTTTTGTAAATTTCATTGACCAATGTCTGTTTTTTGTTGAAAACACGAATTTTTTGTTAAAAATTAGAATTTGTATTATCAATTTCTTTGAAAAGTTTGGTTTTAGTATGAAATATGTAAAATAGAGTATGAAATATCATGGAAATTATATTTCATAAATTCCCCACCCCCGAAACCTTTAATACGATAAAAAAATAGCAAATTAGAAATAATATGATAACTAAATTTAGCAAAAATATTATTTTTTAATAGATAAGAGTGAAAACTTAAATATTTTCTTTAAAAGTTTTCACAAAATATTATTTGTCAAAACAGTAAAATATTTAACGTAGCTTTAAATTATGTAGACAGCAACTTTAAATTTTTTGATGTTAACAAAAGATTAACATGGGTTTGTTAAGCTAACAATCGTTTTAGGATAAGACTTTAAGGAATTTTGTTTAACTTTAGTTTACCAATCGTTGTTAAATTTTTTTGCATAAGACCGAAATAATTTAAAGTAGCAGTCTACATAATTTAAAGCTACGTTAAATATTTTACTGTTTTGAAAAATAATATTTTGTGAAAACTTTTAAAGAAAATATTTAAGTTTTCAGACTTATCTAATAAAAAATAATATTTTTGCTAAATTTAGTTATCATATTTTTTCTAATTTGCTATTTTTTATCGTATAAAAGGTTTCGGGGGTGGGGAATTTATGAAATATAATTTCCATGATATTTCATACTCTATTTTACATATTTCATACTAAAACCAAACTTTTCAAAGAAATTCCCAGCAAAACTTTGGTAACGGCAAGTACTCTGGTATCTGGTTACCTTGTAATGACTACAGCATACCCTCCGAATAACTAATAAGTTATTACATAAGTACTTATTTGTAATTAAAATGGTAAGTTGAACTGAATGGCCCGGGTTCAAATCCCACCAAGAGCAACAATTTTTTTTTATTTTTTTTTTTTATTAAAAATGTATTTTTAAATGATTTTTGAATTTTAAAAACATAAATATTACCTTCTGTAAAAAAAATTTTGGAAAACTAACTCACGGTAATGAAAAAATACTATCATGAGTCAATTTTGATTATGTAGGCTACATACCTATTGGATACCAAGCAACGGTTCTGCTTGGTCTTAACTTGGTAAGCATAGACTTATCTTGGTTATCCTTTATTTCAACTGTGGACACTGACCTCCTAGTGACATCACCAAAAGAGCTACGTTACGTAGTGAGCTAACGTGTACCGCGAGTTGTAAAATAAGAACGATAAAAAATGGGATGGAAAGACCAAGTAGAGGAAAAATTTTCACAACTTGGCCTATAAAATTGAAGAATATTCGCACAAGATCGAAGAGAATAGGTTGTATCTATAGGCCATTTAAGTAAGTAAGAGCCAATATTATATAAAAACTTATACAAAAGGGAAAATTTAAATTGTTTAAGTTTTAAAATAATTAAAAAACACTTCTTTTTTATTTATTAAATGCATTAAACATTTACAAAAAATCGTATAGAAATATGTTTCCAAAAATTACAACAAAGCAAAAAAGCAGAGAAAAACAAAGTTATTGTCACATGATTTTGGATCTAAAAATAAAAATTGTTTATATTAATTATAAACTGCTAAGTTTTCAACATATGAAGTAGCTCAGTGGAAGAGTCTCCGCCTAGCAGTCGGAGGGTCTGGGTTCGAGCCCCCCTGGGGGCATTCAAAAAAAAATTGTATTTCGTTTAAAAATATGTTTTTTTTAAATAAAACAACAACAACAAAGTTGTTGTTGTTGTCTTCCAATTACTTACCCAAGTCATTACATTTCTGCAATTGGTAAGTACTTGCCTCCAATGACATCCCCATGTTAATGTAATGACTTAAACAGTGAATGAGTAAGTAGTTCGTGTTCAATAGTTTAACTGTTTAACTCATTATTTGGTAATGAAAAATTGCTGGGTTGATAATACAAATTCTAATTTTTAACAAAAAATTCGTGTTTTCAACAAAAAACAGACATCGGTCAATGAAATTTACAAAAAACATTATAGTGATGTATATATATTCAACATGAGTTAAAAGTACTAGTTTTTTAAATAATCGGTTTAAGCCCTTAATAAAAATTTGTCTATTTATTATTTTACTGTATTATAAATGTGTTTAGTTAATGCTTTTATATAACATAAACATAATTTTACAGTAAGAAAAGAAGAAAAATGTTATTTTATATTAAAAACATACAAAACATTATTTAGAAATTCGAATACCCGGAGGAAACAATGAATAATTATTTCGTTGTTTTGTATATTTAGCTATAAAGAGACAAGAGAGAATGACGATGTTGCCAGCATCAACATGTAAAATTGACTTGACGTATTCATTAGTTAAAGAACTGTTTTTGGATACTATTTTTTAACAATCGTTTGTTAGCCCTAAAGTATTTGGTAACTAACGTGTTCTTTAAGCAATATTTAAGATTTTTTTTAACATAAGACCGTAAATGTTTAAGTTAAAGAGTGCTCTAAATAAAATTTGTAGTTGGATTTTCATAAATAAAAATCAAACCTTTTAATATAAAAACTCTACAAAATACGCAAATATAATGACATATTATACAAAATCATTTAGCATTAAAATGTTTACTTAGTACTCGGGTTTTGCAAAATTATCGACTTTTTTCGGAAACCCTCCCATTAAAGATTTTACAGTTGCTTCTGATACCTTTTTGGAGCATGTGTTCCACCTGCGCTTAAAATCGGACATGTTCTTGGAAATCTTTCCTGTGTTCTTCAATTCCTTTTTTACCAGAGCCCAATACCTTTCCATAGGCCGAAGTTCTGGACAGTTACATGGATTTGCCTCTCGTGGTACAAAAATGACATTATTCTTTGAGTACCACTCAAGTGCCTTTTTTCCATAATGGCATGATGCCAAATCGTGCCCAAAAAATGTAGTTACTCTGTGCTCTCTTAAAAGGGTAACAACCGTTTTTGTAGGCACTCCTTTATATAAATTTCTGTGTTTATTGTGCCAGATGCCACAAATACTTTACTTCTTTTGCCACAACTGCAAATAGCTTGCCACACGAGAAACTTCTTAGGGAATTGTGTTTGTTTTTTTTTTGTGCGAAACTCTTGCCGAATATTGCCCCGTTTATCAGCAACATAAAAATCTTGACCAAGAAGTTGAGAAAAGTCTGCCAGTACGTATGTTTCATCATCCATCACACAACAGGTGTATTTTTTTATAAAATCAGACTTCAATTTTTTCGCTCGTTTTTTTGCTTCTAAGTTCTTTATAGCATTGCGATCTGGAACCTTTTGGACTTTGTATGTCTTCAGTCCAGCATAAGCTGGACTGAAGACATACAAATTCGTAGAACATTTCACCATACGAGCTGCTTTTCTTAAAGAAGTGTTAGGCGCTCTTCGAAGGAGTCGCTCGACTTCTTTTGCCTTACCAATATCTGTAGGACCTTTTTTGCTCCCTGATCCAGGTTTTCTTTCAATGCTCAGGGTTTCCTTATACCGTCTGATGGCATTAGAAACCGTTCGAGGGTCAACTTTCAAATTTTTAGCTATTTTTTTTAAAAGTCCATGACGGATTTTTTTGAAAAGTTTTAATTATATTTTCACGAACTTTTTTTTCGCAGTCCATTTTGATTGAAATAACTATTGAAAATTGATCATTTATAAAATAATAGTATCTGACATATCTATAGAAACTAACTTGATCAAAAAATAAATTATTTCCTGCACTATGGATAAATTTTGTCTAAAATAGTAAATGCATATTTTTTTTAGAACACTCTTTATTTGGTAAAATAGACGTATTTTACAAAATAATATAAATGAATATTTATGAATATATCGAGCCCTTAGATACACATGATCGTAAGCGACATCCGTTCATTTTTTTTTTAATAGCGAAATTAAAACGCTTTGACATGAACGAAAATTAGAAAATTAAAAAAAAAAATATATTGCAAATACTTTCAAAGACTTTATCGTAAATGAATGTCTATGTTTTTTAGAAAATGATTTGTATCGTAAGCGACAATATTTATTGAAATCTTTATAGTTTCTTTTAATTGTCAAACATGTAAAACAATTTAAATAAATACTTGCATACCTATAGTTTGCGCATAAGCCGACGAACATTACTAAGTTGGTATGACCAAGTTCCAACAGGTAGAGCCACAAAAAATTGCTCAAAATGAATGAAATCGTAAACTGTGCATTTGACCATGCTATGATCTTTAGCAAAGTTGTGGCGCATGACCCGAAGAACATTTCTAAGTTGTAGCGACCGACACTAAAAATTGCTTATAATTAATTAAATCGTAGACTGTGCATTTGATCATGCTTAAGTTCCGATAGATGGCGCCACTATAAATGATTCAAATTGAATTGAAACGTACATTATGCTCATGCAATGCATATTATGCAAATCGTTTTTGTATTTTTTCAAGCTTATTATAAAAAAAACCTAAAGAACTACAATAAAATGCAGAAATTTATCGATTTATTGCATAAAAAAAAAACTTAAAAAGAAAGTATCGTAAGCGACATATTTTATAGATGTTTATAATTTTATGTAAAAGAAAATAGATCGCAAGCGCCATAACAACTGCTAAATAAGTAAATAAATTTTTGGTTTCAATTCTAAGCACTAGCCAGGACAAAAATAATCTAAACTGCATCAAAACTTTTTACATTTTATCCATGTAAATTAAAAAAATTAAAAAAAAACGTTCTCCTGTAAAGTAAGGTATTTGTCCTTTACGATCAATCATATCTAAGGGCTCGATATGCAAATATATGCAATTTATATTTAGACGGATGGAAAACTGAGACTTTGGCCTTTAATATGATATACAGTTTGATCTTAAGGTTTTTATTCGAAACGATTTGAGATCTAGTACGTCTGGCTATCGAAGCAAAGTTAAATTAAATCACCGAATGTGATTGAGAGTGACGATGAATTAAGTAGCGGTAGTGACATTGGGCAAACAAAACACAGCAAAATACGATTGATTTTGAAAGGTCTCGAGTGAAAGCACAAAAACATGGACCAAATTACCGCATTCAATATCGATCGAAAACTCAGACTTTTAAGCAAATATTGTGAAGTATACTTTAGGGATGTTCAAAGTTACTTCGATGGAAAACGTTTTTTTTTTTTTGATGTTGCCGTAACCGGGGCTCGAATCCAGGCTAAATATGTTATGCTTAGTAGTCGACGTGTTAAACAACTATGCAACATTATATTTATATCGGTTATCTTCAAGCCACACCACCTACCAAAACTGCTTAGGTTTGGAAAATGGTCGCTGCCAAATTTGGATAAAGATCCACTATCAAAAAAGCTTATTTAAGTGGGAAAAATTGACAGAAGCATTGCAGGAACTAGGATAACCTCGTTTAAAATTTGCATGAAATCATTTTTTTAATTTAAATCATATAGATCTTTCTAATATCTCCAAAAATATTTCATGGACTTTTAATCTTATGACTTAAAAAAACATTTTTTACTTATATCGGGTTTTCTAACAGGGACTCTACAAAAGTACAGGGTCAGAGTAAAGTTTGCAATTTCATGATGGAAAGATATACGAGCCAACAACGAGAGGAAATTATTAAAATTTACTACCGAAATTCGGAGTCAGTGGCCTCAACGAATCATCTTCAGCGATGAGGCTAATTTGTGGCAGAATGGCGTCGTCAATAAACATGATATGCATTATTGGTCAGGCAGCAACCCACACGTACTCCGTGAGTCATCATTGCATCCCGAAAAAATTACGGTTTGGTGCGGTTTATAGGCCGGCGGCGTCATTGGACCGTACTTCTTCCGTGATGATCATGACCGGCACGTTACTGTGAATGGGAATCGATACCGTTCAAAGATAACCGAATATTTTTGAACCTAATCAGATGATATGGATGGGGTTCTAACAGGACGGTGCCACAAGCCACACAGCGAAGTCACAATCAATTTATTGAAAACCATGTTTGGTCAAGTCGATTGGCCGCCTCGGTCGTGCGATATGACGCCGTTAGACTATTTTCTGTGGAGCTACGTCAAGTCAATAATCTATGCCAACAATCCAGCGATGACTGAAGAACTTCTATCGAATATCGAACGTGAAATTGCAGCAGTATCGGCCAATTTATGCTTGAAAACCGTCGAAAATTGGGTTCAGCATCTGGAATTCCGCAAGCGTGCTCGTGGTGGCCATGCAAAAGAAATCTAGTTCCACACATAATGACATCAAACGTGATTTTACATGAATAAAGGATTTCATTGATATCCAAAACAGTTTTCGTTTTATTTAAAAAGACTTTTGTAGCGCTCTTATTGAAAACCCCCACCTCAATATAAGCCACCTTAATGTAACATATGTACATTAGGGTGACCGGAAAAATGTGTTTCTTTGATTTCAAATGTTTTGCAACGGAATACTATTACACTAGGTCTTAAAGCTTCGTTCAATGGGCGCGCATCGGGTCCAAAGCTTAAGAGTTCATTTGTATGGTGAAAAATGGGTTATTTTTTTCTATTTATTGAGAAATTTCAACCAAAAATAAACAACAACAAGAAAATGGAATATTAAAGAAAACTAACACATATTAAAGAAACTAACACAGTTTTATTTTAAATAGTCAAAAACAAAAATCCATGAAGTTGTTTTGGAGTTATTCCATTTTTCCCCTGAAAATTCATGTAATTGATAACGCGCCTAAGGATATGCACCAAAAATTTTATGTTGTAAATAAAGAAATTTACAAATTAGACATAATTTATCATTTAATGACTCGTTAATATTGAATAGTTTAGTTTTGCTTAAATTTTAAGTAAAGCTGTTTTAGTTTTCTTTAATATTCTATAATTTTTTCTTGTAAAAATTATTTATTTTTGATCTAAATTTAGCAAAAACAAAAAAATAACCCATTTTCCACATACGAATGGTCTCCAAAACTTTGGACACGATGCGCGCCCATAGAACGTTGTCCGAATTTTTTAGATCTAAACTTTTAGACCTAGTGTCAGAATATTCCGTAGAAAAAGTTATAAAATTCGAAGAAACATTTTCTTTCATACAAAAAATTGTCACCCTAATGTATATACATATGTAAATGATATTAAATACCCTGTAGTAAAACTGGGGTCATGTGTCTCCATGTCAACACTTTGTGTAACATCAATTCAAATGTCCCCAATTTTAGTTCAGTATTGAAATAGTGAATATATAGAGACAACTATTCTAGTATATATCTGGTGACATTGTCAACGAATGTGTCAACATATATGTATATCAATAGGCCCCGATTTGATCCTAATGTCTCCATTTGGACCAAAAGAACTACAAAGTCAATACTAAGTAAATAGTTGTAATGTCTACTGGTAGATTTCGTAGGAACTCTAAATGTTAAATGTCAATAGTAGATAACATTGGATGGGGCAAAATAGGCAAGTAGTACTGGAGACATTGTCAATAGCAAAACAGTATTGTTTCTCTGACGGCATTTACTGCAGGGTACTTTTAGGATATTTTTTTAACATACATAATTTTTGATATGTATTTATTTAAGCAATTAATAAATTTTCTAATGTCTCTGGAGTTTCTGATCCCATTAGATAATCCATGTATAACCACAAATAACCACTTCATAAATAATTTCCAATCAATTAATGTTTATGAAAAATAACTCCACAGGAAGGCAACTGACAAAAATATTTATTGACATACAAAAAACGTGAACACCAGTCAACAGAAACTCAATTCATATAAAATCAAAGCTAATTGCCAAGATTAGTTTCTGGCGTTGGTACGAGTAAAGTAATAACTTTACGTTGTCGCTGTCAATTTTATCACAGTTTTAATAATAAAATAAATTCACCCAACTGACTTTTTGCGAGGCTACAATATGAAAAAAGTAGAATATTCCATGGGGAAATTTTATGTAACCTAACAACAATAACAATATGGATTTGTATGCACAGACACAACAATAAATAAAAAAAAGGAAAAATTTGCAAAATATTTTCATAAAAAATGGAGAATGAACAAAAAATGAAGCAAGTCGACTGCCGTGGCTGCAGTTGTTTTTTGTTTTTACTGTTATCAAGTTTATATTTTAAGCCTGTTGGCGGCAGGATCAGAAACTTTACTCTTGACTGCATTAAATTTTCCAGCTCATGAGGATTACAGGTTTTAAAATTTAAATGCATGTGTGTGTATGTGTGTAAGAGATATATTTTTTCTATCGTCCCAAAACACACATGCACAGTGGGATTGATGACAAATTTAATTGGTTTCATATATCCTTAAAAGAAATAACGATATGAATATTTAACACACTCATAGCATTATACCCCAATGTGACATATTTTTATATATGCAAAACTAGTTTGTATTTTTCCTCATAAATAGACCATTTACATTCATTGTTTGCTACTGACAAATTGACAAATAAATACTTTAAGGTTTTGAGGTGTCTCGTTTTATTATTTAGTCGCATGTTCAATGTTTGGTTGATTTTCTCCCAAAAAAAAAAGATATATAACTAAATGGAATTTACTTTAAGCATATTTTGATTTCGTTGCCATTGTTTGCTGATGTTTATACTTAAAATAATTGAATTGACAAAAATGTGAATAACAGATTTTATACTCTTTCGTTTATTTAGAGAAGTTTCCGGTAATTGGATGACGTATCAATCCAGGTTTATTTTTTAAAATATCAAACTATGGTTTGCTTTTCACTCTGCAACTTTTTTTTACTAGACCTTTAATCCCTTTATATAATGTTGATGAGCTAAATTTTTTGGAAGCTTTTTGGTAAATGTTAAAACATTGTAATTTATTTTGTCGTAAATAGAGATAAACGATTGTTGGAAGAAGTTAGGATGTAAATCAGGGGTACTCAATGGGAGAACATTATAAAATAATTTTGTGGTTTTTCATGTGTTAGTGTAAAATTAATCTTATCCCAGTAAGAACAGTGTCAAACGTTTGAAATATGATGACTTTTACATTTGATATCCAACGTTTTTTTCAAACTTATTTCAAACCTGAACAGATTTTTGAGATTCACATTTATTTTTAAATGAAGGTTCATTTGAGAATAAACGTTATTTTCAAATCATTATCAAACCCTAAGATGATTTAAGAATAATTTGAAAAATGGTGTTATATAAATTTGATATCAAACCTTTTTTTAAAGTTTTTTTCAAACTTTAAAAAAAATAATGTTTAGGATATTTTAATGGAATGGCATTGCATTTCAAAGAAATTCGTTATTTCTTGCGGATTTTTTAAGATTGATCCATATTTGAAATTATGGAACAATGGCCAATTTTAATTGTGTTGTCCCTTTACTAAATTTCATAAAATTATTTTGATTAAAAATACAATAATATTCATATGCATAAGTAAATTTTCATTGTTTCTTTATATTTTTTTTACCTAACATTAGCATGCACCGTTTTCAAAAACAAAATAAACAAACTCAAAAATATCAAAAATACAACGCCATTTTATTTATGTTCCACATGTAGAATGTTCCACCTTTGAGAATGAGGTTTGATAATGATTTGAGAATAAAGGCATTTCTCAATTTGAGAATAAAGTCCCCTTTTTGTTGAGAACGATATTATTCTCAAATCAGTATCAAACGTTTGACCTTTGAAAAAAGATTTATTTTCAAATCATCCTCAATTTGAGAATAAACCTTTTTTCTTACTGGGATGTAGCGTTACCGATGAAATGTCAATCGAACAACAAATGCGTTAAAAGTAATATAATAATGTGAATACACATACATTTCAGCATTGGCAATGCAGGCTTAATAATTTCAAGTGTGTTTGTTGTTGTTTTTAAGAAATCTAAGCGACATCAACCTGCTTCGTTGTTTTCCTTTCTCACTTATTAGAATTTGATTACAGTTCGTGTTGTGTCTGTGAATATATGTTAAAAAGACGATTGGTACTCGGCTCCTGAGTCCAATGGTTGAGTAAGGCTGATGTTAATTATCAGGGGCCCAATCGACGCATTTGATATTGATCGAAATGTAAGATATTTCAAAAGTACTTGTGCAGCATACTTTCAGGATAATTTAAATAATATGTAACATATAAGGTTTACTACATTGTAACACATTTGTCAAAAATTCCCTGATCGTAAAATAATTTCATTTTAACTAAATGTTTTGACAAATCATGAAATAATAATAACAAGGAAGTTTCATTCTCTCTCTTCAAAATTATTTTGAAGTATATTGGGTTTTTGAAGTTTGATATTTGAAAACAATTGAAAGAAAAATGTTACCACATTAAGAAAAGGGGTACGTAATACATTGGGATTAGTTATCAAAAAGGTGTAATTTTGAAGTTAAGCATATAATAAAGACATTCAATATCAAAGAAATAAAGTTGGAACAAATTGTATGATTATTTATTGAAGCTTTTTCGTAAATATTCGTAAGTTCTTTATGCATAAATTTACATAAATTTTGTCATCATAAAATATTAGAAAAGTGGGATTGTCGGCAAAAATATGGTAGCACAAACTTTTACTATCCTAACAAACGTCAGAAAGTTATCATGGCGACAAAAAGAGAGAATGGAACAACCTTCAGAATTATTAAGTCATGTGACAAATATAGTGTAATTAATTAAACATGATAACACTATAGATGGCTTAGAATTGCAGAAGCTTTCTTATATGAATGTCAGGATATACCAGGTTTCTTTTTGACAAGATTTCATAGTTATTAACTAAGATAGAGTTTTCCATCGGAGACAAGTCTATAGAATTAACACGCCGTCGATGTAAAATAAATAAATTTTGCTATCATACAAACATTTCCTAAAAACTTATATATTTAAGCTGTTTCCGTTATTTGGAATTATATACATTGATTTTGGTTTACATAAGCACTTTTTGTTTTACATTTGTTTTACATTTCATGAAAAAATTATGATATTTGTGGCCAAAATATCAATTCCGGGAATTGGGACCTATTGGAGGTACCATAAATGTTGGACCGATTTGGACGAATTTCAATAGCTATGATCGCAGTATCAGAAAAATTATCTGTGCCAAATTTCATCAAATTGTCTTTAGAATTGCGACCTGTACTTTGATTACATGGTTTATATGGGGGTCCAGCCAGCCGTCCAGACGGACTGACGAGCTGACATCGTTAAATCCACTCATCGTTAAATCCACAAAGTGATTTTAAGCCTATTGGTATACTTAAAGGTGGGTCTAAGACAAATAGTTATATGCGTTACATACATCAGCACAAACTTATTATAAGTTTGTGGTGAAGGGTATGAAGAGCAAATGAGCTTCGTCGATTCGACGAAGAGTAACCATATTTAATACATCAATGAAAAGGAAAACACGTTCATATTCTTCTTCTTCTTCTGTTATCCTTGACTCATTCTGATTATAATACTGTTAATTTTTTACAAATATTCGAAAAAATCTTAAGCATTTCTGGGAAAAATGTACAAAAAATCTAAACAGTGTATTTTTGATAAAATAATTTTTGAACTTTGACTTCTAATTTTTGACAAATCTGTGTATGAAAATTTGATATTTTTAACAAAATCCTATTTTCCAAATTTTATCAGTATTTCATTCCAAATTGCATAAAAATATACTGAAATATCTGGCCCAAATCCGGGAGGTTTGAGCAGTAATAGGCCGATTTTGGGCAACTTCAATTGCGATACTCCCACTACCAAAACAAGTGTCTGTATAAGGTTTAATCATATTACTTTGACAATTCAGTTTAGACGTTAATCTGATCTTTATTTTAATATTTGCGTAGGCAACATAATTCTTATTTATTTTGTCTTGCAAGTTTGATATAATGAGTGGCTTTCGATATGTTAAGAATAAGAGATACTGATGATGATGGCCTTAAGCAACCATCGAAATGCGTAGAGAAAAAATTTTTTTTAGTTTTATAAAAAAAACTGTTATTTACCTTATTATTGCAAATAACAGCTTTTTACTCTAGGCCAATATGTTTGACATCCCATAAAAGAAAACTAAAATAGTCTTATGTAAAATCATAATGATCAAAAATCCATGTAGTAGTTTAGAAGTTATTGCATCGAAAATTCGTATCCTTGATGACTAGCCTAAAATTATGCAACAAAAATTACTTTTGAATAAAGAAATTGTTAAGAAAACCACGATTTACCATTTTATGGATTGTGAGTACTAAATATTTCAGTTTTGTATGAATAAAATTGAACAAAATTCGTTTTTTTCATATTGAAAATTTTTCAGGTCGTTTTCAAAAATCGTTTTTTAGTTATTGGGAATTTTTGTTCAACAAATATTTAAAACCATCCTTTGTGTACAAAAATTGTTCAAAGACCCCTTTTATTGCATTTTAAAACAAACTAACCCTTATGTACCATGGGCTAAGCATGGAAACTGTTAAGAGCCCATGAGAATTATTTAGAGCCAATGAAAACATGTAATTTCTAGAACTTTTTGAAAAAAAAATAAATATTTAAAAGATTTTACTTTGACCCTGGTAATAAAAGGGTTAATGACATCAGATTTCAACCAAAATTTTTATATATATTTATACCCATTCATGCAATAATAATTTCTTCTAATAAAAACTGCTAATATATAACAATTTAAGCGCTTTTTTATAACTTTGTAGAAAATTGTTTTTTTTTTTTTGAAATTCTTTGATTTTAAGTCGCAGGTACGGCTAAGCCGTTAGAAATATCGATTTGTATTTTTCATTGTGGTAATTTGCAGGGTGTTCTAACTAACATTCTGGAACTTTTACTTAGTCCCGTTTCACACGAATCAGGTTTACTTGATCAGTTTTTCTTTAAAATTCTTTTGAACCTGCATTCACGTTCACACACAAACATTTTCTTCATCAGTTTTCATTTTATTTTCCTTAAATTTCGTACAAATTTTCAAAATTTTCGTAAACTTGATAGTACGGTCAGTTTTGCTCAATTTTAATTCTGTCAGTTTCTTCTCATACAAATTCAAGAATTGATAAGCCAAACCTGACTAATGTAAAAGTAGACTTACAAACTATTGAAAAACCAAAAAAAGGCGTTTTAAAACGGTATGAAGAAAATTACTTTTTTTCGTCCTATGCAAAAGTGACGTAACGTTAGCCCATTGTCATACTTATTAAAATTTTTATTGCATATGCTTAGGAGAGTCTTCAATTTTGGAAAACCCTTAATAATTAGGAAAGGTTTCAACCGATTTAGGGTTATATATCTCGTTGGAAAGCACATTTGGTTTTCAGTACCATGCTCTAAAACACTTTGTATTCTAAGTCTAGTTTTTTTAAACATCTAAAGAAACCCCTTATTTTTCCCATAAAACTGGCATATTCAAACTTTCGCGTCAAGTCGGCACGCTTTCCCGATATCCGATCTGAATGAAACTTTGTGTTATTACTTTAAATTATTGGGGTCAAATTATTATATATTATTGGGGTCAAATGTAACAAAAATTGGCGGGTACGTCTTTCTGGAAAATTACTTTAAATGTTTTGGGACACTCTAATATACATAAAACCTCTTCAAAATCAATGTTTTTAAAAGTTATCGATTAAAATTCTCCTTATAGAACAATAAGTTTTTCTATTTAATATAAAACTGTATCCAGAATATTTAAAATATGATTAAAGGACATAACCAAAATATTTCTTTTTCCTCAAATCTCAGCTAAACTCAACTTAAGTTTCTTCATTTATCCAGAAAAATTAAAGAAGAAACCAAAGAAAATATTTCAACATGTTAAGCAAAAACTTTACTATCCCGACAAAATAAGAAGAAAAAAAAAACAAAGCAAAAACTACATATTAGAGGTTATAAACTAGGGAAACTGTATATGACATTCGTAACTTTCTTCAATGTCTCGCAACCCCTCAATGTCTTAAGAGTTTATGATGATATGCTCTGGTGTTGAGAAAAACTAAAGAAAAGAGTTCATCTCCATAGCAAAAGTTTTTCCATTAAACTGTCTGTTTATATGGGGTTTCTTTAAAATAAAAAAAAGAAGAAGCATTAAGAAATTGTAAAAAGATACAGACATTTCTGGTTAAAATGAGCCAAAGAAAAATTAAGAAAAGAAATAACAAAAGTTAAGAATTTTACTATTATTAAGCTAAATTAGGTTATTTAAAACAAAGTTTTATTTTTATTTCTAATGATATAAGACAATAAACTAATAAACATTAATTTTAATTTAAAATTTGTATTTTGTCTTTTTAGGATTATCCCACACAAATCGATTTTACCCAGCCCATGCCTATGGCTCATCTGCAACCTGTGTCGCAGGCCTCTATGATAAGCGGCACCATTTTGGCGGCTCAACCTATGGGCAACGGTGGTACGGGTACCTTAAGGAGGGGAATACTGAAAGGAGTATCCCAGGTGCCACCGCCTGATGTAACACATCACACAACCAATATGGGAGGTGTACAATTATTGCACGATTTACATCCCCTGAATATATCATCTACCTCGTCAACATTAACAACTACATCTAGTTTGGGCAACGGCAGTCTGATGTCAGTGCCCTCCTCGACACCCAAACAGCCACAAAGCATTTTAAAGGATCCCAATCGTAGCAAACATCAGCAACAGCCACCGACCCTGATAAATACCGGTTTGTTGGCCTTATCCGGTCATCCAGGCAGTTTGCAGGTTCTCAATATACCCAATTCGGCGGGCATTAGTAATAATTTGCTAATGACAGCCAGCGCTGCTTACGATCCCACAAATCCCCATAGTCTGACAACATTTAATGCTTCCGGTGCTGCAGTAGCTTTTACCGATGCTGATGGTCATCTCGTATAGCTGTAGGATGCCTCACAAGGGGGCATGTTAGCAGTTATAAGAGAAACATCACCGCCAGCAACGACATCGACCCGCTACTAAAATGAGGCATCTTGTAAATGAAACAAAAACATACAATAAAATGTATGAAAGTTTCTTGTTCATTTTTGAAATTTAAAATTAAGAATCTTAAAGTAAAAACAACAAAAAACAAAATATATACATAATAACTCTAAGTAATAACAAGAAAAAAACAACAAAAATCCAAAAAAAAAATAATAATAAATTAATTAAGAAAATATTCAAACTACCACAACAAAACTACTCTTAGAGCAGTGATGAAGAATTTAGCAGTACAAGGACTAACGCCACAAAGTATGCTAAATAATTTATTTGTAAAATATCCTTGTACTCAAACTCCCCCTTACAGCAGCAGCAGGTACAAACTGCCGCTACTTGAACAATTGTGAGCAAAATTATAGAAAAAAAATGAAATAAAATGCAGTGCTGCAGAATCAATAAATTGTACAATTTTCTGCCAAAAAAAAGTAATTAAAAGAAAAACAAAAAAAGTATAAAATTAAGATGTATTAAATATATAAAGACATGTACTGATTTATAGTCAAATTTAATAAAAATTTTTAGTATTAATTTTATGTAATTTTTAAGGTCAACCAAACAACACCTTTATTTTTGTGCCCACAACTGTATAATTAGTATTCAATAATACAAAAGAAAACCACGACTTAATTAAACTAATTTAATGTAATTACTTTAAAGTATAAATTATCAAGTAATTTAATTTACTAAAATCTTTTTATATATGATTTAATAATAAGGGGATTCACAAGCTGTACTAAAGTGTAGAAACAAAAAGAAGTTCATTATTAAATTAAAATATTGCAGTCTCCCTCGCAGTCTTTAGTTAACAAATACAAATTCATTTCTTTTGTATTATAAGAAAATCAATTCAACAAATCAAAAGTCGCATAGAAAAATAATTTTCTTTTTGATTGACCTTCAAAGAGAACTTGAAACGTTTTACTTTTTTTTGGATTATGTGATTTCTTGGGAATAAAAACAAAAAATCTCAATATTTATAAAATATGCGAGAAGTCAAGTTAAGCCAAAGTGCAACGCATTTTTTTTTAATATTTTAATTCGAAACTTTGTTTTTTCGACAATAATTCTGTGGCCAGTGATAAAAAGGCCAATGTCAAAAAAAGTAGTTTTATTGCATTGCCCCGAAAAACGTATATAAATGTGTTCTGAGCAAGGTTAGAGATTAGCTGTTGGAGTCAAATAAAAGAGGGTAAAGAAGGGAATCTAATGCAATGATTAACTCAAAATAGCAACAAACTGACATTGGCCCTTTTAGCACCAAACCACAGAAAAAATAAATGTCAAAAAATAACTTTTATTCATGCTCGAAAAAATAAAATTCAAAAATAACTGTTATTTTTGATCTAATAAATAAAAGTTAAAAAAAAATTTTATTTTTGCTTGAAAAAATAAAAATTAAAAATAACTGTTATTTTTTATAAAAAAAAATAATAGTCAAAAAATAACTGTTATTTTTTAAAGCAAAAATAATAACTTTTATTTCTGCTCGAAAAAATAAAAGTAAAAAAATAACTTTTATTTTCTGACTTTTACGATAAAAGTTATAACAGTTTGGTTTTTCAGTATAAATTATTTTAAGTTAAAAATTTTTCTACAAAAATAGTTTGAAATGGAAAATTTTTTATAGAAAAAATTTTATATTTTTTGTTTTCAAATTTTAAAATTTCAACATAATGATATAATCTCAAAAATCTCAAATTTTCTAGCCAAAATCTTTATATCGGCACTTTACTATCTTTTTAGGTCAAAAATCGCCGAAATGCCGATAAACCGGCAAAGATTAATGCTTGTTCGTTATATACACAGTTTTGCAAAAAGTTTAGTTGTATCTTTAGATATTTTGAACGAGTTCGAAAGAGGTTATCAAGATGGACTATAAAAACCTATTGTGATTTATAACGAGTTTTCTGAGCTCACTTTTGCATTTATGGGTGGTATATGTATATATTGAGAGACTAGAAGATTTTAATTTTGAGGGCAATGTTTGGTGGTCTAATACAGTGCGTTAGATGTCGAAAATAGAAGACATTTCAGTATATCTGATCTCATTGACATAAGGCCGAAATATATTATATATAAGCTAGTGCTTGAACGTTTATTTGTAGCTTTTCCGAGATATAGCTTATCGGTGACAGTAGAGTATCAAATTCTATTGACTGTCTTAAGCATGGTATGCATTATACTTCCCCATCGAAATTACTCTGGCATATATTCTTTATAAATTGGGACTCTCGTCCCTCAAAAAACTGTGTCATTAAGAAACACTCGTTTTTGTTTTAGAGTCTATCGATTGGTGGTCGATTGGCCAACTTGTAAAACTTCGCTTTGTAAAGGGTTCATAATATTCAGGTCCAAGCCAAAGAAAAGAATTGTTAGACAAAATGCAATCTTAATATATAAAAATTAATAGCACTTTTCGCTTTATAACTCAAAAACGTGCTAACCTGCCCAAACAAAATTGTTAGGCTTTGTTCGGACTATTAAATAGATTTAGGTTTATTCGAAGTTTGCTCAAAATCGGTCAAATGGTTCTTCATTTATCACATTTTTTGTAACAAATGAATTAGTATTTTTTTTTGTGTTTATAAAATCTATGGAAATTTTTTATACATATTTACATATAGTAGTTTCCAAACTCTATATAAATCATAAACATTGCATTCGGACTATTTAGTAGATGGGTTTATGTGAAGTTTACTCAAAATCGGTCGAACGGTTCTTCTTTCATTTATCACATTTTTGTTTTTGTAACAAATGAATAAGTATTTTTTTAGAGTTTTTAAAATGTATGGAAATTTTTTATATTTACATATTGTATAATATCCCAGTAAAACTTTTCATTACCAAATAATGAGTTAAACAGTTAAACTATTGAACACGAACTACTTACTCATTCGCTGTTTATGTCATTACATTAACATGGGGATGTCATTGGAGGCAAGTACTTACCAATTGCAGAAAAGTAATGACCTGGGTAAGCAATTTGAAAGCAACAGCAACAACTTTTTTGTTGTTGTTTTATTAAAAACATATATTTTTAAACGAAGTACAAATTTTTTTTATGATCCCATGGGGGCTCGAACCCAGACCCTCCGACTGCTAGGCAGAGACTCTTCCACTGAGCTACTTCATATGTTGAAAACTTAGCAGCTTATAATTAATATAAACAATTTTTATTTTTAGATCCAAAATCGTGTGAAAATAACTTTGTTTTTCCCTGCTTTTTTTTTGCCTTGTTGTAATTTTTGGAAAAATATTTTTATACGATTTTTTGTAATTATTTTAAAACTTTTTTAAAATTATTTTAAAACCTAAACAATTTAAATCTTCTTTTTTGTATAAGTTTTTACATAAGATTGACTCTTACTTACTTAAATGTTACAACCTGTTAATGTCAAAGTCCGAGCATATTTTAGAATTCCATGGATTTCGATCTTGTGCGAATATTCTCCAATTTTATAGGCCAAGCTTTCAAAAATGTTCCTCTACTTGGTCTTTCTATCGAAGTTTCGGACATCCTCCTCTAATATTAGGTAGTGGGACATTTCAATTCTAATTTTATCCTCTTCATTGTATTTTTTTCAAGAGAGGGTTACTAGCCTGTAATCCTAACTCATTTTTATCGATCTTATGGGACAACTCTCGGAACATGTTAACTCACAATATTAATGGGTGTTAAACTAGCTCCCCGGGTGACACCATGAGGAGGTGTGTGTCCACAGTTGAGATGAAGGATGACCCAGATAAGTTGGGCTTACCAAGTTAAGACCAATTAGAATCGTGTTTGGTATTCAACATCCCCTACATAATCAAAATTGACTCATGATGGTATTTTTTCATTAACGTGAGTTAGTTTTTCAAAGTTTTTTTTACAGAAGATAATATTTAAGTTCTTAAAATTCAAAAATCATTTAAAAAGACTCTTTTAATAAAAAAAAAACTAAAAAAAATTGTTGCCCTTGGTGGGATTTGAACCGGGGCCATTCAGTTTAAATTACCATCTTAATTACAAATAAGTACTTCTGTAATAACTTATTATTTATTCGGATGGTATGTTGTAGTCGTTACAAGGTAACCAGTTATCAGAGTACTTGCCATTACCAAAGTTTTGCTGGGATAGTTTTCAAATATTGTATAAACTCTATAAATTATATTCTTCTAAATATGTATACATTGCATTTGATCATGCTATGATCTTTATCAAAGTTCTTGCGCATGACTCGACTGAGGTTTCTAAGTTGGAACAATTAATGTCCGATAGATGGCGTTACAGAAAATGATTTAAAATGAATTGATTCGTAAAATGATTTCAAATTAATTGGATATTTGTGTAATGTATTTTATTTAAATTTGTGTAAGTGACGAAGCCAGCAACGCGCTTATACAGGTACAGTAGTAGTGAATAAAAATGGGTTAAAAAGATAAAAATGTTTTCGAATTTTTTGCAATTTTTAAGATATTAGATTGAATTATAATACAAATGAACAGATTTTTATATACAAGAGACCTCACAGTTTACTTTCTAAAAATATTTACTGTGACTTGAAAATGTTAACAAAATATAGTAGTTGTTTAAAAACAAGATTACCTATTTTTTTTTTTTTTTTTTAGTTTTTGATATGACTTTGTAATAATTTATCACAATAATACAACTTGTGAATCTCCTTAACTTATATAAACGGCAGCTGCTAATCACTACGAAATTCTCTCTATTGTAAGTAAACATATAAATAACTATAATTTTTTTAAATAAAAAGGAGATAACATTAAAAAATTAACAATTACTACAAACCCATTAATTAAAAATTAACAACGAATAAGTTTTTTAAACTTTTTAAGTTATTTTTACAGATAGGGTATTCACAAGTTATACTATTTATATAGTTACATTATATTTTCATAAGTCGAGCAATAAGTTCGTAAATTTTTATTTGTGAAACTTTGTTTTAAAACACTTTATCTGAAATTCAAAATCAACTTTTTGCGAATATTTTAAATTAATTTTGACTAGCTAGAAGACCTTGTGAATCACCTTATAATATTATTTTGTAATTTAAATTATTAAATTAGTTTTATAAAAAAAATTTAATTAACATGAAAATCTTTTAGTTTTTAGCAAATACGAAACCAAAAATAAATTTAAATAAAACAAATTGAAATTAAGAATATGGCAAAGCCAATTTAGAAATACTTAAACGTTAAACAAACAAAACAAATAAAACAAATAAATAAATAATAAAATAGAATATTTAAACCCACCACTAAGTAAGAGGAAAAAAATTCTTATTTCAAAAATTCTTAATAATTAATTTAGTTAACTTTAAAAAATTCATTCAATTAAATTTTAAAGAATTTCATTAATATTTTAACAACTTCTAAAAAATTCTTTCTGAGTCTTCCAAAAAAAAAAACAACAACAACAAAAATGTTCTTTATTAAATTTCTAAAATAACTAAAAACAAAGTGGTTAAGGCTTAAAATTTATTTAACCTAATTTATCCTTTAAATTTTATTTTATTTATCCTTAAAACCTAAACAAACAAAAATCACACTTAACTTATGTATACATATTTATTCATTCATTAATTCATAATTCATTATACGAATAATGATGACAATGATGATAATGAAATAATTGTGTTAATTGTTAAATTATAATGATCTTCAGATGCATAATTGTTATAAGTTTTGTAATTAAATCGTTTTTTACGCCAAATTTTGTTTGGATTTTTTTTTTTGTATTTTTGTTACTTAAAGTATGAAAATGAAAGAAAAAAATAATAATTAATAACAAAATAAAAAATTTAACAAATAAAAAAAATAGTTACATACAAATATTTCAATAATTATTTTGTGTATTGACTTATAATAATTATGTGTAAAGAAACAAAACCTTTATATCTTCCAATAAATAGTTTTAAAATTGTTTTTAATCATTAAAAAAATCGTTCTTTAATTTTTGAAAGTTTATGAAAATGGGGATTCATCAGTATTGTTCCAGGGCTCTCATCTGCCAATGCACTGTGGTTTGAAACAAAACGATTAAGAGTGTTATATTCCGCTTTGCCGAATCTTAGATACACCAATAGTGTTTCAAAATTTGAGTAGTAGTAGGATAAAATAGGTCAAAGAAGACTAAAGATATGCTCAAAATAGTAAGTGTACCTCCAAAAATTAAAAAAAAAAATTAAAAAATTTGTATCTCGCAAACCAATCGACAGAAAAATTTTTAAAATTCATTTTCGTGTTCAGTAGGTCCAAATTAATGAGAAAAAGTATGCTAGAAACAAATAACAGACAAAAGTTTGTTATTTGTGACCTAGTGTAATTGATTTGTACAAAAGGACTTTGTAGTCTAACTCCAGAGCAGATTGTGGGCCAATGAGCCAGTTTAGTTCAGCGGATTTCTATTTAATCTGAGTTAACTTACAGTCGATGTGATGGGACCAAGTGAGACGGCGATCTAAATGTATGCCAAGGTACCTAACGTGTGAACACTCGGGAATCGTCACGTTGTTAATCATGATTGGAGGACAGTTATCTCTTCTCAGAGTAAACGTTACATGAACACACTTTATAGGATTTACCTTAATTTTCCATTTGTTCAGCCATATTTCCAGCTGGTGAATATGGGATTGTAGTAGTGCAGAAGCGATTTTGGGATCGGTATCAATACTAATAAATGCTGTATCATCTGCGAATGTAGATGTATATGTATGTACATTAGTTGGCATATCTGCTGTAAAGATAATATATAGCAGAGGACCCAATATACTACCCTGTGGAACACCAGCAGCAATTTTCCTAGGAGAAGAATATTCATCTTTTGATCGAATTCGGAAGGTTCTATTGGACAAATAACTTTTTAAGAGTTTATGTGTACTTGCTGGAAGCAGATTTACAATTTTGCTTATAAGTCGCTCATGCCAGACCTTATCGAATGCTTGTGAAATATCGATGGACAAGGCGGAACAATATTGTTTATTTTCGAAGGCTTTACGGATCATTGTTGTTATTCTATGTACTTGTTCGACTGTACCATGACATTCGCGGAAACCGAATTGATGATCAGGAAGAATATCCATCCAATTTATGGATGTGCTTAAAGTGGAAATAAGTAGCTTTTCAAACAATTTCGAAATAATTGAAAGTAAGCTTATAGGCCTATAAGATGAAACTTGAGTAAGGTCCTTACCTGGTTTTGGAATCATAACGATTTCTGGAAAATATCCCAAAAGCTAAGTACATAATTGAAAGATTTTATGGTGAATCCTACAGAAATGATTGATATGGGCAAATCCGAAAAAAAATAAACCAAGCACAAAATTGTAAAACTGTCAAAATCACGTATTTGTGACACAATTTTTGATTATTCTGTTTCTGAATGACATGTCTATATTTGCACCCATCTCTAATTTTTATAATTTTTTTGTAAATAATAGGTTTTTTAAAAGTTCATTAAAAATCGCAAAACATTCATTTAGTTATCAAGTTTCAGTAGGGGCTCAAAGTCTGCTTAATTTTATACAATTAGATGTAAAAGACCCCATCAAAAATAATTGGAGTGATATAAATAACGTCAAGTAAAAAAGGGCTCACAGTGTGTAGCGTGCGTCACAGAAATAAAGTTTTTTTTTTTTATTTGGCTAATGTAATTTTTCTTTTTTCTCCAATTGAACTTGGTTCGTAAAGAGAACTTATGCTATGCTTTACGTTAGGCTAAAAATATATAGATGTTAATAAAGCATTTTATAGAAAAATGTGTAAAAGAAAGTGTGTAGCGTCCGTCACAGTATATATCTTTTCCAAAATGATATATATTAAATACATAATTTATATACACATATCTGTTTAATATATTAAGGAATAAAACAGTCTATATCCACAGATTAAATTTAAGATGTAAGGTATTAAAAAAACGCACAGTAGTGCAAATTGAATGCATTTGAAAAATTGTTTTTTTTTGTATTTTTGGGACTCTTAAAATGTCCCAAAAATACTGCTAGCCGCAGCATTCTCAGGACTTAAAATAAGGTGTAAAAAGTATTTAAAGAAGTGTAAAATTTTAAATTAATATACATATGTATTTAGCAATTTTGTGGAATATTAAATTGTGCCCAAAAATCGTATTTTTAACCTCGAACATGAAGAGAGAGGAGATAAAATTCTGGAACAAATAACACCATTAGGTTCACTGATCTATTACTTGTTTTGCTCGATCTTTTCACTTGCCGTTGACATGTAGAGAAGAACAAGACTTTTTAGTTTGATGCTATTTTTAGAATAGTAACAATGTTAACAACATATGTATGTAAGTAAATTACATGAATGTATGTAAATGCAACGTGCCCTTTGCTTTTATTTATTTGGGAATTAATTATTCGAACTTTAGAATTAATTGAAAAATTAGGTTTAATCAGGCTTGAGTTCATTTAACTTTCAAATTATTAAATAATTTTGAAAATTTGAAAAGTAATTGTGGAGAAAAACTGAAAAAATTATTTTTGAACGCGGCTCAGTGGATTGCAATTTCTGTCCCGCCACAGTACGTCATCAGCACTTAGCGCCCTCGACCACAGTCGAGTTGTCAAATTGCAGAGATAATCATCAATTTAACTCATTGAGTTTGATCGAACATCACTACGTTTAATTGATTGTGTATTCTCCTATTACTTCATGTAATTTACTTACATACATATGTTGTTAACATTGTTACTATTCTAAAAATAGCATCAAACTAAAAAGTCTTGTTCTTCTCCACATGCCAACGGCAAGTGAAAAGATCGAGCAAAACAAGTAATAGGAGAATACACAATCAATTAAACGTAGTGATGTTCGATCAAACTCAATGAGTTAAATTGATGATTATCTCTGCAATTTGACAACTCGACTGTGGTCGAGGGCGCTAAGTGCTGATGACGTCCTGTGGCGGGACAGAAATTGCAATCCACTGAGCCGCGTTCAAAAATAATTTTTTCAGTTTTTCTCCACAATTACTTTTCAAATTTTCAAAATTAATAATTTGAAAGTTAAATGAACTCAAGCCTGATTAAACCTAATTTTTCACTTTAAGTTTAGATATATTATCTGATATTTTTTAGACCGATATAGTTTATACATCGCGATGCATCGGTTTATATTGCGGTTTAAATATCTATACATATATTTCATATACATAGCTTGTGATTCACAGAAAATTAAAATTCAGAAAATATAAAACTTCACGGTTCTAAAAAGTTCATAAATATGCACTTTTATCTGAACTTAAAACGTAAACCGTTAACTCCCTTTTCCATAATAAATATTTGATAAATATTGTTCCTTCTTTATGTATAATTAAATCCATTCACTACGTATGATGGATATACAAAAAGTTCTTGGTTAGTTGTCTAAAACTCTATGCGGACCGATTTGGATCTAACCTTTGCCAATAATATTCGGGAGCTTTGTCAATATATACAAGCCTTAGAATGTAAGTGTATATGGAATTGGTGTGAAATAAAACTTTAGAATGGATATATGGTATTAATTATTAAGCACCTGAGATATCGCAAAAATACCAAATAAGATAAAAAAGTAAAAAATAAATTAAGAATTCGGCAATTTGTGGTACATCGATTGTAGGGTTTTGGAGATATTCCAAGTGTTTGTAAATATAATATCTGATATGGAATTATACAGGCCCGTCATACATAAATATATTTCCTTTGCAATGTTCAAAAGTCAGACCACTGATTTCAGATATACAAGTATAAAATATCTCCGTTTGCTGAAATCAGGTTTGCGAAGCTCTTCGGAGATACACCGATATGAATTATATATTAAGTTTTAGGACGTACTTCCTCAATACACACTATTAAATTTCATTAAAATCGGTCCATAAACATCTGAGCAATTGCAAATAAATCAAATAAAGTTTTCTCAAAAATTTTTAATTTGGCAATTTGTAATACATTGATTTTACTGTTTTAACCATATCTTAGGTGTTTATTGACGAATATTCATGAAATTTAATATCATGCTTCGCGGAAGACCTAAAGACTGATATATAATTTATGTGGGCAGATCGTCAAGGAAAATTGTTTTTCTTATTTTTCGATTGTATTTCTCAAACAAATGATTACTTTCGTCTATTTGGGGAACATCAAATTTAGTGTTTTGGCGATATGGGCCGATATTGATGAAATTTATTAGAGTACTTCGGGGTGGGATTTGCTATATTATGATCATAGCTGTATAGTGTGATTAAAATAAAAAATAAAACTACTTTTTGAATTATTTTAATTATTTGTTACTTAATATGAATAATTGTTATTCTATTTCATGAATTTTAAATTAAATTATTTGCTTGATTTATTCCTTCTAAAGAAATTAAATTAAAGTATAAATTATTATTCTTGATATAAATAAATTTTTCAGAAAATTATTTGAAAATTTTTGAATCCAATATTCTTCATTCTAAACAAAAATATCATAATTTAATATATTTGAATAATACTAGCAAGAATAATATTCGATATTTTTTTATTCAAATATTGAAAAGTTTCATATTTTTCCAACAATTTTATTTCAAACAAAATTTCTAAAATATTAAAATTTTTTATTTATTTCAAACTTTTTGTCTTGATTAATTTTATTCAAACCAAAAAATGAAGAATAAAATTTATTTCATACAATATTATGGAATTTTTTGAATCTTCAAACATTTAAAGAAAATAAATTTATTTGTTTTGAGATTTGAAAAATAAAACAAAAAATAATAATAACAAAAACTAAACTACTCTCAATACACATGAGCGTAAAGTAAAAATTCATACAAGCGAAAATTGATTTTCCGTATTAAAAAACGACGTTCTACATCCTAAGATACTTTTTTCTTATGTATACATTAGTATAAAACTTGATTTCGTCAAACCATGGTGTTGTGTTCAATTGGCCGATATATCTTATATCCGATAGATAATCCTAGTTCCAAAACAAAGATCCATGCTAACTTTAGTCAATATATCGTGATTACAATGTACACATATTTCTATGCATTACAAACTTATGTATAAGATAGTAAGATAATCCTATTAGTAATATAATTCTATAGTCACTTCTATGGTTATATGATATGGACCAATAACGTTACAAATTTTAATAAATTCGAAGATACATATCTGTGCTAATTTTTATATTTTTCACCATCTCGAGTCGATTTAACACTCCATCTAGGTGGGTGATATGTATGTATTTAAGCTTTAAGAAAAACCTGTAAAGCTTTTGATCCATAGTCAACCTTAGTAGTAAAGGGTATCAAAATTAAGTAGTTTTTTTTTTAATTTCACATTAAGGAATACATTACAATTTTGTCAAAAAGTATTGGGATCTTCCGTAATTTTCGCAATCAAAATATAGGTCGCAAAAAAACTTTATGAAATTGGCTGAAATCGATCTATTATTTCGGAGAACTCATATTGGCCTGAATTCCCGGAATAGAAATTTTGACCACAAATTTGTGTATTTTGTATTTAATTTCGAAGAAATATTTATTATACAAATAAAAATCATTGCACCAAATTTCATTGCAATCCGTGATCGACCTATTGACCAATTGCGCAATAAAAAATATATAAAAAGTTCATACAATTTTGTTTACTTGGAACTTATTTCACCTTAGTGTAAGGTATCATATGGTCGGCACTTGTTGTTTTTACTTGTTTTATCAAAAATGTATTTTGTTGGTCGTTAGAAAATATGGTCACCATAACTATAATAAATTTACTTGGATATTCAGTCAGCAGTTGATTGGTGTACTTAATGATGGATGTAAGACTAATATTTTATTGCGTTAGAAATGCAGCACAAACCCAATATACCCTTTCCACCCATGGTGACGAAGGATAAAATTATTTCTATACTTAAATCGCTAACATTAAAATATTTGTAAATTAAAATTTATGTCCGATCTTCTTTACCCACACTAGATCGTTTACGTTGTCATGATTATAATCATCACACTAAAAACCATCGTCTTCACTAATTTTTTAATATTTTTTTTTTTTTAAACCTGTAAACAATTTTCAATAGTCAAAAAATCTTGTTTGAAATAAATTCTCCAAATATTTTATTTTTACTGTTCACAGAAAATTTTGAAATAATCCAAAAAATTTGTTTGAATTAAAATTATTCAAAAAAATTTGTTGTGAATAAAATTATTCAAGCTAAATTTTCTTAAATAAAAAAATTTTGGGAGTTTTGAAGAAATTTTAATTTTATTTACAAGCAATAAAATGAAATAAAGAAATATTTTATTTCTTTGAAAGGAATACAAATTAAAATTATTTCAATTTTTACAAAAAAATATTGATTTCATTTCAAAATTTGTATTTGAAACGTAATGATTTTAAATAATAACTTAACATAATAAATCCCGAAAACCACATGCAAATTGTTATTTTATTTTAAACAATCTTAAATAATTCTAACTTAATTATATTTCTTGTAAGTAAAGTAAATAACAAATTAATTAAATTTTGTTCAAAATTTTATATAAAAATAATCGAAATGTACAGCTATGATTATGATATATAAATTATGAAGGCCAGTCCATTATAAATATGAGTTTTATTTTTGAAATGTACTTTTAAATTTTATATGTCGCACATAAATTTTGGTATTTTGGCGATATCTCAGGTGTTTTTCAGCCGATTTTGATGAAATACAACCTATATACAACCTATGTTCCACAAACTTGATTTCAACAGCCAGACAGACGTACATCGCTTAATCGAATCTACTGCCGATTCTGGGTCGATCGGTACAAATTTTGTGGGGTCTGCTACAAATAATGAAAAATTGCAAACTGAATGTCAAACTTATAATACCCTTTCACCTATTGGTGAAAGGTATCCAAAGTGGTAATAAATCTGTATCTTCTATTTTATGGATTCGTTTATAAATTCCCGCTACTTTTTCTGTTCGAAATCCCGATGTTTTTCAGTGAAATGTTTTAAAATAAAATCTTCTCGTTCTCAGCTAGTTTGGAAATTTTTTTTTAAAAATTTACGTTTAAATTTTCTTCATTTTTACCTGTCGTATGTTATACTTATATAGATAATAAGATATACATCAAACGATGCGAAACTTATCTATCAACCATTATCATTTTTTACGGAATTCTTTGAGGCGGACGAAAAATATTTGGCAGCCATTAAGTAGTAGTAGAAGTGACGAAATTAAAATTTAGAGGGCAATGGATTCATCCGAAGTGTGGTGTGTATTTCGTAGAACAACTTTAAAAATGTGTCTTTAAACATTAAAGTTTTAAGGTTTGTGTTTTATTTTAAGGAGTAGTAATAGTTAAATTTATTTATTAAATTTATCGATCTCCTAATCTTAATTTTTTAGTTATACTTATTGTTTATGAATTATTTTTTTAAATATATTACACTGGTCAACAAGAGAAATTACTTTGAAGTCTAACTATTTAATATCGATGTATTATGGCCCCCTAAGTATAAAAACCTCCAAAATTAAAAATTCTATTGATAAATTTTTTTCACAGAGGTCGTTCCATTGATTTTATCATACCTTGGGAATGGCTTATCTCAATTCGTTGAAAGAAACACCGGCGGATTCACCACAAAATTTAAATAAAATAATTTTTTCATATGGTCAACGGTGGAGTTTTTCACATAAAAATGTAAAAAAAATATTTTTCAAAAACTCATAACAAATCGCTGATTTCAAAAACTACCATTTTCATTTCACGGTCTTAAAATTGTAAATATTATAAATTACCAAAGCCTTATTTCGTGAAAATACATGAATAAATGTTGGTTTCATTGACAATAAAGTGAAAATTAGCAAACATTTTTTATATGAACAACTAAAAAGTATAAATACCATCACTTTGAGAACTCTTTTTGTACATTTAAAAAAGAGCAAAAAGAAAGATGTTAAATAAAGATGTTGCTATGATGTTAGGGTCTTTTGATGACCCAAATCGTATTAAACATTACCATATTTCTAACTGGTGAAATATATTTGAAAGTTCTTACTACTCAGTGCACCAATTGTTGAAATATATTGAATTCAATTAGCATTTTAGGCTTCGACAATTTTTTATTACAAGTATATACACATATCATGTTGGGGTCATTATATATATATATAGTACCTGATTGACCGAGCCTTGCTCGGGGTTTTATGATAAGCATTTTGAGGCAAATTTTAAAGTTTTTATATATTTTATTTTATACAGTTACAGTTTAACTCATTTTAAATAATTTTGAAAATTGGTCATACCAACAGAAATCTATGTCGACTCATGGGCAACAACTTTGCTAAAGATTATAGTCTGATCAAATGCACAGTTTACGATTTATTTCATTTTGAGTAGTTTTCAGTGTCGCCGCCTGAAGTCGTTCATACCACTTAGAAACCTTCATCTGCTTATGCGTAACAACTTGGCTTATGATCATAACATGATCAAATGCACAGTTTATGATTTAATTCACTTATAGTCTGATCAAATGCACAGATTACGATTTAATTCATTTTGAGTAATTTTCAGTGGCGCCACCGGTCGGACTTTGCTAAAAAATTATAGTATGATTAAATGTACAGTTTACGATTAAATTGACTTTAAGTAAATTTCAGTGGCGCCACCTGTCGAAATTTCTTCATACCAACTAAGAAACCTTCGTCGGCTTATGTGCAACAACATTGCTAAAGATTATAGCATGATTATATATACAGCTTACGATTAAATTGACTTTGAGTAATTTTCAGTAGCGCCACCTGTCGGAAATTATTCACACCAATTAAAAAACATTCGCCGGCTCATGCGCTACAACTTTGCAAAAGATCATAGTATGATCAAATGTACAGTTTACGATTTAATTAATTTTTAGTAATTTTCAGTGGCGCCACCTGTCGGAAATTCGGTTTACCAACTTAAAAACCTCCTCCGGCTTATCCGCAACATCTTTGCTAAAGAGCATAACATGATCAAATTCACAATTTACTATTCTATAAAGAACATACATACAGACAAACATTCATTTGTTTTAAAGTTATAACATTACTAATTTTTTCCCCTTTTTATCCCCTAATTTCAAAAAGTTCCATATGCATAATTGGTACTTCTGTGGTACCAATTGAATTCGGTACATTTTATTAGAAAGCAGTTAACATAATTTTCCTATTCATATTACTTTTGTAGATGTTAAGTTATCAGTTTATCCCTTTTTTTACACATTTTGGCCACAAAATCAAAAAAGTACCAAATACGTGTTCAATATTTCTTTCACATCTATTGATTGCAGTACAAAGTTTCTTTCTATATTCCTTAGTTTAAAATATAAGAGTGGGTTAAAAAGGTAGCAAAAAAACTATTTTCACCCTTTTTTACCCCTTATCGGATATAGTTTCAAAAAAGTACCAAACACCTATCCGTTTATTTTCATAGCTGTTTAAAACGTAATTTAAATTTTGTTTCTATACCTATTACTTAAGGAGATATAGCGTTTTCGATTTTTTCCCCTTTTTACCCGTTTTTACCCTCTTAGAGGCAAAGGTTCCAAAAGTCCCTTCTTCTTCGACCTATACAAAAAAGATACCCACTGTCCAAATTTTATCAAAATCGTTAGAGCCGTTTTCGAGATAGTCATTCTATATATATATATATATGTATATACAATTATTGCTCGTTTAAGAATATAAGATATATATATATATATATAAATACATACAATTATTGCTCGTTTAAGAATATAAGATACATATATATATATATATATATATATATATATATATATATATATATATATATATATATATATATATATATATATATATATATATATGTCTATATTATATGTATTTTGCATGTGTTTATTGTAAACCGCCGTGAAATTATTACACCTTTATTTAAATCAGGCAGCAAATCAGATGTAAAAAACTATAGAGGAATTGCAAAACTCGATTCAATCCCCAAGCGTTTTGAAAAAATGATTACCATGTCAACATGGCTTTAGAAAGGGGTGTTATACCACGACCAACATTCTCCATTTAACAACTTTAATCAATCAAGGACTTATAAATATGTAGAAAACAAACCGATGTAATTTACACTGATTTTAGTAAAGCTTTTGATAAAGTAAAGCACCAACTCCTTATCACCAAGCTATATTCTATGGGGTTCTCAACAAATTGCCTGAATTGGATAGGATCGTATCTAATTGACAGGAAACAAATTGTTCGTTATAAAAACTGTTCATCTAAATCTATAAAAGTTACCTCTGGAGTTCCGCAAGGAAGCCATTTAGGTCCATTACTTTTCTCCCTACTCATAAAAGACTTGCCTGAAGTTTTAAATTATTGCAATATATTAATGTTTGCGGATGTTGTAAAGATCTTTCTCACTTATAATGATAAATCAAGCCATACTTTTTTACAACATGATCTAGACAGTAGGTCGTTTCTGTAACTCAAAGTGATAAGTTTTCACAGCGAAAAGTATGAAACAAAAAATTCCACCGTTTCTCGACCTGGAAGAAAAAAGTGTTTCTGTAACACAAAGTGAGTACTAGCAACACTGATTACGTTTTTAATGGAAATTTCCAATACATCTGTCAAAAAGTAAATAGCTGGTAGAAAAAGTAAAAATTTATCATCAAAAAAATTTAAAAATTAATTTAAAATAAGAAAAAATATATATAAGTATATAGACATATAAATTTATATATTATTTTAAATATTTAGTGTGGTATTGTTAGTTGCCGAACAAAACGATCGCCGAAATATTTTTGATATTCTTTAAATTTTCTGAAATTAATTAAAATGGAAAATATTTGAATAAATAAAATGAAGCGATTGATTATATTTTATTTAATTATATGTTTTAATTATGTATTTGTTTTTACTTTTTAGTTCAAATGTTTCTTTTTCGACGCCTTTAATATGTGCGAATTGTTTTGACAGATAAAATGAAAAACTTTTCGCATCATTCGCTTACAGAGACAGTTTTACTCGCACATTTCCAATAAATTTGACGTAAGTTGCTGAATGACAGATAGTTCTCACAAAAATAAATTACAGAAACACTTGGGTGAAAAAAATGACATTTTGTTTCAATTCAACTAGTTTCTTCTTCATTTTCATTGTTCCACTCGAATAATTTATCGATGCGAGAGTTACAGAAACTAGGCACAGGTTTTACTACTGGTGCAATGTAAACCTTATGGAGTTGAACACAAACAAATGTAAGATAATGCGTTTTTGCAGAAATAGTGCTATTCAGTCAAATTATTTGCTGGGTGAAAAACCATTGG
Source organism: Stomorhina lunata (assembly GCA_933228675.1). Lineage (NCBI taxonomy): Eukaryota > Metazoa > Arthropoda > Insecta > Diptera > Rhiniidae > Stomorhina > Stomorhina lunata. Next base: position 79,940,060 of record OW121744.1, read on the forward strand.
AGTTAGTAAACTCCTTCGTAGATCTGGGTATAATGCTCGATTCCCATATTGATCTAACAATAAATAAAGCTAGAGGATTATTAGCATTCATTAAAAGATGGGCTAAAGAATTTACTGATCCTTACATCACAAAACTTCTTTTTACATCACTAGTGACGCCAGTTCTAGAATATGGTTCAGTTGTTTGGGATCCTGTTTATAATGTTCACATTGACCGTATAGAATCTGTTCAGAAACAATTCCTTTTGTTCTGTTTACGAGGCTTACCTTGGGATCCTGAATCTCATCTACCATCATACGCAAGCAGACTAGCTCTGATTAAACTACCTTCCCTAAAAAGTAGAAGAACTATGCTAAATATGTCGTTTGTATGTAATTTAATTAATGGCAATGTACATTCCGAATTCTTACTATCAAATATATCATTCACCATACCAAACCATCCAACACGGTATTTTTATCCTATCACACTTAGAGCTCATCGGTCAAACTATGCAAATGCTGATTCATTGAGAAAACTTTTTGCTAATTTCAACGAGCTTTACCAATTTATTGATTATTCTTTACCAATAAATGTTATTAAACGTAATATTATAATATTTCTAAATAACTAAACATTATATTATTAAATCATATATGTATTATACATTATTGCATAATTATAGTCTGTAAAAAATTATTCTGTAGACTTTTTTTTAATAAATAAATAAATAATAAAAAAATAACAGGTTTGTCATCCGTCTAGCATAGCAGAGGTGCCAAGTTCGATCCCTGGCCAGACCCATTTGAAAAAAATTAAAATTTCCAAAAAAGGTTTACCCCATAACTCAGCTAGCCACTGGTTATTGAGTATTTGGCTATGTAAAACTTATCTAACTAATGCATTTGCCGTTTGGAGTCGGAGTTAAAACGTCCCTTTCAATGAGTCTAAAACTGGAATCTGATGTAGCTCATTGTCTGAGAGAAGTAACCCTGGTTCCAATTGGAATGTTGTGTGTTTTACATGACAAAAAAACAAACAAAATAAGAATGACCGACAAAACGCCAAAAAAAAATAACGCATGTTTTTCGAAAGAGAGTCAACAAAAACCCTTTGTGATCAGAACAAAACGGAAAAGGTGCAAATTTTTAGCGTCAAAAAAGACCTTTATTGAGTGCATAACTTGCAAAAAATACCTGTTTCTCCGTTTCACCGACACACAATTACTCTAACTACCACATACTGCATTGATCACAAGCCTTAAAAATATTTTTGAAATGTACAAAATTAGAATTTTCTCAATCAAAACAAGTAAGAGTGTTATATTCGGCTGTGCCGAATCTTATATACCCACCATCAAGATATAGTTGGTAAAACCTTTGGACTAAATTCGGTTGCCGTAGCTTTATAGTTCAACATTTAAAAATATTTTAGTGGTTTCCCCAGTATTTACATTGATCAGAATTCGGTCTTATAACCGGGTATAGTTTTACATTAATAAGTTGTTAAATACTTTTCGTTGTACTTAATATGTAGTTAGGCTAAACACGTTAATAATAATACGGAAGGTCCATATATTTCGTTAGGAGTTCCTAATGCATTCATCATATATAAAGTCTGGGAACATTCATTGATGCCTATCTAATTTCATAGGTGCAATCGTAATATCATGAATGTACCTCCAAATATTTTTGATTGTAGATATAAAAAGGGGATGTTATATATATAAGAATTATAGTCAAATGTTGACCGATTGTAACATAATTTTACACACTGGCTGGTATATATGTATGTAGAGCTTATTCTTGCAAAATTATAGCTATATATTAGCTATAGCTATCATAGTTTCTAATTTAATAGCTTTTAACTGGCCTTTGCTAAAATTTTTAGTTTCCGTGAGTGTTTTTATATGAAAGCTAAAGTCAAATATGGACTGATTCCTATAAATGTTGATAAACTGATCAAAAATTGCATGAAACTTCCCTATTTTAAATTTAATCGTCATAGCTATTACAATTGTATTCAATTTATCAGCATTAATGAGTTTCGCGGGGCGGGGTTACATGGGAGCTCTAACTAAATTTGAACCGATTTTGTCCATTTTCAACACACATCTTTCTCAAGATATCCATTATTATTTTGTAAAATTTTATCCATCTAGCTCTTTTCGTTAAGGCGCTATCGTGCTTTTATCTGATGGACAGACGGACATAAACAACCCTTTCTTTATGTATTTTTGTATTTCCATAAGTTTTTTATATGGGAGCTATGGTGAAATGGTGACTGATTGTGACAAAATTTTGCACACTGGCTGACATTGACATAAGACTTCTTTGTGCTTAATTTAGTCTTACTAGCTTTTGTAGTTAAGGATCTATCATGATTTTATCTGACGGACAGAAAGACCCTTTTCTTTTTGAATTTTTGTGTTTTCGTAAGTTTTTTATATGGGAGCTAGGTCAAATGGTGACCGTTTGCGACAAAATTTTGCACACTGGCTGGCATTCACATAAGACTTCCTTGTGCCAAATTTAGTGGTTATATCTGTTATACTTTTAGATTTATTGGCATTTAAGTGTATTTTAGGTGAAATTTAGGCTGTTTTCGTAAGTTTTTTGTATGGGAGCTATGGCTAAATGTGAACCGATTTTGATGAAATTTTACACGCTGCCTAGGGCTAATGTAAAACTTCTTTATACTAAATTTTATTATCATAGCTCCTATAATTTGTCATTTATTAACAAATAAGCGATTAGCCTAGACAAGGTTGTACAGGAGCTATGGTCAAATGTGAACCGATTTTGCCCAGTTTCAATAGCAAAATTTTCTCAGAGATGAAGAATATTTTTACTAAGTTTCAGTGAGCTAGCTCCTTTCGTTTAGGCGTTATCGTGATTTCAACAGACAGACAGACGGACATCGCTCAATCGTCTTAGAATTTCATAAGGATTCAGAATATATATCGTTTTTGGTTTTTGAGCCAATATTAAGGAAATTACAAACGGAATGACAATCTCAATATACCCCCCATTCTTTTTGATGGTGGGTATAAAAATGTGGGGTCAAAATATGACCCGATCATCACATATGTATTTTTTTTTCTACATAGTATGAGGGTTATTAAAACTAAGCAGGTGGAACACCAGCTAAAATACAATCAAGTTCTGAGTCAGAAGATGATGAAGTTTCCCAACAACCCTCATGCTCTTCGAAGATACAGAAAGCTTAAGGAAATATTCTAAGATATGGGAGTTGCATTAGTGAATGTATAATCCGCTTGCGTTAATGAGTTTACTCCATGCGCTCAGAATTTATGACGGTTCAAATAAAAGTTTCTAAAAATAAGTAAAAAAAACATTTTATTTAGTTTTATGTTGATTCGGCCCTTGGTTAAATTTCAAGGGCCGATGTTGATTTTGAATAAAACACAAACTATTTAGGAAATTATTTTAATTTTATTTTATTATGATATATTGGTATTACTCAATTGTGTAAGGAACAAAACATCGGCCAAATGGGCGCCGCGACCACGGAGGCACACCTCCATCCGATGGTCCAAATTTTCGATGACCCTGAGCTCTTGAATTGTTGCTGACTAATCGACGTACACCTTTTCTTTCAAATAACCCCAAAGAAAAAAGTTCAACGGTGTCAAATCACATGATCTTGGCGGCCAATTGACATCGCCATTACGTGAGATAACACAGCCATTGAATTTGTTGCGCAAAAGAGCCATTGTTTCGTTAGCTGTGTGGCAAGTGGCACCGTCTTGCTGAAACCATATGTCGTCCACATCCATATCTTCCAATTCGGGCCATAAAAAGTTCGTTATCATCTCACGATAGCGAACACCATTCACAGTAACTGCCTGACCGGCCTCATTTTGGAAAAAATACGGCCCGATGATGCCGCCAGCCCATAAACCACACCAGTCACTCTTTGTGGGTGCATTGGTTTTTCGACAATCACTCTTGGATTCTCATTCTCCCAAATGCAGCAATTCTGTTTATTGACGAATCCACTGAAAATGTGCCTCATCACTGAAGATGATTTTCTTCGAAAATTGATCACCCATTGTCGCCATTTCTTGCCACCATTCTGCTCATTCACGACGTTTGGAATGGTCAAGAGACTTTAGTTCTTGAGTCAATTGCACCTTGTAAGCGTGTAAATGCAAGTCTTTATGCATAATGTTCATCAACGACGAGCGTGAGATTTGCAATTGTTGGGCACGACGACGAGTTGAGGTGGACGGCTCTTCAGCCACACTATCGCGAACAGCAGCAATATTAGTACGAGCTGGACGAGCATGCCCTGGTGTTCTCACATCTTCTACAGACCCGGTTTGCTCGAATTTTTCCACGATTTTTACGATTGTACGCACATTTGGACGATAGAATTGACCAAAAAAATCACGAAATGCACGATATGCACTTTGATTTGAACGCCCATTTTCATAATAAGTCTGGATAACTTTAACACGTTGTTGGATTGTGTATCTCTCCATGGTTCAAATTGAGTAAGTCTGAAATAAAGAAATGTCAAATAAAATTTGGAAAAAAAAACTTGGTGTTTAGGTGTGGTTCACATTCAACATCGGCCCTTACAATTTAACCACCCTTTACATGCCTTAAAATTTTGTCTTTCAAATAATCATTCCCTAAATTATTTTGATGCGCTTCAGGTCTAAGGTAAAGATTTTTTAAAGAATAGTAGAAATGGTATTATTTCTGATAAATTTTGTGCTAAATTCGCGTTGTGCTTCAGTGAAATGCAAATCGGTTATAAATGACATCGCTTTTAAACCTTACGTGATTTGGTCTCAGTTTGCTATCTTAGACCATTAAAAGCAATATATACTTTTTTGCACGATTTTCAAAATCTTCATAAAATTTTAGCAAAAAATGATTTTTTGGTGCGCTTTATCTTTTAGGTGTTAAATGGCAAAAACTCTGTTTACGAGGTAGTTTGGAATTTTTATATATATTTGCGAGTTTTGAGCAATTTACGTTCAAGTTTTCGTCATTTACACCTGTCGTATATTATACCCATATGGAGCACATTATAAGGCGGCCGAAAAATATGGGAACAAAATTTAAAAGTGGCGAAAACGTGCTTCAATTTTAGCAGCCATTAGTATAAGAAGTGACAAAATTAACATTTAGAGGGCAATGGATTCACCCCCAAAGTATGGTGTCTATTTCATAAAACAACGACTTGAGTCCAAATGAAACGAAAGAAGAAGATTTATTTACGTTTTTTGAAATTTGCATGCCAATAACGCTAAAAAGTGCAAACTTGCGCTAGTAAGATTTTGTGTTCAATATACCTGAAGTCTTATTAGTTCAAATCTGTAATTAGATTTTTCAAACACCTTAGAGTACAAAAATTATTCGAGTTGAAAGTCAGTTTCATAGGAATTAAAACTGTTTGATTTTTGGCTATACATTTATAATATTTGTTCAAGTTTGAATGCAAAAAAAAACAATATTGTTAATTGTTTAATTAAAAATGTTATAAAAAAAAGTGTGAGACTTTTTTTTGTTGAGAGTGACTTTTTGTGCGACATTTTAAAATTTTTCAATGAAGTGAACCATTTTTTTTGATCTCATGTTAATGAAGATTTTTTAAAATTATTATTGACTAGCTGTTTGTACCCGGCGTTACCCAGGTTGATAGTAAAAGATTTTTACTTATTGCTGTGTTAAGTATTTCTTTAAAAATTAACATTATGAAATATTTTTTTATTAATTTTTTACCTGAATCCTTTATTAATGTATTGGCGTATGTATTTAATTGACTTTAGTGATTGGCAGTACTCCACAATAATGTGTGCTTGCAATGGGCCCATAAATGTCAAACAACATACAACACAGACGCGAATATTTTTTTAATTTTATAGATTATCAAAAAATCGTCAAATAGTAATCAAATAACCGTCAAACAATCGTCAGTTAATCGTGAAACAATTATCGAACAATCATAAAAAATCAATCAATCAACCATCAAACAATCGACAAAAAATCATCAAACTACCGTCATAAAATCGCCAGTTAATCGTGAAACAATTATCAAACAATTATTACAAATCTTCAAATAGTCATCAGTCAATCAATCATCAAACAACTTTCAAACAATCGTCAAACAACCATCAAATAATCATGAAAAATCTTCAAACAATCGTCAGTCAAGCTATTATCAAACATTAATCATATTTCCAATATCCGATTTTAGATAAATCAAAAAAAAATGAGGGCGTAAAAGTGGGCATTGTAATTTTTTCTTTATGTAGAATCCTAGCTTGGACTAAAGAAAACATGTAGAAAAAAATGTTCTGATCGGTCCAGCCGTTCTAAAGTGATGCAATTTTAAAGAAAACGGGAATTATATCCCCATTTTTCGATTCCCAGGTCCTCCTTGGTCCGTTTTCAAAAAAATTTAAAAAACTTGTTTAAATCGTTTTGGTCATCCATATTTGTAATTTTTATATTTGACTTATATTGGAGGGGTCACGCACACTGGAGATTAAAAAAACAACCTGGCCTCTTTTACCCACTAGTCACACCTTAACATACTGTCAAAATTTCAGAAAAATCGGTGTGCAGAGTAATTCATATTTGTCATTGTTAATATTTGGCTTATATGGGAGGGGCCACGCCCATTTGAGATTCCGAAAAAAACCTAGCCTATTTTAACCACCGGTCACACCTTAACTTATTACCAAAATTTCAGAAAAATCGGTCCGGTCGGTCGGTCGGGGTCATGCCCACTTGAGATTTCAAAATAAAACCTTGCCTATTTTAACCACCGGTCACACTTTACCATACTGTGAAAATTTCAGAAAAATCGGGCAGCTCGGTCATCCATATTTGTCATTTTCAATATTTGACTTATATGGGAGGGGTCATTCCCACTTGAGATTTCAAAAAAAAATCTAGCCTATTTTATCCATCCGTCACACCTTAACATACTATCAAAATTTCGGAAAAATCGGTCTGCAGGGTCGTCCATATTTGTAAGTTTTAATATTTGACTTATATGGGAGGGTCATGCCCACTTGAGATTTCAAAAAATAACCTTGCCTATTTTAGCCACCGGTCACACCTTACTATACTGTGAAAATTTCAGAAAAATCGGGCAGCTCGGTCATCCATATTTCTCATTTTCAATATTTGACTTATATGGGAGGGGTCACGCCCACTTAGAATTTCAAAAAAGAACTTTGCCTATTTTAACCACCGGTCTGTCAATTGTATTTGTAATTTTTAATATATGAGTTATATGGGAGGGGTCACGCCCCCTTGAGATTTACAAAAAGAACCTTGTCTATTTTAACCACCGGTCACACCTTACCATACTGTGAAAATTTTACAAAAATCTTTCAATACTTGACTTATATCGGAGGGGTCACGCCCACTTCAGATCTCAAAAAAAAAAATCTGGCGTATTTTATCCATCCGTTACACCTTAAAATACTGCCAAAATTTCAGAAAAATCGGGCCTCTTGGTCACCTATATTTGTAATTTTTAATATATGAGTTATATGAGATTTCAAGAAAAAACCTAGCCTATCTTAACCACCGGTCACACCATACCTCACTGTCAAATTTTCAGTAATGTAAGTATAACTTTATCTTCATTTCGAAAATCATCAAAATCAATTTACCCAGTCGTAGGTATTGTATTTGTAACGGGGAAGAGGCCATCCCCTGCTCCGATCCTTTTAATTTTTTCTGAAGTACGGCCATTGGTAATGAATTTACTTTTTTTAAGTTTGAAGTTTCTAACTTTTGTGGCTTATCAAATTCAATAAAAAATACTAAATTTTGCACCATTCGGTCCACTATTTACCTTATTTGGACCCTTTCTGGACCAATAAAACATATCCTAAAACCACCTTAACGGAATGTTCTATCTAATTTCAAAATTTCATCAAAATCAGTCATACCGTTTAGGAGTCAACCTTGAGTCAACCTTTAAACAAACAAATAAACAAATAAACCAATAAACAAAAAAACAAACAAACTTACAAACACATTTATAATATATATATAGATATATAGATAATGGGCTGCGATTTTTTTTGTTATTGTAGGTAGACTGTTGTTTTAAACAAATAGTATCTGCGCACCCTGTATAATTTGTAGTTATGTAATAAATTTGAAACCACCATATATTCGTAAAATTTGAAATTCTATCAGAATTGGTTGCAAATTTACATTATAAACCATTCACTGCTACAATACAAACTGCAGATAGCAAAACGGTGGGATGGTGGAAAAATATAAATAAATCCGCAACTTCTAAACTGTTCGGCGGATCTTGAAATAATTTAATTGAGGTCCTATGCTCCACTGGAACCAAGGATAACAGAAGAATGCAGCAGAAGTGTTTGCTTAAGTTTTGAACCTAAAAAGCCCAGATTTTACTGGGCGGCACAATCGGTCCCCAAAGTGGGGCACCTCAGAATGATAAATCTCTTAAAACGATACATAATTTGAATTTCCCAACCGATTTAAAAATGTATCCTTTATAACAAATACATAGGTCAAAATCGACAAAAATCATTGCGACGACTTTAAATATTTTTAATTTTTGTCCCAGACTGCACCGATTTTCTACTAATATCTGACCTATATATAACCCGATTATTTTAAAGTTTTCTAAAGCAAGAACAAAATTTTGAATATTCTATGATCATAAAGTGTATTAAAAGCTATGTAAAAAGTTATAAGTCCTTAAAGTTAATATTTAAAAAGAAAACACTATTTTTCCCTCGTTTTAATAGAAATAGAATATTTTCAGGAAATATTCAAGCCAAATGAATAACAATTACAATTTGCATTTTATATTTGAATGAATAATATTAATATTAAATGTTGTTTATTTATCTACAATATACAATATTTATGACTATTAATAAATATATAATTAAAGAAATATTAAGTTTTATTTTTAAATTGGTCAAAAAACAAAGTTAAAATTTTGGTCATTCTAATAAAAATACGGAAAATACCTGAGGATAACAAAATGTTATATTGTCATCCAAGATTGAGTTAAGAAAGTGGGTCAAAACTGAGATGGTAGATTTGAAACGACTCGGTGGACCGAAAAACACAATAAAGATAAAAATTTGTTTTTTAGTACAGCACTAGTTGCAGTATAGGAAAATTCTACTCTAATGTCCACAAGCACTATTTCCTCTTTTATCCATCCCACTACCCATTTTCCTAGTTTAAACACAATGCATTGCATAATTAGGGTCACCCCCTAAATGCTGGTAATTCTGAAACTTAACAGTTAAATCTGATTCAATTTTTCTACCGTTCGAAAGTCTGTCTAAAATGAAGCATTATAAAATAAAATACAATTTTAAAATAATAAGTATATACCTTCTGAACCGCCTTGCTATAGTAGGTTAGTCATCTGCCTAGCATACCAAAGGTCCCAAGCTCGATCCATGGCCAGACCCATTTGAAAAAAAAAATCTAAAAAAACGGTTCACCTCATAAATCTGCTAGCTACTGGTTATTGAGTATTAGGCTATGTAAAACTTTTCTAACTAATGAATTTGTTATTTGGAGCCGGAGTTAAAACGTAGATCACTTTCAATGAGTCTAAAAATATAATTGGATGCATTTACAAAACACTGAGCGTTTTGTTCATGTAGTACACGAATCTGCCATGGCTATCACCGAGAAGCAACTCATGGCCCACAGTTGTTCTGAATCAGTGGTAGCCAAAACATTTGTATTAGTAAGTATTAGTTGTATTGGTGAGAAATAATTTTTACACTCGAAAAAATAGGTTATTCAGGTATGTGATGGAAAACGATCGTTTTCAAATCGATCGATTTCAGATATATTTTTGAGGTAATTTGAGGTAATTTTTTTTTGAAAAATTTTCCATAAAAATAAGAAATTTTTGAAAAATTTCCTATAAAAATAAGAAAGTTTTGAAAAATTTTCTATAAAAATAAAAATTTTTCGAAAAACTAGTAAATTTTTTATAAATTTTTTAGAAAAAAAGTAAATTTGTTTTAATTTTGTTTACAAAAATAGTAAATCAAAAAAAAGTTCTTATAAAAAAGCAATTTTTTGAAAATTTTCCTATAAAAATTGGAAATTTTTTAAAAATTTTCTATAAAAATAGTAAATTTTTGAAAATTTTCCTATAAAAATAGTAATTTTTTTCATAATTTCCTATAAAAATAAAAAAATTGTAAATTTTTGAAAAATTTCCTATAAAAATAGTAAATTTCTGAAAAAACTTCTACACAAATAGTAAATTTTTGAAAAATTTCCTAAAAAATAAGAAATTTTTGAAAAATTTCCTATAAAAATAAGAAATTTTTGCAAAATATCCTATAAAAATAAGAAATTTTTGAAAAATTTCCTATAAAAATAAAAAATTTTTGAAAAATTTCCTATAAAAATTAGAAATTTTCTTTAAAAATAAGAAATTTTTGAAAAGTTTCCTATAAAAATAAAAAATGTTTGAAAAAATTCCTACATAAATAAGAAATTGTTGAAAAATTTCCTATAAAAATAAGAAATTTTTGAAAAATTTCCTATAAAAAAAGAAATTTTTGAAAAGTGTCCTATAAAAATAAGAAATTTTTGAATATTTTCCTACAAAAATAAGAAATTTTTGAAAAACTTCCTATAAAATTAAGAAATTTTTGAAAAATTTCTTATAAAAATAAGAAATTTTTGAAAAATTTTCTATAAAAATAAGAAATTTTTGAAAAATTTACTATAAAAATAAAAAAGTTTTGAAAAATTTCCTATAAAAATAAAATTTTTTTTGGAAAACTAGTAAATTTTTTATAAATTTTTTAGAAAAAAAGTATTTTTTTTTAATTTTGTTTACAAAAATAGTAAATCAAAAAAAAATTCTTATAAAAAAGCAAATTTTTGAAAATTTTCCTATAAAAATTGGAAATTTTTTAAAAATTTTTTATAAAAATAGTAAAATTTGGAAAATTTTCCTATAAAAATAGTAATTTTTTCAAAAATTTCCTATAAAAATAGTATATTTTTGAAAATTTTCCCACAAAAATAATAAATTTTTAAAAAATTTCCCACAAAAATAGTAAATTTTTGAAAAATTTCCTAAAAAAAAATAGTAAATTTTTGAAAAACTTCCTTAAAAAATAATAAATTTTTTAAAAATTTCCTATAAAAATAGTAAATTTTTTAAAAATTTTTGAAAAATTTCCTATAAAAATAGTAAATTTTTTAAAAATTTCCTATAAAAATAGTAAATTTTTGAAAAATTTCCTATAAAAATGATAAATTTAAAAAAAAAATTTCTATAAAAATAGTAAAGTTTTAAAAACTTTCCTGAAGAATCGTAAATTTTTTAAAAATTTCCTATAAAAATAGTTATTTTTTGAAATATTTCTTATAAAAATAGCAAATTAAAAAAAAATCATATAAAAATAGTAAAACTTCCTTTAAAAATATAAAATTTTTAAAAATTTCCTATAAAAATTAAGATATTTTTAAATATAAGAAAATTTTTAAATTTTTTAAAAATATTCTGTTAGAATAGTAGTTTAAAAAAAAAACGACAGCTTACGAACTTTTCAGTCCAAATGCTAGTCAAAATGAAATATTCCTTGTTTTGTTTTAGGTTCTAAGTCAAGTCTATATGGGGGATATACAACTGAATGTAAGGACCTCCCAAATGCAGAGAAGCGACTGTGATTAAGTGCCAATATACCAAATTTGGCGTTGATTATTCCCTTATGTTGTATTTTACTAAACATCGAATTATTTATTTTATTAAATCATATTATTATTAATTAAATTAAATTTTTGTTCACTATATACAAAAATAAAAAAAATTATATTGGAAAAATAATTAGTTAAAATTGGCAGTTTATTTTAATAAAAATTCTTTAATATGACAAAAAAGTCGCTTGCATTTTGTGGTAAGTTTAAAGAAAATTCTTCAATATAAGTAAAAATTAACTAAAAAATGTGTGTGTATTCAAATTTTTTTTATTTAGCTTAACCGAATTTCATCAAGAAATATATAAACAAAACAACAAATAAGAAAGTGCTATAATCGGTCAACCCCGACCATACGATACCCTTAACAACTAAGGTCAAAGGTATTATTTTTTCTATATAAAGACAAATATTTGCTAAATTTTGACATCATACAAACATTTTCTCATGTGGACCAATTATCTCGAAATTTTGCAACTTGATTATAGTTATTACAAATATTATGTATGCAAAACTTAAAATTCCCATTATCTACAGATTTACGAGAATTTTTGTGATTTCTGTCTCATTTAGTGCATTTTAATAGAAAAGTTTGTGGACCGAAATTTGGTACAGTGATTTGGGTTTATATAAGCAGTATTTGTTTTAAATTTCATGAAAAAATATTGATATTTGTGACCAATATACCAATTCCGAAAAGTGGGACTTATGGGTCCCATTATCAAAACTGTGATCTGTGCCAAATTTCATCAAATTATCTTTAGAATTGTGACATGTAGTTTTATTACAAGGTTTACATGGAGGTCCATCCAGCCAGCCGTCCAGACGGACGGACGGACTGACATCGACTCAGAAAGTGATTCGAAGCCTATTGGTATACTAAAAGATGGGTTTAAGACAAATATTTCTATGCGTTACATACATCAGCACAAACTTATAATACCCTTTCCACCTATGGTGGTGAAGAGTATAACAAGGAAAATTTATTTAAAACAACACATTTACTAAATAAAAAAATCCATTAAATTGAATAAACGTTTTATTCGCTGTATAATAACCTACTTTTCTTTAATATTACATGTTTTACCATACTTACGAAGTTTTTTGGTAGAGTGTATGTAACTTCTTATAAACGGATAAAAATAACGCGACGGTTTGTGTCCGTTTTCTAGAGATTTCACTGTACTTATTTTCAAGTCTCTTCTATATATATAAAACTCTAACGTGACTGACTGACTGACTGACTGACTGACTGACTCATCATCGCACAGCCCAAACGGCTAAAGCTAGAGAGCTGAAATTTTGACAGCTGGTACCTTTTTCAAAGTATAGATCCACTAAGACGGGATTTTTGGAAATTCGGCCTCTAAGGGGGTAAAAAGGGGTAAAAAAGGGAAAAATTAGTAATGCTGTATCTCCGGAAGTAAACGTCATAGGCCCAAAATTGAAATTGCGTTGGGATCAGCTGCAAAAATAAGTAGACACGTGTTTGGTACTTTTTAGCAGATGGGACAAATAGGGGGTAAAAAGGGTAAAAATGAAATGTTGGTACTTTTTTAAACCCATGTGTATCTTTTAAACCAATCAACAGAGTAACAAAATTCAAAACGGAGCCGGTAAACAAGAAAAAAATATTAGACACGTGTTTGGTACTATTTTGATTCAGGGTTCAAAAAGGGGGAAAAGCGGGGAAAAAAATTTAGGGTAGGTCCATTTTTCTTTTTCTTTGTATTTGACTTGAACCAATAAAGCTACCAATAAAATTTATAGGGAGGTCGATTGCCCAGTACAAAATATTAAATATGTGTTTGGTACTTTTTTCAATTAAAAGGGTAAAAAAGGGAAAAATCGGTAACATTATATCTCCTTAACCAACAGCGATAGAAGCGAAAATTAAATTGGCTTGAGATTAGCACTAAAAATTAAGGGACACGTGTTCGGTACTTTTTTGAAAATCGGCCGCCTAGCGGGCAAAACAGGGTAGAAAAGGGAGAAATTAGTAACATCATATCTCCGAAACCAACATAGACAGAAACAAAGTTGAAATTGGATTTGAATCGCCTACAAAAATAAGGGGACACGTGTTTGGTACTTTTTTGAAAATGGCACTAATAAGGATAAAAAAGGGTAAAAACTATATTTTAGTACTTTTTTTAACCCATATGTATCTTTTGAACTAATAAACATAGAAACATATTTTATATCGCAACCGACAGATATTAAAAAAGAACTAAATACGTATTTGGTACTTTTGCGATTAATGGGGTACAAAAGGGTAAAAAAAGGGAATATATTCAAGGATAGGTTTTTTGCTTTTTAGCCATGGATATCTTTTAGGCTAATGAAGTTAGAAGTATAATTTATTGACTGGTAGATTTACATTGAAAAGAAATAAGCTACGTGTTTGGTACTTTTTTTTAATTTTGGGGGTAAAAATCGGTAAAGTATATCTTCTAAACCCAAAGTGATAGAAACAAAAACTAAATTGGTCTGAGATTGGCACTTAAAATTAAGGAACACATGTTCGGTACTGTTTTGAAGTTCAACCTCTTAGAAGGTAAAACAGGGTAGAAAAGGGAGAAATTAGTAACATCATATCTCCGAAACCAACATCGATGCAAACAAAGTTGAAATTGGATTTGAATCGGCTAGGAAAATAAGGAGGCACGTGCTTGGTACTTTTTTGGAAATGGCATTAATAAGGATAAAAAAGGGTAAAAACTATATTTTGGTACTTTTTTCAACTAATATGTATCTTTTGAACTAATAAATACAGAAACATAATTTATATCGCAACAGATAGATATTAAAAAACAATTAAATACGTATTTGGTACTTTTGCAATTAATGGGATACAAAAGGGTAAAAAAGGGAAAATATTTAAGGGTAGGTTTTTTGTTTTTAGCTATGAATATCTTTTAGGCTAATGAAGCCAGAAGTATAATTTATTGACTGGTCGATTGACAAAGAAAAAATAAAATACATTTTTGGTACTTTTTTTAATTTTGGGGGTAAAAATATATCTTCTAAATCAAAAGTGATAGAAACCAAAACTAAATTAGTCTGAGATCAGCACTAAAAATTAAGGGACAAGTATTCGGTACTTTTTTGAAATTCGGCCTTTTAAAGGGTAAAACAGGGTAGAAAAGGGAGAAATTAGTAACATCATATCTCCGAAACTAACACCGATGCAAAAGAAGTTTAAATTGGATTTGAATCGGATAAAAAAATAAATGGCCACGTATTTGGTACTATTTCAAAAATGGTACTAATAAGAATAAAAAAGGGTAAAAACTATATTTTGGTACTTTTTTAACACATATATATTTTTTGAACTAATAAACATAGAAACATAATTTATATCGCAACTGATAGGCATTAAAAAACTATTAAACACGTATTTGGTACTTTTGCGATTAATGTGGGACGAAAGGGTAAAAAAAAGGGAAAATATTCAAGAGTAGGTTTTTTGCTTTTTAGCTAAGAATATCTTTTCGGCTAATGAAGCCAGAAGCATAATTTATTGGCTGGTAAATTGACACTGAAAAAAGTAAAATAAGTGTCTGGTACTTTTTTTAATTTTGGGGGTAAAAATCGGTAAAAATATATCTTCTTAGCCAAAAGTGATAGAAACAACAACTAAATCGGTCTAAAATCGGCACTTTAAATTAAGGGACATGTATTCGGTACTTTTTTCTTTAATTCGGCCGTTTTGGGGTTAAAACAGGGAAAAAATGGGAAATATTAGTAACGTCATATCTCCGAAATTCAAAACGATAGGAATAGAGTTGAAATTTGCTTCGGATGGGCTGAAAAAAAACGAGAAACGTATTTGGTACTTTTTTGAATATGGTACTAATAAGGGTAAAAAAGGGCAAAAACTATATTTTGGTACTTTTTTGAACCCATACGTATCTTTTGAAATAACAAACATAGAGAAACAGTAAACGTCACAATTGATAAGTAACAAAGAATTATTAGACACGTATTTGGTACTTTTACGATAATTGAGGTAAAAAAGATAAAAAAATATTCAAGGGTAGGTTTTTAACTAATGAAGCCAGAACTATAATTTACAGACGGGTGGATTCATATTGAAAAAGTAAATTGAAAAAAATTGAAAAAGAAAATGGATAAATTAGTAACATCATATCTCCGAAATTTACATCGTTAGAAACAAAGTTGAAATTGGATTTGGATCATCTTGCAAAAAAAGGAGACACGAGTTTGGTACTTTTTTGGAAATGGAACTAATAAGGGAGAAAAAGGGAAAAAACTATATTTTGGTACTTTATTAACCCTATAAGTATCTCTTGAACTAATAAACATAAATACTCTATTTACATCACAATTGATAAGGACTAACAAAAATTAAGAAGGTGCTTGGCGCTTTTACGATAAATGAGGCACAAAAGAGTAAAAACTATGAATATCATTTAAACAAATAAAGCCAGAAGTATAATTTACAGACAGGTCTATTCACATTGCAGAAGTATAAGACACGCGATTGATTCCTTTTTTTAATGTTTGGAGTAAAAAGGGGGAAAATAGGTAACGTAATATCTCATAAATCAAAAGTGATAGAAACAAAGATTAAATTGGTCTATGATCAGCATTAAAAATTAAAGGACACGGGTTCGGTATTTTTTTTAATTTGGCCGCTTATGGTTAAAACAGGCTAGAAAATGAATAAATCATATAATCGGCTAGAAAATGAAAGGGACATGTGTTCTGTACTTTTTTTGGAAATGGCACTAATAAGGGCAAAAAGGGTAAAAACTATATTTTTGTACTTGCGTATCCATGCGTATCTTTTGAACTTATAAACATAAAGACTCACTTTATGCCACAATCAATAAGTATTAACAAAATATTAAACATGTGCTTGGTACTTTTACGATAAATGGGGTTCCAAAAGGTGAAAACGGGAAAATATTCATTTAAGCTAATGAAGTCAAAAGTATAAATTAGAGATGTGTCAATCAAAGGGGTAAAAAAGGGAAAAATCGATGACATTATATCTTCTAAACCTAATGGATGGAAACAAACACTAAAATGGTCTAAGATCAGCCCTAAAAATTAAGGGACTTTTCAGTACTTTTTGCAAATTAAACAGTTTTGGGGTTAAAATAGGGTAGAAAATAAAAACATTAGTAAAGTTATATCTCTGATACTAATATCGACAGAAAAAAAATTTAAATTGGATTTAGATCGAATAGAAAAATAAAAAGTCATGTTTTTAGTAGGTACTTTTCGTAAATGAGCTAAAAATAGGGAATAAAAAGGATAAAAACTAAATTTTGGTACTTTTTTGACCCATATATAATTTTTGAATCAATTATTATAGAAACAAAATTTATACCGCAATCGAAAATAACAAAAACGGGTCAAAAATTTAAAGATAGGTTTTTTCCTTTTAAACTGTGCATGTTGTTTAAATCAATAAAATAATAAATAAATCAATGATTTATGGACTGTTCTATTGACATTGAAGAAATATGTGACAGGTGTTTGGTATTTTTTTCAATTAACAAAAATGGAGTTAAGATCAGCAATAAAAATATTAGGACATGTATCCGGATTTTTTTTTTTTAATTTGGCTGATCAGGGGTAACCAACGGGTAAAAAAAGGAAACTTTTGTAAAATATTCAAAATCAAAAGCGACAAGAACAAGATTTAAATTGGGTTAGCAATCAAAATTGGGTCAGCTACAAAAATAAGGGAGGCGTGTGTAGTACTTTTTTGAAAATGTAGAGGGTAGGTACTTATTTTGTCCTATATGTATCTTAAGAACCAATAAGTATTTAATTTAATTTATATCGGAATTGATAAATAAGTGAAAAAGTTATTTTGGTAAATTTTGTAACTTTGTCAATTCAAATGGTGCCGCTAACGAAGTAGCGGGTTATAAAGCTAGTTATATCATATAGATATAGGTATAGATTTTATACCTATTGATCCGCATTTAGTAACAAGTGCTTTTTTATACAGGGACCCAAGTTTAAACCAAAATTTAACTAATTATTTTTCCAATATTGGAAAGAAATTTTTATGAAATAAATGCTTAAATATTGTTTTTGCCTGGGGGCCGACTCGTGTATAAAACACCAACATCATTTGGGACCGTATTTCGCCTAGAACTCATCTATTGTTTATTTCCATGTGTTCAATTATTTGTGACTTTTCGAAGTAGACATGTGACTTAACATAACCACAAAGAAAATAATCCTAATGGGTTAATATCACGATTTTGGTAGCCAAGTCAAAAGTTTCTTTGAGTAAATTAATTGCTCTGTTCTTTTGGAACTACCATACCAATGCCACGTAATTAAGGTTAAAAAAAGTAATCAAATTAGTAATAATTACGATTGCTAATCATTACTTAACAGCTTTGATATACTCAAATATGGGTAAATTTCGAAAAGAGGACTTGAAACTAAATTTCGAAAAGAACATGGTTTGGGAGGCTTTTTAATTTGTTGTCTATAGCACATTTGATGGTGTAGGATATCGTACAATCGCGCATAACTAACTATAACACTTTCCAACATTCATTTTATTATGTGGTATTTAAGAATCGATAACACCGAATCTTTCACTCTGATATATCTGTATCTTATTTGCTTTTGTTAATGATAGGCATCAACGAACCGTAACACTGATAAGTTACAAATAAGTTTTTATGTAAATAAATTCGTTCATTTGTACCATAATTTGTACTTAGACACTTCTACTTTCTTACAAGCTTGTTAATGCCACCCAGAGAAAAGTGGCGAAGTTTGTTTTTTCAAAGGAATACATTTTTAGATATTGTGGCATTTTTGAGATTTTACATAAAGTTGAAAGCTCCTGGTCACAATTTTTCATCTCTGTAATATTTTAAATAAGGGCTTAAGCATGTAAACAGTTTTTACTGGGTTATTAAAGTCTTTGCTTTGAAATGAATTTTTCGCTTGCCCATGTCTATGTTCATTTCACTTGTTTCTGTTTAAACTTCAAAGACAAATTAAAATGCAAATAATTCTTGATAAGGATGGTTAAGAACTCGACTGATGTAAGTATCTAACAATGGCTACTTCGATGTATAATGAAGTTCGGAGTAGTAAACATTGTAGTAGTAGAACATTAACAAATACAACTAAAGTATTGCGTAGAAACCTCATTGATGGTGGGTCGGATGTACTTTCAGGAACAACAAATAAAATTTCCAATGTCCATGTTAACAGAAAAAGGAAACAAACCGTAAAAGATTTATGTTCTCTATAGTCTGAAGCCTTAAAAGACAACAACAGGAACAAAAAACTTTAACAACATCAGCAACAATGAATTAATTTCTTATAATTTTGAATCTCAAAAATTCTTTCTAAAAAAACTTTTGAATATTTTGATTCTTCTTCTTAACGAAGAAACTGTAACATAAAACATTCAAAAAAGTACGAAATAAATTAATGCGTGCAACACAATTTTCTTTTGAACAATGAAAACAAAAGAAGAAGCGGCAACAACGACAACAATAGCTAAACAAAAAGTACAAAGACTATAAGAAACAACATAAAACAAAACGTTAAAATTCAAATTAGACACATTCAACATGGCGTAAAACACTCACTTTTACGCGGGAACACAATCAAACAAACACACACTCATATCGCAATACACAAACACTCGCATCTGATCTCATTCAACCAAACACCGAAAGGAATAAATAGAAGACATGAGAGACAGAAATTTAAATGTTTTCAAAACTTAAACACTAATTGGATTGTAACAAGGACTTCATCCTAAAATTTACAGCAAAAAAGAAATTGATCTCAATAAAGGATGGAAAAGTACATAAAATAGGTTTGCCTAAATTACACGTTGCACAATAGGGTAGGTTTCTTTACTTTTGCTCTAATAGACTTCTTATACCAAAATTGTGTTAATATATATGAGAGTTGCTTTTTATGTTTCGAGATTGGAAGTATGAAATGTTTATGATGAAATTAGCTTATTATCTTTAAAGATCAATGTATTAATTCAATATATTGTGTATGTTAAAACCAATTTTCAGAACACTTCTCCCATTCCGCTTCATTACTTACTGCATATTCTCCAATCTCGCATGTAGAGTTCTGAAACATTTTCTTCTACTTGGTCATTTAATCGAAGTTTTGAACGCGCTCTTCTACGAGTTCCTTTAGGATCATTATCGAATACTTTTCGTGCTGGAGTATTTACATCCATTTGCACAACATGTCCCAGCCAACGCAGCCGCTGTTGCTTAATGCATTTTACTATGTCTATGTCACCGTATAACGAATGCTCATTCATTTATTGTCGATACTTATTGTTGAAGCAGACTGGTCCAAGTATTTTTCCTTTCAAACACTCCAACGATAGCTATACCTGCTTGTGCAATTACCCATGATTTAGCTCCATGTATATGCGTTTTGTTTGCTTAGGCCAAAATAACATCGATTGGCAAGTATTATTCTATGTTTAAATAGTCGTCAGTTAATAGTCGTCAGTTAATAGTCAAACAATCTCCAAAATCAAACAATCTCCAAAATCAAACAATCTCCAAAAATCTTCAAACAATTATCAAACAGTTGTCAAGCAATCTTCAGTCAACCGTCAAACCATTATCAAATAATCGTCAAACATAACCAATACCCGTGCAGCCATTTTCCGGTAAAAAGAAAGATCAAAAAAAGATCGATAATTTTTTCATTCAGTTAAAACTTAAATTGTATTACTAAAAACATTTACGAAAAGAATTAAATAAATCCAAAAAGTGGTCGTTAAAGAGATAATCATCAATTTAACTCATTGAGTTTGATCGAACATCACTACGTTTAATTGATTGTGTATTGGTATTGGCAAGTGAAAAGATCGAGCAAAACAAGTAATAGGAGAATACACAATCAATTAAACGTAGTGATGTTCGATTAAACTCAATGAGTTAAATTGATGATTATCTCTGCAATTTGACAACTCGACTGTGGTCGAGGGCGCTAACTGCTGATGACGTCCTGTGGCGGGACAGAAATTGCAATCCACTGAGCCTCGTTCAAAAATAATTTTTTCAGTTTTTCTCCACAATTACTTTTCAAATTTTCAAAATTAATAATTTGAAAATTAAATGAACTCAAGCCTGATTAAACCTAATTTTTCAATTTAAGACTTTTGTCAAAAAAGTTCAACAACAATAAATTTCTATAATTTTTTAATATTACTTTGTAATTTTCTGCAAAACTCTAAAACTAAATAAGGTATTAGGATCAGTTTTCGACACAATAAACATTAGTATATTATTAATTTAGAAATTTAAATTTCAGAATGAATTCTGAATGAATTAATGAACATTTTTGAATACAGAAAAGTACATTTTTTGCAATTAATGTAATGTTAAAATACTTTGTTTTGCAAAGATCTATTAAACTAAACAAGGTATTATGACCATTTTTGGACACAATATAGACTAATATATTAGAATTAGAAAAATTTACATTTCAGAACGAGTTCTGAATTTTGTGCAAATTTTTTACAGACACAAAAACCTCATGTTTTTTCTTAATTTTTTAAGAAGTTTTCGAAAATGTAAAAATATTTCGGATCAGACCGAATTGGCGAAAATAATACGCACCCGAAGGTTTTACATATCCGATTTAGTAAATTATATCTTAACTTTTGATCAGAACCTATCAAATTTATTCTTTCATAAAAATAAATTTATAAAAACCATTTGGAAATGCATTTTTTAGTGGATTGAATGGACTTATACCACTTTCAAAACAAACATTTTAAAATATTCTATTTTTGAATTGAAAAATGTATGGGACTTAAACTTTTTTCAAAATAAAAAATTTTAAATTTCTGGTTTTGTATGAAAAAATTTCCTTTAGAAAGTACATTTTTGAAAAATTTCCTTTAGAAAGTACATTTTTGAAAAATTTCCGATAAAAAGTAAATTTTTGAAAAATTACCTATAAAAAAGTAAATTTTTGAAAAATTTCCTATAAAAAGTACATTTTTGAAAAATTAAAAATCATTCCGCCAAATTTTCAGTATTTTTTTTTTTTTTTTAATTGTAAGAAATTGCAAATATTTTAAGTATGAATAAAACCAATCTTAGACTCGTACAACTATGAAAATAAGTTTATCTTTTACTCTGTTCAAGTAAATATTTTTTTACAATTTGAAAATGCGCTGGACTTAACCCACTTTCAAAAAAAAAATTAAATTATTATTTTGTTTGAAGAAACATTTCATTTTGAAATTAAAAGTGTATTGGATAAATAAATTTGAAATTTTTATTTTGTATGAATAATATTTTCTTTTAAGTTGAAAAATATATGGGACTTAAACTACTTTCAAAATAAAAATTTGTATCAAATCGTAAACTACAAAATGTTTGGCTGTCAATAGTAAATTTAAATTAATTATTTTTCGCATAGTAAGATCCACAATCACAAAACTTAATTTTTTTGGAATGTGGACTTATTCCACTTTCAAAATAAAGTCTTCATATATTGTATTTGGACAAAACTCGACTAATAAGTACTTTCAGGACATAGAGTTGTAAATCATATCTTTCTTTGGATTTTTTTTGTTTTGAAATAAATTTTTTCTCTGCATATCATTAGGCATGTCGTTAATACTCCTATTAGTCCCCATACAACAACATTTTACAGTTTGTGGGCTTATGTGGCACGCCTTACCCTGATGCAATCTGCGTAAAACATATTTTTCGTTCCGTAGAATATTTATAGGGGGATTTAAGGTAAAAATAGCATTTTTGAAATATAAGGTGCACCCTAGTAAACATCGCTAATTAAATTAAACCATCGCTAATTAAATTAAACCATCACTAATTAAATTCAGAGTCAATCGAAAAACTTTAACATAAATATCAGACCAAACTTTATATGTGTTACAGGCATCAGTAGAAAGGGTACTTCCCACATTGTCTATTGTATTAAAATTTAAACTTTTTCCGAGAGAGGATAGAAATATTTACATACATAAGCAGAAAATAAGAGCCTTACGCAGACATGAATCCATACACATGCTTATTTTAAAACAAACTTATACTAAAATATTGGCATTCAAAAAAATTCATTAGCCCAGTTCACAATTCGTTGCAAATGGTCTATCTTCGAAAAATTTGCAAATCACTAAAGCAAATTACAAAGTTTCAATTGAAATAATATAAAAAGTTAAAAATGAGCTAGACTATTTTAACGGTATGTGAACTGGATTTTTGTTTTGTTTTTTTTTTTTTTTTTTTTTGTACTATATTCTTTAATACATAACTTAATAATAACTTTGTCCACTACCACTTTTTTCATCAATGTACTAGACTAAAGCTACGGTCACATTGATTAAACATTTAATCGAAATTATCAAATATTTGATCCTCGTAGTCTGACCACAAAATATTTTTGAGGTTCAAACAAGAAACATGTTGATTTGAACAAAACAAAATCATTTGCCAGCAAATAAGAATTTTCCTAATGTGACCATGCAAGAGCAAATATTTTATTAAATTTTGATCAAATAATTATTTAATCTTACAAAATTTTTGTAACATCAAACAGGGGCAAATAACAGCTGAGCATTTGTATTGTTTACTATTCAAACAGAAACAACAACATCAAATTTGAGAAACAACAACATCAATTTTGAGAAACAACAACATCAAATTTGAGAAACAGCAACTCAAATATGAGAAACAAATTGCTAGATACACAATTTTGTTTTGAAAAAATTTGATCAAATATTTTTTGGGAAAATATTTAATCTTCAGTGTGACCATAAATAAAACCTGTTTTTTTGTTTATACTTTGAACGTATTTTTTCTGTATTTTATCAAATAAAAATCGTCAAATAAATGTGCAAGTGTGACCACAAATTTTTTATTATATTGTTTTGACAATATTTTACTCAAAATATTTGATTTAAATGTTTAATGAGTCTGACCGTACCTTAACTCGTACTTGAAATTTGGTATTTCTGCCGTATTTCTTCGTTGTTACAAGGAGCACTTACTAATTCTACTTCTTAATACTACAGGCTGTTGGCAAAAACACCTCATATTTATTCAAAATAATTTCCCCAAGGGGTTTTCCCAGCAAAGAAAATACTCGTATAACAACAATAACAAGAAGCTTGTTGAGGCTTGCAACTTTATGCCAAGCAAAAGAAGGAAACAAGCTTTAATCGTATCGCCCCGTTAAACACCATCATCGCGGTCACGTTGTATAAAATGTGTTCTATTTTTTTTTCTTCAGTTATTCGTAACGGTTATTACAAGAAAAGCAACAACAAAAAAAAACATTTAAATAAAAAGTAACTCAGTATGCTTGAACGGACAAAGTCATACCCGAAACATTGGATACTAAAAAAAGCAAGAACATGAAAACTAGTTGTAGGAACACTCAAGCATTTAATTCATACTCCGTTTGCAATCTTTCCCCTCATCTGGTCGCCATTTTTCTACACCAATACAAGTTTAATTTATATTTGCTCCTTTTACTATACTTCTACCTTCTTCTGTAAAACTTTGAGATATTTACGTTACGCTTTTTCTGCAAGAAAAAAAACAAAAAATAAGAAATTTTATAAAGACGAAGAAGTATTCCATTTTAAAAATATATTTGGTATATCTGTAATACGAGGGTTTCTTTTTATGTTTTGGGATTATACAATCTTAGTGCGTTCAACTACCAACTCAGTTGACTGCAGTGACTTAAAAAATTCATGACGTCATAATACGTTTTGTATTACTTTCGATGTGAATAAAGTCAACAAGAGTACTTAGATAAACTCAATTCCCCATTAAGGACCAGTGCTTATATAGTAAACTAGCTTTAGAACCCGCTACCTCGTTAGCGGCACAATTGGAATTGACAAAGTTACAACTAAAAAGTTACAAAATTTACCAAAATAATTTTTTTTTTATAATTTTTTACTTGTTTATCGATTCCGATATAAATTAAATTAAATATTTATTGGTTCTTAAGATACATAAAGGACAAAATAAGTACCTACACTTCACTGGTGTCATTTTCAAAAAAGTACTAAAAATGCCTCCCTTATTTTCGCGTACCCAATTTTGATTACTAACCTAATTTAAAACTTGTTTTTGTCGCTTTCGATATTGAATATTTTACAAAAGTTTCCTTTTTTACCCTAGGTCAGCCAAATTAAAAAAAAATACCGAATACGTGTCCTAATATTTTTATTGCTGATCTTAACTCCATTTTTGTTAAGGAGGTATAATATTATCGATTTTTCTTTTTTTAACCACTTAATTGAAAAAAGTACCAAACACCTGTCACATATTTCTTCAATGTCAATCGAACAGTCCATAAATTATTCTACCTCTTTATTGATTTAAACAATATGCATAGTTTAAAAAGAAAAAACCTTTACATTTTTGACCCGTTTTTGTCCTTTTCTACCCCATTGTTCGAAAAAGTACTAAAAACGTATGTTTATCGATTGTGGTATAAATTTTGTTTCTATAATATTTGATTCAAAAGTTATATATTGGTCAAAAAAGTACCAAAATTTGTTTATAAGTTAAAAAGATACATATGGGTTAAAAAAAAGTATCAAAATATAGTTTTTACCCTTTTTACCCTTATTAGTGTCGTTTCCAAAATAGTACATAACATATGTCCCTTATTTTTCTAGCCGATTACCCATAAGCGGCCAAATTAAAAAAAAAATATATCGAACTCGTGTCCTTTAATTTTTAGTGCTGATCATAGACCAATTTAATTTTTGTTGCTATCACTTTTGATTTAGAAGATATTACGTAACCGATTTTCCCCCCTTTTTACTCCAAAAATTAAAAAAAGGAACCAAACGCGTGTCTTATACTCCTTCAATGTAAATAGACCCGTCTGTAAATTATACTTCTGGCTTTATTTGTTTAAATGATATTCATAGTTAAAAAACAGAAAACATTTTAATATTTACCCGTTTTTACTCTTTTGTGCCTTATTTATTGTAAAAGTGCCAAGCACTTTCTTAATTTTTTTAGTTCTTATCAATTGTGATGTAAATTGAGTATTTATGTTTATTAGTTCAAAAGATACGTATAGGGTTAAAAAAGTACCAAAACATAGTTTTTACCCTTTTTCTCCCTTATTAGTTCCATTTCCAAAAAAGTACCAAACTCGTGTCCCCTTTCAACTTTGTTTCTAACGATGTAAATTTCGGAGATATGATGTTACCAATTTATCCATTTTCTGTTTAACCACTAAACAGCACATGTCTTATACTTTTTCAATATGAATCCACCCGTCTGTGAATTATAGTTCTGGCTTCATTAGTTAAAAACCTAACCTTGAATGTTTTTTTTTTTTTACCTCAATTATCGTAAAAGTACCAAATACATGTCTAATAATTCTTTATTACTTATCAATTGTGACGTTTACTGCGTTCCTATGTTTGTTATTTCAAAAGATACGTATGGGTTAAAAAAAAAAATACCAAAATATAGTTTTTGCCCTTATTCGTACCATATTCAAAAATGTAAAAAATACGTTCCTATCGTATTGAATTTCGGAGATATGACGTTACTAATATTTTCCATTTTTTTCCCTGTTTTAACCCCAAAACGGCCGAATTAAAAAAGATATTCTTAGCTAAAAAGCAAAAAACCAACTCTTGAATATTTTCCCTTTTTTACCCTTTCGTCCCCCATTAATCGCAAAAGTACCAAGTACGTGTTTAATAGTTTTTTAATGCCTGTCAGTTGCGATATAAATTGTGTTTCTATGCTTATTAGTTCAAAAGATATATATGGGTTAAAAAAAGTACCAAAATATAGTTTTTACCCTTTTTTATTCTTATTAGTACCATTTTTAAAATAGTACCAAATACGTGTCCATTCATTTTTTATCCGATTCAAATCCAATTTAAACTTCGTTTGCTTCGGTGTTAGTTTCGGAGATATGATGTTACTAATTCCTCCCTTTTCTACCCTGTTTTGCCCGCTAGGCGGCCGACTTTCAAAAAAGTACTGAACACGTGTTTTTAGTGCTAATCTGAAACCAATTTAATCTTCGCCTCTATCGCTTTTGGTTAAGGAGATATAATGTTGCCGATTTTTCCCTTTTTTACCCCATTAATTGAAAAAAGTACCAAACACATATTTGATATTTGGTACTTGGCAATCGATCTCCCTATAAATTTTATTTCTAGCTCTATTGGTTCAAGTGAAATACAAAGGAAAATAAAAATGGACCTACCCTAAATTTTTTTCCCCGCTTTTACCCCTTTTTGAACGCTGAATCAAAAAAGTATCAAACACGTGTCTAATATTTTTTACTTGTTTACTGGCTCCGTTTTGAATTTTGTTACTCTGTTGATTGGTTCAAAAGATACACATGGGTTTAAAAAAGTACCAACATTTTATTTTTACCTTTTTTACCCCCTACCCCCACGTTGTATAAAATGTGTTCTATTTTTTTTTCTTCAGTTATTCGTAACGGTTATTACAAGAAAAGCAACAACAAAAAAAAACATTTAAATAAAAAGTAACTCAGTATGCTTGAACGGACAAAGTCATACCCGAAACATTGGATACTAAAAAAAGCAAGAACATGAAAACTAGTTGTAGGAACACTCAAGCATTTAATTCATACTCCGTTTGCAATCTTTCCCCTCATCTGGTCGCCATTTTTCTACACCAATACAAGTTTAATTTATATTTGCTCCTTTTACTATACTTCTACCTTCTTCTGTAAAACTTTGAGATATTTACGTTACGCTTTTTCTGCAAGAAAAAAAACAAAAAATAAGAAATTTTATAAAGACGAAGAAGTATTCCATTTTAAAAATATATTTGGTATATCTGTAATACGAGGGTTTCTTTTTATGTTTTGGGATTATACAATCTTAGTGCGTTCAACTACCAACTCAGTTGACTGCAGTGACTTAAAAAATTCATGACGTCATAATACGTTTTGTATTACTTTCGATGTGAATAAAGTCAACAAGAGTACTTAGATAAACTCAATTCCCCATTAAGGACCAGTGCTTATATAGTAAACTAGCTTTAGAACCCGCTACCTCGTTAGCGGCACAATTGGAATTGACAAAGTTACAACTAAAAAGTTACAAAATTTACCAAAATAATTTTTTTTTTATAATTTTTTACTTGTTTATCGATTCCGATATAAATTAAATTAAATATTTATTGGTTCTTAAGATACATAAAGGACAAAATAAGTACCTACACTTCACTGGTGTCATTTTCAAAAAAGTACTAAAAATGCCTCCCTTATTTTCGCGTACCCAATTTTGATTACTAACCTAATTTAAAACTTGTTTTTGTCGCTTTCGATATTGAATATTTTACAAAAGTTTCCTTTTTTACCCTAGGTCAGCCAAATTAAAAAAAAATACCGAATACGTGTCCTAATATTTTTATTGCTGATCTTAACTCCATTTTTGTTAAGGAGGTATAATATTATCGATTTTTCTTTTTTTAACCACTTAATTGAAAAAAGTACCAAACACCTGTCACATATTTCTTCAATGTCAATCGAACAGTCCATAAATTATTCTACCTCTTTATTGATTTAAACAATATGCATAGTTTAAAAAGAAAAAACCTTTACATTTTTGACCCGTTTTTGTCCTTTTCTACCCCATTGTTCGAAAAAGTACTAAAAACGTATGTTTATCGATTGTGGTATAAATTTTGTTTCTATAATATTTGATTCAAAAGTTATATATTGGTCAAAAAAGTACCAAAATTTGTTTATAAGTTAAAAAGATACATATGGGTTAAAAAAAAGTATCAAAATATAGTTTTTACCCTTTTTACCCTTATTAGTGTCGTTTCCAAAATAGTACATAACATATGTCCCTTATTTTTCTAGCCGATTACCCATAAGCGGCCAAATTAAAAAAAAAATATATCGAACTCGTGTCCTTTAATTTTTAGTGCTGATCATAGACCAATTTAATTTTTGTTGCTATCACTTTTGATTTAGAAGATATTACGTAACCGATTTTCCCCCCTTTTTACTCCAAAAATTAAAAAAAGGAACCAAACGCGTGTCTTATACTCCTTCAATGTAAATAGACCCGTCTGTAAATTATACTTCTGGCTTTATTTGTTTAAATGATATTCATAGTTAAAAAACAGAAAACATTTTAATATTTACCCGTTTTTACTCTTTTGTGCCTTATTTATTGTAAAAGTGCCAAGCACTTTCTTAATTTTTTTAGTTCTTATCAATTGTGATGTAAATTGAGTATTTATGTTTATTAGTTCAAAAGATACGTATAGGGTTAAAAAAGTACCAAAACATAGTTTTTACCCTTTTTCTCCCTTATTAGTTCCATTTCCAAAAAAGTACCAAACTCGTGTCCCCTTTCAACTTTGTTTCTAACGATGTAAATTTCGGAG
Organism: Stomorhina lunata; assembly: GCA_933228675.1. NCBI lineage: Eukaryota > Metazoa > Arthropoda > Insecta > Diptera > Rhiniidae > Stomorhina > Stomorhina lunata. Next base: position 79,969,198 of record OW121744.1, read on the forward strand.
ATATGATGTTACCAATTTATCCATTTTCTGTTTAACCACTAAACAGCACATGTCTTATACTTTTTCAATATGAATCCACCCGTCTGTGAATTATAGTTCTGGCTTCATTAGTTAAAAACCTAACCTTGAATGTTTTTTTTTTTTTACCTCAATTATCGTAAAAGTACCAAATACATGTCTAATAATTCTTTATTACTTATCAATTGTGACGTTTACTGCGTTCCTATGTTTGTTATTTCAAAAGATACGTATGGGTTAAAAAAAAAAATACCAAAATATAGTTTTTGCCCTTATTCGTACCATATTCAAAAATGTAAAAAATACGTTCCTATCGTATTGAATTTCGGAGATATGACGTTACTAATATTTTCCATTTTTTTCCCTGTTTTAACCCCAAAACGGCCGAATTAAAAAAGATATTCTTAGCTAAAAAGCAAAAAACCAACTCTTGAATATTTTCCCTTTTTTACCCTTTCGTCCCCCATTAATCGCAAAAGTACCAAGTACGTGTTTAATAGTTTTTTAATGCCTGTCAGTTGCGATATAAATTGTGTTTCTATGCTTATTAGTTCAAAAGATATATATGGGTTAAAAAAAGTACCAAAATATAGTTTTTACCCTTTTTTATTCTTATTAGTACCATTTTTAAAATAGTACCAAATACGTGTCCATTCATTTTTTATCCGATTCAAATCCAATTTAAACTTCGTTTGCTTCGGTGTTAGTTTCGGAGATATGATGTTACTAATTCCTCCCTTTTCTACCCTGTTTTGCCCGCTAGGCGGCCGACTTTCAAAAAAGTACTGAACACGTGTTTTTAGTGCTAATCTGAAACCAATTTAATCTTCGCCTCTATCGCTTTTGGTTAAGGAGATATAATGTTGCCGATTTTTCCCTTTTTTACCCCATTAATTGAAAAAAGTACCAAACACATATTTGATATTTGGTACTTGGCAATCGATCTCCCTATAAATTTTATTTCTAGCTCTATTGGTTCAAGTGAAATACAAAGGAAAATAAAAATGGACCTACCCTAAATTTTTTTCCCCGCTTTTACCCCTTTTTGAACGCTGAATCAAAAAAGTATCAAACACGTGTCTAATATTTTTTACTTGTTTACTGGCTCCGTTTTGAATTTTGTTACTCTGTTGATTGGTTCAAAAGATACACATGGGTTTAAAAAAGTACCAACATTTTATTTTTACCTTTTTTACCCCCTACCCCCACGTTGTATAAAATGTGTTCTATTTTTTTTTCTTCAGTTATTCGTAACGGTTATTACAAGAAAAGCAACAACAAAAAAAAACATTTAAATAAAAAGTAACTCAGTATGCTTGAACGGACAAAGTCATACCCGAAACATTGGATACTAAAAAAAGCAAGAACATGAAAACTAGTTGTAGGAACACTCAAGCATTTAATTCATACTCCGTTTGCAATCTTTCCCCTCATCTGGTCGCCATTTTTCTACACCAATACAAGTTTAATTTATATTTGCTCCTTTTACTATACTTCTACCTTCTTCTGTAAAACTTTGAGATATTTACGTTACGCTTTTTCTGCAAGAAAAAAAACAAAAAATAAGAAATTTTATAAAGACGAAGAAGTATTCCATTTTAAAAATATATTTGGTATATCTGTAATACGAGGGTTTCTTTTTATGTTTTGGGATTATACAATCTTAGTGCGTTCAACTACCAACTCAGTTGACTGCAGTGACTTAAAAAATTCATGACGTCATAATACGTTTTGTATTACTTTCGATGTGAATAAAGTCAACAAGAGTACTTAGATAAACTCAATTCCCCATTAAGGACCAGTGCTTATATAGTAAACTAGCTTTAGAACCCGCTACCTCGTTAGCGGCACAATTGGAATTGACAAAGTTACAACTAAAAAGTTACAAAATTTACCAAAATAATTTTTTTTTTATAATTTTTTACTTGTTTATCGATTCCGATATAAATTAAATTAAATATTTATTGGTTCTTAAGATACATAAAGGACAAAATAAGTACCTACACTTCACTGGTGTCATTTTCAAAAAAGTACTAAAAATGCCTCCCTTATTTTCGCGTACCCAATTTTGATTACTAACCTAATTTAAAACTTGTTTTTGTCGCTTTCGATATTGAATATTTTACAAAAGTTTCCTTTTTTACCCTAGGTCAGCCAAATTAAAAAAAAATACCGAATACGTGTCCTAATATTTTTATTGCTGATCTTAACTCCATTTTTGTTAAGGAGGTATAATATTATCGATTTTTCTTTTTTTAACCACTTAATTGAAAAAAGTACCAAACACCTGTCACATATTTCTTCAATGTCAATCGAACAGTCCATAAATTATTCTACCTCTTTATTGATTTAAACAATATGCATAGTTTAAAAAGAAAAAACCTTTACATTTTTGACCCGTTTTTGTCCTTTTCTACCCCATTGTTCGAAAAAGTACTAAAAACGTATGTTTATCGATTGTGGTATAAATTTTGTTTCTATAATATTTGATTCAAAAGTTATATATTGGTCAAAAAAGTACCAAAATTTGTTTATAAGTTAAAAAGATACATATGGGTTAAAAAAAAGTATCAAAATATAGTTTTTACCCTTTTTACCCTTATTAGTGTCGTTTCCAAAATAGTACATAACATATGTCCCTTATTTTTCTAGCCGATTACCCATAAGCGGCCAAATTAAAAAAAAAATATATCGAACTCGTGTCCTTTAATTTTTAGTGCTGATCATAGACCAATTTAATTTTTGTTGCTATCACTTTTGATTTAGAAGATATTACGTAACCGATTTTCCCCCCTTTTTACTCCAAAAATTAAAAAAAGGAACCAAACGCGTGTCTTATACTCCTTCAATGTAAATAGACCCGTCTGTAAATTATACTTCTGGCTTTATTTGTTTAAATGATATTCATAGTTAAAAAACAGAAAACATTTTAATATTTACCCGTTTTTACTCTTTTGTGCCTTATTTATTGTAAAAGTGCCAAGCACTTTCTTAATTTTTTTAGTTCTTATCAATTGTGATGTAAATTGAGTATTTATGTTTATTAGTTCAAAAGATACGTATAGGGTTAAAAAAGTACCAAAACATAGTTTTTACCCTTTTTCTCCCTTATTAGTTCCATTTCCAAAAAAGTACCAAACTCGTGTCCCCTTTCAACTTTGTTTCTAACGATGTAAATTTCGGAGATATGATGTTACCAATTTATCCATTTTCTGTTTAACCACTAAACAGCACATGTCTTATACTTTTTCAATATGAATCCACCCGTCTGTGAATTATAGTTCTGGCTTCATTAGTTAAAAACCTAACCTTGAATGTTTTTTTTTTTTTACCTCAATTATCGTAAAAGTACCAAATACATGTCTAATAATTCTTTATTACTTATCAATTGTGACGTTTACTGCGTTCCTATGTTTGTTATTTCAAAAGATACGTATGGGTTAAAAAAAAAAATACCAAAATATAGTTTTTGCCCTTATTCGTACCATATTCAAAAATGTAAAAAATACGTTCCTATCGTATTGAATTTCGGAGATATGACGTTACTAATATTTTCCATTTTTTTCCCTGTTTTAACCCCAAAACGGCCGAATTAAAAAAGATATTCTTAGCTAAAAAGCAAAAAACCAACTCTTGAATATTTTCCCTTTTTTACCCTTTCGTCCCCCATTAATCGCAAAAGTACCAAGTACGTGTTTAATAGTTTTTTAATGCCTGTCAGTTGCGATATAAATTGTGTTTCTATGCTTATTAGTTCAAAAGATATATATGGGTTAAAAAAAGTACCAAAATATAGTTTTTACCCTTTTTTATTCTTATTAGTACCATTTTTAAAATAGTACCAAATACGTGTCCATTCATTTTTTATCCGATTCAAATCCAATTTAAACTTCGTTTGCTTCGGTGTTAGTTTCGGAGATATGATGTTACTAATTCCTCCCTTTTCTACCCTGTTTTGCCCGCTAGGCGGCCGACTTTCAAAAAAGTACTGAACACGTGTTTTTAGTGCTAATCTGAAACCAATTTAATCTTCGCCTCTATCGCTTTTGGTTAAGGAGATATAATGTTGCCGATTTTTCCCTTTTTTACCCCATTAATTGAAAAAAGTACCAAACACATATTTGATATTTGGTACTTGGCAATCGATCTCCCTATAAATTTTATTTCTAGCTCTATTGGTTCAAGTGAAATACAAAGGAAAATAAAAATGGACCTACCCTAAATTTTTTTCCCCGCTTTTACCCCTTTTTGAACGCTGAATCAAAAAAGTATCAAACACGTGTCTAATATTTTTTACTTGTTTACTGGCTCCGTTTTGAATTTTGTTACTCTGTTGATTGGTTCAAAAGATACACATGGGTTTAAAAAAGTACCAACATTTTATTTTTACCTTTTTTACCCCCTATTTGTCCCATCCGCTAAAAAGTACCAAGCACGTGTCTACTTATTTTTGTAGCTGATCCCAAGTGAAGGAAAATGAAATTGAAAAAATGTTTATTTTTTATACATAATTCGTAATGATTGTGCTTGTAAAATAGATAATAATGCGAGGTTTTCGATCTGATTCGAATATTATTTTATTTGTATGACGATTATACATAACGTTAACAGTAAAAGGGTTAAATCAATATTTGGCTGTAAAAGATTTGTTCGCATAGAACTTACTTAATTTGAAAATCGCTTAAAGAAGTATTTTGTAAATTCAGTACAAGAAATTGTCTCACGGAGCTAAATCTGAAAAATTTCTAGCTCAGTTCACGTATTTTTTGCAACGGGAGCTAGTCAAATACGGACGTTTCATTAAATCTATTCCAATAAGTTACATTTTTTTGTTGGGCTTGGGCCGATTTACCGAAACTATAACTGTTCTAAACGTCCAAAATTCAGTAACCGCTTCTTTTCAATGATATTGGATAATGCAGAGTCCCCTTCATAATTAACAATTAATAAGTGCCAAGTACAAACTAAATGAAGAAGCTTATTTAGGCTGAAGTCAATTGACGGCAGCATCGGAATTGCTTAATTAAAAGGCGAAAATTTACACACGTACTTGTTCTTAAAATCGTATTTTCGGACGTCCTCTTTTATGAGTTCATGTCCTAGCCAACATACGTTTCACTATGTCGATGTCAGCGTATAACTCATACAGCTCATGGTTCATTATTGATGCAGACTCGTCCAAAAATTTTTCGTAGAATCTTTTTGACACTGGTAGTATAAGCGCTTCATTTTCATTTCTTATATGCCGCTTAGATCAAAATAGCATCTTTTGGCAAGTATAATTCTACAATTGATTTCGAAACTTATGTCGTTATTTATGTTGACGGCGGTACCAACAACCACGAAGCTATAGTTCTCAACAATCACATGTGTTGTGTACTGTCTGATGCAGAACCGACAGTTTTGTTTCTGATTCCTTGTCGATACTAAAAAAGGCGTGACTGCTGCCTTTGCGTCCCATGAAATCTATGTGTTTTCTGTTGAAAATTTTTCCAGTTGTTTTAACTGCAGCATCAAGCAGAATTTTCTGTAAGACAATATTGAAGAGATCGCATGATAATCTATCTCCTTACCTGAATCCTTGTTTAGTTAAGAAGAACTCCGATAGGTTCTTACATATTTTAGCTGACGAGGCTGTATTAGTTAATGTCATCATGCATAATCTTATTAGTTTCATAGGGATGACAAACTCAGACAATGAACTTTAACAACTTCGTTCTGATCGGGCTGTGAAAAGCAGATTTGTGGTCAACGAAGAGGTATTAAGTGTCTATTTGATTCTCTTGGATCTTTTCCAGGGTTTGACGTAGCGTTAAGATCTGGCCAGATTTACCCGGTCTGAAGCCACATTGGTGGGTTCCAATTATTTCGTTAACTTTGGGTTTTTATCTGTCACACAGTAGGGTCGATAAAATCTTATATGCAATTGAAACCAGGCTTATATCTCTATAATTGACACATTAGGTTTCATCAATATTTTTGTGCACTGGAACCCTGAGACTCCAATCATCGGGCATTCTAACCACATAGTTTTTATAAGTTCGGACATACACCCTATGAACACATCACCTCCGACCTTGAAAAGCTCTGCTGGCCTGGAAAAACTCTGCTGACAAAACGAGTTACCGCAATTCTAATCTCATTTTGATTTTGTGGTGGACATATAACGCCGTCATCATTGATTTGTTGAGCCATGTCATCTTGATCTTGATAGTTTTAGCACGCTTTTTGTATCTGTCACCAGGTTTCTTTGGTCATCCTTAGAGAATAAGATATAACTGTTAAAACCGTAAGATCGGTGTTCAAATTTTTGGTAAAATTTACGCACTTCAGTATGACTCTTGTACATCTCAATTTCCTCAAACGTGTCTCTCCACTTCTTTAATTTTTCTTCGGAATAGGCGTATATCCTTCCTTCTTTTCTCTCCATAACTTTCTATAGTTCTACGCGTAACTACTGTTTGTATAGTTGCCCTGTAGGCTGCAGTTTTCTCAGCGGTGCACAGTGTGTCGCATAGAACATGCTGGTGGACAAAATTATTTTATGTTATGTAAAGATGATTATACATAGTGGTAGTCATATTGAGTTATTATTGACAGTTTTTGGTTAATTCTGTGTGTGAGTTATTTTGTTTTAATTAGATAAATATATTTCAAAAACTAAAATACACGCATATACTGAAAGCCTTTTTAATTGATGGGGAAATATTTACAAGTCAAGGTAAAAATAGTTGCCTAACTTTATAACTATCATCGGAATCTTGTGATGAGTTGTGTATTGTCTTGTGATGAGTTGTGTATTTCATTCTTCGTGTATTTTAACCACTTCTCAAAAAAGGCTAACCTTGAAATAGAGTGTTCTGAAAAAAAAAAAATAAAAAAAATATGTTCTAGTGAAGTGTGCTAATGTCAAAAAACTAGCCCGGACAGAGGTAAATTTCTGCATATTCTGAAATGCTCATAAAAAATATACGATAAAATATATATTAAGTTTAAATTAAAGCTAAAAATTTAACTTAATAGGTTTTTATTAAAAAAATACATTAAAAAATAGTACTTACCCTCATTATTAATATCCATCACAAAAATTTTGAAAATATTACACAATACTACTACAATTTGCTACTAAGTCACGAAATTCAAATTGAATGTTTGAAAAATTTGTATTAAAAATATGACTTCTGACCGATTTAACTCATGTTTTCCGAATTTGACAAACAAGCTTTTCTCGGAATTCGGGGTTTGGAAGTGTTGCTTATGTTTTGCACAAAAAGAGAAATTGGAAATTATAATATAAATTTTGTCCACCCAGCATTACGGCACTTCTCGTCATACCAATCATTTTTAGGAAGAGGGTTTTGAAACCCCAATACAGATTTTGCAGCAGTCTTCATGAAGTTGCAATATGTTTAAGCCGGGAATATCTTTTCTGAGATAAAACAAGTAAGAAAGTGCTAAAGTCGGCCAAGCCCGACCAAACGATAACCTTCACCACTATGTTAAAAGGTGTTCTTTTTCTTGTATAAAGACAAATATTTGCTAAATTTTGCAATCATATAAACATTTTCTCAAAACTTATATATTTAAGCTTTTTTTTGTCATTTTGACTTATATGGGGGCTAGGGTCAAATGTGGACCGATTATCTTGAAATTTAGCAAATTTATTGCAGTTTATACAAAAATTACGTATGCGAAAAATAAACTCAAAATTCTCATTATCTTCAGATTTTTGAGCCTTTTTATTGGTTTTCGTCTCATTTAGTGCGTTTTGACAGAAGAGTTTGAATGGGAGCTATGGCCAAATGTAAACCGATTTCAACGAAATTTGGTACAGTGATTTAAGTTTATTTGTTTTATATTTCATGAAAAAATATTTATATTTGTGGCCAATATATCAATTCCGGGAAGTGAGACTTATGGGAGGTACCATAAATAATGGACCGACTTTGACGAATTTCAATAGCCGTGGTCCCACTATCAAAAAAATGATCTGTGCCAAATTTCATCAAATTATCTTTAGAATTGCGACCTGTAGTTTGATTACAAGGTTTATGTGGGGGTCCAGCCAGTCAGCCAGACGGACGGACATCGCTAAATCAACTCAGAAAGTGATGCTAAGCCTATTGGTATGCTAAAAGGTGGGTCTAAGACAAATATTTCTATGCGTTACGATACATCAGCACAAACTTATAATCAGAGGTTCGAAAGGCTCAATTCCTAATTCCATATTTTAAAATCAAATTCATTTTAGTGTTTATATCATTCCCATAATACATTCACCTGAATCAAGTCATAAGCCTTAACTTTTAAGAATTAATTATTAGGGAATTTAAAATCAGTTAGATTTAATTTAAATTATTTCAATTCTTAATCTAATACAAAAATAATTAAAAATTTTATAAACAAATCATTTTGTAAAGGCATACAAAAATAAATATATTCAAACGAACCCTACAGTTCAAAAATATATGATACCTATAAATGAGCGGAGTAAAATAAATCTCAACGAAACAAGTCCTTAACCATAAAATAAGTTTCAGGATTGCATTAGGGATTAAATATCATTTAATATCCATGAACAAAAAGTCCCCATTTTAGAGGATAAAGAATTGACTCTTTCTTAAGTTATTGGGTTAAAAAGGGTTTTTAAGCTGAGATGATTTCCTATTCGATTTTAACAAAACCAAGTCCACTTTGTTTAAAAAACATGTATGAAAAGTCATATGATTAAAATGTGATTTATTCATTATCGACATACATACATATGTATATATACATTTTCTAATTATACTGAATTTTGTAATTCTATTCTAATTCCATCATAACTGTGTATGTATTTCAGCTATGTAATATATGTACATATCTTCTTGCGAAGGGACCGATGTTTTTTAGACCTGTAGGGCATATACAAATAACATTTTTGTGGAAAAATTCGAAAACTTATTAAGTTGACTTAATCTATAATCTCACACAGATTCGAAAATATATAAAATACATTATTTCGCAGCAACACAACAAAACCAGAGATAATATACTCTTACATATCAGCACACTTTACATGTATATGTATGTATTTACAAAAACTAATGTCACAAAAAATAAATTATTTTTATAATTTTTTTTAGAATAAATTTTATATTAAGCAGATTTCTTCATTTATTGAATTTCTGGTAAAGATAAAGTCATTATAAACGGAAGACCATTAATAATACTCTATTCCTGCATAGCTAAATTTTTTTTAAAAGTTATAGTTTAACAAATAAATGCAAAGTATACACGAGTTTGCCGTGAAATAGCCACATTAGGGCAGTTCCATTTTTTTGAACGAAAATTAAACAATACATGAATACTTTTATTAAATGTGTATGTTTTCTGATAAAACATAAGAATATTTTAATAGGTTATGATAAATTTTGTTCTATTTTATATCTAGAGTATTTACAAACGCACTTGATCCAATAATACCCTATAAATTAAAACTTCAATTTTCGTTTTTTTGGTTTGATATACTTTTATTCAATGAGTGGTATAGTTTTAAAAACTTTTCCCCAGAAAAAGTCAGAATTTAAGTTTTTGATTTAAAATCAAGTATCTTTAGTTTATATCCACCCTAATGATTTGCACAAAATGAATTACCAAAAAATATTTTAATTCAATTTGGACTGGTTTTAATTAAGAATAAAAAATGTTAATTCAAATTGGAGTAGAGGAATGAAAAAACATTTTATTCATTCAAGTTGATTTTAAATTCTCATGTGAATCAATTCACTAAGAATTAAAAATCAACACATTTTTTTGAATTGTTTTATGGGAATTAAACTTAAGGTATTGTTAAATCATTTTTGAATTCCTAGGAACTAAGCTAATATTTAATTAAGCCTTTCGAAGCTCTGCTTATAATATCCTTTCCACCTATGGTGGTGAAGGGTAAAAAAACCGTGTTTCTATTCCCTATTTTATGGTTTTATAAGATGCTTTCAGAGCCATTGTGTATAAGGCTTCAAAAATTCACCCGAAATTCCCTTTGGATAGAAATGCAGGACTACAATTCAATTGTACCGATTACTTACACAGAAAAAAGTTATTATGTTCGGTTTTTGGGTATTTATGATTTTTTACAAATATTTCTGTCTTATATTACACATTACACACGTTCTACTTCCCCCTCTCATTTTATGAAATGACGACACAGTGCGACATCTCTACTTAAAGGCAACGGTATGTAATTTTTTCCAACACATAAAATTAAAATTTTTCCTATTTAAAAACACAAAACAAGAAAATAAAATAACAAATCGATAAAAAGTAACATAAACTCTTAAGTGGGAAATACTTAAACAAACTGTCGATGTTCCTTTTTTTTTTTGTTTTTCCAGCTGAAAATAAAAACAATCAAGGCAACAAGAAAATTAAACAAGTGAAACCGAAAACGTGCAACAAAATATCTATAATGATTTGTTTAAGTCAGCGATGAGTGTGGCTAATTTAGCTATTTAAAAAGTACCATAATATATTTGAACGAGGAGCTATAAACAAATTGCAACTTATTTTCTATAAAAAAAGTTGGTCTCATACTGACTGTGGCATTGTTTCTTTGCCTTTTGTGCTAGATTAATGGATTCGCATAAATGTTCTCTTGTTTTAAAATAAAATGTTTCTTTAATCTATTACGAAATCAGTTAAATAGTGCCATTTCAACTTAATTATAGCATGAGAAATTAGTTTTGATGTTTTTTCTTCACAAATAAATACATTTACTTCCGTTGGGATAGTAATGCGAAGAGATTTTTTTTAAAAATCGATGTTTTTTGGTTCAAATTTTCAAACATTCTAATATTTCTATTATTACTTTTAGTTGACAACATTTATCTACTGACAATGAAACGTATATGAATATTCAATTTTTTGCGAACAAAGCTAAATTTTCCATAATTCCTTTAAATAGGAAAAAAAAACTTCTCGGTTTTGAAGACTTAGCAAAATGTTAATTTCTAAAGATGATTAGAAGAATATGATGTTATGTGGTTGGTTGTGATGATGACAACGATGATGATGTAGTTGTTTTTCTTCTAATGCTACTAAAGATGATTTCAATGATAATAGGTTTGATGGTGGTTATTGTTTTCTTTTTATTACCCATCTTTCAATACTCAAGTACATATAACAGAGTGACTGATGAATGTTACTACAAAAAAAAATTATTCCTTTTTAAGTTTTTTTGTAAGAAAGTACTAACTACCGAAAATAGAATTGCCCAAGAATCATATCTTTAGATTCTTGTGGATACCATCCCATATGGCTCATTGGTTTTCATTCTTAATGATACGAGAAAACGTTTAGCAAGTTGGCTAAACTACAAACGCAACCGTTTGACAATTCCGCTTGAACGTTTGGTGTTGTTTAACGTTTGCTTCGTGCAAATAGAGCAATGACGACTATTTTTGAGACAAACCAGATATAATTTACATTGAATATTTAAAAACAAATATCGCATTTGACCAAAAAATAAAGTAATACATAAGTTGGACTACGAATTGCCCTCAGCTGCCCTATTCTTCAATGTAAGCCCATAGTTAATAGTTACAGAGACTTGACACCAACGACGATATCATCTTAAAACAAAAGACAATTTTGATGAACTAGACAAATCATATATTTCGGAAGGGATGACAAATTGAAGAAAAGATGGACTAAGTATATAGATTTCTTAGTGGACTATGTTGAAAAAAATTTAACTGATTTTATAAAAACCTACATTGCGTTCAAAAAGTCAGGAACATAATTTTTCTAAAAAAATTTTGTATAGCAAAAACTTACAACATTTTTTGTATTGAAAAAATTTTTCAACAGCTAAATTTTTAAATTTTTGATATATAAATTTTAATCACGAAATGTTTTATAAAGAAAGATTTGTATCACGAATAATTTTCTATAGAAAAATTAGCAATAAAAAAATTTTTATCACGAAAAAAGTGAAGGTAGATGAAAACTGAAAAATGTTTGTTTTTGTTCAGTCGATAATCTACGCTTTTACTTTTTGGTTTATGAACATAATTCTTAATAGTTATGTTTGTAAATTTAGTAATAATGCGAGGTTTTCGATCTGTCTAAATTGGGGATAATCCTCCTGAAGAGATGGCTTAACCAACCATCGAAACGCGTCGAGGAATTTGGTTTCTCCGCAAACGTTTTTTGGCTTTTTATCAATAAATTGATCTGTTACATTAATAAATAAATGTAACAGGTTTGGGATCAAATGCAAATACACTTCTTTTTGAATAATATTTACATCCCGACTAATTTGTTATTTTTTGAAAAAATTTTCAATAAAAAAATTGTACCACAAAAATTTTTAATAACAAATTTTTATCACATACAAATTTCTAAAGAAATTTTTTTTATCAAAATTTTTATTACAAACAATTTTTTTTAATTTTATCACAAAAAATCTATTTTTATCAAGAAAAAATTTCTATACAAAAATTTTTATCACGAAATGTTTTTAATAGAACAATTTTTATCACAAAAAATTGCTTATAGAACAATTTTTTTCGCAAAAAATTTTCTATAACTAAATTTTATCACAAACAATTTTTTTTAATTGTATCACGAACAATTTTTATTGCGAAAATTTTCTATAAATAAATATTATCACGAAATATTTTATATAGAACGATTTTTACCACGTACAATTTTCTATAGAAAACTTTTAATTACAAAAATGTTTATATATAAATTTTTCAATAGAAAAATTTGTTTCACGTAAAAATTTCTATAGAAAAATTGTTATCACTAAAAATCATATCATATCATATCGTTATATCACGAAAATTTTTCTATAGAAAAGTTTTCTATAGAACGATTTTTACTGCAAAAAGTTTTTTATAAAAAAATTTTATCACAACATTTTTTTTTTTTTAAGTTTTATCACAAAAAAAATCCTATAGAATAATTTTTATCACAAACAAATTTCTGCAGAACAATTTTTATCACGAACATTTTCTATAAATAAATTTTATCACGAAATATTTTAAATTGAACTATTTTAATAACGAAAAATTTTCTATAGAAAAAATCTTATCACCAACATTTTTTTATAAAAAAATTTAATCGCACACACTTTTCTTTAAACGATTTTTATCAATAAAATTTTCTAAAGATAACTTTTAATCACGAAAATTTTTATAGAAACATTTTTGCGATGAAAAATTACCTACAGACAAAATTTTATTACGAACAAATTTTTTATAGGACAATTTTATAACGAAAAATTTTCTATAGAACACGAAAAACTTTTTATAGAACAATTTTTATCACGAAAAACTTTCTATAAAACAATTTTTAACACGGGCAATTTTCGATAGAACAATTTTTATCTTCTTCTATAGACAAAATTTTATCACGAAAGATTTTTTATAGAACAATTTTTATCACGAAAAATATTGTAAAAAGCTCATTAATTTGAAAATCATTAAATCTAAAAATTTCAACCTTAATAAAATGAACGATTTTCAATTGGCAGGACTATTTTGTGCACATTGTTCAAGAGTTTCTTTTGGCAATGAAATCGAATTATATGCTTAATATTGTTCTCTTCTTCTACCTTATTATTTTATCTAAATTTGTCCTTCTAGTCTAAGGTATTAAGGTATCTAGTCAAACTCAAACCGAAATAAAATCATTTTAACATTATAAATTAAACAAATAGCTATAAAATATTTCAGTGTGTCAACATTAATCAGCCACTCTGTATTAGACCGGCAAATAAAATCGGATTTTTATTTACACCCATCAAAAAAACGTTAGGTACAATCAAATCTCTACTCAAATACATTCAATACTTTTAGAGATTTAAAGTTCTCTTTATAAAAAGTTTATATTAAGGGGTGGAAGGATTACATGTTCGTGGGCCGATCTAATATAGAACATACAAGTACGAATTAATGTATTTATGAATGCAAACAAATTTGATTGTGTGTATATGAATATGTATATGATTCTTATTAAATTAGATACAGTTGGTTACCACTAACTCATATGTATGTATATATAATAATACATATATTAATACATGTGTGTATGTAGTTCTCTGTTTGATGACAGTATCACTTCTAACACACTTCAACACTAAGATTGTATTGTTTTTCCTTTAATTTGATGATGACAAAAATAATGTTAAAAATGTCATGAATGTTCATGCTCCTTTGTCTTTTCCAGGTTTAAGTCTATTAAAATGAAATTTGTGTAGCGGCGGGTTGCCTTCTTAGTAAAAAAAAATCCTTTTTGATTTGAAACAAAAACGGAAATCCTTAAGCTAAGATAGAAAGGTAAAGACACATTTATTTGAATGACACTTAAAACGCATCATCACCATCATTAGCACCTGTATCCTTTACTCTTTAATTTATACACGCATCTTCAAAATGTTTTCCATATACATATGTATGTATATGTACATTAGGGCGGCAATTTTTTGTATGAAAGAAAATGTTTTTTCGAATTTTATAACATTTTCAACGGAATATTATGACCCTAGGTCTAATAGTTTAGTTTTGAAAGTTTGATCCAAATCGGACAACGTTCTATGGGCGCGCATCGAGTCCAAAGCTTAAGAGCCCATTTGTATGATGAAAAATTGGTTATTTTTTATCTTTGAGAAATTTTAACCAAACAAACAATTTTTACAAGAAAAAAATGGAATTTCAAAGGAAACCAACACAGCTTTATTTCAAATAGTCAAAAACAAAAATGAAGTAGTTTTGGAGTTATTCCATTTTCTCCCTGAAAATGCATGTTCCTGAAAACACGCCTTAGGATATTTCTTTGTTTATAACATAATTTTTTTGGTTTTCATGGACATGAATTTTCAGGGAAAAATGGAAATACTCCAAAACTTCTTCATGGATTTTTGTTATTGGCTATTTAAAAAAAATCTGTATTAGTTTTCTTTAATATTCCTTTATTTTTATACCCTTCACCACCATAGGTGGAAAGGGTATTATAAGTTTGTGCTGATGTATGTAACGCATAGAAATATTTGTCTTTAGTATACCAATAGGATAAGAATCACTTTCTGAGTCGATTTAGCGATGTCCGTCTGGCTGGCCGGACCCCCATGTAAACCTTATAATAATATTTAATATAATTATAATTTGATGAAATTTGGAATAGATCATTTTTTTGATAATGGGACCATGGCTGTGGAAGTTCGTCAAAATTTATGGTACCTCCCATAGGTTCCACTTCCCGGAATTGATATATTGGCCACAAATATCAATATTTGTTCATAAAATTTAAAACAAACACTGCATATGTAAACCAAAATCACAGTACCAAATTTCGTTGAAATCGGTCCACATTTGACCATAGCTCCCATACAAACTCTTCTATTAAAATGCACTAAATGAGACAAAAACCACTAAAACGCTCGTAAATCCAAAGGTGATGAGAACTTTAAGTTTCTTTTTTGCATACATAATTTGTAACAACTGTAATCAACTTGCCAAATTTCGAGATAATCGGTCCACATTTGACCCCAGCTCTCATATAAGTCCAAATGACGGAAACAGCTTAAATAAATATGTTTAAATAATGTTTGTATCATGGCAAAATTCAGCAAATATTTGTCTTTATACAGATAAAAGAACACCTTTGACCTTAGTGGTGAAGGGTATCGTATGGTCGGGCTTGATCGACTATAGCACTTTCTTACTTGTTTCTTGTAAAAATTGTTTATGTTTGGCTGAAATGTCTCAAAAACAACCAATTTTTCACCATACAAATGGGCTCTTAAGCTTTGGACCCGATGCGCGCCCATAGAACGTTGTCCGATTTGGCTCAAATTTCAGAACAAAACTTTCAGACCTATTGTTACAATATTCCGTTGAAAAAGTTATAAAATTCGAAAAAAACATTTTCTTTCATAAAAAAAGTTGTCACCCTAATGTACATATGTGTGTGTAGTAGGGCTTTAACTTTTTAACATTTTTGAAAAATATTCAGTGTAGCTAAATATTTACGGATTTTTAAATATGAAGGCTCGTTTTATTGGTAATCTTAAATATTTTTGAAATCAGATCATAAATAGCTCGGTTCCAATAAAAAAAATAATGTGTAGATTTCTGTTGAGAATTTCGACTTGTACCTTCAAAAGAAAATTGGCGAAAACTGGGGTCCAAGGCAGGTACTCCAAGGAGTCAACAAACTTAAACCAAAATTAAAAGACCTCCTTTCTGAATTACGTAATAGTCGTATGTTTCATTTCACCAAATTCTGTTTAAAATTATAACTTGTACATTGAGAAAAAAAATTATGTGAAGGGGCCCAAGGCAGGTCGACGGATTTCGATAATTTTTCTTATCTATATGACTGAACAAGTACGCTGTTGGGTCACTCCTTCTATTTTTTGCACTTCGATGTATTTAGAAATACCACTGTATCGTCAAGGACACAAATTTTCGGGGAAAAATTGCAATAACTCCAAGACTAATCAATGAATTTTAAGTTTGATGGCTTAAAGTAAAGCTACTGTAATTCTCTTTTTTATTCCATTGTGTTGTTGAAATAATGAAATTATTGGTTTAAATTTTGGTAAAACCAAAAATACTCCAATTATTTCCCACACAAGAAATATTTACAGCCTGTAAGCAGATGCGGTACACCTTCCCCTGATGCAGTCTATTCAAAATTTTGCATAACATGTTTTTTTGTTACCTAAAACATATATTGGGGGAGTTAAGGTGAGAATTCGCATTTTTGTAAAATAAGTTGCACCCTAATGTACAAAATTATAATAGGTATATATTGTTCATATTCATGTGTATGTTATGTACATACGTATACATATATTTATTCTACTAGCTCGAGTACATTATCAGAAGCGAGTAAAGTTTTATGAGAAAAATTATATAAAAATTTATTATCCATGCCAAATTGGTAACACTCAAACTGTTACTTTTATTTTCCGCGCAAACCATAAATTATAATGTTTGTCTTTTAGACTTTTTTGGTTGAAATTAATGTAACAGTTCACAGTTTTGGTGCTGAAGAATAGAAATGTTAAAAATTTATGATTAGAACAACCTTACCTTTAGTAAAAATCTATGAACAGTTAGACAAATATAATGGAGATAAGTGCCCAAATAATCAATAGTTGGGCAGCTCTTAAAATAATTTTAGGTGTATATATCACTTAAAGCTTAAGTTTAGAACCTGGAAAGCCTAGCTTTTACTTTGGCTGCACAATCGGCCCTCAAAGTAGGATACCTCAGACTCATAAAACACTAAAAACGATATATAATTGTCATTTCCCAACCACTTTTATTTATTTATTTAAGCTAAATTAATTACAGCTTAGACATTTATAATACATTGAGTAAAAGTATACATACCCAGTAAAACTTTTCATTACCAAATAATGAGTTAAACAGTTAAACTATTGAACACGAACTACTTACTCATTCGCTGTTTAAGTCATTACATTAACATGGGGATGTCATTGGAGGCAAGTACTTACCAATTGCAGAAAAGTAATGACTTGGGTAAGAAATTTGAAAGCAACAACAATAGCAACAACTTTTTTGTTGTTGTTTTATTAAAAACATATATTTTTAAACAAAATACAAAATTTTTTTTATGATCCCATGGGGGCTCGAACCCAGACCCTCCGACTGCTAGGCAGAGACTCTTCCACTGAGCTACTTCATATGTTGAAAACTTAGCAGCTTATAATTAATATAAACAATTTTTATTTTTAGATCCAAAATCATGTGAAAATAACTTTGTTTTTCCCTGCTTTTTTTGCTTTGTTGTAATTTTTGGAAAGATATTTTTATACGATTTTTTGTAATTATTTTAAAACTTTATTAAAATTATTTTAAAACTTAAACAATTTAAATCTTCTTTTTTGTATAAGTTTTTACATAAGATTGACTCTTACTTACTTAAATGTTACAACCTGTTAAGGTCAAAGTCCGAGCATATTTTAGAATTACATGGATTTCGATCTTGTGCGAATATTCTCCAATTTTATAGGCCAAGCTTTGAAAAATGTTCCTCTACTTGGTCTTTCTATCGAAGTTTCGGACATCCTCCTCTAATATTAGGTAGTGGGACATTTCAATTCTAATTTTATCCTCTTCATTGTATTTTTTTTTGAGGAGAGGGTTACTAGCCCGTAATCCTAACCCATTTTTATCGATCTTATGGGACAACTCTCGGAACATGTTAACTCACAATATTAATGGGTGTTAAACTAGCTCCCCGAGTGATACCATGAGGAGGTGTGTGTCCACAGTTGAGATGAAGGATAACCCAGATAAGTTGGGCTTACCAAGTCAAGACCAATTAGAATCGTGTTTGGTATTCAACATCCCCTACATAATCAAAATTGACTCATGATGGTATTTTTTCATTAACGTGAGTTAGTTTTACAAATTTTTTTTACAGAAGATAATATTTAAGTTCTTAAAATTCAAAAATCATTTAAAAAGACTCTTTTAATAAAAAAAAACTAAAAAAAAATTGTTGCCCTTGGTGGGATTTGAACCGGGGCAATTCAGTTTAAATTACCATCTTAATTACAAATAAGTACTTCTGTAATAACTTATTATTTATTCGGATGGTATGTTGTAGTCGTTACAAGGTAACCAGTTATCAGAGTACTTGCCATTACCAAAGTTTTGCTGGGTATATAAAAATATTTGTTGTTTTAAATATTCTTAACTAAAATTATTTGAATTTAGGAGTAGAAGAATATTTTTTTTAGATTCTTCTACCCTGTTTGAGAAGTCGATATAATTATAAAATGAATTCACTTCAGAACATATTCTTTGGAAAGGATCATAATCAGGGTAGTTTGATCTTTGAAATTTTAAATGGACAGGTTCATAAGATCTAAGACGTCTGTTGGGAACAATAATCTGAATCAAGGATAGCGAATAGACGGAGTCAATTTTCCCTTGGAATAAGTTAAGGAAGAATGAACATTTAGATTCCAATTTAAACTACGAAGACAGAAAATGAGAAACTGTTTTTAGACGGATTCTAATTTATCAATGTAAATATTATATTGCGGATCCCAAATTACTGATGCGTATTGAAATATAGGCCTCACTAAAGATGTATATAAGCATTTTGTTACATATGGATCACTAAAGTCCTTTGCCCATCGTTTTATGAAACAGAGAACACCACTCGCTTTATTTACGGTCATTAAAACCTAGATCTAAAAATGTGTCTACAGAGCTTAATTTATTCCCGTTAATGAAGTAACCATTTAAGACCGGTAAACACCTAGAGAAGGACATGGATTTAAATTGCTTTAAGTTTAATTCCATTAGATTCGCTGTGCACCATTTGTAAAAACAATTTAAGTCAGATTGAATATAAAGGACATCTTCAAACTTGGATAGACTTAGGAAAATTTGCACATCATCTGCATACATCAGGACGTTGTTATACTTCATAGACATTGGAAGATCATTTATGAATAAAAGGAATAATAGTGGTCCTAGATGGCTTCCTTGAGGGACACCTGAAGTAACATTAAAATATTTGGATTTAGAGTCATTATATACAACAGACTGTTTACGATTTATTAGATAAGAACTAATCCAATTTAGGAATGAGCCACAAAACCCAATTAATTCAAGCTTAGCAATTAATAAGTCATGATTAACTTTGTCAAAAGCTTTACTGAAGTGCGTGTAGATAACGTCAGTTTGAAACCTTTCACAAAAGCTGGAGTTGATGTAGGACGTCAGTTCTATAAGACTTGTAGGCGTAGATCTACCTTGACAAAAACCATGTTGATTTGGAGACAGGATTGATGAAACTTTAAAGAATTAGATTTCTGTTATGATCTTCTCAAAGAGCTTAGGAGTTACATTAAGGTTTGCTATAGCTCTGTAATTTGTAGCATAATAGTAGCAAATAAGTTTCTTTCCAACAGTCAGGGAACAGTCCAAACTTTAGAGAGCAATTAAAGAGTGCTCTAAATAAAATTTGTAGTTGGATTTTCTTAAATAAAAATCAAACCTTTTAATATAAAAACTCTACAAAATACGCAAATATAATGACATATTATACAAAATTATTTAGCATTAAAATGTTTACTTAGTACTCGGGTTTTGCAAAATTATCAACTTTTTTCGGAAACCCTCCCATTAAAGATTTTACAGTTGCTTCTGATACCTTTTTGGAGCATGTGTTGCACCTGCGCTTAAAATCGGACATGCTCTTGGAAATCTTTCCTGTGTTCTTCAATTCCTTTTTTACCAGAGCCCAATACCTTTCCACAGGCCAAAGTTCTGGACAGTTAGGTGGATTTGCCTCTCGTGGTACAAAAATGACATTATTCTTTGAGTACCACTCAAGTGCCTTTTTTCCATAATGGCATGATGCCAAATCGGGCCCAAAAAATGTAGTCACTCTGTGCTCTCTTAAAAAGGGTAACAACCGTTTTTGTAGGCACTCCTTTATATAAATTTCTGTGTTTATTGTGCCAGATGCCACAAATACTTTACTTCTTTTGCCACAACTGCAAATAGCTTGCCACACGAGAAACTTCTTAGGGAATTTTGTTTGTTTTTTTTGTGCGAAACTCTTGCCGAACATTGCCCCGTTTATCAGCAACATAAAAATCTTGACCAGGAAGTTGTGAAAAGTCTGCCAGTACGTATGTTTCATCATCCATCACACAACAGGTGTATTTTTTTATAAAATCAGACTTCAATTTTTTCGCTCGTTTTTTTGCTTCTAAGTTCTTTACAGCATTGCGATCTGGAACCTTTTGGACTTTGTATGTCTTCAGTCCAGCATAAGCTTTGACTCTATGTGCAAAATTCGTAGAACATTTCACCGTACGAGCTGCTTTTCTTAAAGAAGTGTTAGGCGCTCTTCGAAAGAGTCGCTCGACTTCTTTTGCCTTACCAATATCTGTAGGACCTTTTTCCTCCCTGATCCAGGTTTTCTTTCAATGCTCAGGTTTTCCTTATACCGTCTGATGGCATTAGAAACCGTTCGAGGGTCAAATTTTTAGCTATTTTTTTAAAAGTCCATGACTGATTTTTTTCAAAAGTTTTAATTATATTTTCACGAACTTTTTTTTCGCAGTCCATTTTGATTGAAATAACTATTGAAAATTGATCATTTATAAAATAATAGTATCTGACATATCTATAGAAACTAACTTGATCAAAAAAATAAATTATTTCTTGCACTATGGAAAAATTTTGTCTAAAATAGTAAATGCATATTTTTTTTAGAACACTCTTTATAAAGGTATGCAATTGAAAAGGCCAAACATTCAGAACAATTTTTTAAAATGCAGCTGGGGATGCCATCTGGTCCTGGAATATAAGAGTTTTTTATGTTTTTAGGCTTTTTTGAACATTTGAAATATCAACGGATGTGATATTGACTGATTGTATTTTATTGAACAAAAAGTAGAAGAAAAGAAATCGACAAATGTGTTTGCTATATCACCATTGTTAGAATAAGTAGTTCCATTGAATCTCAGAATTGTTGGATAAGATGAGATTTTAGAATTGACAAATTTGTAAAAGGCTTTCAAATTATTTTTAATATTTAATTTAGTTTTCAAATACGATGAGTAACACTTTATTTTCCAAATTGAAAAGACATCCAGCTATAAGGTAAAGACTCCGATCAAAAGAGCTATTGCTTTTTTTAAACTTCTTATGAAGCCTGTTTCTAAGATTTTTTAACCATGAAAGTCTTGAAGATAACGATGAAAGTCTTGAAGAATCATACTAAATAACAAATACTTCGGACAAGATCTAAAAAAAATATCACGACATGCATATCCTGTCTATTAGGGCTTTAAAGATATTTAACTTCAAAACTTAAAATTTTCAATTTTGTCCCATACTGCACCGATTTTTTACTTCTTGTTTTAATATAAAGGAAATTGTGTTCTTCGTACAGCGGAATGGATTCCAAGTGATAAAAAAAACTTTGGCTTGCAAGTTTGCGGCTTTAGTATTTTGAGATGCACATGGTATATTACTCATCGACTATGGCGATAAAACAAATTTAATGATAGAGACCAGTGTTGCCACGACAAAATTATTTTTGTAATCAAATTTTCAGATAAAAATAACCAAATTGTGAAAAAAGTAACCACAATTTTAAATGTCGATATCTTTAAATTAACTTGCCATATAAGAAACGGAAATAAGAAACACGTTTCACCCTAATACTGAAGTACATTAAAATTGGATTTATAGACATTTTCTGACATGGCGTAAAAGTTCAGACCAAACAGTTCTATAGGAAAATGAGAGCTTTCTTATGTCAACGATAAAAAAGTTTTATGGTATAATAAGCCCTCAAACAAGCTTATAATGTTGATTTCAATACAAATAATTTATACTTATGCAAATAAAACTGCTATACATATACATATATATACATATAATTCTTAGAAAAATTTTGTCTGCGGAATCGGTAAATGATTTCAGTTTTTTCTATTTGGCTCTAGTTTTCGGGATATAATTTTATTTTTCGAAAAATAGATTTTTGGACGACTAATATTAATATACATATTTAAAAAACGGTCTGCCATTTTTCATAAACACTTTATTTTTTTTATTCTTCTATTTTTTTATAATTTTCTTAATAAAATTTTTTTTTGAAAAAATATTGTTTTCTGTGTAAATTCCTCGATATCTCTAAAACGATCAAGAAAAATGTGAAAAGGATTTAAATATTCTTATAAGCTCAATATAGCTAGCTGTTTTTGAGTTATATTAGTGATATTCCAAAAACCACATTTTCAGAAAATAAATGATATCTCGAAAACTAGACTCAACTCGTAATAACCAATATAACTTTTGGATTTTACAGACCAAAATCATCTAGAAATCTCGTGACGTAAAATCTTGTTGACCTGTGTAATTAAAACATCAAATATTTGTATTCAATGAAGTATATAAATCAAGCACAAACTATATAATATTCTACATCACTGAGATCATATGTGGTCCATTTTTCCAAAACCTCTTTGGTTTCTTTAAAGACATAGATGTGCCACTAACGAAAAGATCTGTGTAAAATTTGATGATTTGATGAAATGTCGATTTTGAAGAAAATGTTCATTTCACTTTTATAAACATTATTAAAAAATGTAACCAAAATGAAAAAAATGTACACATGTACACACTATGGAAAAAAGTAATCAATTTTGGTTAGAAGTACACAAAACGGCAACGCTGATAGAGACATTTTTGTTGGCACAAAGATGATCTTTATACTTCTTAGACCAGACAGGCCCTTTAGAGCCACAAATTTGTTATGTATTTTGATGAAGATTTGAGTAAATATTTCTAACAGTTAAGGCTACAATCAGTCGGTCTGTGTACCAAATTTTGTCAGAATCGGCCCATATTCGACGATACCTAGTCCATCTCTGAAATACATCGAAAATCATGACAACGCATATAATTGAATTTTTGTGCTAAAACTTTCCACAAATACATAAGACATCTTGATAAACTGTTAGTACAAAAAAATTTAACACAATTATGTCTGTAAGAGTTAAGAAATATTTTAAAGTTTATTAAAACTGCTCCACATCTACATACATATGTGGACTATAAGCCTTTATATATATGAAAGTTTTCAAATCAAATTGTGGAAGAGCAGTACCTGCCCAAACTTAATAACCTAAAAATATTTCATCGACTTTTAATTTTGATTTTATTTGAACAATATTGTCAATGTATAGACATTTTTGTTATATCCCTGCAGTAAATGCCGTCAGAAAAACAATACTGTTTTGCTATTGACAATGTCTCCAGTACTACTTGCCTATTTTGCCCCATCCAGTGTTATCTACTATTGACATTTAACATTTAGAGTTCCTACGAAATCTACCAGTAGACATTACCACTATTTACTTAGTATTGACTTTGTAGTTCTTTTGGTCCAAATGGAGACATTGGGATCAAATCGGGGCCTATTGATATACATATATGTTGACACATTCGTTGACAATGTCACCAGATATATACTAGAATAGTTGTCTCTATATATTCACTATTTCAGTACTGAACTAAAATTGGCGACATTTGAATTGATGTTACACAAAGTGTTGACATGGAGACACATGACCCCAGTTTTACTACAGGGATGCTTACAATGTATATCGCCACTTAAAATGCAAAAGGTCATAATCATTGAAAATTAATTATTTAACTAATTATTAAATTCATTTTAGAGTTATGAGAGTCAGTTGACACTAGAAAAATAAATACGTTGTTTACTCATTTTTAAGTTTCAGGCGACGATACATACGAATTTAGTCTCTGTTTGAGCAACTTAATGAAAATAGTTCTGTATCTAATTGTCCTTTTGTTGCGGCCTATTTTGTTAGATATATTTTTAAAATTGTTATTATATTTATAAAAGGTTTTATTATTGGATGGATATATTACATTTTAGTACAAAACAAAAAATAGAGAAGTTTTTTATAAATGTTTCCTCCGTGAATTGCAGTTTATTTAGTATTTGTATACACAGCGTTTTGACGTGAATACGGTAGCACATATTGAAAGTCCTTTTAAAAAAGCGGATTTTTAAACATGCACTGTAATATGACTTATTTTACAAAAATTCTATTATTTTCCGATTACCCCATGGGACAACTTTTTTGGTTTTTGTATTTTGATGCCTAGACTATATTTGACGGAAGGATAAGAAAATTGAAGATATTATTTTTGAGATATCCTTGAGTCAAGGACATAAATGATTTTCCTTGTTCTCCAATACATGATTTTTTTTTTTTTTGAAAGAAGAAAGAAAATAACATACACTGAAATATGAGCCTAGTTTCTAGAAAGCTTTTTGATTCATTACCGCGAACTTTTCAAGGTTACAATGCCCTAATACATATTGCCCGTTTTGACAAATCGTAGATAAAGTCCAAAAATATAAGCTTTCGAATTTGTTGTTGAGATGGGATTTTCAAGTAAAACGCAGTGAAAGTATGTTATACTTAGAGGATTCATACATCGTGCTTAACTTTTTAATAAATTTTAAAAAGTTTGACTGGTTTTACTTTTTTGAGACCTCAAAATATTTAATTATCCATTTTCGTTGAAATAGGCTAACGTTAAGTCACTTTTCCTTAGGACGAAAAAAATATTTTTTTCATACCGTTTTCAAAGCTGTTTTTTTGCTTTTTTTTTCAATAGTTTGTTAAACGAATTCAAAAAAGTAAAAAAAAATTCAGAGTGTTAGTAAAAACACCCTGCAGATTATAATAAAAGAAGAATTAATCGATATCTCTAACGGCTTAGCCGTACCTGCGACTTAAAGTCAAAGTATTTGGACAAAAACTCAATTTTTCACCAAAGTTACAAAAAAACACGAGAATTTTTATATATTAGCAGTTTTTATAAACAGAACCATAATTATTATTGTTTCGATGAGTAGAAATATATACTTGAACTTTGGTTGAGATCTGATGTCACTAACCCTATCATTACCAGAGTCAAAAGTAAAATTTTTAAAATATTCAATTTTTTAAAAAAGGTACTAAAAATTACATGTTTTTATAATTATATTTTATTAAAAATTCAAAATATCGTTCAAAGAAGCCCTTAGTTACATTTTTATACAAATTAACCAATGCGTACCCATAGGCTCAAAATGGTTCCAGTTTTAAACTGACAAATTACTACTTATATATGTATAATATGCGCGCTAAAATATATTTCCAAAAGCTTCTTTCTGTCATATTTTTTTTAGAAATTAACCCTCAAATAAACAGTGGAAAATTTACTTATTTCATAAATTTTTTAAAAAATTATAGGAATTTTTTCAAAATTTACTTTTTATAGGAAATTTTAAAAAAAATTACTTTTTATAAAAAAAAAATTTTTCAAAAATTTACTTTTTATAGGAAACTTTTTAAAAATTTACTTTTTATAGGAAACTTTTCAAAAATTTACTTTTTATAGGAAATTTTTAAAAAATTTACTTTTTATAGGAAACTTTTTAAAAATTTACTTTTTATAGGAAACTTTTCAAAAATTTACTTTTTATAGGAAATTTTTCAAAAATTTACTTTTTATAAGAAATTTTTCAAAAATTTACTTTTTATAGGAAATTTTTCAAAAATTTACTTTTTATAGGAAATTTTTCAAAAATTTACTTTTTATAGGAAATTTTTCAAAAATTTACTTTTTATAGGAAATTTTTCAAAAATTTACTTTTTATAGGAAATTTTTCAAAAATTTACTTTTTATAGGAAATTTTTCAAAAATTTACTTTTTATAAGAAATTTTTCAAAAATTTACTTTTTATAGGAAATGTTTCAAAAAATTACTTTTTATAGAAAATTTTTCAAAAATTTACTTTTTATAGGAAATTTTTCAAAAATTTACTTTTTATAGGAAATTTTAAAGAAATAATTCGAAAATTTACTTTTTATAAGAAATTTTTCGAAATGTGACTGTTGATAGGATTTTTGTTTAAAAATTTCCTGTAAAAAAGAAATTTTTGAAAAATTTTCTCTAAATAGTAAATTTATAAAAAATTTCCTACAAAAAATACATTTTGAAAAATATTTTTGAAAGTTTTCTTATCAAAAGTAAATTTCTGAAAAATGTCCTATAAAATTTAATTTTTAAAAAATTTTCTATAAAAAGTAAATTTTTGAAATATTCAGTTCAGAACTAGAAACATTTTGAGCCCATAGAAACTCAAGATTAAATTTGTATTAAAATGTAATTAAAGGCTTCTTGAAACGATTTGTTGAATTTTTATTTAAATATAATAATAACAACATGTAGTTTTTAGTACCTTTTTTGAAAAAATTTAATATTTTAAAAATTTTACTTTTGACCCTGGTAATAATAGGGTTAATGACATCCGATTTTAACCAAAGTTCACATATATATTTCTACCCATCAAAACAATAATAATTATAGTTCTGTTTATAAAAACTGCTAGTATATAACAATTCACGTGCGTTTTTAAAACTTTGGTGAAAAATTGGGATTTTGTCCAAATTCTTTGAGATATCGATTTAATTCGTTCTTTGTACTAATCTTCAAAACTATTGAAAAAACCAAAAAAGTAGTTTTGAAAACGGTATGAAAAAAAATTGTTCTTTCTAAGCAATAGTGACTTAACGTTGCATTGCAACAAAAATGGATAATTAAATAACTTGGGGTCTCAAAAAAGTAAAACCAGTTAAACTTTTTCAAATTTATTAAAAAAATTATTTTTTTATTGCATATGTTCAGGAGCGTCTTAAAGGACATAAAATATTTTGGGAAACCCTTAATAATTAGGAAACCTTTTAACCAATATTAAAGTCTTATATCTCCTTGGAAAGCTCATTTTGTTATCTATAGCATGCTGTTAAAAATGTATTTAAAAGCATATTCTAAGTTAAAACATTTTGAAGAAATCTAAAGAAACCCCTCAGTTTTCTTATATACCTACTCGTAACTAGGATGTCCAAGCTTTGGTGTCAAGTCGGCACGCTTTTCCGATATCTAATCTGAATGAAACTTTGTATTTGGATTATTGGGATCAAATGCAACAAATTTGGGGGTATGTCTTTTGGTACAACGACTTTCAGTTTTTCTGGGACACTCTAATGTACAGGCACCAAATTATTTATGTACCAATTAATTTTTTAGTAATAATAATACAGTTTTCTTTATCTATCAATCAAGGACCCCTTTTTTATTTTTTAACAGTTGCTCTTGATTTTTAACATTCAAACGGGTGCTATTTTGATATTCACCCAAGCCTGTTTTACACGAATTTTAAATAACACGGTTTTTTAAAAGTTTTTTTTACAACTAAACGTGATTGATGTATCGGAGGTGAATATTTTTGTAAACTGAAGCTTCTTTTAAGAGGGGAGCCACACCCACTGTTTTCCTCAGATTTTACCTGAAATTAAGAAAATTTATTATGTCGTTTTATCGCCGTCGAAGGCACTACTTATATATTGAATAATAAAATGAAATTTTATCAAAAATGCTTTTGTTTTCCATATCAGCTAAACTTTGAAGCCAAACTGGTAATAGTTTTTACAACAGTTTGATACACATCAAATTTTTTTAAGATCAGTATTATTGTAATTTGTTTTATTTAGGTTTATTTGATTTTGAGAAAAAAATGTTTTATAATATCATACGTATAATAAGCTTTAAATTAAATTTTAATTTAAATGTATTATAGTTTTCGCTTTTCATTGATTCGTATTTTATTATTTAAAGTCTCGAATCAAATTTTTATTAATATGAGGGTTACCTTTTATATTTCGAGATAGGTCATTTCCAGTGCAGCCATCTGTAATCTTAAATTAGATATTGTTAACAATATACGTACTCAGAAAGCTTTGTCGTAAGAATGCTATTTTAATTGACATCAATTTTATTTTTAGAAATGAATCATCATCAAGAAGCAGTGTTTAATCGATGACTTCACGGATACTAGTTCGCTCATGAACGTGCTATGTGAGGGTCGTCCAAAATAGGTCGTTATTCTGAAAAACGTTAAACTAAAACTTCGAGATCGCAATGCAACTTACAGTGGTATTAAGAAATTCTTAAATTTTAGTGGACCCAGCTTTACTGAATGGTGTGCAATTGAAAAATTTATTTTTAAAGTGCAACCATAGTAAGGGCAAAGATATGAACATGGTGATTGATAACCCAAAAAGAAAATTGACGAAGGGCTTAGAAAGGGTAAAATAAGTTTATGCTGATGTATGTAAGGCATAGACAAATTGGCATATTGATACAGGGTCGATTTAATGAAGACCATCCGTCATAATACGCTGGACCACGCAAATTGGTAATCAACGTACAGCTCGAAATTTTTAAGATATTTTATTGGAATTTGGTATAGAAATTTTTTTCATGCTTTTTTTATATTGATATTAAAAATGGTTGAAATCGTTTCATTATTTTGTATACCGCTCATAATTTTGGCTCGAAACTAAGATTTTGGCCTCGAATTTCAGTATATTTTTTTATCTTATATTCTTAAACGAGCAATATATATATATATATATATATATATATATATATATATATATATATAGAATGGCTATATCGAAAACGGCTCTAACGATTTTAATAAAATTTGGACAGTGGGTATCTTTTTTGATGTATAGGTCGAAGTAGAAGGGACTTTTGGAACCTTTACCTCTAAGAGGGTAAAAACGGGTAAAAAGGGGAAAAAATCGAAAACGCTATGTCTCCTAAAGTAATAGGTATAGAAACAAAATTTAAATTACGTTTTAAACAGCTTTGAAAATAAGCGGACAGGTGTTTGGTACTTTTTTGAAACTATGTCCGATAGGGGGTAAAAAAGGGTGAAAAGAGTTTTTTTGGCACCTTTTTAACCCACTCTTATATTTTAAACTAAAGAATATAGAAAGAAA
This sequence comes from Stomorhina lunata, assembly GCA_933228675.1. Taxonomy (NCBI): domain Eukaryota; kingdom Metazoa; phylum Arthropoda; class Insecta; order Diptera; family Rhiniidae; genus Stomorhina; species Stomorhina lunata. The sequence goes on from OW121744.1 coordinate 79,998,653, forward strand.
CTTGGTACTGCAATCAATAGATGTAAAAAAAACATGAAACACATATTTGGTACTTTTTTGATTTTGGAGCCAAAATGGGTAAAAAAGGGATAAAATGATAACTTAACATCTCCAAAGTAATATGAATAGGAACATTATACATTATGTTAAATGCGTTTTAAAAAAATGTACCGAATTCAATTGGCACCAAAAAGGTACCAAATATACATATGGAACTTTTAGAAATTAGGGAATAAAAAGGGGGAAAAATTAGTATTATTTTAAACAAATGAATGTTTGTCTGTATGTATGTTCTTTATAGAATAGTAAACTGTGAATTTGATTGTGTTATGCTCTTTAGCGAAGATGTTGCGGATAAGCCGGCGAAGGTTTTAAAGTTGATAAGACTAATTTCCGACAGAGGGCGCCACTGAAAATTACTAAAAATTAATTAAATCGTAAACTGTACATTTGATTATGCTATGATCTTTAGCAAAGTTGTAGCGCATGCGCCGACGAAGGCTTTTTAGTTGGTATGAATAATTTCCGACAGGTGGCGCTACAGAAACTTACTCAAAGTCAATTTAGTCGTAATCTGTACATTTAATCATGCTACAATCTTTAGCAAAGTTGTTGCACATGAGCCGACGAAGGTTTCTTAGTTGGTATGAAGAAATTTCGACAGGTGGCGCTACTGAAATTTACTCAAAGTCAATTTAATCGTATGCTGTACATTTAATCATGCTATAATCTTCAGCAAAGTTGTTACGGATAAGCCGAAGAAGGTTTATGAATTGGAATAAGCAAAGTCCGACAGGTGGCACCACAGAAAACTACTCAAAATGAATTAAATCGTAAACTGTGCATTTGATCAGACTATAATCTTTAGCAAAGTTGTTGCGCATGAGTCGACAGAGGTTTCTGTTGATATGAATAATTTCCAAAATTATTCAAAATGAGTTAAACTGTAAACTATGCAAACTATGTGTTGGTCGGACAAAATAAATCAAATAATTCAAAATTAACTGAATATTTCTACAATGTCTTTCCTCTAAATTTATTTTAGCACTTTATAATACAAAATATATAAAAACTTTAAAATTTTCCTCAAAATGCTTATCATAAAGCTCCGAGCAAGGCTCGGTCTACCAGGTACTGAAATTTAAAACGAATACTGACTGCTTATACAAACATAAATCTCTGTATCGCGTAAAATTGATCCATATTTGCCCATGGTACTCATACAAATCATTTTATCAAAAGTCACTCAAATCATAAAAATGCTAATAAATCTGTTTATTTGTTGCACACATAATCTCGAGGTAGTCGGTCCACATTTGACCCTAGCCATATAAGGCTTAAATATAAATATATAATATACTTTTTATAATAAAAAAAACTTAGTCTTAGTGCTTAAAAATGACTTATATTCTTTTTAATTAAAATTTGATAAACAAAGTGCCAAAAAAATGTGGGTCATTTTTGCCTCCATACCTACTAAGGGTTAAAATAATTAAACAAAAATTAATCTTAGTGTAAAATATTTATTTTTAAGTATATTTATAAAAAATATCTAATAAAATAATAATATTACGTATTTAAGAAATCAGAAACAAAATACAAAAAATCCAATTTTTCACCTTCGACCCCGGAAAAAAAGCTCTACCCAATTTTTATAATGTTTATATTTTCCATAGTATGAATAACTTTATTTCATATAAACATTATTAAAATTAAACATAAATAAGATTTATGAAGCATTTACTCAAATTTGATCAAAAATTACTTTTTTCTGTATTCATAGGCGGTGTAAATATTGAGGAATCAGATGCTCTTGATGTTCTGGGCATGAGAATTCAATGTGATGTCCGTTGGACAAATCATTTTTTTTTCAAGTGTCGAAAGAAGCATTCAAGTGCCTCGGTTTTCTAAAACGGTGTAAAAGATTCTTAACTTCATCTGATCTCCTCACTATTTTCATCACCTATATCCGACCGAAAATGGAATACAACTCTCATGTATGGGACGGTGCTTCAAAGTCTATATTGGAGAGCGAAAGTGCTCATCGGTGACAGTAGGGTATCCAACTCTATTGATTCACTGGAGCACGGTCGCAATGTGGGTTGCGTCACACTGTTCTATCGTTACTACTTTGGAATGTGCTCTAACGAAATCAGGGAACTCGTTCCCGATACTAGAACATTCTTACGCAATACACATCTTTCTTTCCTTCGTAGTAGATTGGCCGGTAGACAGAACAACACACTACAGAGAAAATTTGTTTTTTAGCCGCACAGTTCGTATGTGGAATTTGCTTCCCGCAGAAGTTTTCCCAGTCAGTTGCAATATAGGAAAGTTCAAATCAAATGTCCACAAACACTACTCAACCTATCCCCCCTCCCATAACCTATTTTCCTAGTTCCAACACAATGCATTCCATAAGTAGGGGTCATCCCCTGAGTGCTAGTCCTAATAAAAAAAACACCGATGAGAGAATTCAAATTTGTAATATTTGCTTAACAAAATTTTTGAAAAATTTAAAAATAAGTTTTGAAACCCACCTGAAAAAAATTACCCATTTTCGAATAAAAAAAACTAAGTAAGTATTTCAATATTTTAATAAAACTAAAGTATTAAGTACCTACGATTTCAACTTTTTGTGACTTCAATGAAAGCTGTATTAGATTTCATTGTCATTTTTTTTTTTAATCTTAAATGGACTCAAAAAAATTTCCGCGAGCTCGTATCCTAAAAATAAATTAGTAATATTTTGTACACTTCCGATTGTCATAAGTTGTCCACATTATTTCACTGTTAGAAGTCGATCAGAAACAAAAGTCATAAAACGACCCACCCTAATATAGATATGTATTTTTTCCGCAGAGAACTCATAGAGTCTACGTTTTCATCAACACGATCTACTCCACCCCAGTAAGTTCTATAATTTCATCTTAGACCTCTACATTTTGTACAACCTTTTATGTACATATTTTCACACTTTCAAGTTCTACTGTAAACCGAAGCATATGACCAGGAGTAGCTTCATTTGCAACATCACTGCCTTCATTAGTTAATTCGCCATCATCAGGTGGAAATAAAATATCACCTACGTCTTTACCGTTATTTAATATATCGGTAATCTCATCTAATGTTAATCTATTTATAAAATACACCTGTACCTCGATTTACGCGTTAGATGCGTTAGTAGCAAAACCGCGTAAATCGAATCAAACATTTTTATATGGAAAACCGGCGTAAAGCGAATGCGACTATAAATAATGACTTAATACAATCCAACATTGTACATTTTTTCCAGGCATAAAAAATTTAAGGAGTTTCTTCATTTTCCACATGATCTAAAATATATCTGAATGAATTTTTAATATAAAGGGCCTTGAAAGTTGAAAATATCCCTTATTCTAAGGCTTGCAGCAAAGAAGTCATATTTGGAGGTAAAAACGCAACCTTAACATTTTTATTCTGCAAGTCTTGAGGATGTTTTCGTGCATTTTCAAGAGCTAGATAAACATTAAAAGGTAGCCCTTTTTGATAAAATACTTTTTCACATGTGGCACGAAAATGTTATGGAACCAATCATTGAACAATGTTTTTCTTGGCTTTTAATACACGGGTAGATTTTTAATATTCAAGCCTTTAGACGATATTCGTCGGTTAACCTTGCAAATTATCATTGTCTTCATAATATAATATTCAGAGACAATAACGGAAAAAGAAACTTCTAAATTTGTACAATACGAGATATGATCTTACGATCCGCACTACGCAATGGTATGTTTACTGAGTTCTTTTAGAACTTCGGCTCGAAGTAAAGTACAAATGTTTTCTCATAACCAACTACAGGGTGTTATGGAATATTGATCGGGATTAGCTATCTACGAAATATTATGAAATAATGATTCGACTGGCTAGCTATGAACTTATAATCTAACGAGATAAATGCTTCAGCTCTCGGTTGGCTAACTACGTTTCTATGATAAGTACTTCGGCTGCTATTGATCTGATCGGCTATATACGGAATTTAATCCGACGAGATAAATACTTCGTGTCGACTAATTCCGCACACTCCCTATGTGTTAAAAACAGAAATACTTATGCTGATAAGGTTATCTATTAAATGAGAATTATGTACATCGTAAGCTAAAGTACTGGTGTAGTAGTATAAATATACTGTAAATAAATTATGTACTAATAATATCCAGTGTCATCTACTTACACTTCTATGGATTGCTATTTTTAGGAGACCCAATTTAGTACACCTTTTACCATAATAGGTGGAAAGGGTTTTATAAGTTTGTGCTGATGTATGTAATGCATAGAAATATTTGTCTTTTTGTATACCAATAGGCTAAGAATCACTTTCTGAGTCGATTTAGTGATGTCAGTCCGTCCATCTGGACGGCTGGCTGGACCCCCATTTAAACCATGTAATCAAAGTACAGGTCGCAATTCTAAAGATAATTTAATGAAATTTGGCACAGATTTTTGATAGTGGGACCATGGCTATTGAAATTCGTCAAAATCGGTCTATTATTTATGGTACCTTCCATAGATCCAACTTCCCGGAATTGATATTTTGGACACAAAACTTAATATTTTTCAAGAAATTTAAAACAAACACAGCCTATGTAAACCAAAACGATTGAAATCGGTCCACATTTGTCCTAAATGAGACAAAAATCTAAAATGCTCGTAAATCTGAAGATAATGTGAATTCTAAGATTATTTTTTGCATATATAATTTTTGTAAATATTATTTTGTGAACCGCCGTGGTATAGCATACCAGAGGCCCAAGTTCGAACCCTGGCCAGACTCACTTGAAAAAATAAATTTTCAAAAAAGCGGCGGTTCACCTCATAACTCAGCTAGCCACTGGTTATTGAGTATTAGGCTATGAAAAACTTCTCTAACTAATGCATTTGTCGTTCGGAGCCGGCGTTAAAACGTAGGTCCCTTTCAATGAGTCTAAAAATAGAATCGGATGCAGCTCATTGTCTGAGAGAAGTACCCCTTGTTCCAATTGGAATGTTGTCGGGGAATTATATATATATATAATTTTTGTAAAAACTATATTTAATTTGCCAAATGTCGAGATAATTGGTGCACATTTGACCCTAGCTCTCATATGACGGAAACAACTTAAATATATAAGTTTTGAGAAAATTTTTGTATGATGGCAAAATTTAGCAAATATTTTTATTTTTTATATAGGTCTTGACCTACTACAGCACTTTCTTATATGTTTTTATACCCTTCACCACCATAGGTGAAAAGGGTATTATAAGTTTGTGCTGATGTATGTAACGCATAGAAATATTTGTCTTAAACCCACCTTTTAGTTAACCAATAGGCTTAGAATCACTTTCTGAGTCGATTTAGCGATGTCCGTCCGTCCGTCCGTCTGGCTGGCTGGACCCCCATGTAAACCTTGTAATCAAACTACAGGTCGCAATTCTAAAGATAATTTAATGAAATTTGGCACGGATCATTTCTTTGATAGTGGGACCATGAGTGTTGAAATTCGTCAAAATCCGTCCATTATTTATGGTACCTCCCATAGGTCCCACTTCCCGGAATCGGTATATTGGCCACAAATATAAATATTTCTTCATGAAATTTAAAACAAATACTCCTAGTGTAAACGTAAACCGCTGTACCAAATTTCGTTGAAATTGGTCCACATTTGGCCATAGCTCCCATACAAACTCTTCTGTCAAAACGCACTAAATGAGACGAAAACCAATAAAAAAAAGGCTCATAAATCTGAAGATAATGAGAATTTTGAGTTTATTTTTCGCATACGTAATTTTTGTATAAACTGTAATAAATTTGCTAAATTTCAAGATAATCGGCCCACATTTGACCCTAGCCCCCATATAAGTCAAATATGACAAAAACAGCTTAAATATATAAGTTTTGAGAAAATGTTTGTATGATGGCAAAATTTAGCAAATATTTGTCTTTATACAAGAAAAATAACACCTTTTACCATAATGGTGAAGAGTATCGTATGGTCGGGCTTGGCCGACTATAGCATTTTCTTACTTGTTTTTTTCTAATTTCATATAATATATTTTCACATGATTAATTTGAATATTTCTCAATAATAAAGAATAAAACAATTTTAAATTCTTAACCTGTTGACATTTTTATAAAATTTTCTTTATCACAAGACAAAGTATTTGTACTCTTAGCAATACTTTGTCTTGTGATAAAGAAAATTAAAACTAAATTGGGCGTATGAAAATGTCCATAAATCTTCATAAAGAATATTTTAAAATGAAATTAAGCCGTTTTTGATGATAAATATTTATTTGTTTTCTTTAATCTCAAAACATAAAAGTCAATCTGCGTACATTCCATAGATTGTAGATATAACTTATTTATTACAATAAATATTTACACATACAGCTTTTAAAAATACATACTTATATTAGGATGGATTGATTTTTTTGAGAGATTAAAAACGATTTTTTGAGAATATTTCAAAACAATTTTGCAACTTTTACAAGAAGTGGAAGAAATGCATTGTTAGGTATTTGAAATACAATTGAATGGTCAAATTTGAAAAGGTCACATCTCCAATTTTTACATACGTTTTTTGATACCAATGAGTTCCATAAAAATGGAGTATTTCTAGCATTCCTTCTGCTATAAATCCCATGGCATGTGTAGAAGCAATTTCAAAATGGTCACATCTCAAAGATTAAATTAAACCAACAAATTCTAACTCAAAAACTATTCTACCGATCTTGATGAAAATTTGTTTTTAAACTACTATCCAATAGGACAAACCTTGGTGTGAATTTCATCCAAATTGGTCGACATCGATTTCAAATGTTCGGTCACTTGTAAAAAAAATATATATATGTATATATAATAATGTAATAGTATTGAAATATTTTAGTTACTTTGTTTTCTAAAGAAGATTTTTAATAAAAGTTTGTAAATTAATATAGTTTTATCCTCAAAATTTGTTTATTTAATGAAATCAATTTCAAAAAGGTCACATCTCCTTGACTTAAAATATATAAAAAAAATCATATAATAATGGTAATATAACGGTATATATGCTAGTGAAATAGGTTATAAAAGAAAGTCCAATAAGCCTTGGATTTCTATTAAAGATAGATTAAAGATAGAAGATTAGCCAAAAGGAAGTTAAATTATGCCAAGACCCCACATATCAAACAACAAGACATCGCGTATATCAGACATTAAATCGAGAAGTTAAACGTAGTACAAGGGAAGATAAGCGGAGATGGGCTGAAAATTTAGCCAAAGAGGCCCAAATAGCTAGAGAAATGGGTCGACCCAAGGACCTTTATCGTATCACGAAGGAAATAGCTGGTCACAACCACTATAACTCAAAGCCATTTATGAATGAGCAGGGCAATTTGATCTACTCCAAAGATCAACAGATGGAATTATGGGAAGGTTATTACAAAAAAATACTGTCAGTCAATCCGGCTGAACTCTGTAAAATATGTGCGTCACAGTAATAACGCTAATAACGATTTCGACATATCACCACCAACATCTCAAGAAATAACTGCCGCAATTAAACGCCTAAAATAAAGTCTTAAGAAATAACTGCCGCAATTAAACGCCTAAAATAAAGTCTGCAGGTACCGATGGAATCCCACCTGAAATATTAAAACCCAATACAGCTCTATCCACTAAGCCTTTAATAATAAAATACTGGTCGGACGAAAGACTACCAAACGTTATCACAGAAGGCCTAATTATAAAAATTCCTAAAAAAAGGGAATTTGCACGACTGTTCAGACTGGAGGGGTATCCCTCTTCCTAATATGATCAATAAATTCATAGCCCATATTCTACACAGTCGCATAGCGTCCATTGTTGTGTGTTATCCCCACTGCTATTTAACATAATTCTTGATGTTGTGTTGAGTAATTCGATGACTGGGCAACATGGTATCTCGTGGGGTCTTCACGATAGACTAGATGACATTGGTTACGCCGATGACGTGTGTTTGTTATCTCTTCGATTCTCATGTATGCAATCCAAACTACAAAACTTTGCGTCCCGTGCTGCTCTGGCCGGTCTTCAGATTAACATCAAGAAAACAAAGTCAATGCGAATTAACTCACTAAATGATGTCAAATTTCATCTTGCTGGACAATTCATTAATGAAGTTGAAAATTTCTGTTATCTCAAAAAGTGTAGGCAGCAGAGAAGACATTCAAAATAGGTTAAGCAGAGCAAAGCAAGCTTTTGGCATACTAAACAAACTCTGGAGATCTCAAAATATCTCGACCACCACCAAAATAAAAGTTTTTAACACCAATTTTAAAACCGTGCTCCTATATGGCTGTGAGACTTGGAATATCTCGAGCCGTGAGATGAATAGTCTGCAAGCTTTTGTTAATCGGTGCTTAAGACGTATACTCAAAATTGTTTGGCCCGTCACAATCACTAATGAGGACCTATGGTTGCGCACCGCTCAGGACCAGCTACAGCATACGCACTAGAAAATATATCAAGCTATTGAATATAATCCTCAAGGTTCCAGGAGGTCTGGTAGAAACGCAAACACGTGGAGACGCCAAACTGAGAACGAGCTGAGGGAGTTCGGTGTATCATGGAACGAGATAAAAGTGATGACTACCGATAAACATACATGAAAAACATTTGTTGAGGCCCTATGTTCCACCAGGAATTAAAGGACTAAATATATAATATCAAAATATTTTAGCACCTTTCGATTTCTTACTTGAACTAAATTTATTTTTTAAATATTATATTTCATTAAAAATAATAAGTTTTTTTCATTTCCTGAAAACTTTTAGTTTGTAGAGATGTGACCTTTTCGAATTTGATCATTCAATTATACCATAACTTTCGCTGGTGGTCCATAAATATCGACTAACCCTAATGTAGACACATTTTTTTGCCAAAAATCATGAAATCATTCAATTGAAAGAAATAGACTAATAAAATAAATTGATTTATTTACATTTTGATATGTAAATTACTAATTTTCTCATTTATAATTGATTAAATGTGCCCATTTAATTTATTTACTTATTTTGAATTAATTTTAAGCTGCTACTGTTTATTATTAAAATGTTTTAGACGAGAGGAAAAAAGTCACTGAATTTTAATTTTTTTATTTGATTTCTAGTTTTTTGATCGTTGGTTTAATCATTATAAAGTACAAGTGTTTTTCTATTTTTCTATTTATTTTATACTATTTCTCTCTCCTCATTTTGAACATGTTTCACTTTTATTATCGTGTTCTTATTTTCCTGTTCATTTAACATTTATCTTTTAACCGCAATCACAATTATTCAATAGCGGAAATCCTACAAGTTTATGAGATATACATACATTAGACCGTCTCTGATATAAAAAAAAGTAGATAATTGATGGGTCTTATTTATTTCCAATACACATGCATCAATAATGGCGACCGGAAAATTAATTCGCAAACTCGAACATAGCAAATCAAATAACTTTTTATAATCTTCACCACTATAGGTGGAAGATAGGAAGATTTATGCTGACGTTTGTAACGCATATTGGTCTCAAACCCACCTTTTAGTATATCCAATCACCCCCAAAGTCAATTTAACGATTTACGTTCTGCTGGGTGGATATCCATGTAAGCTTGTTATCAATGTACAGGTCGTAACTTTAAGGATCATTAAACTAAATTTTTCTCAGACCCTTATTTTGATCCGAGGATGATCCCTATACTTTTGGCCAAAATTATTATTATTTCAGGTACCTCCCATAGGAATGCTTCCCGAAATGGAGTTTTTGCCTTCTACAGCCAACAAATTTAAATGAATTTTAATAATATCAGTGTACCTAATTTTATAGGAATTGTCCCATATTTGACTATACCTCCTATAAAAGTCATAATCTCAAAATAAAATAAAAACTTGTAATGACTTTTTTTGAGAGTTCAAAAAATTTCTTTTTTTTTTTTTGTTTCAAGTAGTTGCCGAAAAGTACTTCGCAATGGATATCCTGGAGCGTAATGCTAGAAACACAATCACGGCTACAAGCTACGAGCTACAACCTGTCAAAATTAGGTTAGACGCATTCAAATGCGAATACATTTTTTAGCGTCGGCACAAACACAATCACGGCCATAAAATATTGAAATAAATGAGCGATTTAAACCACTTAACTTGATTTACAATAATTACGATGAAGGAAATTGAAATAAACAATTAATATACTCATCAAATATTTATATTTATAATGTATATAATAATATCTGATAAATATATGATATTTATATAACTCTACTTCAATAAAATATATACGGTATATATAATATACCGTGACCTATCCAAAGGAATAAAAAGGTCAGCAAGGAGGGACAAAAGAATGTGGGTAGATGAACAAGCGAGCCAAGCTGAGTCAGCTGCAAGTTAAGGCGACTTGTGCTGCAAACCTACCTACACCAACAGTCCCATCCTGAGTAGTAGCGGTACACTTCTCTCAATTCCGGATGAACAATCAATACGATGGATGGAACACTTCCAGTCAACATTAAACAATCCCATGACTGTTTATTCAATGGAATTTCAGACAATACAAGAAGTAAAGAATGCCATTAAAAGCCTCAAGCGTAACAAGGCCATGGGCAATGACAATATATCAGCAGAGATGCTTTTATGTGACGTTGATGGATCGGCGAGACTATGGCACCCATTTGTACTTAAAATATGCGAGGAGGAAGCTCTGCCAGCCTCCTGGAATGAATTTATACTAGTCAAAAAATCAAAAAAGGGTGACTCCAAAGATTGCAATGACTACAGGGGCATAACACTTCTTCCAATACCGAGCAAAATACTAAGTCGTGTAATTTTGAATAGAACGTCAGACGCAGTTTCTGAAACTCCGCGAAAATCAGTTTGGGTCCCGAGAGAATAGATCTTGTGTTGATCTAATCAACACAGTAAGAATAGTACTGGAACAATGTAATGAATTCCGCAACCCCATTTACCTAGCGTTTATCGACTTTATGAAGGCCTTCGACAGTGTCAATAGGAGCTATCTATGGAGAATTTTAGAAAACCGTAACATGCCAACGAAAATTCTGAACTTAATAAGGGCAATGTACGTGGACTTTAAATGTCGGGTTCTACATAAATGTAAATTGTCTAATCCGTTCGAAGTTACCACTGGAGTAAGACAAGGATGTATCTTATCACCCATACTTTTTTACCTTGCCATCGGCAATGTAATGCCCGTGGTAGTGAATGGTAGACGTGGTATCCAATGGACACCCTTTAACAACTCGAGGACTTGGAATACGCCTATGACGTATGTCTTCTAAGCCAAAGCTCAGACCACCTTCAAGAAAATACTAGCGCGATTACTGTTAAATCTCGGACAGCTGGGCTGGAAATCAATATTTCCAAGACAAAGATTATACCTGGAGGCTATGGCGCAAACCTGTCGCCACACATCAATGTGGATAACGAGGTTATTGGATGTGTAGGTACCTTTAATAATCTTGGTAGTTTGGTATCTACAAAAGGTGGCGCCGACGAGGATATTGAATCGCGTATTAATAAGGCAAAATCTGCATTCGACATTCTCCGAGCTATTTGGAAATCTCGGCAAATATCAACAACAACTAAATTACGAATATTTAACTCGAATGTCAAGTCCATCTTGTATTACGGCTGCGAAACTTGGAAACGCACAAATGTCATCGATAAGCGACTACAAACCTTTGCAAACAAATGCTTGCGGCAAATCCTTAATATATGGTGGCCAAATCGCATAAGAAATGAAGATCTACTAAACGCTACAAACCAAATCCCTTCTTCTATAGAGGTATGTGAACGGAAATGGCGGTGGATAGGCCACACACTACGAAGGCCAAATACCAACATTGCTCGACAAGCGCTTCGTTGGAATCCACAAGGAAGCGGCCGTCGTATTGGTGCACCTGCTAGAACGTGGAAAAGGTCATTTGATACGGAGTTACAAGCAGCAAACTATTCATGGAATGATGTATGCCTAACATCTCGCAATAGGGTTCGATATAAAAGAATGGTTGAGGCCCTATGTTCCACTGGGAGTCAAGGACAACAAAAGAAGAAGAATGTATCAGAAGTTAAGTAAACTATTTTTCCGTTCTAGTTCCATTCTACAAAATAATAAAAATAAAGGGTTTTCTTTTCTCATTAAGCGATTCCTATATTCGAATTTAAATAAAGCAAAGTGCTAATCAGATAGCTACACTTCTTTTGGGGGTTTGATCGGAGAAGTGGTAGTAATTTGATACTCCGAATTTCTGATGAGGCCAGAATGCTTAGCTTTACTACCGTTATATCTCATATTATGCTAGAAGTCAAATTTTGGCTTACCATTTGTGTTTGTGTTGGAGCTTCTCCAGATGATAGGGTGACATTTGGCATCTTCTCCGAAAATAAGTGACAGATTGAAAGTTCATAAAAATATAACATTTTTCATTATGAGAAAACTATATTCTTTGAAATTTATACCGTCCATATAACTACTGGCTTAGGTCATAGGATAATAATTTTCAAACTGATACAAATTAATCAAATTTGATGACTCAAAAGTAATATTCGTTTGTATAATATTCGTATGTATTTGTATTTTTTTTTTCAAATGACTAATTGTGGGTGTTTAAGTCTGTGTCTGTATAAATACAGTACCACCAACTACCACAAATGTTCGGAAATAGATAATAGTATTTAATTTGTTGTTAGCAATCAATTGGCTAACACAGGGGCTTTAAAACATGAATGACATTTGTTTGTATGAAAATTGTTTTGAATAAAATATAATAAAAAAATAAGTTTTTGATTCGCTTAACCCAAGTTAAGGAGTTTTAATTATTAGTTTGATAAAATCTACTATATTTTTTTAAATCAATATAATAAAATTTGCTAAATTAATGTTAATTTTACTTTTCATATGACCACTGTCAGTTCTTATATTTTCAAAACTTTTCTTTTAAATTAAAATGGGGAAGAACGAAATAATTTTACATTTAAACTTGATTATAAAAGTATTCTTGTATTATTAGTTTTTCAGTTTGAAATCAAGTTTATTTTTGTTTTTCTTTCGCAATTTTTTAATACCCAGTAAACACTTGGCTTTGTTCAAAGTGTCCAATTCAGACAATTGTATTAACAACAAGCAAGAAAGTGCTATAGTCGGTCAAGACCGACCATACGATACCCTTCACACTAAGGTCAAAGGTGTTCTTTTTCCTGTATAAAGACAAATTTTTGCAAAATTTTACCATAATGCAAATATTTTCTCAAAACTTATATATTTAAGCTGTTTTCTTCATTTAGACTTATACAAGTATGAGAGCTTGGGTCAAATGTGGACCGATTATTTCGAAATTTGGCAAATTGATTGCAGTTGTTACAAAAATTATGCATGCACTTAAAACTTAAATTTCGCATTATCTTCAGATTTACGAGCGTTTTAGTGATTTGTGTCTCATGGGAGCTATGGTCAAATGTGGACTGATTTAAACGAAATTTGGTATAGTGATTTTAGTTTACATAAGCAGTATTTTTTTAAAATGTTATGAAAAATATTGATATTTGTGGCCAATATATCAATTCCGGGAAGTGGGACCTATGGGAGGTACCATAAATAATGGACCGACATTGACGAATTTCAATAGCCATGGTTCATTATCAAACAAATGATCTGTGTCGAATTTCATCAAATTATCTTTAGAATTGCGACCTGTAGTTTGATTACAAGGTTTACATGGGGGTCCAGCCAGGCAGCCAGCCAGACGGACGGACTAACGGACATCGCTAAATCGACTCAAAAAGTGACTATAAGCCTATTGGTATGCTAAAAGGATGGTCTAAGAAAAATATTTCTATGCGTTATAATACCCTTTCCACCTATGGTGGTGAAGGGTATAAAAATGCAGTTTTCTATGTTAGCCTACAAAAGTTTTTAGCCAAACTCATGATTATACCCACCATCACAAAGATTGGAAGATATACTATGATTGAAATTCCGTTTGTAGTTTACATAATATTGACTTAAAACCCAAAATTGATACTCGTATATGGGCAAAAATCAAACAGTTTTTGTTCCTTTGAAATCGACTTTCAACTCGAATAATTTTTGTACCCTTAAGAGTTCGGAAAATCTAATTACAGATCTTGAACTTGCAAAAACTTCTGTGTACTGAACACTAAGCGTAATTGGCATGCAATTAAAAAAAAAAACGTTAAATATCGATTGAAGCATTTAAGTTTTTCTTCATATTTCGTCTTTTTCTGCATATGCTTTAACATTTGGACCCAAGTGGTTGTTTAACGAAATAGACACCACACTTAGGGGATAAATCCACTTCCCTCGAAATTTTAATTTTGTCAATTCTAATTCTACTAAATGGCTGCAAAAATTTAAAGCTTGTTTTCGCCACTTTTCAATTTTTTTCGCATATTTTCTGGCCGCCTCAAAGAATTTGAAAAACTAGATAACTATTTGTAGATCTTTCAATTTCGCATCGTTTGATATATATCTCGTTAATGTGCTCTATATAGGTATAACATACGACAGGTGTAAATGAGGAGTTTTTGAGCGTAAATTTTTCAAAATACCGGTTTTTCTGTGCTCCACGAAAATCGCAAATATGAATGAAAATTTACAAATTACCGCGTAAACCCAGTTTTTTGCCATTTAGCACCTAAAAGCAAAAGCGCACCAAAAAATCATAATTTGCTAAAATTTTATGAAGATTTTAAAAATCGTGCAAAAAAGTGCATATTGGTTTAAATGGTTTTAGAATGCAAACTAAGACAAAATCACATAAGGTATGAAAGTGATGTCATTTATAACCGATTTGCATCAAAAGGTTGTCAAAAATCTCTTTGTTTTATCTAAAAACATTTCAATGAAGCACATCGCAAATTTAGCTCACATTTGATCAGGAACGGTCTTGGAACTATTCTTAAAAAAAGCTTTACCTTAGATCTAAAACACACCAAAATATTAAAAGGATTAACGATTAACGAAAATTTTATATTTATATAATTTTATACATATTTTAAAAATTATATTTAAATAAAAAATTATTTTAAATTAAATTTGTTTATAAGTCAAGGCAGCAGAGTTTCACTAAGACTCACATTTTGTCAAATGTCAGCGTATAACTCATGGTTCATTCGATGTCGATACCCATTTTTGATGCAGACCGGTCCAAAGATTTTTCATAGAATTTTCTTCTCAAAAACTCCAAGTATAGCTTTATCTTCCTGTGCAAATGCCCATGACTAGCAAGGGTAGTATAAGCGTTTTATAGAGCTTAATTTTAGTTCTTATGCAGAGGACTTTATTTCTTAGCTGTTTGCTTAGGCCAAAATAGCATCGATTGGCAAGTATAATTCCATGTTTGATTTTTAATCTTATATCTTTGTCGATGTTTACAGCAGTACGAAGGTATACACATTCTTTTACAACCTCGCGTCCCAGAATATCAATATCATCGGCAAACGCCGACACAATATTGAAGAAATCACATGATAGACTGTCACCTTGCCTGAATCGCCGTTTAGTTATGAAAGACTCTGATAGGTTCTTATCTATCTTAACATAAGATTTTGTATTAGTTAGTCTCATCCTGCATAACTTTATTAGCTTCTTAGGAATATCGAACTCATTGCTTCAAACACCTTCTTTCGTATCGGGCTGTCAAAAGCTGCTTTATAGTTAACAAAGAGATGTTATGTATCTATTTGTTTCTCTCCACGATTTGACGTAGAGTAAAGATCTGGTCAGTGGTTAATTAGCCCGTGCGAAAGCCACATTGGTACGTCCCACACAGTATAGTCGATAGAATCCCAAAACCAATTGAGAGGTGGCTTATTCCTCCATAATTTACACATACAGTTTTGTCTCCTTTTTTGTACACTGAAAAAGGGACACTATGATTCCAATCATGCGGCATGCGTTCTTCTGACCACTTGTATTCTAAAAGCCGGTACATATACCTTATCAGCTCATCACCTCCAGCCTTTAAAATTTCTGTTGGCAGACCATCGGGACAAGCAGCTTTAAAATTTGTTAAACCCGCTATTGCATTTCTAACCTTGGGTATTGGACATATAACGCCGTTATCGTTGATTTGTTCTGGCGTCACTTTCATTTGCAATTAACAACTTGCAAAAGTGCTCCTTCCACAGTTTCAATATGCTTTCTGTACCCGTAACCAAATTTCCTTGGTTGTTCTTACAGAAAAAGATACAGTTGCCACAGTCATCCATCTGATGCTTAATTTTTTGGTAAAATTTACGAACTTCATTTTATGTCTTACACAACTCAATCTCCCTAAAACACACGTCTCTCCATATCTTTCTTTTTTCTGTGGAATAGTCGTTTTTCTTCCCTTTTTTTTTCTCTCGATATCTTTCTAAAGATTCACTAGTGTCTGCTGACTGCAGAGTTGCCCTGTTAGCCGTATTGTTCTCAGCAGTGGCGTTGAGACACTTCTCATCGTACCAAGAGTTTTTAGCATGAGGGATTTGGTACCATATTACCGATTTTGCAGCAGGCTTCATGGAGCTGGCAATATGTTGCCATAGCGTGCAAATATCGTTTGAGCTAGAGTTATTATCTCTTAGTAATTCAGTTGCCCGTTTGGTGCAATCAGTGGCAATTTGCTGAGATTTAAGTTTTTCACGCTATACTTCCTTTGCACTTCTGCCTGTACGCTTCTTGACACACTAAGACGTTTTCTCACCTTGACTACAACAAGGTAATGATCGGAGTCCATGTTAGCGCCTCGCATGGAACACAGATGCAACACACTTGATTAGTGTCTTCCATCTTATATTGTCTATTTGAGTTTTTTTTGACCATTTTGCGATCCGCCGTAGAGAAGGTTAACCTCGTACCATTGTCAGTTGTTACGCTGCGCAGACTTATTTTAACAACAGAAGGCTTTCCTGCTCTAACTGTGCGTTAAAATCACCCAGTATTATATTAACGTCGTGAACGATCGTAAACTTCCTCAAGTTGTTCATAAAAGGCTTCCTTTATATCATTAGCTTTCTCCTCTGTTGGAGCGTGAGCACAAATTAAACTCAGATGGAAGTACTTGGCTTTGACGCCTTTCGTTTACCAGGGTGGACCTGGAAACACGATTCCGCAATCTTTTGTTAACCATAAAACCGCAACCGAATTCGTAAATAATCACATAACAACTGCAATATTGGTCGCCCTTTTGTGTCTTGGCGACGCCGTTGCCATTCCATCTTATTTTCTGGACGCAGTCACATCAAATTTATATTCAGCGAGAACATCTATCAACTGTATCAGAGCACCTCCTCTGTAGAGGGTTCGGATGTTCCAGGTGCTTTTCTGCCAGCTCGGACAATTAGTATACTCTCTAAAACGTATTAAGTCTTTTTTTCTGAGTAACAAATATTTTCGGTCAAAGGTCAAATTACGAATATTGAAATTCTTGCTAATAATGAATTTATGAAGACGTCTCTGACTTAAATGTTTTTCCTAAAGTTGTCCTTTTCAACCTACCTATTGTACTTAAACCCTTATGACCCTATTTTTGCTTTAAGACCCACTTTAGCCTTCTTTATTCCTCTAACTGGCAACACTGATTGTATACATTGTATCGGTAGGTGTGCGTGACAAAATTATTTGTTGCATGTGTGTGTATGTATGCGAATAAATTGTTAACATTTGTTGTTACTGGTGATGTTTAGGTAACAGATGTTGCCTGTTTCTGAAAGTTGCTTGAGTGTTAAGATTGATAATATTTTTATCATTTCAACAGTGCATCATCATTCTTCTTCATTGTTGTTACCGTTGTTGGTCCTGGATGAATGATCCTTAAAGAAAACTTTTCTCCATAAACATAAACTAGATAATGTGGCAAACAAAATTTTGTTTAAATCTTTATTTGTGTTTGTTTAAGTGTTTCTGGGTTAATGTCTGTGGCCTTTATATTAAAATAAGATAAGAATAAAATACTTAAATGTTCAGTATCTTTAAGACGTTAATGCTTAGTAACAAAAAAAGTATTGGGGAAATGGAATCAATTAATCTGTTATTCGCATTTTTTGTTTCTTAGAAAAATTTCAAGTGGGTGATTTTTGAGTAGTGAATACATAATTCGTTTAATATTTCCTGATTAATTAGATGTACCATTTTTGTAACAAATTTTATGAATAAAAGTTTAATAATTCTAATTAATGTGGGGTCGCTATAAATAACAAGATGGAAATGCTTAAATCTAATCAGAAATTAAATCCGATTTTTCGATTGGTGTGCTTAAAGGTCAGTCGTCGCTGTTTCAATACCTATATTGATGTATTTATGTCGAGGCAACTTCAATCGAGGGTTTACTGTACTTTTAAGTTACATATAAATTTTGTTAAAAGTATTTTCACTTCTTGTCGTTGCTGCTAAGTATGAAACAAACTCAGCACTTTCTTATCCCAACAAATTTTATCCCAAAGAGTTGATTTAACTAAATCACAGCGATGATTTGGCAGATTTCATTGAAATAAATTTAAAAATATCTCATATTTAAAAGAAATGTTTCCTTAAGCAGTTTTATACAAATGTATTAAGTTATATTATTAGATAACAAAAAAATAAACAAAATTTGATAAAAAAATAAATAATACCATATCATTTTGACTCTTATAAATACATACAAACAAGCATTTTTAAGTTAAATGAAGTTGAAAAAATTCAAGATAAAAAAGTTATCTTTGACACGTTGGAAAGTAAGACCGCTAAGATAAAATATGGCCTAATTTTATGAACGTATATGAACAGCAATCAAACTCTGGAACGCATTATTGATCTCTATCTACGTTTATCAATCAACCCGCGTCTTCACTCTAAATCACAGCATACCTATAATAAAGGCAAGTCTGCTGAAACAGCACTCCAATCACTTGTCAGTTCTTTAGAAAAATCGGCGAATTTGCACTCGTTGCCTTTCTAGATATTAAGCGAGCTTTAAGCCTACATTGATTATATCGGCAATGGCAGACCTATGAGTTGATAACTCTATCATCTCCTTCATAGGAAAACTTTTTTCTTATAGAATTATTTTTTCGACCTTAGTCAAAGCTACGGTATACAAAGTAGCATGACGGGGTGTTCCTTTGGACTCTCAGCGCTTCAAAACCATTGCTTAACTATTAAAACTATTTCGCAACGACTGCAAGTCGCCCAAGCCACATATACTGAATGAAGCGTTTCCAATAGCTTGGGAGTTAATCCCGCCAAAACGGAACACGTTATATTCACCAGGAAATATAAGATTCCCCAGATCACCGTCCCAAAGCCTAATGGGACCGAACTTGTGCTCACTGATCATGTCAAATATCTGGGAGTGATCCTGGACTCTAAGCTGTTTTGGAACTTAAGCACCCAATCTAGGGTGTCTAAGACTTCCATTGCATTATACTCGTGCAACACGTGGGGTCTATACCCTTCTAATACCGTCTGGCTTTTTGAAATGGTTGCTAAACCAATACTCATGTATAGCGATCTTGTCTGGTGATCTTGTGTCAAGATTCTCAGATCTGCTGCCCTTATGATTACGGGTGCTTTAAGGACTACGCCTTCAAAGGCACTCTTTGCTATGCTTAACCGGCTCCCGGTTGAGCTAATGGCCCAATTCGTAGCTCTTAATTCAGCAATTAGGTTAAGAACTACCGGTGAATGGTCTACTTCATCTTTAGACCACTCTACTATTCTGGAAAAACTTACAAATCTCCCTGAAAACATTGACTTCTGCATTCCCTCAGCCGTTTTCGAGCAATCCTTCTCGGTGAATATCTCGGGGGCTCAAATAGATTCCAGAGATCGGATCCAAATCGTAAGTAAGTGGTGTGGGTGGGGGCTTCTTCATTCCATTTTTTGGGAAAAATGTGAAATTCAAGCTCCCAAAACAATGCAGTATTCTTCAAGCAGAAATCTCAGCTACATATAGGTCGAGCAAGTGGCTCACGTACCACCGAATATACTTTAACGATATTCGTTTCTATACGGATAGTCTTGCCGCCATTCATTCTTTATCATTGGTCTACACGACATCCGTTCTTAGCCGTGAATGCCGGGTATCCCTAACTGAGATGGAGAGACATAACAACATTGAATATCGCAACATCATTTCGGACAATCTAGCAAAAGGTGGTTTTCTCCTAGGTCAGGAAAACATAGACCAATATATAGGTATACCTCTATCAGCATGCAAACTGCTCATTCAGACAACAGAAACGACCTGTTCGATCTCTATACTTACATGGCCAACTTACGACAGTAAGCATTCTGCAATCTTTGTCACCTTTCCATAGACTTCGCACCCTTATCTCAGTACTCACAGGACACTGTATAATAGGTTTACATGCTAGAAGACTTAATCTTCATAGCAACGACTACTGCAGAAGTTGTCGCAACGTTGAGGAGGAAGAAACCGTCACTCATCTTCTCCATCACTGCCCAGCCCTTGCTGATATTAGGACCCTCCATTTGAGATTCCCATTTTTGCACGATCTTTCAGAGATCTCGAACATCAATATTATTTAAAATAGGCTCTTTGATTGGTACATCCGGCTGGCTTCAACTGAGCCTCTTATATATGGTAGACTAGAAATTTTTACTTTTCTTTCTCCCTAGCAGAAAACACAAAGAGACCCCATCAAAGACCCAAGTGACGCGGATTTTTTGGTAAGACTCCTGCTTAACCTAACCTTGAAAGCTTAGATTATGCCACCAACATAACATTTTTTATAAAATACTATATTAATACCTATATAAATTTTTTTAGCCTAATGCAAAGCATACTATAAGTTCGCTTTACGAACAAAGTTTAATTGGAGAAAAAGAATAATTGCAATATTTAAATTAAAAAAAAAAAAACTTTATTTCTGTGACGGACGCTACACAATGTGAGCCCTTATTACATAAAGTTATTTATACCACTCCAATTTTACTTCTAATTGTATAAAATTAAGCGGACTTGATACCTAGATGGATGTTTTTCTAATTTATATTAACTTTAAAAAACCTATTATTTTAAAAAATTTAAAAATTCGAGATGGCTGGTATTTATATATAGCTTGTTTCTACAAAATTGTGGCCATAGCTGTCATAGTTTTTAATTTAATAGTTTTAACTGGCCTTTGCTCCATTTTTTTTTTGTTTCCGGGAGTGTTTTTTACATGAAAGCTATAGTCAAATATGAACCGATTCCTATAAAATTTGATATACTGACCAAAAGTTGCATAAAATTTCTCTATTCTAAATTAAGTCACATGAGCTAAGTCATGGGAGCTCTAACTAAATGTGAACTTTTGAACAATTTTGTCTCTCTAGCTCTTGTAGTTAAGGAGCTATCGCGCTTTTATTTGACGGACATAAACCGTCTTTTCTTTTTGTATTTTTGTGTTTTCGTAAGTTTTTTATATGGGAGCTATGGTCAAATAGTGACCGATTGTAACAAAATTTTTCACGCTGGCTGATATTTACATAAGACTTCCGATTTATAAGTGGGAAAGAAGATTTTATTTGGAAAAAATTACGAATAAGTGAGGAGACCAATGTATGGAAATTTTACGAATTAACAAAATTATTTCAAGGAACCGACAGTTTATAACAAATTATCTGGAATAACGAATTATCGGGGTACGAACTATCGGGATTTGACTGTATTTTGAATTAAGGTATTTAAAATTTAGTAATAAATAATATTCTAATTCATGATATAAACAAATTCAGTACCTTATTACACATGTCAAGATTTATTATGATTTGAAATGATTCCTTTACACTATTGTATACTCAAAATAATTTAATTTTTAGTATTCTGTCATATTAAACTATGCAACAAGAACCATCAAAGCTATAACAATTCTTAATTATGGAAAAGAAACACTACAAATTTGTTTTCCTATTTTTCCGAAGACTTCTGGCAAACATGTTTCAATTGTCGTTATCGCAATAAAATTTTATAAGTCTAGCAAAACTCTTCCTACTTTCAAAAAAAAAAAAAACGACCCGCCCTAACACACATTTTAACATTGTAAATTTTAAACAAATGCTACAGATTTGTAGCTTTTTAGTGCCAAGACAATGCCTCACACTTTACTTTTATTAATGTGATGCAAGTAATAAAATCTCAAAATTGTCTTCAAAAATTTATTATGATTTAGTACTTTTGACAATTTTATTTTTCAAATGCCTTTCTTGGTACCTTTACCTGGTAACAAATACATATTTTATAATGGACCTCTAAGCATCATTTTAAACCCAATTTTAACGCCATAAAATATGAAAATGTGCGAAAGTAAATTGTTTTTTATATGTGATTTTTATTACAATGAATAAACATTAAATAAACGTTAGGGAGGGTTAGTTTCACTTTTTTGCATTAAGAAACTTGTAATGGTTCAGTTATATTGCTCTGACATAATTACACAGTGTAGCACTAAAATCTTGAACTAATTGAGACCCTCAAAATCAGATAGCCTATGATGGTAGAAGAAAAAAAAAAATTTGCCTTGAGATAAAATCAGAAAAACAACAACATCTTACTCAAAATAGTAAAACTGCCAAAAAACGTAAAATTTCGTCATATATTTTTACTGTTGATGGGAAATATAAGGACACTTCAAATGTTTTAAAATAGATACTTAAAAATATTGATGATTTGTTTTCTAAATATACATGTATTGAACATTAGTCGTCGCTTTCGGAGCTAGTTTCATCATCTGAACACATGTTTATGACCATTTCGCTAGTCTTATTTTCGTATGAAAATACTTTGTGGCTAGACCAGCATATTTCCCCAAGCATAGCATCTATTTGTTTCCCTTTGAACCGCTTTTCCATCGGGATGGTTACTTAATGAAAGCGTTCACCTTGCTCGTCAGATTCCGTCGGCAATTGCTTTTCAAACTCAATGTATTCCGTAATATCTAAATTCCCCAGATTTGTTTAATTCCAACGTGCAATCAAAACAATGTAAATTATTTGACATTTGAAAAATGCCGTTATTTTGCGTCAAAAAATAATTCAAACGGACGGTGTTTAATTCCAACGTGCAATTAAAACAATGTAAATTATTTGACATTTGAAAAATGCCGTTATTTTGCGTCAAAAAATAATTCAAACGGACGGTGTTTACACTAAAAAAAAATCAATTCGGTTCAGTACCGATAGTGGGGTAATCTCAATTTTTCTTATATAAAGTACAAAATAAGGGATATTAGAATGAATTAGTTAAGCGCTAAATTAATAGCATTAAGCCTTCTGAGAATCAAAATCAATCGCAAACTGTTCTTGATTTCAGAACTTTTGGTATTGATCTTATATAAAAATTTTGTAAAAAATTTATCCAAACTAGGATTGATTTCAGAATTTTTCGGATTAATTTTATCTGAACCCGGAAAAGCAAGTCCAAAACTTGAATCAAAATCAGTAAATCCAAAATTTTGATCATATCAAAAATTTGTCCTATGACTTCAACCTAAAAAGGTTCAAGTCAAAATAACTTCATTTGGAATTACACGCATAATGTTGTTGTTGATGTTTTTTTGATTTTATCTCAAGGCAAAATTTTTAGACCTAATCGAGAGGTAAAATTTGCTGAAGAGAGAAAAGCAATATTTAGAATAGTTCACAAGATATAGACTTAAGAATCAGTACACGTTTTTTGAAAATTGTACTAAAATCCATCCCCAGTCGAAAACTTCAAAAATGAATTATAAAAAACCTTAGCTAATAATTGAAAACCCAGCTAGGGTTTTTCTTCTACCATCATAGGCTATCAGATTTTGGGGGTCTCAATTGGTTCAAGATTATGAAGTTGAAAAATGCGCTACTGTGTTATAATTCAGTCTATTGCCTCATGGAGATGCCGAGTACATCTGGTTAATCTCCCATAATCAGGGCCGAAAAAAGCGTTGGGAAAAAGCGTTTTGTTGAATTATATAGCGCAGCTCTGAGGAAAGTGATTTAGAAATATGCTATAGCGAATCTAGGTGTTGTTACCAAGGATAACACCTCGACTAGAGTAAGTCTCTGATCGACTCCTAATAGTGAAATTATATTGCCAAATTAATTTAATCGGAAGTGTGAAAAATATTATTGATTTATTGTATGGTTACGAGCCTGAGAAATGGGTACAAAGTTTTTGAGCCCATTTGTATGGGAGGAAAATAAGAGTATTTTTAGTTCTTGCAACACTGCAATGTTTTGAAGGAAAGTGATTCATGGACCTTCGAAGTTGGTCACCTCGGGTATTCGACTTTTTTAAAAATTCTCCAAAAAATCTAATTTATGGATAAATTGAAAAAAAAATTAAATTAAGTTGTCCTTGAAAAGATCTACAAAAAAATATGCTCGAGATATTTGGCTAAAAAGGAATTTTTGGGTTGATTTTTACCTATTTTTTTAAATTTTTTAATCTCGCGGACTCATTTAAGATCCTAAAATTTCTTAAAAATCGTTAGGCACGTATGATAACGAATTTAACTGTCTCGGGTTTCTTTACAGAAGCCCAAACGCGGACAGGGACACAACGTTATCTTGCTTCGATGCCCTTTCTGATTTGATTTCGAAGATCCTCGAGAGTTGCCCGAAAAGCGAAATCGTTATTGCTGGTGGTTTCAATGTTCACAACTCGTCCTGGCTTCGCCATTCTAGCCACACAACTTCTGAAGGCCAATATGTTGAGCTATTCGCCGCGCACAATCACCTAGCGCAACTGGTGAATGAACCAACGCATATTCCATGTGTTGAAGGGCACCAACAAAACACCCTTGACCTTTTCTTGACTTCACACCCAGACAAGTATGAAGTCAAGTTTCTTGCACCTCTTGGAAATTCGGATCATTTTTCAATTTCCGCCTCTTTTTCGTTCTCCGGACTTCGAATGTTTCTCAACCAGACACGAAACGTTTAACTTTTTTATACGAAAAAGGTCGTTGGGCTGAGCTCAACGAATTTTTTAGGCATTTTAACTGAAAACTGTATTTTCTTGACTATAATGTCAGTGCCTCGGCGGAAATGGTGTCTAATGTTATTAAGCTGTTATTAAGATTGCTTTCAGTAACTGGCGTAATAACAAAAATCCAGTTACTGATTTGCAACGCAAACAAGCAAGTCGTACGTATGCCAAAGTGCTAAGGCGTGAAAAGGCTCTGTACGAGCAACGCCTTTGTACTAAAATTCTTGCTGCTCCTCGGGCCAGCAAGAATTTCTGGTCATTCGTTAAACGTGTTAAGAATAATGCTAGTTCTTCAATTTCATCTCTTTTAATAGATGGCCAAACATTCACAGACCCGGCTGATAAAGCTAACCTTTTAGCTGAATTATTCGCAAGCACTTCTCGCTTGCCGGAAAGCATATCTGTAACAATGCCAAAGATATTCTTTCACGCACGTGCTGTAAAACGGGTTTTAGCGGGTCTCAATAAAAATAAGTCTCCAGGGCCGGATGGTATTCCAGCACTGGTCTTGAAGCAGTGCTCTTCGACACTTGCGCGTCCATTAGCTAACCTTTTCAGCACCTTATACCATGCCGGTACATTTCCTCGGTGCTGGAAGGTTGCTAATGTTACACCAATCCCTAAAAAGGGTGAGGCTAACAACCCTCAAAATTACCACCCAGTAGCAATTTGTTCCGCCCTCTCTACAGTTTTGGAGAGTATGGTTAATCACCATCTTGTTAAATATCTAGAGTCTAACAACCTACTAAGCGACCGCCAGTATGGGTTCGGTAGGGGCTGCTCTACGGGAGACCAGCCAGCCTTCCTATCGGAAAAATGGTGTCAATCAATAAACCGTTTTGGCGAAAGAAAAGTTGTGGTTCTTGATATTTCCAAGGCATTTGTTAAAGTGTGGCACGGAGCACTTCTATCAAAACTTATTGGTTTTGGTGTCGGTATTTAATAACTTCTCTCGGTTTATATCGAGCTTCCTCAGATATCGCACTATACTAGTTGTTATAGATGGGTTCTCTTCAAACGAGTTCAAGCTTAATTCAGGGGTATCGCAAGGCTCTGTTCTTCCTCCTACTCTATTTCTAATCTTTATAAATGACCTCCTACGTCAAACTTCCAATCCTATCTACTCTTTTGTAGATGATAGTAACATTTGCCATTCATTTTCATTAAATCGTAAGCAAGCCTCCTTGAGGTTGACGCTGTGAGACAAAACATGAATGAATAGGAATGGGGTCGTGCGAATAGAGTTGATTTTAATGCGCGGAAAACTCAATGTTGTATACTTCGGAAAACCATGTTACTTCCTCTGTATTAATGGGTGGCATACATATTGAGGAATCAGTTGCTCTTGATGTTTTAGGCATGATAATTCAATGTGATGTCCGTTGGACAAAGCATATCTTTCATCTATCAAAAGAAGCATTCAAGTGCCTCTGTTTTCTGAAACGGTGCAAGAGATACTTCACTTCATCTGATCTCCTTACTATTTACACCACCTACATCCGACCGAAAATGGAATACAACTCTCATGTATGGGCCTATGCTTCAAAGTATATTTTGGAGCTTCTCGACCGAGTGCAGGAGCGGCCGAAAGTGCTCACCGGTAACAGTAGGGTATCCAACTCTATTGATTCACTTGAGCAACGTCGCAATGTGGGTTGTGTCACACTGTTCTTTCGTTACTACTTTGGAATGTGCTCTTACGAAATCAGGGAACTCGTTCCCGAAACTCGAACTTTTTTACGCCATTCTGCTAGAGCACATTCCTTTGTGGTCGATTGGCCGGTAGACCGAACAATACACTACAGAGAAAATTCGTTCTTAAACCGTACAGTACAAAACTTATATATTTAAGCTGTTTCCGTCATTTGGACTTATATGAGAACTAATTTCTAGATAATCGGTGCACATTTGAGCACCGATTATCTAGAAATTTGGCAAATTGATTACAGGTTTTTACAAATATTATGTATGCAAAAAATGAACTCAAAATTCTCATTATCTTCAGATTTACGACAGTTTTACTGATTTCTGTCTCATTTAATGCGTTTTGACAGAAGAGTTTGTATGGGAGTTATGGTCAAATGTGGACCGATTTGGTACAGCAATTTTGATTTACATAAACAGTATATATTTTAAATTTCATGAAAAATATTGATTTTTGTGGCCAAAATATCAATTTCGGGAGGTACCATAAATAATGGACCAATTTTGACGAATTTCAATAGCCATGGTCCCACTATCAAAACAAATTATCTGTGCCAAATTTCATCAAATTATTTTTAGAATTGCGACCTGTAGTTTACACGGGGGTCCAGCCAGCCAACCACACGGACGGACTGACATCGCTAAGTCGACTCAGAAATGATTCTAAATCTATGGGTATGCTAAAAGGCAGGTCTAAGACAAATATTTCTTTGCGTTACATAGATCAGCACAAACTTATAAGATCCTTTCCACCCATGGTGGTGAAGGGTATAAAAATTAAATCTGAATTTCATTAATTAAATCTCATGCATGCATCAAGGCATCCTTGAACTAGACACCAAAAATTCATACAAAAACTCTTAAATGAAAATATTATTTTCGTTAAATTATCTCCAGAAAAATGTTATATTAATTCAATTGGTATTTTTCCTATTTTTTTTACATACACATAAAATCTCCTACACCCTATATACAAAAATACATACTCCCTAAAAGAAAATATGTATCAAACTTTGACACTGAGCAAATTCTACATGTAAAAGTCTAATCAAATTAGATTTTATTTGATGTAAAAAGAAAATTTATTGGAAACAAATTGAGGAAGTTTGCAAATTTATTACCAAAAAACGACCATAATGTCATGAGGAAGAAATAACGAAATTTAGGGGAGAAAGGAGGCTAACGATTGTTAGGTTAAGGAAATGGGACAAGAATCAAATTACAGAAGACATAATTTTTTAGCGAACTACAGGTAAACGTTGGGGTAAAACTGACATACTTATTTTGAAAATAGTTCCAGTTCAAGCTTTAGGGGAGAAAAGTGTGAATTTAAAAAATTACTAAAATATATTTAATGTTATCCTTATGAATTAAAGTTTTTAAAGTAAAATTAAACATTTATTAACTTATAAAGTTTAACTTAAGGCGGGATTATAAATCTTATGTTACAGCATTTGTGGAAGCTATGGTACTATTACATATCGTCATCTGAAATGCAAAAGGAGGTAACTAACACAAAAATTATAATTGATTTTTTGATTGATTATGACGCAGCAACCCAAAATACATCAGCTACTAAATGTACGTACGGTCAAAATTTATATTGAAGTTAAGCCCTTTTGGTTTCAGAAAATATTCAGCTTGTAGCTAAGCCCTTTTATTTTTCGAAATTACTTTAAAATTTCTAGTTTTTTGTCATTTAAGTTTTCAGGAATGTCTTAATAGTTCCATTGTTGACCAAATTGCAAAAGAATTAATAGAATTAATATTTCATTTAGTTTAAAAGTTATGATGTTTTTTGCTTATCATATAAAAAATTATTATATGAGGCTAAGATTTTTTAAAGAATATTAGTAAGATATCCGGCATTGTCCTTTTGTCTACAGATCAACTCTAAAGCTATTCTGTTCTAACTATATGAAACGTTATTTAAGTATCTTTAACCCTTTAATTATTTAAAACTTATTATACCCTTCACCACCGTAGGTGGAAAGGGTATTATAAGTTTGTGCTGATGTATGTAACGCATAGAAATATTTGTCTAAGAC
Source organism: Stomorhina lunata (assembly GCA_933228675.1). Lineage (NCBI taxonomy): Eukaryota > Metazoa > Arthropoda > Insecta > Diptera > Rhiniidae > Stomorhina > Stomorhina lunata. The sequence goes on from OW121744.1 coordinate 80,027,403, forward strand.
CCACCTTTTAGTATACCAATAGGCTTAGAATCACTTTCTGAGTCGATTTAGCGATGTCCGTCCGTCTGGCTGGCTGGCTGGACCCCCAAGTAAACCTTGTAATCAAACTACAGGTCGCAATTCTAAAGATAATTTGATGAAATTTGGCATAGATAATTGATATATTGGCCACAAATATCAATATTTTTTCATGAAATTTAAAAAAAATACTGCTTATATAAACTTAAATTATTGTACCAAATTTCGTTGAAATCGGTCCACATTTGACCATAGCTCCCATACAAACTCTTCTTTAAAAACGCACTAAATGAGACAAAAAATCACTAAAACGCTCGTAAATCTAAAGATAATTAAAATTTTGAGTTTATTTTTTACATAAATAATTTTTGTAACAACTGTAATCAATTTGCTAAATTTCGAGATAATCGGTCCACATTTGACCCTAGCTCTCATATAAGTCCAAATGATGGAAACAGGTTGAATATATAAGTTTTGAGAAAATGTTTGTATGATGGCAAAATTTAGCAAATATTTGTCTTTATACAGGAAAAATAACACCTTTGACCTTAGTGGTGAAGGGTATCGTATGGTCGGGCTTGACCGACTATAGCGCTTTCTTACTTGTCTTTTTACATTAAATTATGATTTGAAAATAAACTGTTACTATTTTTAAGACCCGTCTCCTTATTATTGACGAAAAAAACTTCGTGCATTTAAATTTTTGCTAAAAATTTGTATGGTACTTAAGCCCTTTTGGTTTCATGAAATATTCAACTTGTAGTTAAGCCCTTTTGTTTTTTGCAATTGCTTAAAAAGTAAACTTTTTTGCCATTTTAGTTTTTTGAGTTTTCTTTGCTGATGGATTGTTGACTGAATTCCAAAATTTGGACTTAATGTTTCTTGTAGTTTAAAAGTAATAACTTTTTTTGCTTCTCCTGTAAAAAACACTAGAAGTGTAGTTACGACCTTTTGCATTTCAGGTGACGATATGTATGTATGTATATTAGAGTGCCAATAGTGTATATGGGGAAAACTTTCTGGGATATATACGTTTCGGGCTAACCCCCAGATTTGTCCGAAATGCTAAAAAAAATTAATCCCTTGAAAATTTGAGGTCAATCGGAAAGCGTGCCCACGGCCCGCCAAAATTTTGCAAAATACTTTTTTTTACTTTGTAAATAACTAAATATAATACTTAAGAATAAAAAAATAAAAATAAAAAGTAGGACATGATTTACAATTCTATGGCCTGTAAGTTCTAAATAGCTAAGTTTCGTCAAAATATTATCAAATTTGCTCCGTTTTTTTCTATTTTAGAAAATTTTTTTTTTTTGGTTTCAAAAATCATGGCAAAAAAAATTGTAAGGTATAACCGTTTTCTCTTACAAAAAAAATTTTTGAAGTAAATGCGAAATATTTGAAATTTGTTTTTTGTAAACAATTATAAAAGTCGTTGCCACATGTGGGAAATGGGAATATTATTATCAGGAAATTTTGAACGTATAATGTGTAAAGTGTTGTAAACATTTCATTAAAACTTATTTTATAAAGTTTAGCGGATCTTGCACAATGAAAAAAAAAGACTTGAGACAATTCAATTTTGTCATAATATATTTAAAGTATTTTTGTGTAACATATTTTTTTATAATTTACGTTACAGTTTCTTCAGCTTCTTTTTGGGATTGAAAATTTTATTTTCACCAAAATTTTATTTAAAAACGTATCTTCTAATATATTCTTATAGATAGATTTTGGTGTGATCTTTTATAGTATGAGAATTATGGACTTTTTAAATTTAAAAAATTATACGGCATAACTTTAGAAGTTTATATCCGGTATCAACTGGTATATCAAACAAAAGCTACTGAAAGTATCATTCAAATGATATATTATACATTCTTCCGATTTATAAAGATTAAGAGCTCATATACTCAAAACTTATTTTTACAACCGACTTTGTTTATAAAAATGAGCATATCTTAAAATAATATAGATATAAGTATGGTCTTTTATATGTATGGTAGCATAATTTGAGAAAAGAAAATAATAATTCGATCAAACGTCAGAAAGTCAATATGGCTGACAAAAGAGAGAACGGTTATACCTTACTAATTTCTTTTATCATGTCAAAAATCATTTTTTGATTTTTTGAAAATTTTGTTCAACAAATATTACAAATTATCGTTTCAGGTTCATAAAAGAAACAAATAAGAGAACTAAACACAGAAAAAATGGTGTCGATATCTTGAGCCGTTTCACCGTACCTACGATTTTAAATCTTTGTATTTCGCGAAAGTGTAATTTTTCGGTCATAATTTGAATAAAAGTAATAAAATTTATTTTTGCTCAGTCTGTAAGGAATGTATGCGGTAATGTTTTTTTTTTAAATTATAATTATAATTTTATCCTCTTCATAGCAATTATTTTTTGCAAGAGAGGGTTACTAGCCCGTCGTCCTAACCCATATTTATCGATCTTATGGACAACTCTCGGTACATGTTTGCTCACTACATTAAGGGGTGTTAAACTATTTCATCTGAGTGTCCACAGTTGAGATGAAGGATGACCCAGATAAGTTGGGCTTACCTAGTTAAGACCAATGAGAACTGTGTTTGGTATCCAAAATCCCCTACTTAATCAAAATTGACTCATGATAATAGTTTTCCATTACCGTGAGTTAGTTTTCCAATGTTTTTTTTTTTTTACATAAGATAATATTTAATTTCTTAAAATTCAAAAATCATTTAAAAAGACTTTTTTAATAAAAAAATATAAAAAAATTGTTGGTCTTGGTGGGATTTGAACCTGGGCCATTCACTTCAAATTACCATTTTAGTTACATATAAGTACTTTTGTAATAACTTATTAGTTATTCGGAGTGTATGTTGTAGTCATTACAAGGTAACCAGTTATCAGAGTACTTGCCATTATCAAAGTTTTGCTGGGTAGTACTTACAGGCTATAGAATTGTAAATCATATCTTACTTTGGAATTTGTTTTATTCTAAAGTATTAATTAAGTTATTTACAATCAAAGTAAAAAAAAATCAGGTACTTTGCAATTTTGGGCGGGTCATGGGCACGCTTTCCCCCCATCCGATTGACTTTACATTTTCAAGAGATAATTTTTTTAGCATTTTAAACAAATCTGGGGGTTGGCCGCATACAAATTTCAACATTGAAAAATAACTGGCACACTAATGTATACGTCCATTTTATTAGTCTGGCACCTATATATGACAGAACTAAAATTGATAGTACAACCAAATATGAAGTAATTTTAAAACAAAAATTTATAACAGAACTTAAATACCCCATAGAAAGAATGACTTATCTGAATGATGCCATAATTCATTTAAATACGCGATATGTTGGTATATTCTTATTTAAAATCTGATAGTAAATACAAAATAATCGATGTACTCAGAAAACACATGCTGTGCGTATCTTTAGTATAACGTTACACGACTATAATAGGTCAAAGGCCAATACCATCTCAACGGCAGTTGAATCACAGGAGTAGGTATAATACAAAACGAAAGAATATTAAAAATAAAATGAAATAAGCAAATAAACAATTGACAACCGGCAAGAAAAACAGAAAAGAAAAGAACAAAATAAACACAACAAAGGACAATTTAATGGCAAAACTTACAAATCAATTTTCACCGGAAGTTTGCAAGCAATCGAATGAACTGGCAACAAAAAAACGAAAGACAGACAGACAGACAGACAGACCGACAAACAAATAGTCATTCTATTTAGAAAACAATATTCAATAGAGACAGTGTTGCCGATAAAAGAATAAAAAGTCGTTCGAAAATATCATTAGCTTTGTTTTTTTGTTTCGGACCACTCTTATATATGAAACATTTATAAATACATGTACATATGTATTCTATGAAATACAACAATCATTAAATCTTTACAAAAGTAACCAATTTGTTCATTGATTCGTATGACTTTTTCTTCATCGTAAAGTTTTCCATTTACCTTTTAAAGTGTGTGACTTTTTGTAGTCTTTTGCAACTAAAAAGTCAAGTTATGGACTCTCCAGAGTGCAGTTAGGTGTTACAGATGTGTGTACGTGTGTGTGTGCTACTAACAGGCTAACATACATATTTTTTTTAAAGATACATACAATACAATTTGAATTGTTATCCTTACAGATGTAGATTAGGGAGGTAACCAATTCAAATGTAATTTAATATCTTCTTAAAAGATATAACATTTTTCATTAAAATTTGCAGAATTCGTGATGCTACCTTTGGCTCTTTTTAAAATAATTAGAAATATTGGTCGAAAGCTCACCTTTTAGTTGCTGGCTGGCCGGTTATCCATGTAAGCTTGTTATCAATATACATGTCGTAACTTTAAAGATAATTTTACGAATCGGATTTATAATTCGGGTACCTCCTATAGGGATGACTTCTCCGAATAGATTTGTTGGTCCTTTACAGCCACAAATTTAGTTGTATTTTAATAATATTCAGCACAAATATTACTTATAATAATATGTATATATATATATATATATATATATATATATATATATATATATATAATTCCCCGACAACATTCCAATTGGAACAAGGGGTACTTCTCTCAGACAATGAGCTGCATCGATTATATTTTTAGACTCATTGAAAGGGACCTACGTTTTAACGCCGGCTCCGAACGGCAAATGCATTAGTTAGAGAAGTTTTACATAGCCTAATACTCAATAACCAGTGGAAAGCTGAGTTATGAGGTGAAACCGCCGCTTTTTGAATATTTATTTTTTCAAGAAAGTCTGGCCAGGGATCGAGCTTGGGCCTCTGGTATGCTAGGCGGATGACTAACCTGCTATACCACGGCGGTTCACACTTATAATAATCAGAGTACCTAATTTTGTAGGAATCGACCCATATTTGACCATCTAAGACACATTCTCAACACTCTCAATATATTCGCTTTTAAATCTAAAGATAAGTGCACTTTATTACTAAAACTTTGCACAGAGAAATATTTTGTAAATAATATTTACAAACTGGAAGACTTTATTTTGATAATAAAATTATAATTTACATTTTTTTTAAAGCGGGTTAAGTGCAATGCATTTTCAATTTTTTAAAAAATTTACTTTTTATAGTAAATTTTTCAAAAATTTACTTTTTATAGTTAATTTTTCAAAAATTTACTTTTTATAGTAAATTTTTCAAAAATTTACTTTTTATAGTAAATTTTTCAAAAATTTACTTTTTATAGTAAATTTTTCAAAAATTTACTTTTTATAGTAAATTTTTCAAAAATTTACTTTTTATAGTAAATTTTTCAAAAATTTACTTTTTATAGTAAATTTTTCAAAAATTTACTTTTTATAGTAAATTTTTCAAAAATTTACTTTTTATAGTAAATTTTTCAAAAATTTACTTTTTATAGTAAATTTTTCAAAAATTTACTTTTTATAGTAAATTTTTCAAAAATTTACTTTTTATAGTAAATTTTTCAAAAATTTACTTTTTATAGTAAATTTTTCAAAAATTTACTTTTTATAGTAAATTTTTCAAAAATTTACTTTTTATAGTAAATTTTTCAAAAATTTACTTTTTATAGTAAATTTTTCAAAAATTTACTTTTTATAGTAAATTTTTCAAAAATTTACTTTTTATAGTAAATTTTTCAAAAATTTACTTTTTATAGTAAATTTTTCAAAAATTTACTTTTTATAGTAAATTTTTCAAAAATTTACTTTTTATAGTAAATTTTTCAAAAATTTACTTTTTATAGTAAATTTTTCAAAAATTTACTTTTTATAGTAAATTTTTCAAAAATTTACTTTTTATAGTAAATTTTTCAAAAATTTACTTTTTATAGTAAATTTTTCAAAAATTTACTTTTTATAGTAAATTTTTCAAAAATTTACTTTTTATAGTAAATTTTTCAAAAATTTACTTTTTATAGTAAATTTTTCAAAAATTTACTTTTTATAGTAAATTTTTCAAAAATTTACTTTTTATAGTAAATTTTTCAAAAATTTACTTTTTATAGTAAATTTTTTCAAAAATTTACTTTTTATAGTAAATTTTTTCAAAAATTTACTTTTTATAGTAAATTTTTCAAAAATTTACTTTTTATAGTAAATTTTTCAAAAATTTACTTTTTATAGTAAATTTTTCAAAAATTTACTTTTTATAGTAAATTTTTCAAAAATTTACTTTTTATAGTTAATTTTTCAAAAATTTACTTTTTATAGTAAATTTTTCAAAAATTTACTTTTTATAGTAAATTTTTCAAAAATTTTACTTTTTATAGTAAATTTTTCAAAAATTTTACTTTTTATAGTAAATTTTTCAAAAATTTACTTTTTATAGTAAATTTTTCAAAAATTTACTTTTTATAGTAAATTTTTCAAAAATTTACTTTTTATAGTAAATTTTTCAAAAATTTACTTTTTATAGTAAATTTTTCAAAAATTTACTTTTTATTGTAAATTTTTCAAAAATTTACTTTTTATAGTAAATTTTTCAAAAATTTACTTTTTATAGTAAATTTTTCAAGAATTTACTTTTTATAGTAAATTTTTCAAAAATTTACTTTTTATAGTAAATTTTTCAAAAATTTACTTTTTATAGGAAATTTTTTAAAAATTTACTTTTTATAGGAAATTTTTCAAAAATTTACTTTCTATAGGAAATTTTTCAAAAATTTACTTTTTATAGGAAATTTTTCAAAAATTTACTTTTTATAGGAAATTTTTCAAAAATTTACTTTTTATAGGAAATTTTTCAAAAATTTTCATTTTATAGGAAATTTTTCAAAAATTTTCATTTTATAGGAAATTTTTCAAAAATTTTCTTTTTATAGGAAATTTTTCAAAAATTTACTTTTTATAGGAAATTTTTCAAAAATTTACTTTTTATAGTAAATTTTTCAAAAATTTACTTTTTATAGTAAATTTTTCAAAAATTTACTGTTTATAGTAAATTTTTCAAAAATTTACTTTTTATAGTAAATTTTTCAAAAATTTACTTTTTATAGTAAATTTTTCAAAAATTTACTTTTTATAGTAAATTTTTCAAAAATTTGCTTTTTATAGTAAATTTTTCAAAAATTTACTTTTTATAGTAAATTTTTCAAAAATTTACTTTTTATAGTAAATTTTTCAAAAATTTACTTTTTATAGTAAATTTTTCAAAAATTTACTTTTTATAGTAAATTTTTCAAAAATTTACTTTTTATAGTAAATTTTTCAAAAATTTACTTTTTATAGTAAATTTTTCAAAAATTTACTTTTTATAGTAAATTTTTCAAAAATTTACTTTTTATAGTAAATTTTTCAAAAATTTACTTTTTATAGTAAATTTTTCAAAAATTTACTTTTTATAGTTAATTTTTCAAAAATTTACTTTTTATAGTAAATTTTTCAAAAATTTACTTTTTATAGTAAATTTTTCAAAAATTTACTTTTTATAGTAAATTTTTCAAAAATTTACTTTTTATAGTAAATTTTTCAAAAATTTACTTTTTATAGTAAATTTTTCAAAAATTTACTTTTTATAGTAAATTTTTCAAAAATTTACTTTTTATAGTAAATTTTTCAAAAATTTACTTTTTATAGTAAATTTTTCAAAAATTTACTTTTTATAGTAAATTTTTCAAAAATTTACTTTTTATAGTAAATTTTTCAAAAATTTACTTTTTATAGTAAGTTTTTCAAAAATTTACTTTTAATAGTAAGTTTTTCAAAAATTTACTTTTTATAGAAAATTTTTCAAAAATTTACTTTTTATAGTAAATTTTTCAAAAATTTGCTTTTTATAGTAAATTTTTCAAAAATTTACTTTTTATAGTAAATTTTTCAAAAATTTACTTTTTATAGTAAATTTTTCAAAAATTTACTTTTTATAGTAAATTTTTCAAAAATTTACTTTTTATAGTAAATTTTTCAAAAATTTACTTTTTATAGTAAATTTTTCAAAAATTTACTTTTTATAGTAAATTTTTCAAAAATTTACTTTTTATAGTAAATTTTTCAAAAATTTACTTTTTATAGTAAATTTTTCAAAAATTTACTTTTTATAGTAAATTTTTCAAAAATTTACTTTTTATAGTAAATTTTTCAAAAATTTACTTTTTATAGTAAATTTTTCAAAAATTTACTTTTTATAGTAAATTTTTCAAAAATTTACTTTTTATAGTAAATTTTTCAAAAATTTACTTTTTATAGTAAATTTTTCAAAAATTTACTTTTTATAGTAAATTTTTCAAAAATTTACTTTTTATAGTAAATTTTTCAAAAATTTACTTTTTATAGTAAATTTTTCAAAAATTTACTTTTTATAGTAAATTTTTCAAAAATTTACTTTTTATAGTAAGTTTTTCAAAAATTTACTTTTAATAGTAAGTTTTTCAAAAATTTACTTTTTATAGAAAATTTTTCAAAAATTTACTTTTTATAGTAAATCTTTCAAAAATTTACTTTTTATAGTAAATGTTTACTTGTTTCAAAAACACTAAAACGCAAAACCATTTATATCTCAATTTAAAAAAATAGACTTAATCCACTTTCAAAATAAGGCCTTCAATATAAACTAATAGCCGAAATTTGGTAACAATCGACCCACAGTTGACCCTAGCTCCCATATCAGGCCCTCAGCCGGAAATGGCATAAATCTTCTTAAATCTCTAAATTAAAAAAAAAAATAGCACACGAAAACTTGTTAAATTGTTAGTCCATATTTGGCCTTAGTAGTGAAGGGTGTCATGAGATGCCATTTTACTCTTAATACTGTTTCTATAGTTCTATTAAGTTAATCAAATTATTTTAAAAATGTTCAGAAGTTTAATACTTATTTCCAATATATTTTTTTGCAAAATCCCACTATGCGTTGGCGGACAAATGGGGAATCGGATTTTGACTATAAAGTTTCATGGCCAGAACCTCCAATAGAGCGAGTTGGTGGTAATTATTAAACTTAATTATACTACGCTAAGGAAGGATTTCAGAATCCCAGGAAACAAGGAAACTTGGGCATCATTTGCTTTTTGTCTTTATAAACAATCTTTTCTTTAAAGGGACCCGTTTTTAACCGGGAATTTCCCTTTTGCGTTATCAATTACTTATCCAATTCTTGGGTTTGGGTGTTATTTAAAAAATCCATGCCTGCCCCTGGTATATTGCCCCTATTGTTATTCTCAACTCACATTCAGTTTGGTTGACTGAGGAAAAATTACGAAATCAATTAATTTTTATAAAAAAATTTATACATTGTTTTTTTTAATCGGTTCACTTCGTCCGTTATTCGATACAGTGGTTTTTATATCACCCTAATAGAATTCACCAAAGATTTATTTTGGTCCGGTCATAATACAAGAAAAAAAAATCGGTAGTTTAAATATAATAGTGTGTGGTGTGGAAGTCTGGTAATCAGACGCACATAGTCTATCCATCGAGATACTACGAAAGCTATTAATTAGCTCCCCGTTGAACCATGCAAATCGATTAAAATGTGTTATTTACTCAATCTGTAGCAAGCACAAAATGATTTTTATAAAATTTTACAAACATAAATTTCTGGGTATACAAATAAAACATTAAGACATTTGATCCACCTTAATATTAATATGTATGTATGAATGTATGTAAATATAGAGGCAAACAAACAGAGGTAAATGAAGCAATATTGGCTGCCCACATATGTTGGAAGCATTCATCGGGAAATTGAATTGAATTTCTGTTTAAACTTATGGGATCACATTAATTTAACAACTCCACTGGGTTCACTTAAGAATGACATCAGTGCTACGAGAATACCTTTTGTCAGTCTGTTTTTGGTGGCCTTAAAGGTGGTTGCATTAAATGTGTTGGGATGGAATGTGACATTATTACACCCGTACCCCAGATTTTATACTTATATGTTTTCTGTAGAGATTTATGTACCAATAGAGATTCATGCTATTGGATGTTGAAATAAATTTTGTAAATTTGATTGTATCTAAGTGAATACCAATACGACGAAGTGAAGAAAACTAGATACAAACAAATTGTATGACGCCTTATTTCTGCATAAATCAAGAAATCTTTGATCTTTATACAAATGTACTTAATAGAAATAAGTCATATCTTTGGTGAAAATTTAATTTAGCACCATCCAACAACTTCTACTGAGCCATTTGCTTCGTTGAAATCTGTTAATATATAATGCAATTGTTATTTGCGTTGGATGGAATTGCCGGGGTTCGATTTGTTTTCTTTTAATTAGCCTAATATACTTAATATTTATAAAAATACATACTTTTTTTCATTTTATAAAAATTGGTTAATATATTTTTAATATTCCACTATTTCGCAATGAAAAATAAGAAAAAAAAAATTTTGACCTTTGACCCCGGGGAAAAAATTTAACACTTTAATAATATTAAAAAAAACATTAATTTATACATTCTCCACAAGCTGAGCTAAAAAACAAGTAGGAAAGTGCTATAGTCGGTCAAGCCCGACCATACGATACCCTTCTTTTTCCTGTATAAAGACAAATATTTGCTAAATTTTGCAATCATACAAAGATTTTTTCAAAACTTATATATTTAAGCTGTTTTCGTCATTTGGACTTATATGAGAGCTAGGGTCAAATATTGACCGATTACCTTGAAATTTGCAAAATTTATTACAACTTTCACAGAAATTATATAAGGAAATAATAAACTAAAAATTCTCATTATCTTCAGATTTACGAGCGTTTTAGTGATTTTTGTCTCACTTTTCCAACAAATCTGGGGGTTGGCCGGAAACGTATTTTTTCAATAAAACGTATGTTTACTTGACATGAAAAAAAATGTCATCAGCATAATCTGTTAATGTCAAAAATTTTGTATACGACTGGAAGAAAGGTAAAAGAGCCAAGTGATATAACATTACTAGATTTTCCCTTTTCTACCCCATTGCACCCAATAAAGTGCGGAACATGTATTCTTTAATTTTTCCTGCTAGATCTCGTTTTTTTGCTATGACTTTTGGTTAAGGAGATAACATTTGTTCGATTTGTACCATTTCTACCCCCAAAATTGAAAAATGTACCAACCACGTGTTTGATATTTTGTGCCTGTCACTCGACTTCCCTATAAATGTTATTTCTAGTTTTATTGGATCAAATGATATAAACCGAATATAAACAAGGAGCCTATCATTAAAATTGACTTCCCGTTTTTATCCCTTAAACAAAATATATACATATGGGTTAAGAAATTACCAATCATTTGTTTTTGCTATTTCTTACCCCTTATTTGTCCTATTTCAAAATAGTACTTAACACGTGTCATCTTATTTTCGTAGCTGATACAAACCTAATTTCAATTTTATTCGGAGATAAAGCGTTAATGAGTTTACCTCTTTTTACCCCTCTATGCAACTTCATTTTCAAAAATCCTTTCTTAGTAGATCTATACATCGAAGAAGGTACCCGCTCTCCATGTTACATTTCTCTTTTGGGCTGGGCGATGATAATTTAGTCGGTAAGTCAGTCAGTAACGCTAGAGTTTTAAATATATAGAATAGCATGACCTACCCGAATCGATTTTCTAAAATAGAAATTTTGCTGTAAGTGGCACACAAATATAATTTGTACATTTAAATTCATATCATAATTACGTCACAATAAGTCCGCACTGTTACAATTTCACTGTGCTCTATTTTGACTTTATTTTACCGACAAAAGGAAGACCTAGTGGGTAAAGATAAATCGAGTACGCTAAATTCAATGGTGCTAACCGTTTTTAGGTTAGCTCTAGTTTTTAAGATACAGCGTTATAAAAAGTGGAAGAGGTTGCGCCCGTAACTGTATATTTTCTTGAGCTTAGTAAAAAAAATCGAAACTCGGCAACAAAATTATCTTTCAGTTTTAGAAATAATATTACTGGCCTACGCTATTTGCAAATAGTTTAAGAGATATTTAACGGAATGTCGTTTACGATTGTGGCTGGATTATTATCACTTAGGGCTCGTTTTGTTCGGCATTATATTAATAATAACTGCATAACTGAATAATGGAATTTTAAATGAATTTTTGAAAATGAAAATTTTTGTGATTTTTCAAAAAAAAATATTTTTTTTCAAACAAAAATATTTATTTCTAAAACTGATTAAATAATAACACTCTGATACAGTGAAAATACATTCGGAACGAAAACAAGCTCAACCAGTAGAACACGGTTAGAAGATCATTTTACCATTTTTAAAATTTTCGATATACCCTCAAAATCGAAAGTTATCGATAAAAAACGATTTTTTTGGACTTAGCGGAGAAAAGAAGGCTTAACTGAGTCATTTTTACATCGATTTTAAATTTTAAAATGTGTTTCGACAGACAACAAAATAGGCTTTCACTTCGTAAAGACCTTTTTTTAATATGACCAATTTGTCGTAAAAATATTTTCCGCTGAAGTTAAAATTTTATTTTTTTTTTCGATTTTTTCAACTTCGGAAGCTTTTTTTTCGTAAAATTTATCAGAAGACCTAATATATTTTGACTTAAAAAAAAATCATGGTTACCATTTTGTAAAACAAGAGTACTTTAATTAAAATCGAAAACTTATTAACAGAGATATAACAATTTTAGTAAAAAAGGTGAATTCAGTATTATTTGTATATTAGAAAATTTTCTATACAATACTACGTTAGAGTGTTTTTTCAACTTTTTTCGAAAGTAGAGAAATGGCGGTCATATTATTATGGCATTCGGTGAGAAACTTCAAATAACAAAATTTAAGCCAAATCGGACTACGTTATCACGTGGCGCCCAGGCCATGAAGTTGAAAATTGCGTTTATAAGAAAAAATATGGTCAATTTTTTAGTTCTTGCAATATTTAACTTTTTTAGTAAACATTTTAACAAAGTGTAGACTCAATTAAGGATTTTTTGAGTTAAGAAGTTAACTAAAAATGCTTCTTTTGTCTTTTACGGCTATATACACTGTCACTCGTTTCACGTTTGAGTGACCAGCAGTAATTTGCTAGCATTTTTATTGGGCTTTTCCCTGGTAGCGTTTTTCAATAGTTAAAATTTCATTCATAAGTGCGTATAAATATAAGTAGGTACTTATACGTATATAGTACGGTAATTAAACTGGCCCTTTTACAAAAAAACTTATATATTTTTTTTTAATTCGCTGTTAATTTAAATTTAAATAATCTAGGTTCACAAAATATTTAATGCACTTTTCAAGTAAATATAAAAAAGCTTTGCATTCCTAACAAAATACTGCGGAAAACGGCGTCCCAATGTGAAAAAATCGAAAAAAAAAAATTTAAATTTGTTGGAAAATATTTTTGTGATAATTTGATGAAATAAAAAATCGTTTTTAACAAGAAGAAAGCCTGATGTCTTGTCTGTCTCAAACCGTGTTAAAATTTCAAATCGATAAACAAATGACTTAGCTAGGCCTATTTTTTTATCGATAACTTTCGATTTTGAGGGTATATCGAAATTTCTAAAAATGACAAACTGATATTTATTTATTTATTTATTTATTTATTTATATTGTTAGTCTAGCACAACAAGATTAATAATCTTATAAATTATAGTGCTAGTGAGTTTGAACATATTATCTTAAGATATTATCTTAACAAATTATTTTAACAAAAACATATTTTTAACAAAAAAAATCTTTTTAATTCAACTTTAAACTTATTTGCGTTGTTTATAGTTTGAATATTGTTTGGTAGTTGGTTCCAAAGACCTACAGTATGTATGAAAAACTGACGTTGGGATAACAAACATTTGTATTTTTGTTGTATTAGGTTTTTCCCTCTATTCGATCTCGCAAACTTTAAACGATTATAAAGAGAAGATGGTTCTTTCGTGGTAATAATACGGTGTAAAAAAATCAAGTTTTTAAACTTAAGAAAATTTTTAAAGCACATTTGATTAATTGTGTATGCAAAGCTCGATATTGAATCATAACGACGTTTATTATATATCTGTGGCAATATGGAAGAATAGCTTAAGTCGAAAATTTAAGTTTTGAGATATTATCAATTTTGTGTAATTTTTCTTCTGCTTGATTTCTGTGAATAATTTATGAATTAATATATTGGTAACATGTTTATTTGTAAAGAAGGATGAATATTTAAAAAATATATTGTTAAATTCAAAAGATTTCGCGTTTTTTCTACTTAAGCTCTTTTCCGAAACTGAAATTTGCCTTGAACTGGACCTTAAGTAATTTCAAGCGGTTCTCTTTAAATCAAAAGTATATATTGTGTAGTTTTATGTAAATATAAGTTGCTTGAAAATAATGATTTTACTTTTTAAGGTCTACATTTATACAGCTTAAATGAACTTAAGCGAAATTGTTTATATGACGAAAGAAAAATATGAATATGTACAAAAAAATATGTGTACATAAGTTGTTTTGATCAATTCATTATTGATTCAAAACACTTAAGCTACAAAGTAAACGTACATAAAATTGACAAAAACTCGATTTTTTTAATACGGACTAAGCTCATTTAAGCGCCTTGGCTTCTGTAATGCAATAAACGCCTTAACTCAATTCTCTCTTATGTCGACTTAAGCTACTCTTCCATATTGCCACAGATATAATGCAATTGTTATTTGCGTTGGATGGAATTGCCGGGGTTCGATTTGTTTTATTTTAATTAGCCTAATATACTTAATATTTATAAAAATACATACTTTTTTCATTTTATAAAAATTGGTTAATATATTTTTAATATTCCACTATTTCGCAATGAAAAATAAAAAAAAAAATTTTGACCTTTGACCCCGGGAAAAAATTTAACACTTTAATAATATAAAAAAAAACATTAAGGTATACATTCTCCACAGGCTGAGCAAAAAAACAAGTAGGAAAGTGCTATAGTCGGTCAAGCCCGACCATACGATACCCTTCTTTTTCCTGTATAAAGACAAATATTTGCTAAATTTTGCAATCATACAAAGATTTTTTCAAAACTTATATATTTAAGCTGTTTTCGTCATTTTGACTTATATGAGAGCTAGGGTCAAATATTGACCGATTACCTCGAAATTTGCAAAATTTATTACAACTTTCACAGAAATTATATATGCAAATAATAAACTAAAAATTCTCATTATCTTCAGATTTACGAGCGTTTTAGTGATTTTTGTCTCACTTTTCCAACAAATCTGGGGGTTGGCCGGAAACGTATTTTTTCAATAAAATGTATGTTTACTTGACATGAAAAATATGTCACCAGCATAATCTGTTAATGTCAAAAATTTTGTATACGACTGGAAGAAAGGTAAAAGAGCCAAGTGATATAACATTACAAGATTTTCCCTTTTCTACCCCATTGCACCCAATAAAGTGCGGAACATGTATTCTTTAATTTTTCCTGCTAGATCTCGTTTTTTGCTATGACTTTTGGTTAAGGAGATAACATTTGTTCGATTTGTACCATTTCTACCCCCAAAATTGAAAAATGTACCAACCACGTGTTTGATATTTTGTGCCTGTCACTCGACTTCCCTATAAATGTTATTTCTAGTTTTATTGGATCAAATGATATAAACCGAATATAAACAAGGAGCCTATCATTAAAATTGACTTCCCGTTTTTATCCCTTAAACAAAATATATACATATGGGTTAAGAAATTACCAAACATTTGTTTTTGCTATTTCTTACCCCTTATTTGTCCTATTTCAAAATAGTACTTAACACGTGGCATCTTATTTTCGTAGCTGATACAAACCTAATTTCAATTTTATTCGGAGATAAAGCGTTAATGAGTTTACCTCTTTTTACCCCTCTATGCAACTTCATTTTCAAAAATCCTTTCTTAGTAGATCTATACATCGAAGAAGGTACCCGCTCTACATGTTACATTTCTCTTTTGGGCTGGGCGATGATATTTTAGTCGGTAAGTCAGTCATTAACGCTAGAGTTTTAAATATATAGAATAGCATGACCTACCCGAATCGATTTTCTAAAATAGAAATTTTGCTGTAAGCGGCACACAAATATAATTTGTACATTTAAATTCATATCATAATTACGTCACAATAAGTCCGCACTGTTACAATTTCACTGTGCTCTATTTTGACTTTATTTTACCGACAAAAGGAAGACCTAGTGGGTAAAGATAAATCGAGTACGCTAAATTCAATGGTGCTAACCGTTTTTAGGTTAGCTCTAGTTTTTAAGATACAGCGTTATAAAAAGTGGAAGAGGTTGCGCCCGTAACTGTATATTTTCTTGAGCTTAGTAAAAAAAATCGAAACTCGGCAACAAAATTATCTTTCAGTTTTAGAAATAATATTACTGGCCTACGCTATTTGCAAATAGTTTAAGAGATATTTAACGGAATGTCGTTTACGATTGTGGCTGGATTATTATCACTTAGGGCTCGTTTTGTTCGGCATTATATTAATAATAACTGCATAACTAAATAATGGAATTTTAAATGAATTTTTGAAAATGAAAATTTTTGTGATTTTTAAAAAAAAAAATATTTTTTTTCAAACAAAAATATTTATTTCTAAAACTGATTAAATAATAACACTCTGATACAGTGATAATACATTCGGAACGAAAACAAGCTCAACCAGTAGAACACGGTTAGAAGATCATTTTACCATTTTTAAAATTTTCGATATACCCTCAAAATCGAAAGTTATCGATAAAAAACGATTTTTTTTGACTTAGCGGAGAAAAGAAGGCTTAACTGAGTCATTTTTACATCGATTTTAAATTTTAAAATGTGTTTCGACAGAAAACAAAATAGGCTTTCACTTCGTAAAGACCTTTTTTTAACATGACTAATTTATCATAAAAATATTTTCCGCTGAAGTTAAAATTTTATTTTTTTTTTTCGATTTTTTCAACTTCGGAAGCTTTTTTTTCGTAAAATTTATCAGAAGACCTAATATATTTTGACTTAAAAAAAAAATCATGGTTACCATTTTGTAAAACAAGAGTACTTTAATTAAAATCGAAAACTTATTAACAGAGATATAACAATTTTAGTAAAAAAGGTGAATTCAGTATTTTTTGTATATTAGAAAATTTTCTATACAATACTACGTTAGAGTGTTTTTTCAACTTTTTTCGAAAGTAGAGAAATGGCGGTCATATTATTATGGCATTCGGTGAGAAACTTCAAATAACAAAATTTAAGCCAAATCGGACTACGTTATCACGTGGCACCCAGGCCATGAAGTTGAAAATTGCGTTTATAAGAAAAAATATGGTCAATTTTTTAGTTCTTGCAATATTTAACTTTTTTAGTAAACATTTTAACAAAGTGTAGACTCAATCAAGGATTTTTTGAGTTATCGAAAAAAGTGGCTTAAGAAGTTAACTAAAAATGCTTCTTTTGTCTTTTACGGCTATATACACTGTCACTCGTTTCACGTTTGAGTGACCAGCAGTAATTTGCTAGCATTTTTATTGGGCTTTTCCCTGGTAGCGTTTTTCAATAGTTAAAATTTCATTCATAAGTGCGTATAAATATAAGTACTTATACGTGTATAGTACGGTAATTAAACTGGCCCTTTTACAAAAAAAACTTATATTTTTTTTTAATTCGCTATTAATTTAAATTTATATAATCTAGGTTCACAAAATATTTAATGCACTTTTCAAGTAAATATAAAAAAGCTTTGCATTCCTAACAAAATACTGCGGAAAACGGCGTCCCAATGTGAAAAAATCGAAAAAAAAAATAAAAATTTAAATTTGTTTGAAAATATTTTTGTGATAATTTGATGAAATAAAAAATCTTTTTTAACAAGAAGAAAGCCTGATGTCTTGTCTGTCTCAACCCGTGTTAAAATTTCAAATCGATAAACAAATGACTTAGCTAGGCCTATTTTTTTTATCGATAACTTTCGATTTTGAGGGTATATCGAAATTTCTAAAAATGACAAACTGATATACTCAATAATTCCTATCGTTTGATATAGGTTTCCTTAAAAGCGTATTTCTTTTTCCTCAAAATGTATCAGTGTGTAATTAGTGTTTCTAAAATATATTTTTTGCCGAATTTCGGTTCTTTTACATAGTTCAAGAAAATAAACAGTTTTCGCAGTTATGCGAATATTTATTTCCGAGCCTCCTTCTTTTCTTAAAAATGCTATATCTCGAAAAACTGTCACCATTGAATTCAGTGTAGGTACTCTAACTATCTTAATCCGTTAGGTGTCCCTTTGGTCGTTTTTTTTTTTTTCAACTAGAACAGTGCAATTAATAAAATCTTGATCTTAGTGGTGGGGTATTATATTGCCAGAAAAAAAAATATTTCTTACTTGTTTTATGTCTTTAGTTTTACAATGGACACGTAAATCACATAATTTACGCTAAACTAATTCGTTTAATGGATCATTGATTAGGAGCGTGAATAATGCATACAAATACATAAAATAAAATCAATCAAAGCTAATAATATAGTGTTAATAATAACTAAAGGTACCTGTATCCCAGCAAACATACATATGTTTCAGAAGCAACATACATGATTACAGAGTATCAACTAATACTTCTATAAATGAAAATGTTTACAATGAACTAAAGACTAAAAATAGTTTAAAATCGTTCCCGAATACTTGTTTTAATATGTATGTAACTACACTATTGCTGCCACATCACTGTTGTAAGTTTGAGAAAACAGAAATAAAAAAATGCTTCACAACATACCCAACGACTGTTAAACCAAAGGTTTGTTAACAAACAGATGGTGTTACGAGGTGCTTCAAAATTTAACGAAAGTGAAAATAAATAGTAATTCTTTCAAAGTGATTTTAAAGCAAGGGTGCCCAAAAGTAGCTTTTAGGAGAGCAAATACCAATACATTCAAAGAAAAACAAATTTTTAAACAAAATCTTCAGTGAAAGTTTGTTCAGCAAAGCACTTTCACTTTCCACTTGCTTTTATACAATAAAGAACAACAAAAATAACAACAACACGAAGTTGTTTGTGTATTTCGTATTACTATTTCTGGAAGCTGTATGTAAGTATTGAAACACACAGACTATAGTTAAGCGCAAAGGACTTCGGCGCCCTTGGTTTAAAGATTTACAAATTTTATGAAACAATTGAGTTTAAAAGCAATAAATAACACTACACAACAAATGAACATCTTTTGAAAAGTGAAAGGTCGTGACTATATGGGTCCTATTCTACTAACAAATTGTAGTAAAACCCTATACTCAGTTTGTCAAAGTTAGTGACCGTTTTATTTTTATAGGCCTCCAAAGTTTCGCAATATTTGCATGATGCCTAAAAAAGGTGTCATCATTTAATATATAATTTAATCTAATATTGCGAAACTTTGGAGGCCAATCAAAACGAAACGGTCACTAACTTGGCCAAACTGAGCATAGGGCTTGACTACAATTTGATAAATAGTAGAATATTACCCATATAGTCACGATCTTGCACTTTTTACACTGTTGTGCAGTGTAATTAACTTTACTTATTTTGAAACGATGATAATAACTTGACCAAAAGTTGGCTGATTTGGAAGAGATTAAGTACTAAATATATTTAATATAATTTAAAAACGAATTATCCACTACAAAGCCCTCAAATAAGCTATATTTCCTTGTTAGGTTTATTGCTTTGTATTTCTTGACTAGGTCATTAAACTTGGATTATAAATAAACGAATAAGACGGTACAGGGTGACTGATAAAAGCTACTACCAAACACAAACGCGATAACTTTCTGTGTTACCAACCTGTTCCATTTTTATTTTATTTTATAGATTGATCTGTAGGTTTAACGAAAATGTAGAACTGGTACCATAAATCAAGAATTTTTAAAACATCATGAAGTTTCTTATTATTATTCAAAATAATAAAAAAAACTTTCCAAGACATTACTTGTGTTTCTAAATGTAACATCAGCCACCCTGTATTATAGGTTTCCTTGACCGACCATACCCTATGCCATTAAGTGGTTTGATACTAGAGAACGTCTTCTAAATATCGGATAATTTTTTAAGAATGTTCTTTTAACAGATTCCACAGGAACATACCAGGGAATTATCAAATCATAAGATCATCATTATCAATTTGATATTAAACATTATTCTCAAATTTTTTTCAAACAAGAAAAAATAGACTTAAATATTGTTTTTTTTTTAAAGAATAGCAACACTAAGCCAAAAATACAATTACAATTGTATAACGAGTAGGGTAGGAGGGGTACCATTTGCCATAGGGGCGCATTTGCCACCACTAATTTTCTTGAAAACTAACTTATCTTTTTTGATTTTATATTCGTTTATCATTGATTTTCTATATCTCAAATTTTGACTGCTGTAGCTTTCATATTTAAAACATCAGGCGTGATTTATTGTTTCAGCAGATCCTGAAAAAATATTTTGCTACAAGTATTTTTGTAATATTTTCCTTCCTTTAGGATAACAACTAAGAAATTATTCATTAGTTTAATAAACAATATAGTATTGGGAACAAATACTTAAAATTTTTATCAATAAATCTATTTCTTATGTGAAAAATAGTTATTTACATCTAAGGACTCTACCTGGGGCACATTTGCCATACACATATAACAAAGCAACTCGTCGACATTTGTTGAGCCCGACTTTTGTAATATCCCTAAAAACGATGTCGTATTTTGGTTGCAAGGCCCAATCCATCTTCCATCTTAACATTTTTTTTTAATGTTGATATGTCATAGTAAAATGTTAACAGAGGTCCAATAGTTTAAATTTTGATCTCTGAATTTTTTACTGTTTTGTTTTATTTATCCATGTGAAATGAATTTGAATTAATTTTTTGGTTTGTTTGTTTTGTATATTAGAGCTTTAAAGAAATGTACTTTATTACAACAATTTGTTTACTTCTTTTTTGTACCAAACTTATTAACAAATGTGCCCCATGGATGGGGTACATTGGCCACTTTTAGTTAGTTTGCTATTTTTCAAATTTGATACATAAAAAAAGCGGTAGGCAATCTGAACCAACACAGTTTAAAGCTAACATATATATGTACCTATGAAGAACAGCAAAATTGTGATAACTCTCACGGTAAGAAACCTAGAAAACTTTTTAAAAAAAGTGGCAAATGCTCCCCCTTCTACCCTATATACGAATTAAGTTACCTTCTTTGGAAAGCGGATATTAGAAAGGTGGTGAAAAGGATAGATATATTAGTCAACACTTTAATTGCACTACATGTCTATTTTAAGAACAGTGAAGTTATCAAGGGAGTTGTGTGGCAAACCCACTTACAACAACAGTGCCACCTTGAGTAGTTGTGGAACACTTCTCTCAACTCCAGGGGGTCAATTCTGGTTCTATGAAACGATAAGTTTTTTCATGTTTTCATAGAAGTAGCGATTCTAGTTTAGTAAAACAATGAAAACAAACGTCAAATCATTATCATATGAAAAAACCACTGAAACGAAACGAGATTTTTTCATCGTTTCATAACAATTTTGATTCTTGTTTTATGAAACAGTGCAACCAACTGTCAAAATTTTTTCATAAAAAAAGAATTTTTTCACTGAAAAATTTTAAGTGAGAAATCAAAAATAAGACAAAATATTATTTAATTAACTTTTTGGAAGAAAATATTGATATTGCTAACGATTAGTATGAAATATAATTATTAAAAAACTGGTCACACTAATCTATAAATGTATGACAGAAAAAAAATTCTAGACAAAAACTGGAACTAACGACGAGGCTTACCGCTTTAGGCGGTACTAATGGTAATAATTTAGGTATATATTTTTTTTAAGAGAAGTAACACTCAGGCAAATACTGCCTATACAATTGTATAAAGAGTATATACGAATTGGGTTACCTTCTTTGGAAAGGGGATAGTAGAGAAGCAAAAGGTGGTGAAAAGAAGAGTAAGATATAGCTTTGTATTATTCAACGCTGTAAGTGCTATTGTATATAGTCAAGGCCCTTTGTTTAACAGCCTGTTTTTCGAAAACAAAAGTCTTGTCACATTTGTTTTCGTTTGCTTACGATTAAGCTCAAATTTAGGTTTTTCTAAAACGTTTAAAAGCTTTCGTCAATATAATTTTGACATAAAAAGAGCTTTTTTCTTTCGTAAGGAAACATTATTGCCAATATATGTATTTTGAAATATCCAAGCTTTTTTATATGTAACATGTAGCTTGTCGGTGGTAATCCTGTCAGTCAATTGCCTTTGTTTATAAAAATAAAAAAAAGAAAATTAAATTTTAATTTTAAAAATTCAAAATTACCAAATTAAAATCTATTTTAAATATTTAATAAAATCAGCTATAGTTTTTGCAGCTTTAGAAATTTCACAGATACATCCTAAGACTGCATCACACCTAAAATTGCCTCCTGTGTGGCTACTTGTTTCCTCAATAGTACCAATTCTTTCATTACCTGGCTATTTTGTTTTCTTTTCTTTTTTGGTTGATATAGGTTGTGGTGTTGATGCCTAAATAGATGGGAGGCATTCGCGGCCACTAATAAATGTGAAGAAAATGAGGAAACCTTCTCAAATATAACTTAATCGTTCGAACGGGTTCTTCTTAATGTGTTCACTTGGGGACAATTTACTTATAATAACAGGTTTAGGCAAACCATGCACTGCAACTTTTGGAGCAGTTGCCGATGATAGATGGTATATTTGATATATTTGCAACTCAAGTTGTTTTAAAGTTTTTAAACGGCCTCCCTCAGTTCCCGATTAAATTAGGTGGAAAGGGTATATTGGGTTTGTGCTGATGTTTGTAACGCATAGAAATATTGCTCCACCTTTAAGTATACCAATCGACTCAGAATCACTTCATGATTTGTTTTGACACAGGCTTATATTTTGAGACCCACCTTTAATTATACCAATCGACCCAGAATCACTTCCTGAGTTGTTTTGACACAGGCTTATATTTTGGTCCAAGAAAGATCCCTATACTTTTTGGTCAAAATCGGTTTACTATTTCGGGTACCTTCAATAGGAATGCCTTCCCCAAATAGATTTTTAGGTCCTTTACAGCCACTAATTTAGTTCTATTTCAATAATATGCAGCACAAATATTACCTATAATAACCTTAATCAGTGTACCTAATTTTGTAGGAATCGACCCATATTTGACCATACCTCCCATACAAGACAAATTCTCAAAAGTAGCTAAAATAATCATGAATGCACAAAAACGTTTATAAATCTAAAGATAAATGCATTTGTTTACTAAAACTTTGCACAAATAAATATATCAGGCCCTTAGTTTTTATTTCATACACGAAAGACCTTTGGTTATCGAGAAATTTTAACGTTTTCATTCGCTTTATACGAATGAATTTGTTTAAGAAAAACCCAAAAAAGCTTAAGACACGAAAGCTTTTAAGTTGTCACTCACTAGAATTTATTTCATTTTACAAAAACCAAATTGATTTACGTTTCGTTATTTTTACGAACGAAACAATATTTTCATTTTTGAAAAACAGGCTGTAAGCTTTTTTATTTATTTTTCGTCGACGGCGTATTATTGCTATAGGATTACCGCCGACGGAAGATGCTGTGGTAATTAATAATTACAAAAATTGAAATTGGTAATTAATAATTTTAATAAAAATTAATAATTACGCAAATTGATGTTGCCGAGACCAACATTATTTGTTTCCTGTTTTACGTTTGACATTTACTTGGCAATTATCATAAAACAGTTGAAAAAGTTTCATAGCAACGAATGGAATGAAACACTTTTTTCATAATACAAACGAGAATCAGAAAATAAGTGTTGGTGAAAAAGTTTTATGAAAACTAGTTGTGAAAACTTAAATGAAAACGTTTTTTTCATTTCATCGTTTCATAGAACCAGAATTGACCCCCAGATGAACAATTAATACGCTGAATGAAACACTTTAAGTCAACATTAAACAATCCTATTAAAACCACTGACGGAAGTGCATAATGAAACCAACTATGACAGTATATTCAATAGAATTTCAGGCAATCCATCATCAATACAAGAAGTTAAGAACGTTATTTAAAGCCTTAATCGCAAGAAGGCCCCAGACAATGACAGTATCTCAAAGGAGATGCTTTTATGCAATGTAATGAATTCCGCCCCCTATTTAGCAAGCGTTTTTAGCCTTCGACAGTGTCAAATGAAGCTACATATGGAGAATTTTAAAAATCATTCCAACGAAAATTCTGTACATAATTCGGGCAATGTAGGTAGATTTGAAATGTCGAGTCCTATACAAGGGTAAGGAGTAAGGCAAGGATGTATCTTGTCACCTATACTTTTTTATCCTCGTCATAGACAACATAATGCGCCTGGTTCTGAATGCTAGACACTGTTTCCAATGCACAGTGGGATGGTTTTAAAATATAATGGAAATAATTATGTAACTTCTAAACCGTTAGGGGAATTTAAAAAAATGTATGTGGATATAGCAGAAGTATTGGGGAGCCTGGATTGTACTCGGGCGGCACAATCGGCCACCAAAGTATGCCACCTAGGACTCATAAAAAATAAACTTTCAAGTTTTGTCCCATACTGTACCGAGGTTTTACTAATATCTGATTTATATATAACCCGATTTTCTTGATTTAAAGTTTTCAGAAAAAAGAACAAAATTCTAAATATTTTACGTGCAAGAAGTGTATTTAAAGCTTAACTATGTAAAAAGTTATAAATGCTAAAAATTAATATTTAAAAAATTAACCATTTTCCCCCATTTTTTTGGGTAAAAAGTAGTTTTATTGTATTTTAGTTATTTAAAAAATTTCTTAGGGACATATAACATATTTGTAATTTTTTAAAGAAAACTTTAAATTAAGAAAATCGGGTTATATATAGATCAGATATTAGTAAAAAATCGGTACAATATGGGTCAAAAATTGAAAATTTATTTTTTGAAATCGAATATCTTTAAACCGTAAAAGATAGCATAGGCATCTAGATCTTGACCTATGTATTCGTTATATAGTATGATTTTCCAAATCGCTTTCGAAATGACAATTATATATCGTTTTAAGTGATTTATGAGTCCGAGGTGGCCTACTTTGGGGGCCAGGCTTTCCAGGTTCAAAGCTTAAGCTTTCGAAGACTTCTGCTATATCCACATAAATTTTTTTTAAGTCCGCCTAACGGTTAAGAAGTTACAGAATTATTTCCATTTTATTTCTTAACCATCCCACTGTGCAATGGTCACCTTTTAGACAACTCGAGGACTTGGAATATGCTGATGGCATATGTCTCAGGAAAATACTAAAGCTATCACTGTTGAATCTCGGGCATCTAAGCTTGAAATCTATATTTTTAAGACAAAGAATATGCCTGAAGGCTACGGCGCAAACTCGCCGACATACATCAACGTGGATAACGAGGTTATTGGATGTGTAGGTTTCTTTAATTATCTTGGAAGTTTGGTATTTACAAAAGGTGGCGCCGACGAGGATATAAAATCGCGTATTAAAAAGGCAAAATATTCATTCGGCATTCTTCGAGTTATTTGAAAATCTCGGCAAACATCAGCAACAACTAAGTTACGAATGTCAAGTACATTCTGTATTACGGCTGCTATAAAAGTATGTCAACGGAAATGGCGGTGGATAGGCCACATACTTCGAAGGCCAAACACCAATATTACTCGATAAGCGCTTAGTTGGAATCCGTAGGGACGCGGCCGTCGTGTTGCTGCAATTAGTACGTGGAGAAGGTTAATTGATAAAGAGTTGCAAGCCTCAAACTATACCTAACACCTCGTAATAGAGTTCGATATAAAAAGATGGTATGATTCTCTGGGAGTCACACAAGGTGGCGCCGACGAGGATATTAAATCGCGTATTAATAAGGCAAAATATTCATTCGGCATTCTTCGAGCTATTTGAAAATCTCGGCAAATATGAGCAACAACTTAGTTACGAATGTCAAATCCATTCTGTATTACGGCTGCGAAACTTGGAAACGCCTAAATGCCATCGTTAAGCGCCTACAAACCATTGCAAAACAAATGCTTACGGTAAATCATTAATGTATGGTGGCCAAATCGCATAAGAAATGAAGATCTACTTAACGCGACAAACCAAATCCCTACTTCTGTAGAGGTATGTCAAAGGAAATGGCGGTGGATAGGCCACACGCTTAAAAGGCCAAATGGCAACATTGATCGACACGCACTTAGTTGGAATCCGTAAGGAAGCGGCCGGCGTTGGTGCACCTGCTAGAACGTGGAGAAGGTCAATTGATGCGGAGTTGCAAGCAGCAAACTATTCCTAACATCTCGCAATAGAGTTTGGTATAAAAAGATGGTTGAGGCCCTAAGCTCCACTGGGAGTCAGGGATAACAGAAAAATAAGAAGTCTAAATAGAGACATTATTTAAGCTTTTTTGTTCTTCAGCCAATTTTATCTATTTTTACATAGATGGCGTGTTGTTGCTGTAGGGTCGCCGACGAATGATGCTGTGATAATAAAAATTTGAACAAAAATTTATGTTGCCTTGAATGGGCTTAATACTAAGCCACAGCACCCCAACTTGGCAACTAAATATATTATTAGAAATTAATCTTCATTTAATTTATATTTTTGCAAAATCGATTTCATAAATTCCCATTTTATTATTTAAATTTCGCACACTAATACATACATAGTTCGATTAAGGTTTAGATACAATTACATACACGTTATTCCTATTAACATTAATCGGCTTATTGAACACTTAACATAAAATTTTAATTACAGAAAACAAACCAAGTGCAAATTAATTATATTAAATTGATTTCATTTGAATTTACATTTAATAGAAAAACAAAATTCCCACGAAATTAGAAAAGATATTTTTAATCGAAACTTGAACATTATTTGAATTTATAGTTTTATACTTATTTTCTGTAAGGGCTTAAGTTTGTTTCTGGAGTGGTTATAAAGTAAGTTCTAAACTCTGACTCCTTTTATCTTCATTCTCAGAGGAATTGTTGAAAGTATACAATTTTCATTTTGATTCTAACTATACAAGTATACATTTAATTTCGTTTTGCCGTCTTTTTTTTTTTTTTCTTTGTCACCATTTTATTTTAGTCGTAATAATGTTGCTTAAATCTTCATTAAAATGTTTTTTAGTGCCGCCGATATTAAAGAAGTGGTTGCTTGTTTAACATGAAACAAAAACAAATGAAAATCTGGAAGCAATAGTGCAATCTGAGAAGAATCTTGAAAATATGTTCTTTAAATCAAAAATTTAAAATCGCTTTAGCTCAGATTTTATGGCTGTTGACTTTTTTAAGATTTTTTTCAAAACATACCAGAATTGAATCTAGACTCATACTTAAACATATTTTCTGCATTATGTTCTTTTGATTAAAATTTTTGATAGTTTATTAATCTATGACGTTAGCTTGTCTATTAGCCAATCTTTTCAGCACTTTATACCTTTCAACACATAGGAAACTCACCGATTTCCTATGTGTTGGAAGGTTGCTAATGTAACGCCAATCCCCAAAAAGGGTGAGGCTAGCAACTCCAAAAATTACACAATAGCAATTTTTTCAACGCTATCCAAAGTAGTGGCAAGAATCGTCAGTGGCCCCTACGAATTCCATACCGGCAGTATGTATTTTATAGGGGTCGCTCTGCTAATGATGTTTTAGCCTTCTTATCGGAAAAATGGTACCGTTTTATTCGCCGTTTTTGTGAAAGTAAAGTAATAGCTCTCGATATTTCCAAGGCGTTCAATAGAGTGTGGCATGGATAGTGATGGAACAAGGGTAAATACCCAAATGGTAAATTGGGTATTTAAAGGTAAATACCCAGGTATTTACCCAAGCACTTGGGTATTTACCCAAAATATGGGTATAAATATGAATAAAAAAAATTTAAAAGAAGAAGCTGTGGGTGCTAAGGGAACGTTTAGAAACAGCTGAAGTACAGGGACCTGTTTAAATTTGAATATATAATTTGCTTAATTGCATACTTTTACAAGTTTCTTTCCACTAATATACTGGAGAAATTTCATCCAAACAAAAGTTTTGGCCCAAAAATCATTTCAGGCATTATAATTGACAAAATCTGCCATGGCTGATCTTAATCAGATACTCTTGATGTTCTAAGCGAGAAAATTCAGTGTGATGTCCGTTGAACTTCGAAAGAAGCATTCAAGTGTCTCGGCTTTCTAAAGCAGTACAACATACTTTATTTCAACTGATTTTCTTAATATCTATACATCTGATATCCGACCGAAAATGGAATACAACTCTCATGTATGGGATGGTGCTTCAAAGTCTACGTTGGAGCTTCACGGCCGTCTACAAGAGAGGGCGAAGGTGCATATCGGTGACAGTAGGGTAGCCAACTTTATTGACTTTATTGGAGCATCGTTGTAACACGGGTTGCATTTCACTGTTCTATCTTTACAATAATGGCATGTGCTCAAACGAAATAAGGGATTTTGTTTCTGAAATACGTACATTTATTCATATCACATGCAATTTTACAAGGGCTCATCGCTTTGTAGCCGATTTTTCAGTGGATCGCACGACGAACTATAGAAAAAACTGGTTGTTTAGAATTGCAGCACGAATGTCTTCCCCACCAATTATAATATCCATAGGTTCAAATCGAATATCTACAAATACTACTCCATCTATCCGCCTTCCCACAACTTTTTTTCCTAGTTCTATCATAATTTCCAATATTTTTTTATGAATATCCTCATTCACTTTTTTAATTCCTTAAATCATTAAGTTTTTATATAATGCAGATGGCTTTAGTAGAACATTCTTCCTGGGTCAGTAAAAAAGAAGATACAAGGTTGACGATTTTAAACTACCTGTGCTGAATGGTGTAGAATTGAGACTATTGTCTGAGGCAAAATGTTTAGCGGTCATATTAGACAGTAAGTTATCTTGGAAGAGGAATTCGCTAGAAAGGATCCAAAAAGGACTTAATGCTTACTACTTCTGCAGAAACTATGTATATAAAAAATTGGGCTTAAGACCAATTGAATTTAAACAACCATTATAAGGTCTGTTGTAACTAATGGTTAGTGGAAAGGTGTTGATATAGTTGTATTCTAGGTTTCTCTTAACAAAGTACAACGTTGAGCTAGTATTGTGGCTCTAGATATTTCCAAGGCGTTTGATAGAGTGTGGCACGGAGCACTTCTATCAAAGCTTATTGCCTTTGGTGTCGGTAATAACTTCTCTCGGTTTATATCGAGCTTCCTCAGAGATCGCACTATACGAGTTGTTATAGATGGGTTCTCCTCAAACGAGTTCAAGATTAATTCAGGGGTACCGCAAGGTTCTGTTCTTTCTCCTACTCTATTTCTTATCTTTATAAATGACCTTCTTCGTCAAACTTCCAATCCTATCTACTCTTTTGCAGATGATAGTAACATTTGCCATTCATATTCATTCAATCGTAGGCCAAGCCTCATTTAGGTTGACTCTATGAGACAAAACATGAATGAATCATTAAACCGCGATTTAGAAACAAATTCAGAATGGGGTCGTGCGAATAGAGTTCATTTTAATGCGCGGAAAACTCAATGTTGTATGCTTACACATAAACGCACGGCAAACCATGTTACTTCATCTGTATTAATGGGTGGTGTACATATTAAGGAATCAGATGCTCTTGATGTTCTAGGCATGCGAATACAATGTGATGTTCTTTGGACAAAGCATATCTTTCAAGTGTCGAAAGAAACATTCAAGTGCCTCGGTTTTCTAAAACGGTGTAAAAGATACTTCACTTCTTCTGATCTCCTTACTATTTACACCACCTACATCCGACCGAAAATGGAATACAACTCTCATGTATGGGCCGGTGCTTCAAAGTCTATTTTGGAGCTTCTCGACCGAGTGCAAGAGAGGGCGAAAGTGCTCATCGGTGACAGTAGGGTATCCAACTCTATTGATTCACTGGAGCACCGTCGCAATGTGGGTTGTGTCACACTGTTCTATCGTTACTACTTTGGAATGTGCTCTAACGAAATCAGGGAACTCGTTCCCGAAACTCGAACTTTTTTACGCAACACACGTCATTCTGCTAGAGCACATTCCTTTGTGGTCGATTGGCCGGTAGACCGAACAACACACTACAGAGAAAATTCGTTCTTTAGTCGTACAGTTCGTATGTGGAATTCGCTTCCCGCAGAAATTTTTCTGCTAGTTGCAATATAGGTAAATTCAAATCAAATGTCCACAAACACTACTCCATCTATCCTCCTTCCCATAACCTATTTTCCTTGTTCCAACACAATGCATCGCATAAGTAGGGGTCATCCCCTGAGTGCTGGTCCTAAGTTAAAAAAAAAAAAAAAGTGTCTTCCAGGTATAAATATTTGCCACATGGTGGCTGTATCGCATAAGAAATGAAGATTTACTTAACGCGACAACCCAAATCTCTGCTTCTATAGAGGTATGTCAACGGAAATGGCGGTAGATAGGCCACACACATCGAAGGTCAAATACCGACATTGCTCGACAAGCGCTTCGTTGGAAACCACAGGGTAGTGGCCGTCGTATTGGTGCACCTGCTAGAACGTGGCGAAGGTTAATTGTGCAGTTGTAGAAAAATTAAAAAATTTTTTGTTGACTTTTGTAAAATTTTTTGTAGCGATTTATTACAAATATGTGTAATTATTGTATTTGGCTCGGAACTATTATATTTGATATTAAATTGCAGCGTAGTTACTGATTGATTTGGAATGCTTTATGAAAAAGGATAGATTTTAATGTGTAGAATAGGATTCCATCAAAAAACTTGAAAACTGTAATTATTGCGTTTTGTCATATGTAATTTGATAACTCTCGTTCCAAACATGGAAAAAAGGTATAACCGAACTTTTTCGAGCATCTAACATGTATGTATGTACTTATTACCGAATACTCCTTTGTTCATTTATAAATCCTTCAAATAAAGAATTTCTAAGAACTTCTAGGCCATAATCTCGTAATGAATAGATGGCAATTATTGTAGGTGTGTGTGTGTGTGTGTGTGTGAGTGTTTGTTGGTGGGAGTAAAAAAGCTACAAGTACTTTTTTATTTGGAGTTTTGTAATTTAACCAGCTGAATGTAGTACTCGTATACTTTAATAATACTTACGTACGTATAAAAGAAGTGAACAGAACATAAAATAAAATAATATTATATTATGTAAATTATTTTCCATTTTCTCATCTTATGATGCTGCGTCTTTTTCTTTTATTGTTGTATGTATGTGTGTGTGTCTGTGTGTTTGTTTCCTGTTAACCTACCACAACTTTAAAATATCTTCTTAGTAGTCAATATAATTGTGGCAGTGGCACAAAGAAAGAATGAATGAATGTAGTTCTGCCTTCCTTCTATGTTTATGTTTTTTTTTTTTGTTTTAAGGCTTAAGTTGCCAAGTAGCAAATCCATTTCATTTCAATAGCAGCAGCTATGTTGGTTCCCTGGTTGATACTTAAGTTCATTTTACAACAGCAAAAATAACAACTATTACTATTAAATAGGTCCAACTTCTTACTCCGCTACCACCAAAAAATATCCTAGCGAATTTGTTGAAAACTCTTACATTAAAAGTTTACAATTTAGAAATAACTTTTTAACTGTATATTTCTTTTTCATTTCATGAATTTTGTGTTTTTTTTTTTTGTATTTTGTATTTTTTCATCATCGTACTTTTCATTTAGCTAAATATTTTTCTTAAAATAATCTTTGAATAAAACAAAACGAAAAGAAATTACAACACTCTCAGCATTAAGAATAACGAGTACTCACAGAAAGACGGCAAAGTTAAGGATTGTCTTGTCCTTAAGTCGAAAAAGTTACAAATGAAAAAACAAAAAAAGGACTTTCAATTAGTTCGATGGTACATTAACCAAATAACCAGTGATGAACAAAACAACAAAAAACACAACAACATCAAAAACAAAAAAAAAAACTACAAAATACCAATACAACAAAATCACAGAAGGAAGGGGATACTAAAAACTGTAAAGCCATTCAACAAAAACCAATGAAGAAATTCTAACTAAATTTGGGCTTAAGAAAGTTTAACCAAGATTTTCTATATCCTTTAGTTGGGTTTTGTCTATTTTGTTTCAATACTTATGTAGGTTTTTTTTTTCTTCTTCTACTCTTTGTTTATTTAAACAATCCAAGCAGGTGAATTTACCGAATATGCCTTGAATATAAAACTCATAAAGGAGGAATAACAAAAAAAATTATATTGGAAAAACTTGTTAAACAAAAGAGTAAAATAAAAAGGTTTAAGTATATAAATGAACAGTGGAATGAAATCGTTTTCAAAACAGTTTTATATTTTCAAGTGGGTTGCTTGTTGTGTTTCGAAATTAGAGAAATTAAATAAAATTATATAAATTATAGTAGTTGACTTTTAATACCCTTCATCACCATAGGTGGAAAGGGTATTATAAGTTTGTGCTGATGTATGTAACGCATAGAAATATTTGTCTTAGACCCACCTTTTAGTGTACCAATAGGATTAGAATCACTTTCCGAGTCGATTTAGCGATGTCCGTCCGTCTGGCTGGCTGGCTGGACCCCCATGTAAAGCTTGTAATCAAACTACAGGTCGCAATTCTAAAGATAGTTTGATGAAATTTGGCACAGATAATTTTTTTGATAATGGGACCATGGCTATTGAAATTGGTCAAAATCGGTCTATTATTTATGGTACCTCCCATAGGTCCCACTTCCCGGAATTGGTATATTGGCCACAAATATCAATACTTTTTCATGAAATTTAAAACAAATACTGTTTATGTAAACTAAAATCAGTGTACCAAATTTCGTTGAAATAAGTCTACATTTGACTATAGCTCCCATACAAAATCTTCTTTAAAAACGCACTAAATAAGATAAAAAATCACTAAAACGCTCGTAGATCTAAAGATATTGAAAATTTTGAGTTTATTGTTTGTATACATAATTTTTGTAACAACCGTAATCAATTTGCCAAATTTCGAGATAATCGGTCCACATTTGACCCTAGCTCTCATATAAGTCCAAATGACGGAAACAGCTTGAATATATAAGTTTTGAGAAAATATTTGTATGATGGCAAAATTTATCAAATATTTGTCTTAATACAGGAAAAATAATACCTTTGACCTTAGTGGTGAAGGGTATCGTGTGGTCGGTCTTGACCGACTATAACGCTTTCTTACTTGTTTTAAATACATATATTTTCAATTAAGATCTGTAACTTTTGCATATATGGAAACAATTTTTGACCACTTCTGGCAAAAAAATGCTGCTATAGAGACAGGTCTAGTTATTTCGAAAAAATAAGCCACCACTTGCTTCGATGTACTTTGATCCCAAATGACTTTTGTTGGGATTTCCTCATATTGGAAGACTATACAATCGTCTGTTGTTTACTTTCGGACTTACACGCGTAACTCTGGACGCACCAACGAAAGAAAATTATAAAACGATTGTTATATTTTATTGTTTAATTTTCCGCAACATTGTATAGGTAGGGTAATACCTACCTCAATGAAAGCTCAAAGAATTCTACAATTTTACAAAAATAACGTCGTACAAAAAAGAATCTTATGCGGCGTTGTATATTAACATGGGGACTAAAATTACCCAAATTAAAATTAATCACAGCGAAAATTTAGAAAAGCAACTTCTCAAATTATGACAAAAAATTAAACTTTTTCGACAAAAAAATAGTTGGGTTATTTTAGTCCTCAGTCTGTTGAGATATATCGAGGGTTTATAATTAAAAAGTGCTATCTGCAAAGTACAGAACTGAAAGAGTTTTTTGGTAAATTGCAAGTATGTATGTTTCTGAAGACTGATTTAGGTGAGTCCTACAAAAATACTAATATATGTATATTGGTTTTCTGATCTTAGAAAGTTTAAAATCTCGATAATTACCGGCTTTTAAATGTATGTATGTCCCCACACATTCAGTTTTTGGGCGATCTTTCATCTTTCAAGTGTCGAAAGAAGCATTCAAGTGCCTCGGTTTTCTAAAACGGTGTAAGAGATACTTCACTTCTTCTGATCTCCTTACTATTTACACCACCTATACCCGACCAAAAATGGAATACAGCTCTCATGTATGGGCCGGTGCTTCAAAGTCTATTTTGGAGCTTCTCGACCGAGTGCAAGAGAGGGCGAAAGTGCTCATCGGTGACGGTAGGCTATCTAACCCTATTGATTCACTGAAGCACCGTCGTAATTTGGGCTGTGTCTCACTGTTCTATCGTTACTACTTTGGAATGTGCTCTAACGAAATCAGGGAACTCGTTCCCGAAACTCGAACTTTTTTACGCAACACACGTCATTCTGCTAGAGCACATTCCTTTGTGGTCGATTGGCCGGTAGACCGAACAACACACTACAGAGAAAATTCGTTCTTTAGTCGTACAGTTCGTATGTGGAATTCGCTTCCCGCAGAAAATTTTCCTGCTAGTTGCAATATAGGTAAATTCAAATCAAATGTCCACAAACACTACTCCATATATCCTCCTTCCCATAACCTATTTTCCTAGTTCCAACACAATGCATCACATAAGTAGGATCTTCCCCTGACTGCTGATCCTAAATAAAAAAAAGGCCATCATAATGCTCAAAAGTCACTTATTAAAAACATATTTCGGTATGCTTAAATCAAGTTTAATGAGCATCTATAGAGCTTCAATAGATGGCATACCGACATAACTTATATGTATAGGTATTAGATGTTAAAAGTGTTCTACGAAGTACACTATTAAATTGCAACATATAGGGGTACTTACAACTGAGATATATATTCGAAATATATTCAGATTTTAGAAAATACTCCAAGGCAACATGCTATTAAATTTTATCAAAATCGGTCTATAAACACCAGAGATATCGCCAAAATTCAAAATTCGATGAGAATTAAAATTTTTTTTAATTCAAACATTTTTTTAAATATGTTTTTTTTTTAAGTCTAAGGTTTAAGACAAATAATGAAAAAATTACAAATTGAAGGACAAACTTATAATACCCTTTCACCTATTGGTGAAGGGTATAAAAATGAACTTAATTCATTTTATAGTAAAATTTACATTTTTTAGCGCTTTTTTTCTTAAATTGATGAGAAATTTGTCGAACTGTCGATTTAGCAACATTGAAATCTGACAATTTGCAGAAATATTATATTTCAAAATGTAAATCCAAAAGAACGAAAGATAGTTTTACGCTTTTTCAAACAAAAATTAACAAAAATGCTTCCTTTTGTATAATCTTTCGTACGACTTCGTGGGACATAGTGAGAGAGTCAAAATATTTATTTCGTTTGATTGTAGCTAGTTAATGGGATCTTTATTTCATAATAACTCGTAGTTAAGCTATACCATGTAATTAACCAATTGTTAGCTGATATATTACCACATCAGATCAAAATTACGAAATAACCTGTTTTAGGTTATAAAGAAATGATTCTTCTCTCTCATTGTTGAGAATTTCATTACATACCCTAGCTTATATTTTAGGCCTACTGATGTAAATATGGAAAATGTTCATCTAATCTTGACCATCAGTCTACATTAAAATATTACTTTCCTATTTTTCCATATTTCTAATTTATTTTTATTTCTTCCCACTGTGCAATGAAGGTTTGTTGGTTTAAATCTCAGAAAAATAAATATATACACGAAAGATATTATTAAAGTAAAATAATCAAAAAATTTAGACAATATAGTTCATAGTTAAAATAGATTGATTTAGTTCTTTGTTACTTTAAATTTAAATGTTATAGAATTTATTTAAAAAAAATTTAATTTAACTGGATTTGTCATATTAAAGAATATTTGAAAAGAATGAATTTGAGTAAAAGTTAAAATTTCTTAATCTTCATTCCAAAAAAAATTACATTGGACCGGCCACTTATGGTTAAGTTAAACTTGTATTAATCTTATTCTAATTTGATCAAAAAATGATTTTATTATTTATCATAAAGACATATTTTCGTGATTTGTATGTGTAATTATGACATTTTCAGTTATTGGGTTTTTTATACCCTTAACCACCTTATGTGGAAAGGGTATTATAAGTTTGTGCTGATGTATGTAACGCATGGAAATATTTGTCTTAGACCCATCTTTTAGTATACCAATAGGCTTAGAATCACTTTCTGAGTCGATTTAGCGATGTCCGTCCGTCTGGCTGGCTGGACCCCCATGTAAACCTTGTAATCAAACTACAGGTCGCAATTCTAAGGATAATTTGAAGAAATTTGGCAATGATCATTTTTTGACAATGTGACCATGGCTATAGAAATTCGTCAAAATCGGTCCATTATCGGATTTCACATATTGGCCACAAATATCCACAAAAATAGCCACAAAAACTGCTTGTATAAACTAAAATCACTGTACAAAATTTCATTAAAATCGGTCCACATTTGACCATAGCTCCCATACAAACTTTTCTTTAAAAATACACTTCAAGTAAATGAGTCAAAAATCGCTAAAAAGCTCGTAAATCTAAAGAGAGAACTTTAAATTTATTATTTGCATACATAATTTTTGTAACAACTGTAATGAATTTCGAGATAATCGGTCCACATTTGACCCTAGCTCTTATAAAAGTCCAAATGACGGAAACAGCTTAAATATAAAAGTTTTGAGAAAATGTTGGAATGATGGCTAAATTTAGTCAATACTTGTCTTTATACAGGAAAAATAACACCTTTGACCTTAGTGGTGAAGGGTATCGTATGGTCGGGCTTAACCGACTACAGCACTTTCTTACTTGATTTTTTATTAAATTTGGACATTTTTTAAGCCGTTCTAATATATGATATAGGTCCTATGTACAATTTTTAATTAAAAAACTTGTTTTTTCACAACTTATTAAATTAAA
Source organism: Stomorhina lunata (assembly GCA_933228675.1). Classification (NCBI taxonomy): domain Eukaryota; kingdom Metazoa; phylum Arthropoda; class Insecta; order Diptera; family Rhiniidae; genus Stomorhina; species Stomorhina lunata. The sequence continues at coordinate 80,064,192 of OW121744.1, forward strand.
TACCAGAATTTATGAAAAGATAATATGCAATACAAATACATAAAGTCCAAAAAATATCATACTCTAATATGCAGTAATGAACGTAATGCAAAAGTTAACAAGCCATTGTCCAACAAACAACATTAACTGCCAACAGTCACAAACAAAAGTTTTGTAAGTACTCGAAAATTACAGAAGTTACGAAAAGTTTTGATGACAGAACACAGATAACATTGTCATATCAACTTAGTCCATTTCATATTATTAAGAGTAAACACAGTGCAGGGGGATAATCGATGTACATCAATGAATTCATTTATGTATATATATAATTTTTATTTTGAAGTCGCTATTCATTTATACAATTATTAATGAGCAACTTTTGTTAAAACTTGGAATGCGTACAAGTGGGGGTTATAGGTTAGGAGATATAAAAATAATTTTGGAAGACTTCGAAACACGTGCAAAATTATGAGATATTCACAAAAAACTGTTTCCGTGTAGTTCGTAGTACTTTAGTACCTCCAACTCCAACACATTTGCAAAATAGTTTCAAAATTTTAAACAGTTTTGGAAAGTCAAGGGATCAAGCTTTTACAAGCTGTTTGCATAGGGCTTATATAATATTTTAAGGAATTATATAAGTTTTTATCGAAAGTTTCGCTTTGTCTTTAATTTTTTCGAAATCTTTAAAATTCAAAAGCAATAATTTCATTTTTTTTTTTTATAATAATATTAGTATCTGGTAGACCGAGCCTTGCTCGGAGCTTTATGATAAGCATTTTGAGGAAAATTTTAAAGTTTTTATATATTTTATATTATAAAGTGCTAAAATAAATTTAGAGGAAAGACATTGTAGAAATATTCAGTTAATTTTGAATTATTTGATTTATTTTGTCCGACCAGCACATAGTTTGCATAGTTTACAGTTTAACTCATTTTGAATAATTTTGGAAATTATTCATATCAACAGAAACCTCTGTCGACTCATGCGCAACAACTTTGCTAAAGATTATAGTCTGATCAAATGCACAGTTTACGATTTAATTTATTTTGAGTAGTTTTCTGTGGCGCCACCTGTCGGACTTTGCTTATTCCAATTCATAAACCTTCTTCGGCTTATCCGTAACAACTTTGCTGAAGATTATAGCATGATTAAATGTACAGCATACGATTAAATTGAATTTGAGTAAATTTCAGTAGCGCCACCTGTCGAAATTTCTTCATACCAACTAAGAAACCTTCGTCGGCTCATGTGCAACAACTTTGCTAAAGATTGTAGCATGATTAAATGTACAGATTACGATTAAATTGACTTTGAGTAAGTTTCTGTAGCGCCACCTGTCGGAAATTATTCATACCAACTAAAAAGCCTTCGTCGGCGCATGCGCTACAACTTTGCTAAAGATCATAGCATGATCAAATGTACAGTTTACGATTTAATTAATTTTTAGTAATTTTCAGTGGCGCCATCTGTCGGAAATTAGTCTTATCAACTTTAAAACCTTCGCCGGCTTATCCGCAACATCTTCGCTAAAGAGTATAACACAATCAAATTCACAGTTTACTATTCTATAAAGAACATACATACAGACAAACATTCATTTGTTTAAAATAATACTAATTTTTCCCCCTTTTTATTCCCTAATTTCTAAAAGTTCCATATGTATATTTGGTACCTTTTTGGTGCCAATTGAATTCGGTACATTTTTTTAAAACGCATTTAACATAATGTATAATGTTCCTATTCATATTACTTTGGAGATGTTAAGTTATCATTTTATCCCTTTTTTGGCTCCAAAATCAAAAAAGTACCAAATACAGGTTTCATGTTTTTTTACATCTATTGATTGCAGTATCAAGTTTCTTTCTATATTCTTTAGTTTAAAATATAAGAGTGGGTTAAAAAGGTGCCAAAAAACTATTTTCACCCTTTTTTTACCCCCTATCGGACATAGTTTCAAAAAAGTACCAAACACCTGTCCGCTTATATTTCGCTGTTTAAAACGTAATTTTAATTTTGTTTCTATACCTATTACTTTAGGAGACATAGCGTTTTCGATTTTTTCCCCTTATTACCCGTTTTTACCCTCTTAGAGGTAAAAGTTCCAAAAGTCCCTTCTTCTTCGACCTATACATCAAAAAAGATACCCACTGTCCAAATTTTATCAAAATCGTTGGAGCCGTTTTCGAGATAGCCATTCTATATATATATATATATATATATATATATATATATATATATATATATATATATATATATATATATATATATATAGATATATATATATATATATATATATATATACAATTATTGCTCGTTTAAGAATATAAAAATTTTTTTTTGACATTACATATTTTTTTTATTATTGCATGTCTTTTAAAGCTAGTTCAAAAACATTGATATCGGTTTACAATTACGAAAGTTATTTAACTTTATCCAAAGTCAAAATTTTTCTATTACAAACAAAATACTTTCATAATGAATTTCTGGTAAAAATGTTTATATGGGTAGTAACATGATAGACGTAGTACATGGCCTGGTCAACTTATGAAAAACTTTTACGCTAGGTCGTTTCCCGAGATTTCTTTAGTGTGTTAGAGTGTTATAAACAGCGGTCGGCACAAAGAGAATGAAGTAATAAATGAGGCTAAAATGATATGAGAATTAAAAATTAATTTCTGAAAAAGTGATAGTACTAATTCTTATATGAGTTAAGCAAAACCGGTCTAGCTGTGTGTTCAGTTGCCTTTTAAGCTGGAACCAAATGCTACAAACCAAAGTACGTCAATGACACTGATCAACAAGAGAAATTACTTTGAAGTCTAACTATTTAATTTCGATGTATTATGGCCCCCTTAGTACAAAAACACTCAAAATTTAAAATTCTATGGATACGAACTTTTTTTAATTTTTTTTTTTCTAAAATTAAGGATTTTCACAGAGGTCGTTCCATTGATTTATACATCTTATTTGAATGGCTTATCTAAATTCGTTGAAAGAAACACCGACGGACTCACCACAAAATTTTCTTTAAGCCTTTGATATGGTCAAGGGTTGTGCAGTTTTTCACATAAAATGTACAAACATTTTTTTTTTTTGAAAAATCAAAAAATTTATATTTTTCAAAATTCATAAAAAATCGAAGATTTCGAAAGCTTACCATTTTTATTTCACTGTCTTAAAGCTGTAATAAATTACTGAATAACAGTTATGAATAACTGAAGTCTTATTTCTTGAAAATACATGAATAAATGTTCGTTTTATTGATAATAAAGTGAAAATTACTCGTAGTAAACATTTTTCATATGAAAAGTTAAAAAATTGAAAAAATTAAGTAACGGGTACAATTTTCAAAATACTTAATGAGACTTGTCATTTCTACTTACTTCATTTACTTTTTTTTTTAACAAAATTACTATTTAGTAATGGATTTTCAGGAAATGAGGTTTATTTTATTTGAAATATTAACAGTTTTGTGACCATGTAATGAAAATGTAAAAAAAATCAAAGAATAAAAAAATAAATTTACAATGAAGTGCAAATAACTCCGAATCCATTGAGAATGTCAAAAAATATCTTAAAAGCACTTAAAAATATTTGTATTTGTTATTCTATTCTGTAATTTTCAACAAAACCAAACAATAAGTTTTAAATATATGATAAAATTAATGATAAAATTGAAAAATGCAAATTTTATAAAAAAAATTAAAAAAAAGTAATGTATCCATAAAATCTCAAATATCTACCGTTTTTATAATTAGGAGACCACAACAAATAAAAAATATGGTGGTGGTCAATTTTAACGCAAAAAGTTTAATTTTGTCGATTGGCGTAATAATAAAAAAAATCATTTAACATCTTTAAGTAAGTAAATATGGGAGCAAAGTCAAATATGGACCTATTTCCACAATATTTCATATTGTAGTTCCTGGTTGACCGAGCCTTTCTCGGAGCTTTTATGATAAGCATTTTGTGCAAATATTCAGTTAATTTTGAATTATTTTATTTATTTTGTCCGATCAACACATAGTTTGCATAGTTTACAGATTAACTCATTTTGAAAAATTTTGGATATTAGTCATACTAACAGAAACCTCCGTCGGCTCATGCGCAACAACTTTGCTAAATATTATAGCCTGATCAAATGCACAGTTTACGATTTATTTCATTTTGAGTAGTTTTCAGTGGCGCCACCTGAAGTTGTTTATACCAACTAAGAAACCTTCGTCTGCTTATGCTTAACAACTTTGCTAATGATTATAACATGATCAAATGCACAGTTTACGATTTAATTCGTTTTGAGTAATTTTCAGTGGCGCCATCTGTTGGACTTTGGTTCCCATTAATAAACCTTCGTCGGCTTATCCGCAACAACTTTGCTAAAGATTATAGCATGATTAAATGTACAGCTTATGATAAAATTGACTTTGAGTAATTTTCCACCTGTCGGAAATTATTCACACCAACTAAAAAACCTTCGCTGGCTTATGTGCTACAACTTTGCTAAAGATAGCATGATAAAATATACAGTTGACGATTTAATTAATTTTTATTAATTTTCAGTGGCGCCACCTAACGGAAATTAGTCTTACCAACTTAAAAACCTACGCCGGCTTATCCGCAATATCTTCGCTAAAGAGCATAATATGATCAAATTCACAGTTTACTATTCTATAAAGAACATACATACATACAAACATTCACTTGTTTAAAAGTTATAACATTACTCATTTTTTCCCTTTTTTATCCACCACTTTCAAAAAGTTCCATATGCTTATTTTTTACTTCTTTGGTACCAATTGAATTCGGTACATTTTATTAAAACGCAGTTAACATAATTCCTATTAATATTACTTTTGAGATGTTAAGTTATTTTTTACCCATTTTGATCCCAAAATCAAAAAGTGCCAAATACGTGTTCAATATTTCTTTTACATCTATTAACTGCAGTACAAAGATCCTTTCTATATTCTTTGATTTAAAATATAAGTGTGGGTTGAAAAAGTACCAAAAAACTATTTTCACCCTTTTTTACCCCCTATCGGACATAGTTTAAAAAAAGTACCAAACACCTGTCCGCTTATTTTCATAGCTGTTTAAAACGTAATTTTAATTTTGCTTCTATACCTATAACATTAGGAGATATAACGTTTTCGATTTTTTACCCGTTTTTACCCTCTTATAGGCAGAGGTTCTAAAAGTACCTTCTTCTTCGACCTATACATCAAAAAAGGTACCCACTGTCCAAATTTTATCAAAATCGTTAGACCCGTTTTCGAGATAGCCATTCTATATATATACATATATATATATATATATATATATATATATATATATATATATATATATATTTATATTTATATTTATTATATATTTATATTTATATATATATATATATATATATATATATATATATATATATTTATATATATATATATATATATATATATATATATATATATAGAATGGCTATCTCGAAAACGGCTCTAACGATTTTGATAAAATTTCGACAGTGGGTATCTTTTTTGATGTATAGGTCGAAGAAGAAGGGACTTTTGGAACTTTTACCTCTAAGAGGGTAAAAACGGGTAAAAAGGGGAAAAAATCGAAAACGCTATGTCTCCTAAAGTAATAGGTATAGAAACAAAATTAAAATTACGTTTTAAATAGCTTTGAAAATAAGCGGACAGGTGTTTGGTACTTTTTTGAAACTATGTCCGATAGGGGGTAAAAAAGGGTGAAAATAGTTTTTTTGGCACCTTTTTAACCCACTCTTATATTTTAAACTAAAGAATATATAAAGAAACTTGGTATTGCAATCAATAGATGTAAAAAAAGCATGAAACACGTATTTGGTACTTTTTTGATTTTAAAGCCAAAATGGGTAAAAAAGGGATAAAATGATAACTTAACATCTCCAAAGTAGTATGAATAGGAACATTATACATTATGTTAAATGCGTTTTAAAAAAATGTACCGAATTCAATTGGCACCAAAAAAGTACCAAATATACATATGGAACTTTTAGAAATTAGGGAATAAAAAGGGGGAAAAATTAGTATCATTTTAAACAAATGAATGTTTGTCTGTATGTATGTTCTTTATAGAATAGTAAACTGTGAATTTGATTGTGTTATACTCTTTAGCGAAGATGTTGCGGATAAGCCGGCGAAGGTTTTAAAGTTGATAAGACTAATTTCCGACAGATGGCGCCACTGAAAATTACTAAAAATTAATTAAACTGTACATTTGATCATGCTATGATCTTTAGCAAAGTTGTAGCGCATGAGCCGACGAAGGCTTTTTAGTTGGTATGAATAATTTCCGACAGGTGGCGCTACAGAAACTTACTCAAAGTCAATTTAATCGTAATCTGTACATTTAATCATGCTACAATCTTTAGCAAAGTTGTTGCACATGAGCCGACGAAGGTTTCTTAGTTGGTATGAAGAAATTTCGACAGGTGGCGCTACAGAAACTTACTCAAAGTCAATTTAATCGTAATCTGTACATTTAATCATGCTATAATCTTCAGCAAAGTTGTTACGGATAAGCCGAAGAAGGTTTATGAATTGGAATAAGAAAAGTCCGACAGGTGGCGCCACAGAAAACTACTCAAAATGAATTAAATCGTAAACTGTGCATTTGATCAGACTATAATTTTTAGCAAAGTTGTTGCGCATGAGTCGACAGAGGTTTCTGTTGATATGAATAATTTCCAAAATTATTCAAAATGAGTTAAACTGTAAACTATGCAAACTATGTGTTGGTCGGACAAAATAAATCAAATAATTCAAAATTAACTGAATATTTCTACAATGTCTTTCCTCTAAATTTATTTTAGCACTTTATAATATAAAATATATAAAAACTTTAAAATTTTCCTCAAAATGCTTATCATAAAGCTCCGAGCAAGGCTCGGTCTACCAGGTACTATATATATAAATACATACAGTTATTGCTCGTTTAAGAATATAAGATATAAGAAATTTTTTTGCTAAGTAGGAAGATTTCGTAAAATCTTTTAATTTTTACCAAAAGTTTGTTTTTCATTTGATTTTGCCTTCTCTCCGAGTCTCGGTATATGGGTGTTTCCATGTTTCGAATAAACATCGAATAAACAATACATCCCAAATATTATTACTGAAGAAGCTTTTGTCAAAAGTCAGCCGATTTCACCCAAACTCAATACAAAATAGACTGGCAGACAGACTGGTTCAATCACCTTTAGGATTCAGAATATGTATGTAGAATTTATATCCCTTTTGGTTCTGAATAAAAATATAAATAGGTATATAAATCCTTATACAAATATATGTAGGTAAAAGCTTATTACTTATTCAGATATTCAAAATTAACAATTAAGAGTGTTATATTCGGTTGTGCCGAATCTTATATACCCACCGTCTTCTGTCTTCTTCTATCCTTGACTCCCAGTGGAACATAGGGCCTCACCCACCATCAAATAGTGTTAAATATAGAAAGATACCTCACATATCTACGAGGGTGCAGCTACTTCAAAATGTGGGACAAATTCGAAAAAAATCTAACTTTTGTTAGCATTGTTGGTAAAATTTTTGGACTAAATTCGTGTGAAGTAGCTTTATAGTTCAACATTTAAAAGTATCTAAGTGGTTTCCCTGGTATTTACTTGCACAAAATTTGGTCTTATAACTGGGTATAGTAATATGACAGGTCCATATATTTTATTACGAGTTCCTTATTCTTTCACCGCATATAAAGTTTGGACTTAAGATTGATCTATTTTCGTAGGTGCAATCTTAATCTACTGAATGTATCTCTAAATCTTTTTGGTTGTAGATATAAAAGTTTATGTTTTACGATATATGGGCAAATCCTGCGTGACGGACGATACATTTGTACGGATTTTGTTGTACTTAAATGAGTCCCATTTTCATTTTACACGAGATATCTTTGCACAGATTTGGGAGAATATTTGCCCATTGACTGTGCTCTCGAATGGCATTTGTTAATTAACATACTTGCTTTGAAGGAAAAATATATCCCTTTTAAAGTGCTATGACGGACGCTACAAAAAATGGGAGTGACTTTTTTTTCAATACGTGCTACTGCAATTTTCAACAAATCGTCCATAGAATAAAAAAAATTGTAAACACATTGAAGATAGAGGAAAATTAGAGGATTGCAAAACCGTTTTTATAAAATATTTTAAAGTTTCCAGTTTTACCAAAAATCCATAAATGGACTGTTGCGAACGCTACGTGACGGACAATGCAGTTTTAACTTACATGTTTTTTATAAGGATAAATGCATATTTTGTATTTTTTAAGGGTTCGTAAATCAGTGAAAAAAATGGTGTTAGTTGTTCCCGAATTTCATCTCCTTTATTTACATGTTCGCGGTTAAAATGCGATTTTTGGGCACAATTTAATATTTCATAAAACGGCTAAATTCGTATATTTATTCAAAGTTTTACACTTTTTGCATTTTATTTTTCGTCCCAAGAATGCTGTGGCTAGCTGTTAGAGTGTCCCAAAAATAAAAAAAAATAAAATTTCAAAATCATTAAATTTGCCCCACTGTATATTTTTTTAACACCTAGTATCTTAAATTAATCAGTGGATATAGACAGTGCTATTGCTTCATGAATAAGACAGGCATGTGTTCGTAAATTTTGTATTTAATAAATATCACTTTAGAAAAAATTCATACTGTGACGGACGCCACATACTTTTCTATGTATATTATTCTGTAAAATGCTATATAAACATCTATTTATTTTTAGCCTAATGTAAAGCATAATATAAGTTTACTTTACAAACCAAGTTCAATTGGAGAAAAAAGATAAAATGCACTAATCAAATGAAAAAACATTTATTTCTGTGACGGACTGACGTTATTTATATCACTCCAATTACTTTTGATGGGTCTTTTACATCTATTTGTGTAGAATTAAGCAGACTTTGAGGCCCTACTGGAACTTTAAACCTAAATGAATGTTTTTGCGATTTTTATGAACTTTTAAAAAACCTATTATTTTAAAAAATTTATAAAAATTCGAGATGAGTGCAAATAAAGATCTGTCATTCACGGAGAGAGCAATCGCAAATTGTATCCCTTATATATTCTAAAGGATCAAAATATGGTAAATTTCTCCGTAAACACAAATATGTGATTTTGAAAGTTTTAAAATTTTGTCCTTGGTTTAATGTTTTTCGGATTTGCCCATATGTAAGAACTGTGGTTAAATGACCAATTTATACATTGGCTGGCATTTACATATAGCTTTTTTATTTAACATTTAGTAGCCATAGCTGGAAGCCACTAATTCCGGTAGTGTTTGTTATATGAAAGATATAGTCAAAAAATGGATCGATTCCTACAAAGTTTGATATACTGACCAATAGTTGTACAAAACTTCTGCTTTTTTAAATTAACTTGTCATATCTTGTACAATTGCATTTAATTTATCAGTATTAATGTGATTCCGGGGTTATATGGTTATATACGCAGCTTTCTGAAGATGTCGAAAATACTTTTGTAGAATTTTGTTCTTCTTGCTATTTCGTGTTTCCGTAAGTTTTTATATGAAAGCTATGCTCAAATGGTTTAGTTTCCATTGCTATTATAGTTTATCATTAATTGGCACCTAAAATATACTTAATTTTTAATTTAGGCTGCTTCCGTGTTTTGTAAGGGAGCTATGGTTAAATGTGAACCGATTTCAAAAATGTATATGCTCCCTAGTGCTTATGTAAAACTTCTCAATGATAAATTTATCATCATAATCTATTATACTTATCTTATCATTTATTAGCTAATAAGCGATAAGCTTAGGGGAAGTTATACGGGAGCTATGGTCAAATGTGAACCGATCGATCGCCCAATATCAACAACAAAAATTTTCAGGAAATAATGAATACTTCTGCAAAGTTCAGCGATCTTTCATTTTGGCTCTATCGTGATTTCAACAGACAGACAATTGGAACGTCTTAGAATTTTATAAGGAAGTTACAAACGAAATGAAAATCTTAATATACCCACCATTATTTTTGATGGTGGGTATACAAAGTTGAAGTAAAGTTTCTGTTCTAGTAAATAATTCCATATGAAAATCCAGATCAAAAACTATTCTATTTTAAGGATATACTATTAAAATTATGACAAAAAAGTGAAATTGAAGACAAAAGACACTTTATATTTAACTGGATTCGAAAACAAACAAGCTGTTATGGCCCCGGGACTTAATTTTTTTTAATTAATATGCATGTACGTGTTATTGTAATACATACACAATGTGTATTATATTAATCCATCACACCACACACACAAAAAAAGTGAAAACGAATTGTATTTAGGGCATTTTCAAATTAGCTTTGTCAAGCGAATAACGTTTAATACACATAAACAACAATATCCTTGAAGAAGTAAATGTTAAGGACGAATAAAAAAAAAGTTTGAAAACAAAATAAAATTGGCTTTTATTTACTTTTACCAGAATTATTTAAGAACTTAAGAAGTTTAAAATGTGTAATAAAATAAATTCAATTCATGACAATTTAAATTAATGTAATTACACGATTTCGGTTAAAGGACAAAGTGCATAAACTTATTATATAGATTTTCGTTAAATGTTTATTAACAATAGAAGATTTGAAACACTTTAAATAATTTTTTGTTAGTAACATACAAAATGTTGAGGCTTAGTTTTTAATATGTTGCCCTAGGATTGTCCCTATTTTGCAAAAGTTGCTCCATGAACTTGGATACAGTTAATATAAAAATAATAAAAAGAACATAAAAAGTTTCAAGTCAATAGTAGAAAGTTATACAGATTAAAATATAAACTAAATAAAAAAGTTTTTCAACAACATATTAATATCTTAGATCTATAAAAAGGTTTTCAAATTATTATTCTTGGCAGGATCAAGTAGCTTTATATTGAAAAAAATTAGCAATTTTTAAAATGACTTCTCGGAATGTTGCTTTTCTTTCCCACTATCAAGAAGAATGAGAGTATACTAAGATTGTAATTCCCATAAGGGGCTGTTCGCAAATTAAGTAACGCTATTTTCGCAGATTTTTACCTCACGCCTCTACCCCTTTGTAACACATTATAACAAAAAAAGAAGGACAAGCTTTCTCCTCCATAACAAACCACCCCCATGAGTGTTACGTAATTTACGAACAGCCCTATATTGGCTCAAAAACAAACAAGTTCGGCTATGCCGAACCTTAAATACCCTTCACCAATGCACAGTGGGAGAATACGGCCAAAACTCAATAACTTGGTCATTTATTGACTTTTGTTCTTGAAATTTTTAGTGTATATAAATAATATACCTTTAGTTAAACTGAAATAGTTTTTTTAAGAAAATATAAAGTCTGTGGTCACATAAAACTGGACTACTAAACATGCTAAAAAAAATCTTTGCTGGCGATTATAAAAATTATTTACTTAAATAGGATTATATATGAAAAGAATACCTATCCTACGATACATGACTTGACAAAATCTGATATGTCCTTTCAGAGATATTGGGTTCATACTATGAGCTTAAAATCAGATTTTGTATGCTTCTAACAAACCTACAGAAAAACTCTAAACATTGAATAATTTTATAAAAAAAAATTACGAGTTCTTGAATAATATTAAATTTTCAGATTTTAAAATTTTTATTGCGTCCACAATTATGTGACCACCACCTATATACTTAAATAAATTATACAAAAGTCATTCAAAATTAAAAAATTTGTTGTTTTTATCTTTATATAAAAATTTTGCATAGAATTAGAAAGGAAACTAAAGAAAATGGCATAAAAATATTACATCACGCCTATATTTCACTTCAAGTAGTGATTTTTTTAGCGATAATTTGCAAAAAATTGTGAAAAAGTGGTGTTACTGAAAACATTATAATTCTTGAAATGGGATGCAAATGGATATGAAATTCATAGGGATTATTAATGATTGACTTCAGCTATTAGAGAGTGTTGTGCTTCAACCTCTAAAAATCTCTAAAAAAAATTCGGGGTCTATCAAACTTTGTATTAACATTTTTTTTTTTTTTAATTTTTTATGGTTGCTTTAACCGCTGGATTTCTAGATGAAGCATAAGTCAAAAGATATTGAAACTAGCGCTGTTGATTAGTAAAAGCTATCTACTTTTTAATTCAAGAAAGAAAAAGTCAAAATTTTACACGTATTCCAAAATTAAGCGAATTTTATATATGCGTTCAAATATACAAATAATTTTATTACGAACATATAAACAAATATTCAAACTTTGAGGAAATATTACAGCCTTAGTAGGCAATGCAGTATGGTAAAAATTTGGGATTACATGTTTTGAAATGTCAGCTCTAATCTGACACTAAAATTTCTCAAAAAAAAAAAAAAATTAAAAACATTTTTGGGGGTTTTGGCCGTAATTTCCTACTGTGCAATGGTGTTACAAAGGTAAAGTAAAGAGT